>OX457053.1:9861137-9973637 GCA_949752735.1 Lumbricus terrestris | reverse complement strand
ACCAACCGTTTATTATCAGTACATTTATATTATATATATATATATTATGTACTACATATTAATATATATATATATTAATATATATTATATATAATATTTTCTGCATTATGTATACGATCGAGCGCTAGGGGTTCTAATCCTCACCAGGACGGATATTTACTTTGATATTTCTGCCTTCGCCCCAGTCCGACTCGTTTATCATGAGCACATTGACTGTACAATGTCGTTGGAGGATAATACGGCGACGCATAGGACTGATCGATCAATCTCATATACCGAGGTAAGGAAAAAATATCGCTAGCACTTGATGGCCTACCCATGACCGCAGCCTCAAAGGGCTGATGGCTATGGGGCTGCTCTTATTCTTCTTTAGATAGAATAACAAACGGTGGGAGAAGTTGACCGTCTGTCCACACGCGACTATCATGAAGGAATGGTTTTCTATGGGGCGTCGTCGGCGAAGTCATAAATAGCAGGTCATGCTACCGAGCAGCGTTGTTCCGATACTCGAACGTGATTCATTTTACCCGAGCGTACGCCGGGCCATAGGACAATCACGCCGCGTGGGATTGCGCCTAACGCTGAACGATTGCCGGAAAAGCGACGGCGTTAAGGGCAGAGAAGTAGGTTAGGCGTAATGCAGCGATTTCGCGTGCTTTATTTTGCCCCGTGGGTGGCATAGATCATGCTGGTAATATTCGAAACGCGTCTTACCCCATCCGGTGAGATTTGATGTATGTGCGAACGGACAAATGGAACTCGGTGCACCGAGGTTTCGACTGCGAGTGCATATATCTCGAGTCGGATTTTGTCGACGATTGTTCGTGACGTATGCTGCGGGGGAGAGAGAGGAGGTGGTGAGAAAGAGGGGGAGACAGAGAGAGGTAGAGGGACGGACGTTGACATGGACGGTGGCAGGGAGGGACAGCAGGAACTGAATGGATCGGTTTGATTAAGTACCTAGTGAAGATGAAGTTGCGAACTTGGTTACCTTCCGTCTTTTCACCATCAGCAGATAAACTCAATAAAAAATTCGTCCCATTAACGTCTCCGGTGATTTACTGCCGAATGTATATATGTGCACCTGCTCCCCTCTCTAACCTAACCCCTCTCCCCCAAGTTCGTCCATTTCTCAACTCGCCATCGTTCCACAGCCAAATTATAACCCCGGGTGATTCTGTTTAGATAATCAAGGCAGCTAAATCACCAACGAACGCGCCGATGTAAAATTGCCAAAAGCCCTGAGCAAAGTCCGTAATCCTGCGGACTAATTCCCGCGTAATACAATCCGTCTCGGTACATCTCAATCCGGCTCCTGTGACTCTCGCCATTCCTCGGGACTCCTCGGGACTCCTCGTGGCTCCTCCCCTCTCTGGTTTAAATAGCTGAAGCGACTCCTCCTGCTCGTTCGCTTCTCCCTTCAGCTCTTCAGCCGGCGTCAGAGGAGCTGTCCGATTCACACTTAGAGACTCTGACGTATAAATCTATTCTAGGCTAGATTTAAAGTTTCGTTTTTCTTCCCCGCCAATCAATAGCTAATCAATTGCTAATCAATAGCTCATCAATAGCTAATCAATAGCTAATCAATAGCTAATCCATAGCTAATCAATAGCTAATCAATAGCTAATCAATAGCTAATCGATAGCTATTCGATAGCTAATCAATAGCTAATCAATAGCTAATCAATTGCTAATCAATGGCTAATCAATAGCGATTCGTAATCGTTTTCGGCTCATTGCCGAACAAATCGAATATCATTGCAGTTCAAATCCTAATCTATCCGTATCTGATGTAATAATTGTCCAAGAACAAAAACGCACAACAGCAGCGAAGAGGACGATGACGACTACGACTATGACGATGATGACAATGACGATGACGATGGCGATGACGACGATGATGATGATGATGACGATGACGATGACGATGACGATGACGACGATGACGACGACGACGACGACGACGATGACGATGACGATGACGATGACGATGACGATGACGATGACGATGACGATGACGATGACGATGACGATGACGATGATGATGATGATGATGATGATGATGATGATGATGATGATGATGATGATAAAATGATAATGTATATGTTGCGGAGGACGAGGCCTGCATTTCCAGACATTGAACAGCAGCTATTTTCATTATTTTTAAACTGATGAAAAACACCAATATGATGATACTGATAAGATGATGCTGTTGGTGTTGTTGTTGTTGAGCCTTGCACGTTAGCGATGCTATCTGTTTACACGCCTAATCTGAACTGGAATACGTTTAGCCAGGCTCTACACGTGTGCGTGCGCTCGCCACCGTTGACTCTTCCATCCCCCGCGCATCGGTTCGCTTACTGATGAAATTCATGCTCGTGATAGCAGTGAACATCTGTCAGCAAGCGGTGTTGACAGCCCACTGATTATGTTCTCAAGTAGAACAGAGGCGCAACTTGAACTTCTCTCTAATTGCAATTACAATTCGGTGTTTCTCTCAGCGCTGATTGATTGCAGCTTTCGCGACACGATATGCTCAGATCGCCCTGCCTTTCACATCCATCTTCCCGTCTCATCCTGTTTCAGCAGCCGATGCCACCGCCGCATCATTTGCATGCATCTCCGTGCTGCTGGGATGCGGACTGCGGAGGCAGGCAGCCCAGTGGTAGATGGTCAATCTGGAGGTAAAGAGGTTCGAAGTTCAAACCCCTATACCAGGGAAGAATTTCTTGCGGAGTATCTGTTACACATGGTCAATCTGGAGATAAAAGGGTTCGAAGTTCAAACCCCTATACCAGGGATGAATTTCTTGCGTAATATATGTTACACATGCGACCTCTAGAGAAATTACCTGTAATGTGTACACTTAGTGTACACTGTCTGGAGTCGGGAGCGCCTCTGAGTAGTTTCCTTGAAGGGACGCTATATAAATATTTGAATGAATGAACGAATGAATTAATGAACCCTCCCCCCACAGCCCACCGCGCGACAATGCTCACCCTGAAGATTAGACGAGTATCGAGTGCACTTGGCCACCCGTCCTCATACGCCGATGTCAAGACAACGAAGTCGCTGCAATTCATACCTACGGTTGCCTCTCTAGATATACATCTTTTGCTAGATTGGCCTACATGTATCTTGCTGCTGGCGTTGATTGCCATCTGCAGCAACCCATTCACAGCCTTCACTAACATCACCATCTTATATAGATAGATCGTTATATACATGTAGTATACCGGTGTATCTATGCTTGTGTGTGTGTATGCGCGTGCATGCGTGTGTGTGTGTGTGTGTGTGCGTTTTTGTGCATGTGTGTGCGAGTGTCCAGATATTGTGCTAGACTCGTTAACTCTGGCGCAGTATAAATGACAACTGACGTCACTTGCCGATTACTATGCAATTGCCAACAGACTTTGCGATTGGAACTGTTGTTGCTGTGATTCGGGTTGTATGGCTTACGGACAATGGAAGGATTTAATAACAATGTATATCTGTGCAGAGAATTTTTTTATTTTTATTTTTTATTTATTTATTTATTTTTTCCTCAACCAAAACAACAAACAAACATAATACAATTATGGCATTGAATAATACATTAACATAATTTGGTGAAGAAGGGGAGACCCAGAAGGGATGTAAAATTCCGCTAATAGGGCCACCCATAATTCATGTAAAATATAAAAGAAAAAACATGACAGAACATTCAATTGTAGGAATAAAAAAAATGATGGGGAAGAGAGAAAAACAAATTAAGCAATCGACATTTCTGTATATAACGAGAAAAACAAATCTTAACTAATGACTTAACTAAAGACTTAACTAAGGGCTTGGCGAAACCACTGAGCAGAAACCTTAACCATTACATATCAGGAAGTGTTTTAAGTAGATAAAGGCGAAGTTTATGCTTAAATAATTTTGTGTTAGGTAGGGAATGAAGATGTGTAGGGAGAGAGTTCCAACATTGGGAGCCAGTATATTGTATAGAGAATCGACGAGTATTAGTATGTGCGTAGGGAAGGTCATAAACAGTTAATTTTCTAGTTGAATAAGAGTGGCGATCAGAGGTAAGGTTAAAGAAATCATTAAATACAAGTGGTAATAGGCAATGGTTATAACGGTACATAAACTCTCCTATTTGCAAGTGCCTAATTTGATCGATCTTTAATAATCCAAATTCCTTGAAATACAGAGCGGTGTGGGCTCGGCGAGGAATATTAGCTATAAAACGGATTGCATATTTTTGAAGGGTGACTAGTCTGATAAAATTAGATTTGTAAGTAGACGTCCAAATTAAATTACAGTAGGTTAAATAGGGATAAATAAGAGAATAGTATAGCATAGACCGGATAGAGACAGGAATCAGTTTAGATGAGCGAAATAGCACACCAACAGTCTTAGCAATTTTGCTAGAGATATTATTGATGTGTTCCTTCCAATTTAGATGCTGGTCAATGTATACGCCCAAAAATTTTGTGGATGTTACTTAGGTGATAGGAGTCCCTTCAATAAGTAGAATAGGCAGTTTATTGGGATATTTTTTCTTATGGGATCTGAAGAGGATGTAGTTGGTTTTATCCAAATTTAGAGTAAGTTTATTTGAATGAAACCGAAATCGACGATTTAGTAATTCGCTGCATGGTCTCTTTGTTTCTTTCTTTTCTCTGTTTCTCTCTCTGTCTGTCTATCTTTGTTTCTCTGTCTGTCTCTGTTTTTCTGTCTGTTTGTCTCTCTCTCCCTCTATCTCTTATTCCATCCGTCTGTGTGTTTCTCTGTCACTGTTTCTGTTTCTGTTTCTGTCTATCTCTGTTTGAATCTGTGCATGTCTGTCTAGCTGTTTCTCACTTTCTCTCTCTCCTCTCTGTCTCCCTCTTTTCTTAGACTTTCTCTATCTCTGTCTGTGTATGTCTCTGTCTCTCTGTCACTCTGTGTCTACCTCTGTCTGTCTGTCTTTCTGCCTGTCTCTCTGTCTGTGTACGGTTAGTGTCCTTTTTCTGGGAAGCTGTATGTTAAGTAGGCCAACGGCATCGGAGGAGAGTCAACGGCGGCGACGACGAAGATGAATGGATGGATGTTTAGGGCGTTTAGTGCTCAACATGCATTTCCGATTTGAGGAAGGAGTATCGTTGTTATCTGTTGGAGAGGAAGGCAGCAAGCGTCATCACCATTACCACGACTACCACAGCCACCGCACAGCCACCACCACCATGACCAGCACCCCAACTCCACCGTGCACCACCATCACCACTACCACAGCTACCACAGCCACCGCCGCCGCCAACACCATAACCATCACCACTACCACCATACCACTACCACAACCACCGCCAACGCCACCCCACCACCAACATCACGACCTCTTCCTCCTCCACCACCACCACCGTCACCGCCACCCCGCCTGTCAAAATCATTTCATTCTAAAATTCAACTTCTTTGTTGTCTCGATCGTAAACGTTGATTATTTTGGTCTTTCTAAAATTAATAACGTATAGAAAACTATATGGTACATTTTAGGACGGAAAGGTTTGTGTTTTGCCATGTAACGCTCGATTACACCATAGTTTACAAGAAAAGGTACGCGATGTCGGAGAACTGCGTCAGCGTATAATACAGGCATGGGACGAATTTGATCAAGCTGTAATCGATTCAGCAAGTAGTCAGTGGCAAGCGCGTCTTTGTGCGTGTGCTGAGTCTGAAGGAGGACATTTTGAACACCCATTATATTATTTATAACTTACAAATGATAGCTATCTGATTCTTGTCCTTTAATCTGAAGTTTCTCCATATTAATTAAAATGTACAAATTATTACACAAATTATCGTCGCAATAGGAAAGGTTTGGGTTTTTCCGTTCACAGTGTATAGGCTAAAGACCTGCGTTGTTTAATTGACTTGAGCGCGCGAGACTCGTCTTAAAAATCAATGTCTATTATTATTATTATACTAGCTGTACCCGGCCACGCGTTGCTGTGGCTAAAAAGACTGTCCAGCCCTCCCTTCCTACATCCCTTCCTTTCCCCCTCCCCTCCCCTCCCCTCTCCTTAAAAGTTGTGTTTTTTGGTCGTAAAGATTGCGCTTTCCCCCAAAAGGCATAAAAAAACAGTTGATGTTCGAATGGAACGGTTTGCGAAAATTTTCAAAGCAATCGGTCAACCACTTTCCGAGATCCGAGGTAACAAACAGTAACTTTTTACATTTTTATTTATATAGATGAACGAAACTGATTACACACAATGTCATTGTATCAGACATTGTGTTTGTGTGCATACTATGCGTACTTTTGTAAGTGTGTGTGTGTGTGGAGGGGGTTTGTTTGTCAACGTTCTCTGCGTATGCATGCACGGACGCTTCTGTTTTTGGCTAATGAGTGCAAGGCTTTTTAGAAGAATCGGTAAATCTGAATCGGTGTATAAAAACTGAAGCGCATAGCAATTGTCTGCGAAAACATTGTATATGCAATTATACGTAAACATAAAACTCATATCATTGTAAATATACATAAAATTATAATGATATGTATTATAGTATGCAGTATCATATATATTGTATACATATTATAATACAATTCAATATATATATATATAATAGTGCTGTACATTGTATCATTGTAACGTGCATAATTAAAGGCTAATTATCTACATACATGACATTGTATTACAATGTACGTATAGATTTGTATAGCCGATAAGCTTAGGTCTACATTTCAAAGCGATAGATGTATATAATCGGTAGTTCGTATAATTACTACCAATAAAGGGGCTTTATACTCGTGGCATCGTGTTGCCGGTTAATTGTTTTACACTGTTTAATACGCGAGATAAGCACATGCAACTGAAGTGGATTCGGTCCATCATGTGTCCGGAACTAACCGCGAGATGGACTCACCAATGGTCGCTGCTTCGGCTGTGGGTTGATAAGCGTCGAATATACAATAAACCTTCTTCCTGTCCAGCATTTTTATGAATTCATTAGTCGCCCATTCATTGCATGTATAATTATGAATCGTTAATGCATTCGGCGATATCTGCGCTGAAAAGCCACTCTCTCTCTCTCTCTCTCTCTCTCTCTCTCTCTCTCTCTCTCTCTCTCTCTCTCTCTCTCTCTCTCTCTCTCTCTCTCTCTCTCTCTCTCTCTCTCTCTCTCTCTCTCTCTCTCTCTCACTCTCTCTCCTCTCTCTCTCTCTCTCTCTCTCTCTCTCTCTCTCTCTCTCTCTCTCTCTCTCTCTCTCTCTCTCTCTCTCTCTCTCTCTCTCTCTCTCCCCAATGCACGCTGTAGTCCCCGTTGGTGGAGACGACGATTATTGCCGTTCGTCCATCATTCTTCGGATACTGAAGATCGGAGTTTTTTTTACACGATCTCTTCAATATATATATATATATATATATATAGCATATAATATATAATATATATATCCTGATTTTAGATCGGTCTTAATCTGCAGCCGTTTAGCACAAGAACCAATTTGGTTAACTGGAGGTCATTTGCACTGAGAGTAACACCACAATGACGCTATAGCCTAGAAGTCATCAAAAATACTATAAAAATAATAATAGTAATAATAGCATTAATGATAATGCTGATGATGAAAACAATAATAATTTAAAAAATAAATAAAGCGGTTGTCAATATGTCTTCGGGAGCTGGGTCGCCGCATGACATGATGGTTTCTCTAGGGTCGCCCGTTGCCTCATCGGGCGAGACCCTAGAGAAACCATGCACTTGTTCCAGCGGTTGTCAATATGCACGCAACGGTTCAATTTAGTTGCATTTAGAGGCACTTTTGAGCATGTTGGAGACGAGAACCTATACAAAAGCTTTTACTATTTATTGCTTTTAAAGCCTGAGGGATCATATATACCGCGGGCGCTTTAAATTTGAAAAAAAAATAATAATAACAATAATAATAATAATAATAATAATAATAATAATAATAATAATAATAATAATAATAATAATAACAACAACAACAACAACAACAACAACAACAACAACAACAACAATAACAATAATAATAATGATAGCAGTAACAACAACAATAGCAAAAACAATAGCAACAATCGGTCCACTGGCTGAAAATACTTGCATTGTAGCTGTCCAAGTGTCCATTCCCTTGATCGTTTTGTCAATTCCATTGACACGTGGGGGCCTTTGGGGGAGGGTACATCGTCCAGTGACGCGTGTTTGCGATTGTCAGCTGAAGTCAAAGCCTGTCGTCTTTTCTTTACGGACGACCTACTTAATGAATCAATCGTTGCGACAAATCTCTTCTTTTTATCGACGTTTCCGATTGGCTAGAGTAGTAAACCCCAAAGGAAATATAGGTCAGATGTCGCTCGCGTTGCATACAGATACGAATTGGGAAGTAAACCTTGCACGCGTGTAACAATGTCCAAAACAATGTCCCCTGACAGCGTCCGCCTAATAATGTCTACTTGCCTAAGTCTACTTGCAGTGTCCTCTGACAATTCCCCAACAATGTCCCCTGACGGTGTCCCCTATATGTCCACTTTCAGTGTCCTCTGACAAGTCCCCAACAATGTCCCCTGGCAGCGTCTCCTAATAATGTCCACTTGCAGTGTCCTCTGACAATTTCCCCAACAATGTCCCCCAAAATGACACCAATAATGACACCTAGCAATGTCCACCAATAGTGTCCCCCACATAGAAATTTCCCACAGCCATGTCCTCTAACAGTTTCCCATAATAACATTGTCCCAGACAATGTCCGCTAACAATGTTCCCAGCAATGTCCCCCCAAAAATGCTCCTCAACGATGTCACCTAGAAATGCCCCAGCAATCAATGTTCCTTAACATTGTCTCCTAACAATGTCACCTAGCAATGCCCCAACAATGTTCCTTAACATTGTCTCTTCACAATGTCTCCTAACAATGCCCCAACAATGTCCCTTAACATTGTCTCCTAACAATAATAATAATAATAATAATAATAATAATAATAATAATAATAATAATAATAATAATAATAATAATAATAATAAGAATAATAATAATAATAATAATAATAATAATAATAATAATAATAATAATAATAATAATAATAATAATAATAATAATAATAATAATAATAATAATAATAATAATAATAAAGACTTCATCTCAGATTTGGGCCGGCGTCTAACTCAAGCAACCGGGGATCCCCGAGAATCAAGTTTTTTGTTTCAACGTATTTCTATGACTATTCATTATTCAACGCTTTAATGTTGTGGCTTTCACAGGATCATTTATTAAGCCCTTAATTGACATGGATGAGGGTGGTTGGACTCGCCCAAATGCACACAGCTGTTGCACTGTTTGATTGTTTGCAATATTTGTTGAAACAATAAAGATGTATAATAATAAAAAATAAAAAAAATAATAATAATAATAAATAATAATAATAACTACAATTTATATGGCGCAATAGCACGGCCATGCCGTTACAAGGGCACCATACAAAGCAGCTGCACGAGATAAGCCCTAGCGAACAAATACGATTTTAGCATGGATTTAAAAGAGTCCAATGTCTCCTAACAATGCCCCAACAATGTTCCTTAACAATGTCTCCTAACAATGCCCCACTCCAACCAAGCGGAATTACCTTATAAAACATGCATATGCTCTTATGCAGGAACGCCACAAGAAGCTCGCTGTCGATTCGTCGCTCGCAATCTCCTTCGATTTATAAAGAACCTACAACAAAAGAACATCTGCGACCTGATTGTGACTTGGGCTTGGTGCTTTATCTGCCAATGCCTTATGCTTAAAACACTGGCGCTAGAACAATTTATAAATCACAAGCACAGCCCTACGTTGATCCTTACGTATATACCAGTCCCATGGTACTAATGCAATGTAATGTTAATGTAATGTAATGTAAATCTTCGAGAATTTCTCAGCGCCCACAAAAGCCACGTCAGGGAGACCAGCTTATTCACCGGCGCTACTACCGTTTCGTTGGCCCAGTTTACCACATCGGTTTAGGATCACTGACAGCTCCACGCTAATCTCTGAAAGAGAGCGTGTGCAATGTGCATGGGCCGCGGTTCGCTTCCCGAAGCTGATCATTTAAGAGATTTACATCTTTGACGTGCACGGTCCGTGCACGAATACCTAAATGCTGTGACGGCCATTCAAACGGACTATTTCGGTGGCGAAGGTCCCGATCAATTCATTGAGAAACGGATGGTCGAGGCCATAAGCGCATGCAGTCCCTATATATATTTATTTATTTATTATTTATTTATTTATTTATTTTTTCCTCAACCAAAACAACAAACAGACATGATACAATTATTGCATTGAATAATACATTAACATAATTTGGTGAAGAAGGGGAGACCCAGAAGGGATAGAAAATCCCGCTAATAGGGCCACCCATAATTCATGTAAAATATAAAAGAAAAACATGACAGAGCATTCAATTGTAGGAATAAAAAAATGATGAGGGAGAGAGAAAAAAATTAAGCAATCGACATTTCTGTATATAACGAGAAAAACAACTCTTAACTAATGACTTAACTAAAGACTTAACTAAGGGCTTGGCGAGACCACTGAGCAGAAACCTTAACCATTACATATCAGGAAGTGTTTTAAGTAAATAAAGGCGAAGTTTATGCTTAAATAATCTTGTGTTAGGTAGGGAATGAAGATGTGTAGGGAGAGAGTTCCAACATTGGGAGCCAGTATATTGTATAGAGAAACGACGAGTATTAGTATGTGCGTAGGGAAGGTCATAAACAGTTAATTTTCTAGTTGAATAAGAGTGGCGATCAGAGGTAAGGTTAAAGAAATCATTAAATACAAGTGGTAATAGGCCATGGTTATAACGGTACATAAACTCTCCTATTTGCAAGTGCCTAATTTGATCGATCTTTAATAATCCAAATTCCTTGAAATACAGAGCGGTGTGGGCTCGGCGAGGAATATTAGCTATAAAACGGATTGCATATTTTTGAAGGGTGACTAGTCTGATAAAATTAGATTTGTAAGTAGACGTCCAAATTAAATTACAGTAGGTTAAATAAGGATAAATAAGAGAATAGTATAGCATAGACCGGATAGAGACAGGAATCAGTTTAGATGAGCGAAATAGCACACCAACAGTCTTAGCAATTTTGCTAGAGATATTATTGATGTGTTCCTTCCAATTTAGATGCTGGTCAATGTAAACGCCCAAAAATTTTGTGGATGTTACTTCAGTGATAGGAGTCCCTTCAATAAGTAGAATAGGAAGTTCATTGGGATATTTTTTCTTATGGGATCTGAAGAGGATGTAGTTGGTTTTATCCAAATTTAGAGTAAGTTTATTAGATCGAAACCAATCAACGACTCGGTGAAGCTCAGAATTAACAGTGTTGAATAGAGTATCAATAGATTTATCAGAATGAAATAAGTTAGAATCATCAGCAAATAGCACAAAATACATAGAAGGCGATACATTGGGTAAATCATTAATATAGATTAAAAATAAAAGAGGTCCAAGATTAGATCCTTGAGGGACACCGTGAGAAATGAGTTGTAGATCAGAAGTACAATTGTTAACAGAAACCAGTTGAAAACGATTTTCAAGATAGCTAACAAACCATTGTAGTTGTGTCCCTCTAATTCCATAGTTATAAAGTTTTTTGATCAAAATATGATGATTTACAGAATCAAAGGCTTTAGCTACATCAAGGAAGATACCAAGGGAGTATTCGTTATTTTCAATTGCATTAGAGATTTTGTCTTGTATGCTTAGAAGGGGCATGTAGGTAGAATGACCCTGTTGGAATCCATGCTGAGACTGAAATAGTACTTTCTCTTTTGATAAAAAACTATCTAAACGTGCGTACATTAATTTTTCGAATATTTTGGCGAAGAATGGGAGTACAGAAATCGGTCTGTAGTTAGAAACATTGTCCCTCGGGCCCTTTTTATGAATGGGTATGACCTTGGCAGTTTTCAATGCAGAGGGGAATACTCCAGTGGTAAATGAGCAGTTGACAATCTCTGATAGCGGAATTGCAATTTTAGGCAATGTTAATAGGGCTATGGCAGGGTCAATTCCATCGACTCCTTTACTATGCGTAGTGCGAATAGTATGCGCAAGGTTCATTATTTCACAAGGTGTAGAAGGGATTAATGCTATAGAATGTGGAAGGGGTTGGGATAAGTAGGAGAGAAAAGAGTTAGTTGCAGTAGGTATTTTATTAACAAGAGATTGTGCAATGCCTGTGAAGAAATTATTGAATTTAGTTGCTATAGTCTGAGGGTCAGTAATTTGTTCACCATTTACATTCAATGCAGTAATTACAGTTTCTCTGTTAGTATCTCTATCCAGTATACTCCTCAGAAGACCCCAGGTTTTTTTTAAGGTTATTACTATGGATTAAAAATTCGGATGCATAATAATCTTTTTCGGCTTGCAATTTAACTTTCTTAAATTTGTTTCTGTATAGGATGAATTTCCTTTTGTTGGCCTCATTTGGATTTTTTACGAATTTTTTATATAGTTTCGCTTTCTTATTACTAGATTTTTACCAGTGCCCGAGTCATCCACGGCTTTTTTTGGGATAGAGTTGCGAGCATAAGTCCTAGTGGAAATTGGAAAAGAATCATCGTAAAGCTTCTTATAATTGCTAAGAAATAGGTCATAGGCCTTATCAGTGTCTAGTTCTGTACAAGCTTCACGGATATTAGACCAGTCCGTAGAGTCTAAGGATTGCAAAAATTTGGCTTTATGCTCATCAGATACTAGGTTAAATGTCAGTGTTTGAGGCTTGTTAGGAGGTTTGATGGGACTAAAATCAAACCATGCTATGATTGGTAAATGATCAGAGATGTCTTCAATGAGAATAGAGGAATAAATAAGTTTGGTCCAAATGTTAGTGAATATGTTATCTAGTAATGTAGATGTATGGTCAGTGATCCTGGTAGGTCTGGTTATGAGAGGCAATAGATGATGGGCGGTTAGGCAATGGTAGAGATCAGCAGTGGCTTTGTGGCTATTAATTTTCAAGAGATCCATGTTAAAATCACCTAAAATTACTATGTCTTTTGATTTTTTTAGCATATGATCTAAAATGTTGTTAATTTCTTCAGAGAAATCTTCTAGTTTAAGCCCAGGTGGCCGATATATAACCCCAACTGTGGTTGCCCCAGTTTTATGTGCTAGGCGAATAAAAAGACCTTCAAAAAATTGAAAAGGAGAGGAATCGGATCCTATCGAGTCTAGGATTTGGTACGAGATTTCTTCTCTAATCAAGAATCCCACTCCTCCTCCGCCCTTTCCAGTTCCTCTGGAACGATGAACAAATTGATAACCAGGCACTTTTATTAGATCAGTATTGGAATCGTTCAGCCAGGTTTCTGTTAATGCAAGTAGGCTATAGATACAGGTAAAGAGTTCAGCAGATCTTTGATTTCATAAAATCGAGACTTACATAATGCGGACTTTCTCCTTCGGGCGAGAGAACAATTCTTGTGTGACTGATGCTCTACAACTGCTTTCAGGTCTCGGTGGAGTAAAGACGTTTCTGTGGCCGACCTCATTAATTATCTGCCAGCGTTGATATCGACGAGAATTGTTCCGATGTCAAGTCGGATCGCCATTCATGTATGAGCGGCTGAGAAGACTTCATTCAGTGTGCTGCTGCATTGCTTTCTGAAGAGCGAATTTCACTTAGATGAAGATCTAAGGTTTTGATACCCGTGCACATGATTTACGCTTTGTCGGTGTCGCATCTGTATAGACCTATAAATAGTATGTATACAATTCCACCTAAAGCAGTAGTCATGGCCTATCTGTTGGACACAATTCCCACGATTAGACAGCAATCATGTAGGTCTATATACCTACCAAACATTGAATTTGTAGCACTGCACTAAATCACTGTAGCCTATCAGGGTGATGCCGCGTACTGCCGCGTCGTTTACGACCTTTAAAGCTCACAACTCTGCCAGAATCAGGTCGAGAGAAGTTGGCATTTGTTCTTGGACGCAGGACTTTTTAAAAGTAATTCCTACAACTGCACAACGTCATTTTTATTTTCCCTTCCCGTCCTCCATGCTAAACTATCCACTTTTTGGATTTCACTTTCGATGACTTTTCTAGTATAATAATTATAATATGACTGTAGCAGGGCTTTTTAAACGTGCAGTTGTACACAAAATGTGCAGTCGTAGAAGCAATTCTGTACAGTTAAAACTAGCAAAAAGGTCATTGTCCTCCGATTGGAAGTAATTTACCATGAAAGATGGGAAAGGAAAGAAGGAGTTGTGCAGTTCTAAAAATTCCTTAAAAACAGCCCTGGACTGTAGACTAATGTTTATTCCTCCTGTGAAAAACTGAAAATCGTATATAATTATTGTCAATCTATATAAATAAAGAGAAGATTCTGTAACGTGTGTCTGTCTGTCTGTCTGTTTGTCCGGAATGCATTTCAACAGTTTTTGAGCTTTTCACTCCAAACCTTCACTACTGTGTAGGTCTCGGCATGAGACACAAAGTCGAGGGGTTGGCGATTCTCTACCACCATGGGGGCCAGAGTGGGGAGGCGAAACCCCCAAAACTTTTTTCAATAAAACGCAACTATTGATCTCAAATTTTTTACCTAGATAGAGGGCCATCAGAACCACCCGGTTCAGTGGTTGGCGAATCTCTACCACCATGGGGGCCAGAGGGGTGGGGCGAAAACACTAAGACGGCAGTTTCTTAAACACCTTCTTAAACGCTTGCATGGTCATTATATAAATGGTGAGAGCAGCTGATGTAATTTTAACGAAAATCCTAATTTCACGGGTGACGTACTGGCGCAGGTCGGTGTGGTGGTGTGAGGTGGGGAGATGGTGGGGTGGGTGAGGGTTGGGTGGGATTGAGGGGTGGGGTGAGTGGGGAATTTCCCCGAAAACCCTAATTTCACGGGTGGCGTACTGGTGGAGCTCGGAGTGTGGAAGGGAGGGGGAGGGGTGGTGGATGGTGGGTGGGGGAGTTGAGGGTAGGAGGTGGGTCGGTGGGGTGGGGTGGGGAGAGGGTGGGGTGGGGAGGGTTGGGGGTGAGAGGGGTGGGATGAGGGGAATTTTCCCTGAAAACCTAATTTTACAGGTTCAGTACCGGTGGAGGTCAGAGTGCGGTGGGGTGTTGTGGGGGTTGGGGCGGGGGGGGCGTGGTGTGGTGGGGTTGTGGCCTGGAGCGGGTAAAATCCTCAATTTCCCGAGCAACGCCGGGTACCCCAGCTAGTAATAATATAATCTAGCGCTATTTTACTATATCTCTAGCTGCACAGTCACAGATGTGCTTTTGCGACTGAACAATTCCGTTTAGAACCATTGCACATTTTGTCAAGAACTGTGTGTGGATGTGTGTGAGTGCGCGTGTGTGTGTGTGAATGTGTGTGTGTGTGTGGATGTGTGCGTGTGTGTGTGTGTGTGGGTGTGTGCGTGTGTGTGGATGTGTGCGTGTTTGTGTGTGAATGTGTGTGTGTGTGTGTGTGTGTGTGTGTGTGTGTGTGGATGTGTGCGTGTGTGTGAGTGTGTGTGTGTGTGTGGGTGTGTGCGTGTGTGTGTGTGTGTGTGTGGATGTGTGCGTGTGTGTGGATGTGTGCGTGTGTGTGAGTGCGTGTGTGTGTGTGTGTGTGTGTGTGGATGTGTGCGTGTGTGTGAGTGCGTGTGTGTGTGTGGATGTGTGCGTGTGTGTGAGTGTGTAGCGTTGAGTGTCACCATAGTGTGTGTATACATTATACAATTGTAATACATGTACAAAAACACCTTCTCTACGTGTAATCCTTAGTCGAGAGATCTGCCCATACGGACTCTGTGTGTGTGCGTGTGTGTAGGTGTGTGTGTGTGTTGGTGGGTGGGCGTTTGTGGGTGTTCCTCACTGTATTCGTCTCTGGAGTTAATCCTGTTATAAATTTCCCGCCAGATGAGACAGCGGATCTTCTTCTTCTCTCTATGCCCAGCAGCAGCCTGGTTCACGTTGGTCACACGGTCTTCATCACACGATTCATAGAGCGCCCGTTTGAGTATAACAAGATCTTACGGTCATCGTTTATCGTCCCACGCAGCTCGACTTAAGCCTATAAATCGATCACCTTAGATTGAAGTACGTTGAGACCGCAGCTGCTACGGCTGAGTCTAATGGAGAGGCACAGTCACGGCCATAGTTCGTTGCAGTGATATTTTCATTAACGATAAGTAAAATTAGAACTGAAAATATTGATTTCCGTTCAGTGTAACTTTAACTGTAACTGAAATTATTTTGAGAACGAAAACTGAAATAGAACTGAAATTAAGCACAGTGAAGTGAAATTAGAATAAAAACGAAAATTAATTTTAGAACTGAAATTAATGAAAAAATTGGAAATTTTAGTTCATAGCCTTTCATAGGCAGCTGAGTTTACATCTAAAAGGCGCACATACTTTCTGACTCTTAAAACTTTGGTATCTTTGGCTTAGCACGTGCTTCCGTGTGCAATTTATTATTGTCTTTTGCATCTGGACCTTTCCTTTAAGTTAATCACTTTCAACTTCATGATAAGAATGTGGTTATGTGAAAATCACTTTGAATACCGGAGTGCAAATATTTCAATTAGGATAACTTTGTGCAGCTTGCTCACTGGGATAAATGAAAAACTTATATATTGGATTGTTTAAATAGGCCTACTGGAACGAAACAGACAAATAGGCCTAGCCTAACCATGCAACGCGTGTACCCTAAAACGGACGTTTCTGGATGTTTCTGGTAAACTTTTCAACAATTTAATTTGTCTTCTTCGGTGAATAAGCGCACACAGAATGCTAAGAAATATATTCAGGGTTGGCGCGAAACTTTCATGTGACTGATTCGAGTCAGCGGCTTAACAACGAAGAAAGCACAAGCGCTGCATAAATGTGTAAAATAAAGAAATGTAACGTGGTCGACCAATTCAATGGAATACGATAAGAGTGTGATTAGCTATTGTCAACATACTAGTGGATTGGTGCCATCTAGCAACTATTGCCAATTAAAATTTTCATGAAATTATACAAACTAGATCTGAATTTAAAATTGCTTGGTTTTTGTAGCAAAAACTACGCATAATTATTATTGGAGGGAAAGATGGCAAATCTACTGCAGCACTGCCCCACTTGCAGAAGATGTTGAAACTCCGGCTTTTCAAACTTACATGTATAGAAGAAACAAATATTTTTTTCTGGGTGAAGAATTCTACTAGGTGGGAGAAGAAACTGTCAGCTAATGTCGCTGAAAATATGAGTTTGAACTTTAAAATTATGAAGCATATCGATAAGGAAAATGTTCGAACTTGGTTAAATTTGAGGCAAGTTCTAAGCCTATAAAGAAGTAAAACTGAAATTATTTCTAAGCAAGAACTGAATTGAGAACTGAAATTATTGTAAAAACTGAAATTGAAGTATAACTGAAATTTTTTGAAAAACTGTAATTGAACTAGAACTGAAATTGAAGACGTCCGAACTGAAATAGAAGTAAAACGAAAATTATTTGCTGAAGTAAAATATCACTGGTTCGTTGGTTAGGGTACTCGCCTCAGTGGCGTAGGCAAGGGGGGGGTTTCGGGGGTCAAAACCCCCCCCATTGGCTCCGAAAAAAAGATTTTTTTAAGGTTATTTTTCCATTTAGGTAAGAAAAAATAGCAAAAAACAGGGTTTTCGGCCATAAACCCCCCCCCATGAAAAATTCCTGGCTACGCTACTGAAGTCTCGCCTGGTTACTTGCACGTAGCGTATAAGGATTTGAGTCTTCGTCAATGAAGCTGGGGACCATAAACGCTCGTACTTCATACTTTTAAAACATAATAACATGTCCATATGACAGGTGCAAAGTAATTGCATAATGTAGGCAGGCCTATAATAATAATAATTATTATATGTGTATGCATCATATATGACACAAACCCACACACACACACACACATATATATATATTATATATATATATATTTATATGTCAATGTGTGTATATATTAATGTATATATATATATAAATATAGTGAGCCATTTATATAGAGCCATATTACTGCTGCCGCTTCAAGTGAAACTGATTTAAATCATAATCAATTATCGTATTATAGACAAGTGAAAATCCGGTTGGCGACAGAAACCAAAAGCTGCAAGTAATCTACACGTACATGGTACACGTGTATCGTAAACGATCTGCAGAAGCAAGTGAGTTTTAAGTATTATTTCGAAGGACAATCGAGAGCTGAAGAAAAACAGAGAGCTTCAACGTTTTTGGCACCGAAACACGAAGAACGCATGCGAGATATGGCCTACTATATCGCAAGATTTTTTAAAAATTTATTTAGATTTATTTATTTATTTATTTATTTATTTATTTATTTATTGATGCGAGGAACATAACAGCGAAACGCAGTGAAAGTCCGTCCGTCCCACTTATTTATTTTTTAATTTATTTAATTTATCGATTTAATTGTTCATTTATTTTAGTGATAGTAATAATAATAATTTATTTATTTTGTTTATTTATTTTATTCATTTTATTTATCTTAATTATTTTATTTCTTTTATTTATTTATTTTATTTATTTTATTTCATTTGTTTTATTTATTTTATTCGTTTTATTTATTTATTTATTTATTTATTTATTTCCCAAGGGAAAGAAAATAGAACATAAGCCCACGTAGTTGACACAAAATTATTCCTGCACAACAGGAAACCCGGAAAAAGTAGAAGCTTGTATCAACCTGACCCTATATAAATTATAGCAGGCTGGTTGTTCTCTACCAGTGCCAGTCCCAAGCCTGGATAAAGGAGGAGGGCGATACTAATCATCTTTGATATGGCAGTGTCGTTAAACATGTAAGAAGCATTAACATTTCAGCCGACGTTCAATGTCACACAGTCCGTTCTATTCCAGTTCCATGACCTTGAGAACAGATTCAAAGTCCGATGATGTCAATGTCACTCCTGTCAATGCCGAGTTTCTTCGTCAGTTTACCCAATCCTCCATCAATGACAGCATGGATCATCATAGAGTCCAATGCATATCAATACAGATTTTCCTTCTTCATGGCTTTAACATTGCATGTTTTCGCACACGACAGCCGCTAATTTATGGAAATTCTCCACTTCCCTCTCTGTCTCTCTGTCTGTCCCTGTTTCTGTCCCTGTCTCTGCCTCTGTCTCTCTATCTCTCTCTCGCTTTGTGTGTAGCCCTCTGCACAAACCAACCCATCTCCCGACAGTCCTCCCGTATCATGTCGACCCATCGCTTCTTTGCTCTTCCTCTTTTCCTTTTTCCATGCACATCCACTCTATTTTTTTCCTAAACTTTTTCCTACATGAGAGTTCTCAGCAGGGTGTCCCATCCCCAATTCACTTTCCCTGGCCTTCCCCTACACTACTATAGCCACGATATCTTTCCTCTGCCAACGTACACACAAATACATCATCTATTCCTGTGCGCAGTCCAACTCACTTCATCCACCATACGCCATTCCAAGCTTAAATAGCGTCCACATCAACAAAGCATCCGACCTTCTGTTAACCTCATAGTTATCCACTGGAATCTAGCTGGTATGGGCTCTAGCACAAAGGAGCAAGCAAGAGGGAGTACTTGCCCCAGGAAACTTGACTGACTTCCTAACTGCTGCTATTAGGGTCTTAACAAATTTCTTTGCAGTAAGGCAGTTATTATGCTAACGATAAGCATGTCACAAATTGAGACTGTGGAATGTACTACATTCGAACTCACCATGAAAAACACATGCTTTTTAAAATCCTGTTTTGCATTTTCAAGCTTACTAATTCTGTTCGTACTGCGGAATTTTGCGTTTAGGCGTATTTGCAGCTTCAGTTCTGTGACAGAACTGAAGTTGCAAGTAGGCATACGCCTAAACGCAAAATTCAGCAGCATGAACAGAATTAGAAAGCTTGAAAATGCAAAACAGGATACTAAAAAAATGTGTATTTTTCTGTGCGAGACTTTTTTAGTTCAATCGATTCCATTGTTAATAAAAAAAATGTGTAACTCTCTATCTAGAAACTAGCAGGTTTGTTTACACAATTAAACAAGACTGTACTTGTATAGGCCCATAACGTGAACGAATGCTACTAAGTAACTAGGCTATATCAACTCTAGTAATAGGCCTATAAACAATACTACTAAAAGATAAAAAATGAATAATATATTTCTCAGTGGGATACATTTATTTAAAATTGACTATTAAATAAATAAATTGGCAATTCTTAAATAACTAAATATTACAATTTTTAAATCGTCACCAGCCCTAATTAAAATGAACGAATTAGCCTACTATAATGGTTAGCATCCTTTAACTAGTGGTGTTATTAGTCGTTTTGTCTAAAATGTTAAAAATGTATATGTCGGCGCCACTGCGCGAGATGTTTCATGGCGTCGTAGGAATGAACACTCAACAGCCAACCGAAGTGAACGTTTTATCATATATATGACAGACTGACTTTTCGGCTAAGTCACCCAGATGGACAAAGTCCTCGTCAATGTCGCTTTTATTTGCGGAGTCTGCAGGGCTTATGTATTTCTTTCATGGCTGTGAGCACGAGTCGAAGATAGTCACGTGAAAAAAAGTTGGCAACCTTAGCCACGGACAGTTTAAGCCATGATTGGCATATAGGTCTACGGTTTTAAGCCGGTCAACAGCTGCATGGGGCATAGAAGAAAAATTCGAGGGGTCCATTTCGGGGTTTTCCGATGAAAACGGCCTCAAAATACACCTAGTGAGATTTAACAATTTCGGAAATTATTCACCTTTAGGAAGTTTGAATCTGGAAAATTCCACCTTAAATGCACTCGTGGTCAAATCTATAAAAATGAATAATCGTATAAAAACGCCGGATTTTTTAAAAAAGCTGAATGCTGTAAAGCTACACGCAGGGCATCAACTTATTCACGAGCGCTTCAGCTCTATGGCCTATTTGAATAAGAGGAGTGCATGGACTTTGTCCAGAGAACTATAATCATGTCTATTAAAGGTTGGAGTCCGGTAGTCACGGAAACGGGAAAGCGGATCCGGACAGAACTTGACGAAGACGAAAGCTATTATGCCCTGTAACAATATTCCGAGTCTATATTTGAACGAACTGCTCTCCATCCAAGTATTTGAGCGGAAGACGTCATGAGTCGAGCAAGGAGCCAAAGCGATGGATGGAGTTGTTGACCATGCCGCAGAAGAGGAGGAATGCGGTCTTCTGCAGACGAAGAAGGATGACGTCACTTGCGATGACATCATCGATCAAAGGCTGAACGTCACACAAAAATCAGAAGCAATAAATCAATAATTGGTGAGATGAAGTATATGTATTGGAGGACCTTTCGAATCAAGGAAATAGATGGGTATCCTCGCATATGTATATATATATATATATATATATATATATATATATATATATATATATTAAACACACTATATATTTATAGATAAATATACATTATATAAATAAAAATATATCTTATATAAATACATATATATCAAATATATTTGCACGTGATCGGTAATATCAATAAGGAGTCCCATATGTATACTTAAATATATATATATAGATAAATATATATAATATATGCCAAATGCACATTGTATGTCATTGTCATAGTTATGACCTGCAAGACGATAAAAAGATAAAAAGGTATACCCATAAATTTTTATTTACCCCATTTGCAAACATCAATATACATAATTACATATATGTTTGTATGTGTACGTATGCATGTATTGTACGACGTACGTGTGTGTGTTCTTTTTTTATCTGTGTATGTTCTCGTGTCTGGATGCGTGTGTGTGGTGTGGTGTGTGTGCTTGTGTGTGAGAGATTGAGTGAGTGAGTGAGTGAGAGTATGTGTATGTGTGTATGTATTTGTGCGTGCGTGCGTACACATGTATGTGTGCATGCGCGCGCGCGTATGTGGGTGCGTGTATTCGGTGCGTTTTTACCACCTCGTTAACGAAAACGTGGGAGGTCATCTTCGGTTATCCTCGATGCGGCGGCACCCAATGGAAAGTTTCCCTCAAAACTTTTATCATCAGTCAAGTCAGTCGAGTGCAGATTGCACCTCGGACCATCACGGTGGTGGTGCAGAGGCGGAAAAAACAGCAGCAGCAACCGCAACAACAGCCTCCGAAGTATCATCACTGATAAAATATGAACATTTATATGATGCCTCTAAAAACATAAGCATATCGTGAAACATCAGAGTCATGCGGAAGCGACAGACGGAAGCTAAAAAAGCTTCTCGATAAAAGTCCGTTGATGAGTCCATGGATGACGTCGTCGATGACGTCGTGAAAGCGTCTACTTGTAATCGAAATTGTAATCGCTGAGTTTATTTAGCGCCTGTTGTTAAGAAACTATAAATAGGCGCCAACTTCATAACACGGATGCTGTATAAAAACGTTTACTAGGCTTTATTCGCTGCTTCTTTGTGCTTGTTAACTGTCGCGTTATGTCGACCGGTTATTCTTTTAATAAAACGAATATTACAATATCAGTGTTACCTGCGCATCCTTCTGTCTGTCTGTTTGTCACGTCTGTATATAAATATATTGCCGTTGGGTTCTGATGCGTGTTGTGTCCATCAGCGATTAAATATTTTGCCAGTTTCGTTTTATGACTGGATGATCGGACAGACATAAAAGCTTTATCTCTTTATGTCGCTAATGTCCACGTTTGTCCATATCTCTGTGTGTGTCCATCCACCTGTCTGTGTATGTATGCATGTATGCATGCACGTACATACGTACATACATACCTACAAATATACATACATACATACATACATACATACATACATACATACATACATACATACATACATACATACATACATACATACATACATGCATGCATGCATGCATGCATGCATACATACATACATACATACATACATACATACATACATACATACATACATACATACATACATACATACATACATACATACATACATACATACATACATACATACATACATACATACATACATACATACATACATACAAACATACATGCATACAAAAGCATACATACATACATACATACTGACATACATACATACAAACATACATACATGCATTCGCTATCGTCTGCCTAAAATCTGTCATTGTCCGTCATAGTCGAATAGATAACATGATGTCTGGCATGACAGGTATGCTTCTCCGAATCTCTATATTGATAGGATGTACGCCTACGTGACCGTCTGCGTATGTCTGTCGTGATCTGCGCGTTTAAGTCTCGGCTTGCATTCCGTCTGACACGATGTAATTGGATAAAAACTCGTCTCTCATCCTCGTCAAATTTTCGCTTCAGTGATGCTATACGGTGGTTCAGCGACAGAGCTATTGAGATGCTGGTGCTGATGCAGATGCTGATGTAGATGCAGATGCTGTTGCTGATGCGAGGAGGATCCGTGGGATTCGGAGGTTGCTCCGAGGATTAGAGGAGCTGTAGACATCCTTCGTGGAGGATTTGTGTAACAAGGAACACGTCCGTTGTTGGGTTCCACTCAATTAAGAAAGCTCGTCTCGACTTCGGTGATTTGGTTTTTGATTATATTATAGGCTCATATATTATATTACAGACCTATAATATGCATGTCCTATATTTACGTCCAGAGGAACTGGGTAGTCTTTCGCATAATTATATATTTGAAAGTTTTTCGAGAGAATGTTGCGTGACCTTTGTGAGAGTCTTCAAAATACTACGCTATATAAATGGTGAGATAAATGAGTGCATACATAGGCATTATTGAATGTAAAATAGATGAATGGATGGATAGGTGAATAGACAGACGATATACATGTATAGATGGATAGATAAATAGATAGAAAGTTCAGACAGACAGACAAACAAGCTGTCTGTCTAATTGTCTGTATGCCTGTCTGCATGTCTGTTTGTGTGTCTGTTTATGTATGTCTATGTATCTGGCTGTCTGCACCTCTGTCTGTCTGTACCTGCTCTTCCTTCAGAGCCTTCCTCTAAATCTGCTTGCTCTTTCGGCTATACAATATACAATATACAATATACAATATACAATATACAATATACAATATACAATATACATGCACCTTCAGCAATTAACCATCGGAAAACTGTTCTTTATGGTCGTAGAGTTGAACTGGTAGCTCCTCTCAACATAATTTATATGTCTCTCGGAAGAGCGCCATGCATCTAAATTGAGTATATATACATAGCTATGCATATGTACAGTGGCGGTTCTACCGGGGGGCTGGGGGGGCTACAGCCCCCCCAGCTGAAAAGTTAGCCCCCTAGATTTTCCTAGCCCCCCTATACAAATGTTAGCCCCCCCAGTTTAACGCTTAATCAGCTATATATTGCCTACAATGTCTGTTGGCACCAAGGCCTCCTAATTGAGGCTAATTCATTAATTCATAGATGCTGTTCTAAAACAGCAATATCACCCTTCACATACCTCTGCACTGTTGCTTCAATGAGAATGCTCAGACACAAGCACATGTCTGTCTATACTAATAGCTGCCCTTCGACTACAGACCCATGGGATGTTCAAGCGAAAGTGACGAACTAATAACGGCTTCAGCGGCTGAGATTAAGCCATACGCCAGCACTTAATTACCCTGTATGCCGTAGTGACACCAGCTTCATCCTTAGCTCACGATGACAGCGGGGCGGCCACAAGCCCCAGCATCTGCAGCAGTACAGATGGACAGAGGAGGCCAGGCCAGATAAGATTCCATGTGTACTATAATAGTGTATACTGTATGCTGTATATAATTATGTGCATATGTGTAAGCTGGACAGTGTGTACTAAAACCCGTTTGGAGCACTCACATGTGCACTTCATTATAAATGGACAAATTCGACAAGTGAGAATTGAAATGAGAAAAGTTGATGAGTTAAACGCTGAAGTTTTCGACGGCAATGATAATCCTACATCAGGTATGTAAAATGGTATAATGAATCTACGTTGAAAGGGATAAGTCATGGGATAATGTGGCAGTTGCAGGAATATATTCGCTAGAAACATGAGCGCCCTCAAGTACTTTTGCAGAAGACACAAACACTGTGGTGACGGTTAGATTTTAGAAAGAGCGTGAAAATGTAAACAAGAAATTAAGAACATCGGTATTTTTCATAAGGGTTTACCAACTAAATGTAAATTTTTCGGTTTCAGGAAAACTGAGTTTATAATTTCAGATGCCAATGAAAATGTAAGATAGTTAGCCTAATTATCCTATTTTCTTGAAGTCATTTAATAGTCCTACTTCATCAAGCAGGTGAATAATAAGCACTAAGCACAACACTCATATTATATTATATGACATGAGAATATTATGATATGTACCAAGTTTTGTTAGGGAAGGAAGCCTAAAAAAGGACACTTGTACTCCACAAAATCTTTACTGAGCTTATACATGGAGGTACCACATTAAAAAGATCATTTCCAAGAAAGCCTACTGTTCTTTTTCGCAACCTGACAGGTGAAAAAGTGTTCAGCAAACCTGCAAATAGATAAATTGAAGCTATTTTGTTTGTAAACTTATTTTGACATGATTTATTTGCTCAAAGCATGTGTTATAGTTACAATAATGGATCAAGTGCATGCAATGCAACAGACAAGCTGAACATGCAACATATGTGCTCTGTGGATTCTTCAGAAGATGACATCCAACATTCTTTAGCTACTCGTTGGCAGAGCATACAAAAACTGTCCTCTTAAGCCTGTACTGTCTTTTAGAAAAGCTAAAAATGTTGGTTTTGACAAAAGTTAGACATGATACGTTTTTCTTCGATGTGTTATTTGTAATCCTCAAAGATAGAATTGAGGTACAAGTCTTTCTCAGAATCTGTTGCACTGTTCTTGATTCATCATTGTAACTGTGACTCATTGACACAAGTTTTGTTCAATGAAAACTTATTTATCAACATTTAAATTTTACGCGTGTCTAGCATATAAGCGCCTACACAGATTTAATCAGCCATGTTGCTTGCCATTGGGCGATGCACATAAATCACAGTTCGCATGAGTTCGCATGGGATAAAGATTTATGCCATGCGCCATGTATTGACGTCATTCTCGCCTCTAGCACGTATAACAATAAATTTCGTTTATTCAACGATCCGGTTGACAAAACCGGTTACAGTGTACAATATTATTATGCAGTTGAAACATTAATATTCACAAGAACGCAGATCACAGAAATCTTAACAATACTAACAGAACAATCAGCCAGCAATAATTGTATTAACCAAGTTTTTTGTTCAGGCACAGAGAAAGGAGAATGTGGATGTGTGAGTGTGTGTTTGTCCAGAATTATACGCCTACAATTTCACAGCTGTTGACCACCAGAACAACCCAGTGGAGGAGTTTGTGAAAGGGGTGGGAAGGGATCAGGGGGAAGGGAGGAAAGAGAGAGGAAGGGGAGGGGTTTGGGGAAGTAGAAGGGGAGGAGGAAGGGGAGAGGGGAGGGGGAGGAGGAAAGGAAGGGGTTTGGGGAAGGGGAGGATAGAGGGGAAGGGTGAAGTTGAGGGGGATGGGAGGAGGGAAGGGGAGGTACAGGAGTGGAGGGGAAGGGAGGGGAGGGGGGAAAAGGGGAGAGGGAAGAGGAAGATGTAAAGATAAGGAGATCCTAAAATTCCCGGGCAACGCCGGGTACCCCAGCTAGTATATATATATATCATATATATATATATATATATATATATATATATATGATATACCGTGCACATACATGTATGGGCTGCAGACGATGCGTTGGATTAATGCTCATTGAATCGCTGACTATGACGGAATGGTTTGCATTTCGTACGACGCCGAAAGATGTAAACAAGAGAGGAGGGTAGCTGCTGCTGCTGCAGCTGCTGCTGCTGCTGCTGCTGCTTCAGTTCCACCGCGGTCTCCTCCGTACGTGCAGTCCGATGTATTTCCATGCAGGCTTTGTTGCCTTCGCATCTGTCAGACTTTCATCCGCAGTTTGGCCGGACCCTGCGTGTGATATCGCCCGGTCGATGACTTCGCCTGATATAGTCACTGATATATAAAGGATTAAAAGGAACGTTAGACAACTGAGATCGGTGACATGGATCTTTGGCGCTGGTGATAGATTGACTGGTTAACTAAATGACTGCATTACTGACTGGTTAACTAAATGACTGCATTACTGACTGGTTAACTAAATGACTGCATTACTGACTGGTTAACTAAATGACTGCATTACTGACTGGTTAACTAAATGACTGCATTACTGACTGGTTAACTAAATGACTGCATTACTGACTGGCTGACTAACTGGTTGAGTGATTTGTTGACTGCTTTGTTTATACTTTACCAAAGGTGAGTTGAGTATCATCATTCATCTAACGATTTGAACCGATATTTTTTGGCCCACCCTCGTATCGATTCTCTTTATAATGATGAACTCTTGTGAATAAAAAACCGACGACATTTGTCGCTTTATTGCATGATGCTGCTTAGCTTTTGGAGAGCATTATTTCGAGTCGGCAAAGCACTATGTATACCATTGCAGTTGGTGGCGAACGTATAAAGTCTTTGGCTTATTTTATTGTATGTATGTATGTATGTATGTATGTATGTATGTATGTATGTATGTATGTATGTATGTATGTATGCATGTATGTATGTATGTATGTATGTATGTATGTATGTATGCATGTATGTACTATGTATGTATGTATGTATGCATGTATGTATGTATGTATGTGTGTATGTATGTATGTATGTATGAGTGTATGTATGTATGTATGTATGTATGTATGTATGTATGTATGTATGCATGTATGTATGTATGTATGTGTGTATGTATGTATGTATGTATGTATGAGTGTATGTATGTATGTATGTATGTATGTATGTATGTATGTATGTATGTATGTATGTATATATGTATGTATGTATGTATGTATGTATGTATGTATGTATGTATTATATATGTATGTATGTATGTATGTATGTATGTGTATGTATGTATGCATATGGACATTTATATAGCGCCTAAACCTATAGCCTCACAAACGTGCTTTTTAATTATTGTTCGTCTAGCGGATTGAGCCCCCCACCCCCCACCACCACCCCCTCCTCCCACCCCCCACCCCCCACCCCCCACCCCCACCCCGGTCACCAATAATAAATGATCAACTAAATTTTATCGGACCGTGACGCTGAATGCGTTGCCCTGAAAGCGCGTCGGTTGTAAAGCTGTCTAACACGTCCGCGCCATCTCACTCAGGCTGATTGTATCAATGCGCGATGTTTGTTTATGTTGCGGCGATATTCTACGACTGCAGTAAAGTTGTCGCAATCGTTGCGTAAACTCTCAGCCACTAGAGCGGAACTTGATAAGCTATAAGCTCGATGTATACCAGCTGATCGACGAGCGCTGGGTCGAGTCAGAGAGGTTGTGGAAAGATGTCGTTGTCTAATCAGGCTCCACCATACGACTATCATCATCATCATCGATTACAACCGTAGTACCATATTGTCTCCCCGGCTTGACCTCCCCGGATTTTGGTCTGGCACCGGAGTGAACAGTGCTGCCTCGTCTTTTGCGGACTTAGTTTGATATGTCGCCGGTGAATAAACTGGTCTCCCTTGCGTGACTTTTGTGGAAGATGAGAAATTTTCGAAGATTTACATTACCTGCATTTCATTGATCTGCTTGTAACCGTAGCGGTGTAGCCTCTGTGACGAGGACAATGCAAGTGACCTGCGTTTCTCCGAACATGTTTCAATATGCGCTTATGGACTTTGTTTAATTAAGAAGCAGTGTTCAATCTAGTTCCCCTGCTTTGGATGGGGAATTCGGGTTTCTATGAGAGATTTTTGACCACACAAATTTCGTGCATATATAGCCCACAATCATGTAAATAAGAGCTGTCGAATTTTCCGGGGGGAGGAATCGGGGGACTGTCAGAGGCGGATTCAGGGGATACCAATCCGGCCATGGCCCCCATTTAGAAATTTCTTTAATTTTGACCAGCTATTCTGGCTTGGAAAGTTGACGTGCCCCCATGAGTAGTTCTGTAGGACCCTCCCCACGCCCATAAGGTCCGTATACGAGGTCCGTACGACTAAAAACGTCAGCAACTATTTCGGCGGATAAAACGGTATCTTTTCTTGTGAATTCGGGACAAATTACTAAAAAAGGTCACCAAATTTTTCTGCGACAAGACGGTAAAATTGTCCTGTCCCACGACCGAAAATTTTTTCACCCACCCCTTTTCGAAAATTTCTGTTTCCGCCCCGGATTGTTACACATAGTTATATTATTCTGAGGGGAATGTTGCGTATTCATATGTACCTCGCGAATTTTTCTAAAAAAAATTCATTCCTGGGGGAAATTTCCACACCTCTCACGACACATCAGATTAAACACGGATTAAGAAGTGTAGGCGTATTGTAAAATTTCGACTCCACATTTCAGTAACTGCCCTAAATCAATGCAGACATGTTTGACGCTAAATAATTAACCTACACAGAGGCGCAACGTTTAGTCTATACGTTAAGCTTAGTCTTCATAAACTTCGGCATCTTTTTAAAACGCATCATACTTGAAGACGCCATATAAGTAGGAATCGACTCCCAAAACTGGTCCTTGTTTATTTAGTCGCAAAGAATTAATTATCCGATGTCATCGCGTCGCCCACAGTAATATTGGCGTGCGTGATCGATGCTTGAATAATATAGTTCCACTCATCGTCTCATCGTGGCGGCGTAGTGATTCGGTCGACGCTATAATTAGCCTACTTTATTATGTGTGGCTCCATCAAAGTCAGGAAACGTAGCGCTACGGGTGACGGCGGAATGAAAGCTTGATATGCTGAAGTCAAAATGCAAGACTTCCATCGCAGCTCACTGATATATATATATATATATAATATATATATATATATATATTATATGTTATGAATATATATATATATATTCATAACATATAATATGCGTGTGTGCGTGTATATGGGCCTACATGTATGTATCAGTGGTTCCAAAACCGTGGCCCGCGGGCCAAAAGTGGCCCGCCAGACCTTAAAAAATGGCCCTCATCTCTCAAAGAATGAACAAAAAATATCAAAATATTGACAATTTGAACAGGATAGAACACATAATTTTTTTCTATATTAGGAATTATTTTATTTTGGCGTCTACAAAAATCAAACATTCTATTTTGATTCAATTATAGCAATTTCATATGCTTTTAGTTAATTAAATTTTAGCCTTGTGGCCCCCTAATGTCCTTCAACTAAGAAAAAGTGGCCCTCGTGTCCTCCAACTTAGAAAAAGTGACCTTCAAGTCAAAAAGGTTGGGAACCACTGGCCTATATAGTAGTAGGCCTATATATCTAGTAGTGGAGTGATTTTTCTATTGTAACGGGGTAAAAAGATATCAGAGATTCAGAGTAAATAAACCAGCGTGCCACATGAGTTGTTTCCACGTATTAATTAACGGCATGCGGTGAACCCAATGTTCTGGAAAGGCATTCCTTTAGAGTAACACCTACACCCTGCGGCTCAACCGAAAGCAAAAGCTTCTCCAAAAGTAAACCTTCTTCGCCAAACTAAAAACTCTTCTTTTTGGAACGCGCCGCAGGTGCAGAAACTCTGGAGCGCCCTGGAGTAAGAGTTGTGTCCCTGAGGGGCGCTATACAAATTGACTGATGACCTCAATTAGACGTCTTGGTCTATCGTAACGCGTTAAATGACCATCCTGCATAAAATCGACCAACCAAGCTTGGATCCTATCAAGCGTGTCGAGTTGAGATTATTTATTGGCAAGGACGGTGTTCATGGGCGGCAGTGGCGTAGGCAAGGGGGGGGGGGTTTCGGGGGTTAAAACCCCCCCATTGGGTCCCCAAAAAGATTTTTTTAAGGCTATTTTTCCATTTAAGCAAGAAAAAATAGCAACAAACAGGGTTTCCGGTCATAAAACCCCCCCATGAAAAATTCCTGGCTACGCCACTGATGGGCGGAGACCTAGGGGTTACAGGGGGACGGTCCCCCCCCAATGGAGGTGTAGGGAGGACGGCCCATGCATTTGTCCCCCCCCCAATCGTTGAGCGTCACGACTATAAAAAAAGGTCATCAACTTTTTTGGCGGCGAAAATAGAAAATTTCGTCGAGATTTCGCCGGTCGTCAGAAATTTTGTCCGGCAAAAGATGGAAATTTTTCGGTGACACTCAGAGCCATTCGTCCGCCAAAAAATCTCGCGTCTTTCCGTCCCCCCCCCCACCCCAAATTGATAAGAATCATTGTCGTCGTCGTTGCAGCAGTAGTAGTCGTCGTCATCATCTTCTTCATCGTCACCGCCACCGCCACGACACCCTCCCCCAAGATGAAAGGAGATTGAAAAAACCACCTTCGTGTGTTTAGTTTTGCAAATTAACTTCCATTTGATTTATTTTGAACAATGACACTAGCATGCATGTTTATTCCTACTAAATACTTTTGTTTGTTTTGGTTTTAGACCACTTAGAACATTTAGAACGCTTAAGAACGCTTAGAATCACTAAATAAATTCTGGTTATCTTGCACAGAACAGATCTATTACTTAGTCTTAGGACACTAACGTCTTAAAACAATTAGTCACTTTTAATTTTGATTACAGCATAAATTTGTCAATTTTACGCATTTCTCAATAATTGGGATAGAATGGTTTTCCTCCCTCCCCCCGGATACTCTATACTAGGTATATTCCATCCCCCGGATAGCTTTAACGGGGATAGGATATCCCGCGACACTGCATGGCAACGCTGTTGAAAACAATCAGGTTCAATAACCTCGGGTCCACGAGACACCAGGACGACTCTGACTGTATAGAGCGATTGCACGCAATTACGACATGTACACTTAATGTGCAGTAACAGATCCGACCATCCTACGAGAGTTAGGCTTCCAGCAAGCTCCTCTGTCTGTCTGTCTGTTTGTCTGTCTGTCTGTCTGTGTGTCCGTCTCTCTTTCTCTTTATATATGGGGCGTATGTCTGATTGGACAGCGCTCGCACGTGATGCTGTAAGAGAATCGACGCTAAGGACAATAAAACTGCCACCGTTTCTGTTGGCACCATCGTCATTGATAACAAAAACGCTTTTAACCCTGTGCAATATACCTCTTGTATGCAATTTCCTTCCATCGCTGACGGTAGCGACATCCACATTAAGAGATAAAAACCGCGAGAGAAGAAGGTAGAAACGCGTAGAATGGGTCATATAGAAAGCGGAATGAAGGGAAGGGAAGGGGAGATTGATCAAATACATTGACGGTGGACTAAGGTCTGATAAGCTATTGAATAGGTGTTGGTGGCTAGGTGCAGCATATTGGGTCTCTGAACTCTGGATGTACATAATATAGTAGGCTTCATGCTCGCTCGTGGTGACCGTTCTTTGGATTTCATCGCTGGCGTTAAAAATTTCACGAATCGATTGATTGCACAGCCGGAAATAAAGCGGTAAGATTGATTATGAAATAGAAGAACGCCGTCACTGCTCGCTCTTTCTCATTGCCAGTCCCAAGCCTGGATAAAAGAGGAGGGCGACGCTAGGGATCTTTTGTCACACATTGTCGCTATACTGAAATGCAGTGATGCCACAGCTGGGTTTTTTCCACTAGATCTGGGTTTTTGGCCTTCGTCTGGGTTTCTGGGTTTTTTTTGGGCAAGATGTGGGTTTATTTTGGTGAGTTGACATTTTGTACTTACAACACATGAATATTCTGTGAAATTCAATGCAAAATGGTTGTGTTACATAATTTTTCCACTAATTTTAATTTTAAACTCAACAATCAAGATCTCATGTTGTCAATTCACAAATAATTTATAACCTGAAGAATAGTTCTGCACAGAAATAAACCACTTTGACATTTCAAAATAGGTCAGCTCACTCGTCTCTTTCCTTGTAAAGCCGTATTACATCTATTATAACATGCATATACATATTATACAGTTATAACACTGTTGGTCAGGTAAATCATAATAGTGGTAGGCCTAAATAGCCATGCAATTAAGTTGTTGTAGAGTATTAATGTTCTAGGTGTTTAAAACTTTGGATTGTTGGTGTATTAAGAAAATTTGGCTGGAAACCTCGGACAACTTTACAACTTTGTTAACTTAAGCCACGTGTGTAATATACCCCGCAGTCGATCGAGTCGTGGGCTACGATCGACTTGGCTCGTGCGACGATCGACTCGATCGACTTTGTCGACTCGCCGACCTTTCTACGACTCGATCGACTTGGCTCGGCCGACGATCGACTCGATCGACTTCGCGTCGACTTTACCTAGTTTTGTCTCTTGCTCACCATCTGCAGTTACATGATCTTAAAATGAAATTAAACGATAGTAGATCTGTGTCATAAATCTGTGTGACGTAACAATATGCCTAATTTCGTATTCTCAGAGAATTTATAGATTTGCACTGTGATCGTAGTGACGTCACAATAGGCCTCGTTTTAGATTATGTAAATGAAACTCAATAATTATCACGGTTGATCTGTGCAATAATTGAAGTTAGTCACAATAGGCCTAGTTTATACTCTCAAAATGTACTTCTATAATAACAGATCATTATCCTAATCGAAGTTAACCACAATAGGACTATTTCATTCTCAACATGAACGTCTTTAATAGTAGGTCTGTGTCATGATCTAGGTGACGTCACAATGGGCCTAGTTTTATATTCTAAAACTGAACGTATAGGCCTAATGGTAGATTTGTATAATAATCAGAGCGATGTTGCATTTAAACAGCCCCAGTTTTGTATTATGAAAATGAAATAATATGACAACAGCAGATCTGTATCATAATCGAAATGACACCACAATAGACCTAATTTCGTTTTTCTCAGTGAACTTATTTAATAGTAGATTTGTATTATAATAGAAGTGAGTCATAAAAGGCCCCGTTTTATATTAGCAAAACGAACATAATTTACTGGTAGATCTGTATAATAATCGAAGTGACGTCACAATAGACCTTGTTTATATGCTCAATATGCACTTATATAATAGTACATTTGTCTCATAATCGACGTGACGTCACACTAGACCTTGTTTATATTCTCAAAATGCACTTCCGTAATAGGTCTGGTACATTTGTATTATAATCAATGTGACGTCACAATTGGCGCTGCTTTTTTAATTCTTGATGTGAACTTAATTATAATATAATAGCAAAATTGCATCATAATCAGAGTGACGTTATAATAGGCATAGGCATAGTTCTGTATTCTCAACATTAATGAAATAGTATGACGGCAGATCTGTGTCCTGATCGAAGTGACGTCACAATAGGCCTAATTTCGTTTTCTCAGTGAACTTATTTAATTGTAGAATTGTATCATAATCGAAGTGACGTCATAAAAGGTCTCCTTTTATATTCTCAAAATTAACATCTACATGACTTGCATATACAGGCATATAATAGTAGATCTGTATCATGCTCATTCAGGAGCGGATCCAAGGAAGGGGCCAATCCAGCCATGCCCCACCCCATTCAAAGATTCGCATATGACGTGGTCCATCCCTCCATCAGGTTTAAAAAATAAGCTGTAAATCAACGCAACGGGAACAGGAAGGTGAGAGAGAAAGTAGGCCTAGCACTTGACTAAAAAAGTCATCAGATTTTTAAAAAACAAATTCGCCACGCGTTTTTACAAGTCTTTTGGGCGGTAGACTAAAAAAAGATTCTTTCGGCGGAAGACCAAGGAAAATTTCTGTCGGTTCAAGACCACAAATTTTGTCCACCCTTCAAAAAATTTTGTATTCGCTTCTGTTACCCTGTATTTGTTCAACTCAAATCGAAAACGCACGTCTATTATAATAGTCAACTTTCACAGTTCCACTGACACGAAATCGACAGCTGCCAAAAGGTTCGTTAGCTGAACTTGTGTGCAAAAACTGTATAGGTCACTTTGAGACTTCAAGAAATAGTAGGCTAAGTAAAATATTTCTAAGTCGGGTCGAGTAGATGAAACAACGATCGACTCGACTTAGCAAGACTCACGATCGACTCGACTTGCAAGTCGACGATTTTTCGATCGACTCGACTTGGCAAGACTCACGATCGACTCGACTTGCAAGTCGATCGAGTCGACGATTTTTCGATCGACTCGACTTGGCAAGACTCACGATCGACTCGACTTGCAAGTCGATCGAGTCGACGATTTTTCGATCGACTCGACTTGGCAAGACTCACGATCGACTCGACTTGCAAGTCGATCGAGTCGACGATTTTTCGATCGACTCGACTTGGCCGAGTTATGATCGACTCGATCGATCAACTCGATCGACTGCGGGGTATAGTGTGTAATGTGCTTAGACTCGACCCACTGCGCATGCGCACACGAATATATCGATTAAGCTTATTATCAGTATGGATCCCGAGTCTCTGACAACTTTGAAAATTGATACTTTTAAAGTTGTAATTACATTTTATTCGACTCTTTTGACGAACATTTTGTTACTCCTCATGCGAACAAGCGAAAAATCAATTTGAACAAAGGGGGTCTAAAATAGCTTAAATGAATAGTCTGGGTTTTTCTGGGGGTTTTTTCGGAAGAAAATCTGGGTTTATTTCGGAAACCTCAGTGGCAACACTGCTGAAATGCTACTACTGCTACTACGAAATGGAAAGAAGTTGCAGAGAAGTTGTGTATGCAATACGTATGTGCACTCGTTGTAGCGACCTTTAAAGGTTCTACTCAGAAGCGCTCCCGCGGCACGCCTACTGCGCGGACACTGAAAATCGGTGGGCTACAATCGGGACAATAATGATTTAAACGCCATAGCGACTATTGGACTAGGTAGTGGTGATGTTTGTTAATATTCCTTGTTAAGCGATAGGGTCTGAGTACGTTATTTCCGGTGGCAAACTTGACATAATTATTTGATGCATTGAAATATACGGTCGATCATAGTTGTAAAAAACGTTTTTTTCGTTTTTTATTCTCTCCCAAAAAACGTCGTTTTTTTCGTTTTTTATTTTTCCCATCGTTTTTTATCGTTTTTTTCGATTTTTATGTAACTTTATTTAATTATTTGCTGTCTAATATTGTTTTCCTTAATTTAATTTTTGTCTGATATTCCATACGTTTTCACCGTACTCTCAAGGATGCAGTTAACTATAGGGTCTTTATGTAATTGTTTAAGTCTTAATTTTGAGAAATACATGTAGTAGAACCCTACAAGAAATGAAATTTCTAAGAGTTATTTTGATATAAAATTTTTGGGCATAATTATTAATATTTATAAGTAGCAATTTTAAGCACAAAATAATGTACAATATATAATTTAGTAAACATTTGTGGTTTTTTCTTCTGGTTAGATTTTAATTGTGTTATGTCGATCAGCATAAACTTATAATGTGGACTTATTTCTACAATTTAAATTTGAAAAGATTTCAATACCTTTAATTTGTCCGAATTTCTTATTAAACGAAAGTTATAAGAAAAAACAACTGTAGTAGATTAATGTTACTTATACCAATTATTTTGGCCTAATAATAAAGTTGTGTTATTTGCAGTTTCTTAATAAAATTAAATAAGCAATTAAGGTTTGTAAGCTGAAAATGAAATTTCAGATGTAACAAAGGCAAATTATTTTCCGTTTCCGTTTTTTATCGGTTTTTTGTCGTTTTTTATTATTTCGAAAAAAACGACGTTTTTTTACCGTTTTTTATTTTCTTTTCATCGTTTTTTACATCTATGCGGTCGATAATCTGTGAAGTTTGGCGGGCTATAATAGGCACAATAATGATTTAAACGCCATAGCGACTGTTGGACTAGGTAGTGGTGATGGTTGTTAATATGCCCTGTTAAGCGTTAAGGGATGGAAAGGGTCCGAGTATGTAAATTTAGCAAGTGAAATCACCAGTTCACTGGTACCTGAATTGTGTGCCTTATTGGGGAGGTCACCGCCGAATCGAATATGTTTGGCGAATCCGAATCCCAATATGCCTGCCAACTTGACACACATATGAAATCTTCACCCCCCCTCCCCCCCGATCTTGTATGGAGAAACTGTCATCTCTATTCATGCTACTCCAACCTCGACCTGTTTGTATAAATTGGATTTTAATTACGGTTTTGTGTTCACCGCCTTTTTAACGCGAGTCGCTGGTTGCAATTTGACCGACATTGGCAGCGCCGACGATAATTATTATTGGACAAGAAATCAGTTTCGCTAGCAATTAAAACCAGTAGACGTCAGAGAATTGCAACAGACCGTTAATTGCAACGACCTACATGTAGATATCACGTACTTGTGAAGGTGTGTCGGAAAAGCAGGGCGAATAACTAACTGCTTGGATACTGCATACTGTGCATAGGGTCTGCCATCAAGTCGCGTGACCGACCGATCTTGTATGACTGGACTGCTTGCACCAATTATACTCTATAATGGCGACTCATCGCGATTCAGGTCTGCGGTTTAGTACTTTATACCACGTAAGTGATGTAACTTTTTGTTTCATTAAAAAAATTATAAATGTTGAAGTCGCACACCCGTGGGATAGCACAATGAACGCCTCACATATGTGCTGCTCTTTTAACGGCGCGGTAGAGATGTCAACTTGCGATCACAATACGCATGGCAGCCGTCAATGGCGGATACAGAAATTTTCGATGGGGGCCCAAAATTTTGGGTCTGTCTTCGGCCATCAGGGGCGGATCCAGGGGGGGGCCAATCCGGCCATGGCCCCCCCCATTTCAAATCACCATGGGACGTGGCCCCCCCATCCATGGTGGACAAAAAAAATTCAGGGTGTCAGTCATGCACAGGAGAATTAATGTATAAATGTAATTAAAATCTATAATAGAAATAATATATATAAATGTAATCTAAGTCTCTCACGCAATTGCATTGTCTTAATATAAAGCAACGAAATGAAACAATCTAATAACACTATCCAACTATGATTTATGGCATACAATGTAAGTCAATCGTGTATATATTCGTAGTAAATTTTAAAAACATTAACACAAATAAACACAAGTATAACTAAGTACAACTAACTATTAATTACAAATCAAGTTAAAACGAACAACAGTGTTTGGGATGTAATTTATTTTTTGCAGATGCCAAAAAATTTCAGGGTGAAACATGTTAAGTTTTTAGTGTAGTCTACATGTGCAAGAAAGTGCGGTGAATGATAACACATGTTTACTCCTTGTTTTTATTTATATCTTACTATATTTCATTCAGTAGTGGGAGTATTTTATTTATTTTAGCCTTAAAACGTCATCACTCTTTTTAGACGAAAAATTAAACACCTTTTTTAAGATTTCGCACGCATGACTACAAAAAGTTATCAGTTTTTTGCGATGCTAAAATGAACACCTTTTTTTGAAAATTTCGCACGGAAGAGTAAAAGGTCATCACTCTTTTTAGACGAAAAATTAAACACCTTTTTTTAAGATTTCGCACGGATGACTACAAAAAGTCATCAGTTTATTGGGATGCTAAATTGAACACCTTTTTTTGAAAATTTCGCACGGAGGAATAAAAAGTCATCACTCTTTCTAAACAAAAAATTAAATACCTTTTTTAAGATTTAGCACAGATGACTACAAAAGGTCATCGTTTTTTGGGATGCGAAATTAAACACCTTTTTTTAAAAATTTCGCACGGAAGACTAAAAAGTCATCACTCTTTTTAGACGAAAAATTAAGCACCTTTTTTAAGATTTCGCACGCATGACTACAAAAGGTCATCAGTTTTTTGCGATGCTAAATTAAACACCTTTTTTGAAAATTTCGCACGAAAGAATAAAAAGTCATCAGTCTTTTTAGACGAAAAATTAAACACCTTTTTTAAAGATTTAGCACGGATGACTACAAAAAGTCATTAGTTTTTGGGATGCGAAATTAAACACCTTTTTTGAAAATTTCGCACGGAAGACTAAAACGTCATCACTCTTTTTAGACGAAAAATTAAACACCTTTTTAAAGATTTCGCACGCATGACTACAAAAAGTTATCAGTTTTTTGCGATGCTAAATTGAACACCCTTTTTTGAAAATTTCACACGGAAGAATAAAAAGTCATCACTCTTTTTAGACGAAAAATTAAACACCTTTTTTTAAGATTTAGCACAGATGACTACAAAAAGTCATCAGTTTTTTGGGATGCGAAATTAAACACCTTTTTTGAAAAATTTCGCACGAAAGACTAAAAAGTCATATCACTCTTTTTAGACGAAAAATTAAACACCTCTTTTAAGATTTCGCACGGATGATCAAAAAATGTCATCGGTTTTTTGGGAAGGAAAATTGAACACCCTTTTTGAAGATTTCCGGCGAATTACTTAAAAAAATCTAGTTTTCGGGAAAGAAGTTTTTAAGTAAAGTCAATATTTATTGAGATCTTATGGCACTCTTATAAGCACTGAAAAGTACAGCTATTTTGTTAAGAGAACAGCTTAAAATGCTACCATTGCAATGTGAAAATTCAAAAAGTTTCTGGTGGGGAGGGGCATATCCCCTCCCCACACCCCTCCCCTGCCACTCTCGGCGCTGCGCGCCTCATGATTGTCTTCAGACGGTGAATTATGTAACCCTCCGGAGACCTCAATCCCCCTAGAGGTGAGGGCTAAATTAAACTCTGGTTCCGCCAAAAACGACTAAAATAGTTAATCAGATTTCCAGCGAAAGATCAACAAAAAAATTTCCGACCCCAGCCCCAAAATTTTTTGGCCCCCCCCTTCGAAACGTTCTGGATCCGCCACTGTCGGCCATGAAACATTTTCGTTTCTTGATCGCCGAAAAATCTGATGACTTTTTTAGTCATTTGTCTCCTGTCTCGAATTCCCAAAACAAAGATACCATTTCATCCGCCAAAAAAGTTGATGACCTTTTTTAGTGATCCGTCATCCTGGTCGGGGTTATGACCTCTCTGCCAGTCTCTGGCTGGTATCCTGCTTTTCTGGCTTCATGGCTTGTTGAAACCAAATGGAGGGGCCGCGTCCCGTGCACTTTTTTAATGGGGGCTATGGCCGGATTGGCCCCCTTGATCCACCTCTGACAGCCGTAGTGCTCTTGCGCCTCTAATAGAAGCTATATAGAGGGCGCAAACGTTATGCGATTGTCCTAGGATGTACGTGTCGCTTTTTGGTATAATAATAGTGACTCCATTTTTCATCAGCGGGAGGTCTGAACGTGAAAGCAGGCAGGTCTCTGAAGAGATTCTAAAAATGTTCTAGAAAATCTAGACAAATGCCTGAATAGTCGATACAATCACGCAAAGGAGTAAGGAAGAGTTGTCGAGGGATTCTGTTCCTGATGAATCGAGCTTTGATGAATAGACTGCACTGACCATTTCTCTGACCATTTCACTGACCATTCAATGACCATTTCTCTGACCATTCAATGACCATTTCACTGACCATTTCACTGACCATTCAATGACCATTTCACTGACCATTTCACTGACCATTCAATGACCATTTCTCTGACCATTTCAATGACCATTTCTCTGACCATTTCACTGACCATTCAATGACCATTTCTCTGACCATTTCAATGACCATTTCACTGACCATTTCACTGACCATTTCACTGACCATTCAATGACCATTTCACTGACCATTTCACTGACCATTCAATGACCATTTCACTGACCATTTCACTGACCATTCCACTGACCATTTCATTGACCATTCAATGGCGATGGGAAGACCAGACGGACGCTTCTTGAATACGAATTTTCAACAGTCACGAGGTGTTTACATCGAAAAATAGGGAAAAACTAGTCGCAGGAATTTAAAGCGAAAGGGGTTGCGAACCTAACATATTCCTTTATAAAGTTAGATTATGGAGCACGCAGCAAATGAAACGATATCGAAGATCAAAAGCATGTTCCGTGCTCCTTTTCCATCGCCCCTTGTCCCATGTCCCATGTCCCATGTCCCAAGTTCCTTGTTTATTGTCCCTTGTCCTTAGTTCCTTGTTTATTGTCCCTTGCCCATGTCCCATGTCCTTAGTTTCTAGTCTCTTGTGACCTTGTCCCCTGTCCCTTGTCCCTAGTTCATAGTCCCTTGTCCTTTGTATCTTGTCCCTTGTCCTTTGTCCCTTGTCCATTGTCTTTTGTCAATTGTCTTTTGTCCATTGTCCTTTGTCCCTATGCTCAGAAGTTCAATACTCCTCTCTCTAAGTCCAAGCTATACGAACTGCAGACCACATCGTCTTACTTTAATATATCACATACAACATATACTTCAACCCTTACAAACTGCCTAATTATACCCATGGCGGCTCTGGTCACCTTGCCATTACGGATCTACCTAAACTGCTTTTGCAGCCTCGTGGCAATCGCATCCATGCATCCCATCCACAGGTCTGCTTATTTGGCTTGTTGCCTGGGCTGTACTGATAAATTTTGAGGTGAGTACTCGCTGACCGGGAGAAAATCGCCTTTTTGGGTGCGAAATTTCTGATGACCTTTTTTTAGTCATCCGCCCAAAAATTTCCCCGTTTTCCCCGTCCGAAAAATCTGATGACCTTTTTGTTAGTCTTTCGCTCAGAATTACGTGAAAATACATATGAATACCCTTAGCCTTCTCCGTACGTATAGCCTACCCACACGCTCTTAGTGAAGTGAGTATACGCTGTATACCCGCGTATACCCTGGTTTTTTGTGGTGAGTATACGATGCCGTTCTTTCCCGGAGGAAAGTATACGCCGTATACCCGTATAATGGTCCGTTTTGTTACTGTAATATTGTGCATTTTTCACCTACAAGCAAACAAATTATATATTTGTGATCAGCTGAAGATGCTGATAATGATAGGCTATAGTCACTCTTTCCTAGGTGAAAAAAATTTTCCCGACTTTTTTGTGTTAAAGTAAGCTTAACCAGTGTTATTCCACGTCATATATACCAGAGGCGTAGGCCTACACCCCACCCTTGGATTTTTCTGAATATTTTCATAGATGAACTACATGCAAAACAGATGCCAACAGTGAAAATTTGAACAAAATATCTCAAAAACTGACAGAGATATTAATTTTTAAAATAAATAAGCAAAAAGCGGATTTTGAGAAAACGGCACGATCCATCATGTCTGGATTGTCATATCTTGACAACGAAATGGACTGAAACTTATTGCATGCAATCTATTCGTTGTGCTCTTTCCAAATATGCAAGAATCTGATTGGTGTTATTTTTGGTTCTTAAAATAGAACTTGGTAAATATTGCAGAGGTCATTTTTACTGGTTTCAGACATCATTTTCAGCACACCTTATGAGTGAGATATAATGCTTGCACTTGTTTTATATTGTTATGGGGGCCTTCCGTAATGGACATCCGCAATAAGGAGGAGGAGGAGGAGGGAGGGGTCATTGAAATGCGGACAAAATGGGGGTTGCGACCAGTCCGGATGTCCGCTCCTGAATTTGGTGCAATTATTTCAGGGCAGCATGAGGTGTTATTAAAACCTGCGACATATAAAGCCATAACTGCAACTTCATTCAGTCAGATGGTTCATTCATTCATTTAGGAGATTTATATAGCACCCCTTTAAGATTATTAAGACAAAAGTTATGAAAGGAGTATGAGAGTTATAAAAGTGCATAGAACATTTTAAAAAGCATGCTCTTAAATAAGATAGAACAAGTGGTTTATAAATGACTTTAGGCCTATTAGGATATTGTTTAAGTTTTTTCATTGGGGTTATTTGGGGGGTGAGAGAAGGGGTAAGACTTAATGCAGACAAGGGAAGGAGGGTCCAAAGTAAGTCATTTATGAGGTCGTCCTTATGGACGACACCTATAATTATTGGTACCAATCAACCGATCTATCTATTATTACTACTAAAATTTCTTATGCCTGCAATGTCACATGAAATGTGAGCTCTGATGTCCAATATCAGTAACACAACCCAGATATGCAAACATCTTATATTCAGATGTGTCATTAACCACTTGAACCTATATAATAACTTTTTTATTCAACAATCCGGTTGACAGACCGCAACCGGTTACAGTGTACAATTATGCGGTTGAAACAAATAACAGGAATTCAGATAACACAATACATAAATCTTAGCTACTAACTGAACAGAGTCAGTCTGCTATTAATCAGTGCTAATAGCAGCCTCGTCGTCGTCGTCGGTGCCTTATTCGTTCATCCGAACTTTGGCGGCACAAAGGACGATCTGTGAAACTTCGTCCATATGTGCTTTCATGGGGACTATAGAATGGTAGAGACCCCACTTCTTTCCATCCCGCAGTGCCGAACCGTTTTCAGGGCTGTTCCCCTTACTCTGCTTCATGGCTGACCACTGTCGGAGCCGTTGATCAAATCGCGCTAATCTTCCGCCTCCGATAGTTAAATCTCCCGCTGCTGCCCGGTTGATTGGCAAGGTGTCTGATGTGACTTAGCGACCCCTGCCTGGCCCGGTTTGAAATCAGAGTTTTCCTTCTCCTAGACAGGTTTGTCTGACGAGACTCAGCGAGCCCTATCTGCCCCGGTTTGAAATCAGAGTTTTCCTTCTCCTAATCAGAGTTTTCCTTCTACAAACTATAAAGCATGTCCACCCAAAGGGTCTCCACGCGTTAGTTCTTGCTTCCAACGCCAGAGTGTTATCCATTACTCTACAGGCTTCTCGTATATATATATATATAAAAGCTTATATATATTTTATATATATATATTTACATGCATATATAATTAAATATATACATGTATGCATGTAAATGCTTGTGAGTTAAAGTTCAATACTAGCTGGCAGTAGCTGCCTCTTTAACATCATCAATGGATTTTGAAAGTCTACACAGTAAACAGGAAACGGTAGATAGCCTACACTATAAAATTGATATAGGCCTACCCTTGATTACAGCCCTGCTGTAATGGTATGGTTTTGGGAAATGGTAACTTTTTGCCCGAGATTTCGATCAAAAAAGTCAGCAGATTTTACGGCGACGAAAATTTTATTTCAGACCCAACTTTTCTTTAAAACCCAAGACAAATTTTTTTTACCCCTCCTCTCCTTCGAAAATGTCTGTATCCGCCCGTGGTAGGGCCTATAAACTTTCTGTTTAAAACGGGTTTTCTGCCTTTGATTCCATTGCAGTCCGATCTACCAGTAATTAACGCGTGCGATTAAATCGTGAAAATGTTTAGTCGCAGAACTTTATGACGCCTTAATCGCACGCATTAATCGCGATTAATAAAAGTAGTTCTGTGCTTTGTTTTTCCCCTGCTTTCACCGACTTTCATCCGCCGAGTTTCAAAGTCAATGGGAGCCGACATTTCGCCGACGGTGCTCTACCCTGGTGGCGGTTATTGCTTTCCCTGATTAGATCCAGGTCATTTATATCCGTGACAAACGATGTGCCTTCGAATTTATTCAAAGCTTGCTTGATGTCTATATTGTCTAATTCGTCCATGCTATAGAATCTAATTTTGGTCTATTTATATGTGTTTTGTGTCTCTGTCAATGTCTCTGTCAATATCAATGTCTGTCTCTTTTTGTCTCTCTGTCTCTTTCTCTCTTTCTCTCTCTCTCTCTCTCTATCTCCCTCTCCTTCTCTCTATCTCTCTCTCTCTTCATCTCGACGTTGCATGACTCTGGCTGTTACCGGAAAGACAGTAAAATAATTCTGCGACCGAATCTGAGGTCCATAATTCACTTTGCCTAACCTTAAAATTCTAACCAACTACACAGAACTTTTTTAGCGTGCAGTTGTACACAAAATGTGCAGTTCTAAATGGATATGTGCAGTTGTAGAAGCACTTCTGTGCAGTTAAAACTAGTTGAAAAAGGCCACTTTCTTCCGATTGGGAGTTATTTACCATGGACTGCAACTACATGTACATTTATCTATATTTATGCAATTGCTATAACATCTATAGTTGTAGTCTTTGTCGTAGGTGAACAATTACCAATGGGAGTTTTACCATGAGACGCCCGATTGTTCATAATAAACATACTAGAGATTGAGACGAGTGCTTTTGAGAGTTCAATGTTTCATTAATAGACCAATGTTCAGAATTGCTTTTCTGGGGCAACAGTTATATGCCTATAATATTATGTCTTCTGTATAAATCTTGTCACTTTGGCCAAACCAGCTATGACGAGTACATCGACCGTACACTGTCTATGGTAGGATGAGACGGTGAGGGAGAGGACTGGCTATACTCGCCATCCTCATCATATGCCGAGGCTGAGTAAATGAAGTCGTTGACGATTCATACCAATGGTTGCCTCAGTGCACTTCTGAACTTTGTAAGGAGGGTATTATCAAATCACAGTTGTATTGTGTTGTGTTAAGTGGCGTTGCATTGTATTGTATTTATTGTATTGTATTGTGTTGCATTGTATTGTATACTGTAATTATTGTATTGTATAGTACAATACAGCACAATTTGTATTGTATTGCATTGCATTGTATTGCATTGTATTGTATTTATTGTAGTGCATTGTATTGTATCGTATATTGTATTGTATTGCATAATGCAATACAGTACAATTTGTACTGTATTGCATTGAATTGTATTGTACAGGACTAATGGCTTAAACCGCTTATCTTCTTAATATACTTATCACCTTTTTCCATTTCAGAAACCATAGCAACCACACCACCATCCGCCGCTGATGCCCCCCACAATGCATCAACCACTCTACCATTCCCTCTATTCCTCCTCCTCCTCCTCCTCCAGCTCCAATTCCTCGTCCTCACCCTCCCGCATTCTCTTCCCATCCGCCGCCATCTCCACCGACTCCTCTGAGTCCTCCACCCCCATCCCTTCCTCCGATGACCTCAACGCGACATCCATCCGCCCGCTGATCGAACGCAACGAGGACTTCGCGAAGATCGAGTTCGCTGTGCTGTCCGTCATCTTCGCGTTGGCCGTCGCCGGAAATGCCCTCGTCCTCTTCATCCTCGCGTCGATCGCTCGCCACAAGAAGCTCAGCAGGATGAACGTCATGATCGGCCATCTGGCGGTGGCCGATCTATTCGTCGGGTTCTTCCACGTCCTTCCGCAGCTCGCCTGGAAGGTGACGTTCCAATTCCGCGGCGGACAGTTCCTCTGTAAGTTCGTCACGTACGTCCAGCTGGTGGCGATGTTTGCGTCGTCATACGTCCTGGTTACTACGGCCATCGATCGCTACCTGGCCATCTGTCACCCGCTGAGGATGCACACCTGGGGCAGGCGGAGGATGAGGCTACTCGTTGCCACGGCCTGGGTCGTGTCCTTCGTCTTTGCTCTTCCGCAAATGTTCATTTTCACCTACGTTCAACATCCGAAGGCAGCGCCAGAGGATTGCATCTACGACTGCATCGGTTCTTTTGAGGTAGGCTGTTCTTTTATGGTATACGTGATGAGAGTATATTGTAATGTACTGTATTGCATTGCATTGTATTGTATTGTATTGTGTTGTGTTGTGTTGTATTGTATTCTATTGCACTGTATTCTATTGTATTGTATTGTATTGTATTGCATTGCATTGCATTGCATTGTATTGCATTGTAATGTATTGTATTGCATTGCATTGCATTGTATTGTATTTCATTGCATTGTATTGTATTGTGTTGTATCTGATCATTTATAAAGCGCTTCTCCCAGCAAGAGCTTTCAGAAGCGCTCCCAGTGCGTGCAGCCCGAGAGAAAAGACTGGTTTGAGGCGAGAGGAGTCCAAAGTTTAATGACAGCTTATGACAACAGAGGTCGTCGCCGTCGGCAAAATTTTGTTTGGCATAATTATTACATCACTTGAGGCGAGAGAAAGACGAGGAAAGACAGCGTATACACAGATACACGCACTAATATATATATATATATATATATATATATATATATAATTTTATATATATATATATAAACGCGTACATAAATAATTTATACACTCGGACGATAACGATAAGCTTTATAATGGTAATGACTGCAACTGAATCGTTGAATCGGTGGCTCATTTTGTGCTGCAGCCCGAATGGACAATATTGCTCTGCCTGACGAGGGTGACACTGTCCACATGCACAAGAGGGTATAACTGTTGCACCTAGCTTAGTCTGGCCTATGCGGGAGTACGGTAGTGGGTCATCGAATCTGAACGCCGTCCTGCCACTTACTAGGGCAGCGGCCCAGCGTATGAGGGGCGTCTGCCGTCCAGGCACTGCTTTTTCTACACCTTAAGCACTGATAATAAAGGTATTGACGGTAACTGAATCGTTGACGTGGATATGCATACATCATGCATGTATGTGGACAGAGCTTACAATAACCTCACGAAGGCGCTTAACGTATATCTACCCGACTACAGTTCTAAACAAGTGCGACATGCAAGTGTGTATGTTTGTATGCGTACCTGTTATAGCGCCCCTTCAAGCTCTCTACTCAGAGGCGCTCCCGACTACAGCGCGGACACTGCATCGGAGTTTCACGCCGAAGCGCTGAGCAATTGCGAGTGAAGGACTTGCCCAAGGTTCCTACGCGGCGACTTGAGGTGGATTCGAATCAGCAACCCTCCGACTGCAAGGCGACGAACATACCCACAACACCACCGCACCCCACACGTATAGGATAACTGAGGGAGTGTGTATGTGTGTGTGCTGCAGCCTGAGTGGACAATATCGCTCTACCTGACGTGGGTGACTCTGTCGATCTACGTCGTTCCACTCGTCATCCTCATCGTCCTCTACACGAAGATCTGCATCACCGTCTGGCGCAGCTCCAGCCTCAAGAAGGACTCGTCGACCAGGGACACTCGTGACGGGGTCCTCGAATCCCCTCTGATGCCACCATCCACCAACACCACCGCTGAACACCACCACCATCGCCGGCGCCAATCGCACCACCACCACCCGAGTAGCAACCACCATCACCATCACCACCAGGGCCACTCGCATGAACCACGCGCCCATGTCCGCATTGTATCTCAGGCGAAGGTGAAGACGGTAAAGCTGACCCTCGTCGTCATCGCTAACTACGTTCTCTGCTACGGACCGTACTTCATCTCCGAGATGTGGGCCGCGTGGGATGAACATGCACCGTTCGAAGGTAAACGTTAATTGTCACACGTACACGCATAGGCGTAGGAGGCGGGGGTCCAGGCGGGGCAAATGCCCCCCAAATTTTGGGCAAATGTGTTTTTCTGGCAAAGCAGGCATGGGCGGACAAACCTTTTTCGGGCACACAGGGGTAAAATAGCTATATTCTCAGAGGATTTTTACGAAGTGACTAAAAAAGTTCATCAGTTATTTCGGGTTGGGAAAATAAGAGTTAGCCCGACTGGAAAATCGAAAGTCGAACGAATTAAGCTTACTAAAAAAGGTCATTATAAAATTTGTAAAGTATACTTTTCGGGCAAAGTCATATCTTTGCCCTCCCCTCCCACTGCCGAAATGTCCCCTACGCCTATGCGTATACGCGTACTGTGTGACGTTACTGACGTACACACGCGCATACTCACACACACATGCACGCACGCACACACACACACACACACACACACTTTCGCATAGACAAACAGATAGAGATAGCAGCGCATTATGTCATAAAAAAGATGAGTCTTTATAAATTATACGCATTGACTTCGAAGGAATCTAATATGACCATGGCAAGGCAGTTTTATTTAGATTGATGTATATGTTACGGCAGCCGTCCCCATATACACGAATGATAAATTATATGCTTTCAAGTTTTGCACATACGATGAGGAAGATGAAGACGAAAATGAGGAGGAGGAGGAGGAGGAGGAGGAGGACGACGACGACGACGACGACGACGACGACGACGACGACGACGACGACGACGACGACGACGACGACGACGACGACGACGACGACGACGACGACGACGACGACGACGACGACGACGACGACGACGACGACGACGACGACGACGACGACGACGACGACGGTGGTGGTGGTTGGTTTTGGTGGCGGTGACGGTAATATATCTTGCAAATAATTCGTAAGGTTATTTTTTGAAGAGCGATGATGATGAAGATTTATTTGCGGAGAGATTCCGACAGTTTTTTTTCCACACGCAGCTGTTCATGTACACCTTACCGTCACCCGGGTCATTGCCCTCACCGATGCAATTCTATTATGGCCAAGCAATAATTCGATTCTCATAAGGTCTAACACAGATAAATGCGAAGACGTGTCACCACGCACAGCGATGATGAAGATGCTTCGAATAAATTCCTGACATGCAGCAAAGATATAAATTGTTATCGACCTCATTCGTCTTTATAATCTCGTCATATTAAGACGATTGACCACCTGTGTCCTGTCCCTCGCCATCTGTTAGCATATAGCGGTACGGTCAATTATGGATGCGTTACTCCTCTGTTGACAGGTGGCGCAAGTGCGGCAGAAAGACTATATGCGTGATCAGCATGGACATAATCATTCATGAATTTTTATATAGCGCCTCTTCAATATAACTTCCCGAAGGCACTCCCTCCCGAATCCATGCAGCACCGCCAAAAATACAGTTTTGAGTTAAATTATTGCGTCACTAATCACAGAAAAATATGGTAGCTATAGAGTTGTTCCGAGCATTGCATTAAAACCTAAACTGATACCAGTTCGACTCTTTCAAGAATAATAATTATACTAGAGGGAAATATCTTTAATTTGACGCATTAAGTATAAACGAATTCCAAAAATTTATTTGGTCGAGTTACAGTATATGCGCATTCAAAGTCGGTGCATTTATTCTGGCCCACCCTGTACATGCATAGGGATATACAATATATCATAGTTGTAAAAAAAAACTTTTTCCCGTTTTTTATTCTCTCCCAAAAAACGTGTTTTTTTTATTTTTTATTTTTCACATCGTTTTTTATCGTTTTTTTTCGATTTTGTGTTACTTTTTTAAAATTATTTACTGTCTAATATTATTTTCCTTAATTTAATTTTTGTCTGATATTCCATACGTTTTCACCGTACTCTCAAGGATGCAGCTAACTATAGGGTCTTTATGTAATTGTTTAAGTCATAATTTTGAGAACTACATGTAGTAGATCCATACTAGAAATGAAATTTGTAAGAGTTATTTTGATATAAAATTCTTAGGCCTGTAATTAATATTTATAAGTAACAATTTTAAGCACAAATGTACAATATATAATTTAGTAAACATCTGTGGTTTTTGCTTCTGGTTAGATTTTAATTGTGTTATGTCCATCAGCATAAACTTATAATGTGGACTTATGTCTACAATTTAAATTTGAAAAGATTTCAATACCTTTAATTTGTCCGAATTTCTTATTAAACCAAAGTTATAAGAAAAAATAACTGGTAGATTAATGTTGCTTATACCAATTATTTTGACCTAATAATAAAGTTGTGTTATTTGCAGTTTTTTGGTAAAATTGCATATTAAGCAAGGTTTGTAAGCTGAAAATGAAATTTCAGATGTAACAAAGGCAAATTATTTTCCGTTTCCGTTTTTTATCGTTTTTGTCGGTTTTTATTATTTCGAAAAAACCGACGTTTTTTCCGTTTTTTATTTTATTTTCATCGTTTTTTTTTACATCTATGCAATATATAATGTGATCGATCGCACACTTTCCCTCCGTATACCCTCACTCTACGGAAACTGAGTTATTTTGAAGGGAGCTATATAAATTTTTCTCATATGAATTAAGTACTACAATAAACCAACGCATGGCGGGATCGGTCAAGCATGGAATTCATTATTTTCTTCTTTTGTTCTTCTTCTCGTAATGAAATCCCGGTCAACAACGCGACCACGTCGTATCTGACAAACGTTCTCCTGCTTGAGGCTGGTGGTCCTCCTCTTAACCGAGACGAGAGACATCATTAATGGAACATTTCGGCTGCAATGTACGGTGCAATGTACGGTGCATACCAAGCATTGGTGATAGACGCTGGGAGGTCAGACCGCCTCTAGTCGTAAACTGTCTGGTATAATGGAGTCTGTGAACAGGACGCTGAATCGGTCGATTTCTGTTAAAGGTTACACTGCGTGGGTGTCTGGTTGCAAATGACACACTGTGATGCAGGCCAAATGTATGTAATAGTGTCTGGCTGTGTAAATCCCAGTGTCTGGTTATATAGGTCACAGTGTCTGGTCAGTGGTCATATTGGTGCCATAGTGTCTGGTTGTGTGAGCCACGGTGTCTGGTTGTGTGAGCCACGATCGATGTCTGGTTGTGTGAGCCACGGTGTCTGGTTGTGTGAGCCTCGATGTCTGGTTGTGTGAGCCACGATGTCTGGTTGTGTGAGCCACGGTGTCTGGTTGTGTGAGCCACGGTGTCTGGTTGTGTGAGCCACGATGTCTGGTTGTGTGAGCCACGATGTCTGGTTGTGTGAGCCACGGTGTCTGGTTGTGTGAGCCACGGTGTCTGGTTGTGTGAGCCACGATGTCTGGTTGTGTGAGCCACGGTGTCTGGTTGTGTGAGCCACGGTGTCTGGTTGTGTGAGCCACGGTGTCTGGTTGTGTGAGCCACGATGTCTGGTTGTGTGAGCCACGATGTCTGGTTGTGTGAGCCACGGTGTCTGGTTGTGTGAGCCACGGTGTCTGGTTGTGTGAGCCACGGTGTCTGGTTGTGTGAGCCACGATGTCTGGTTGTGTGAGCCACGGTGTCTGGTTGTGTGAGCCACGGTGTCTGGTTGTGTGAGCCACGGTGTCTGGTTGTGTGAGCCACGGTGTCTGGTTGTGTGAGCCACGATGTCTGTTTGTGTGAGCCACGGTGTCTGGTTGTGTGAGCCACGGTGTCTGGTTGTGTGAGCCACGGTGTCTGGTTGTGTGAGCCACGATGTCTGGTTGTGTGAGCCACGATGTCTGGTTGTGTGAGCCACGGTGTCTGGTTGTGTGAGCCACGGTGTCTGGTTGTGTGAGCCACGATGTCTGGTTGTGTGAGCCACGGTGTCTGGTTGTGTGAGCCACGGTGCCTGGTTGTGTGAGCCACGATGTCTGGTTGTGTGAGCCACGATGTCTGGTTGTGTGAGCCACGGTGTCTGGTTGTGTGAGCCACGGTGTCTGGTTGTGTGAGCCACGGTGTCTGGTTGTGTGAGCCACGGTGTCTGGTTGTGTGAGCCACGATGTCTGGTTGTGTGAGCCACGATGTCTGGTTGTGTGAGCCACGGTGTCTGGTTGTGTGAGCCACGATGTCTGGTTGTGTGAGCCACGGTGTCTGGTTGTGTGAGCCACGGTGTCTGGTTGTGTGAGCCACGGTGTCTGGTTGTGTGAGCCACGATGTCTGGTTGTGTGAGCCACGGTGTCTGGTTGTGTGAGCCACGGTGTCTGGTTGTGTGAGCCACGATGTCTGGTTGTGTGAGCCACGGTGTCTGGTTGTGTGAGCCACGGTGTCTGGTTGTGTGAGCCACGATGTCTGGTTGTGTGAGCCACGGTGTCTGGTTGTGTGAGCCACGGTGTCTGGTTGTGTGAGCCACGGTGTCTGGTTGTGTGAGCCACGGTGTCTGGTTGTGTGAGCCACGGTGTCTGGTTGTGTGAGCCACGATGTCTGGTTGTGTGAACCACGATGTCTGGTTGTGTGAGCCACGGTGTCTGGTTGTGTGAGCCACGGTGTCTGGTTGTGTGAGCCACGATGTCTGGTTGTGTGAGCCACGATGTCTGGTTGTGTGAGCCACGATGTCTGGTTGTGTGAGCCACGGTGTCTGGTTGTGTGAGCCACGGTGTCTGGTTGTGTGAGCCACGATGTCTGGTTGTGTGAGCCACGGTGTCTGGTTGTGTGAGCCACGGTGTCTGGTTGTGTGAGCCACGGTGTCTGGTTGTGTGAGCCACGGTGTCTGGTTGTGTGAGCCACGGTGTCTGGTTGTGTGAGCCACGGTGTCTGGTTGTGTGAGCCACGGTGTCTGGTTGTGTGAGCCACGGTGTCTGGTTGTGTGAGCCACGGTGTCTGGTTGTGTGAGCCACGATGTCTGGTTGTGTGAGCCACGGTGTCTGGTTGTGTGAGCCACGGTGTCTGGTTGTGTGAGCCACGGTGTCTGGTTGTGTGAGCCACGGTGTCTGGTTGTGTGAGCCACGGTGTCTGGTTGTGTGAGCCACGATGTCTGGTTGTGTGAGCCACGGTGTCTGGTTGTGTGAGCCACGGTGTCTGGTTGTGTGAGCCACGGTGTCTGGTTGTGTGAGCCACGGTGTCTGGTTGTGTGAGCCACGGTGTCTGGTTGTGTGAGCCACGATGTCTGGTTGTGTGAACCACGATGTCTGGTTGTGTGAGCCACGGTGTCTGGTTGTGTGAGCCACGGTGTCTGGTTGTGTGAGCCACGGTGTCTGGTTGTGTGAGCCACGATGTCTGGTTGTGTGAGCCACGATGTCTGGTTGTGTGAGCCACGATGTCTGGTTGTGTGAGCCACGGTGTCTGGTTGTGTGAGCCACGGTGTCTGGTTGTGTGAGCCACGATGTCTGGTTGTGTGAGCCACGGTGTCTGGTTGTGTGAGCCACGGTGTCTGGTTGTGTGAGCCACGGTGTCTGGTTGTGTGAGCCACGATGTCTGGTTGTGTGAGCCACGGTGTCTGGTTGTGTGAGCCACGGTGTCTGGTTGTGTGAGCCACGGTGTCTGGTTGTGTGAGCCACGATGTCTGGTTGTGTGAGCCACGATGTCTGGTTGTGTGAGCCACGGTGTCTGGTTGTGTGAGCCACGGTGTCTGGTTGTGTGAGCCACGGTGTCTGGTTGTGTGAGCCACGATGTCTGGTTGTGTGAGCCACGATGTCTGGTTGTGTGAGCCACGGTGTCTGGTTGTGTGAGCCACGGTGTCTGGTTGTGTGAGCCACGATGTCTGGTTGTGTGAGCCACGGTGTCTGGTTGTGTGAGCCACGGTGTCTGGTTGTGTGAGCCACGGTGTCTGGTTGTGTGAGCCACGATGTCTGGTTGTGTGAGCCACGGTGTCTGGTTGTGTGAGCCACGGTGTCTGATTGTGTGAGCCACGGTGTCTGGTTGTGTGAGCCACGATGTCTGGTTGTGTGAGCCACGATGTCTGGTTGTGTGAGCCACGGTGTCTGGTTGTGTGAGCCACGGTGTCTGGTTGTGTGAGCCACGGTGTCTGGTTGTGTGAGCCACGGTGTCTGGTTGTGTGAGCCACGATGTCTGGTTGTGTGAGCCACGATGTCTGGTTGTGTGAGCCACGATGTCTGGTTGTGTGAGCCACGGTGTCTGGTTGTGTGAGCCACGGTGTCTGGTTGTGTAGTCAATGTCTGGCTGTTTAGGCCACAGACAACCCGCTGGTCCAGTCTGATTTAGCAGCCAGCCATTGTGATTGTTCCGTTATTAAACAAACCGGACAATTTCAAAGTGAGAGAGGTTCGCAATAAAATAACCCCGTTGTTATCGGATAAACGACTCCATAAAGCAAGCAAATGCAATTAGACTGAATAGAAGAAACTTCATTTGCCTCGAGAGTAGCCTATATGCAGAAAGGGACACACGGCCTATGACCGGTATTCGTGTTGAGTATGGTCTGTAAAAATGTAGATACATGGGCCGAGTTTCGTTTCCGTGTTTGGAGGAGCTAAAAAAATTTGGGACTGAGACTCGGTCCAGAAAACGAGAAATATTTTCCCGGCCAAAAAAGTTGATGACCTTTTTTATATTTTTTAGTCATTCGTATGTTTCGCGTTGGGCCCGCATGGGCGGAGTTTGGGTTCCGTTCTTGGAGGGGCTAAAGCCTTCTTGGGGAAGGGGGGGGGGGCTAAGCGCGGAAAAAGATACCATTTACACGGTAAAAAATGAATCCGAGTCTTCTTTGGCGGGGGGGGCTTAGCCCCCTAGCCTCTGTTAAACTCCGCCCATGCGTGTGGGCTAAGCCCGAGAAAAGATACCATTTACACAGTAAAAATGACTTTGGGTCTTCTTGGGGGCTTAGCTCGCCCCCCCTAGCCCCTGATAAACTCCGTCCATGTGTAGAAAAGTCGAGGCTTACGGATGGGACCTTTCCGATGTTCATCGGACAACCAAGCTCCTCTTCTCCTCAAAATTTGTCTCTTCGTAGATCCACTATATTATATATTTAATCCCTCACTCCATCAATCCTCTGGCCATTCATTCGTTCACTTGGTCACTTATACTTGCTCGTATATATATATATACATATTGATTATATATGTAGTATATATACATATAATTATATATAGTTTATATATATACATATAATTATTTATGTAGTTTATATATAAATAGAAGCAGTGTGAGATATAGAGAAAAATAGCTGAGGGTTCATGCAGACGTTGGTTTATGTGAAGTTGGGAATACAATGAAGAATTTACTATACCATTGGGTTCTGAGAAAGGCTAAGGGCGCGTTGAATCCCTCAGCTGTTGGCTTTTTTCACCCTATATATATATATATATATATATATATATATATATGATATGTAGGCCCATATTACATATATATTTATATATATGTATATATGAATCGGACTCAATAAAGATAGCTACCGAATGTATTAATCATGATTTATGTCATGGGCGTCAATATATTCTGCAGTGTGAATAGATCGATGCATTGAGGGTGAAGGCGTGGAGCTATATAAATGCTCATCGTTCATTCATAAAGTGATGATGGTGCGTTTGTCTTAGGCTGATCCACCGTGTCGCAATGGACAGAGACCGGATGCTCACCTTAAGCTAGATTAAGACTTGACTTTGATGCGTCAAAAACGATCGGCGCCTTATGCATTAATGGCAGGCGCTATAGAAGTCGATGATGATGATGATGATGATGATGATGATGACGACGACGACGACGACGACGACGACGACGACGACGACGGCGGCGGCGGCGGCGACGGCGACGGCGACGAAGATTAATGGTGATGATGATGATGACGAAGACGTTGATGATGATTAATGGTGATGATGATGATGATGATGACGAAGACGATATGATGACGATACGATGATGACGATGATGATGACAACGATTATGATGATGACGACGACGACGACGACGATGATGATGATGATTATGACGACGATGATGATGACGACGATGATGATGATAATGATGCGACGGCGATAACGTAATAATGATGATTATGTTTAAACGATAATTATATGAGTCAATGTGATTTAATTATGTGTGATTTGACAATGTGTGATTTAACTATATGTGTCATAATGATGTGTTCAAGTTCAAGTTCAAGTTCAAGTTCATTTATTTCACACAATACATAATATTACACATCATTGCAAAAAAGAAAATTATTCAATTTATCCCACATTCTGTCTGGAAGGGGAAAAAAGCTCAAGTGAGCTTAACGAGTCCACCTTACATTAATGTAAAGAATATACATAATTTTTAACCGTCAATGACAAGTATTTAATACTATAACTTGTGTCATATTCCTACTGAAGACATCATTCATATTTATCATATACCTATTTATTATATAATTGGCGAAACAGAAAAAAGAAAAGAAAACAGAACAAAACAATAAAAATAAAAAATAAAACAAAAACTTAATTAGTAGCAGGATAACAAGAACTGTTTATAGCTTTTAGTAAATGTAGCTAGCGAGTCAATAGACTTAAATTTAGGAGGTAACGAGTTCCAAAGCTTCGGGCCATATACCAATGCTGAATGTAGACGGGTATTTGACCTACAGACAAAAGACTGATAATCGGTCAATGTGTTATTCAATTATGTGTTTTTATCATGTGGATGTGTGATTTAATGATGTGTGATTTGACAATGTGCGATTTAAAGCTCATCGATTCCATATGTGTTTAATCATGTGTGATTTAATCATGTGTAATTTAACGATGTGCAATATCACGATGTGTGATCTGATGATGTGCGTCCTAACGTGTGGTCTAATCACGTGTGATTTGATATCGTTGTAGGTTATGAGATGGCGATAATCATGTTGTTGGCCAGCCTGACGAGCTGTACGAATCCATGGATCTACGTTGCCTTCAACGATCGATTTTCAATCTTCCTCTCCAAATGTTTCAACCATCTCAACGCCCGCCCCAATCCATCTACAACCACCATGGAAAGCACCAGCTACACCAGAACCACCCACTTACACTCCACCGCACACCGCTGCTACCCCGCCACTAACAACAACACCAACAACATCAGCACCACCAATGATACCAATAACACCAACGACACCAACACCAACGACACCAATACTACCAGCGACACCAACACCACCAACAACACCGCTAGCGCTGCCATTTCTCCTGCTAGCGAAGCCACTGCGAACACCACTTCTTCGAACACCACTTCTTTGAACACCACTTCTTCTAACACCACAACCACGACCACGGTGGATCGAGGTCTGATCAGTCCTTCCTTGGACGAAGCACCGGATGTGGAGACAGTCAGTCCATTCTGATGAAGGCTGGTTTGTTGTTTGTTAGACGAAACATCATCGTCTGTTTAGGAGAGGTGAACTTAGGGAAAACTGGGCGGAGGAATCCGGAAAAGATCTGGTACCGGGGTAACTACTCCGGTAAATTATGTCAACAGAGAAATGCTTATCAATATTACTGTCTGCCGTGACAATGTAACTCAGTGGCGTAGCCAGGAATTTATGATGGGGGGTTCGGGGGGTTTATGGTCTGGCCGGATGCTCTTTCTGACACCAACCCAACAGTATTACAGTTTAAAAAATGGAATAAAGTAGCAAAGGGAATAGAGTAAGAAAACAATTGCTACTACAGGCAATTGTTTTGTTTTTCTTTTTTAAGTGGACAAATAACCTTTAAAAAACTTTTTCCTAGGCCAGTGGGGGGGTTTAACCCCCGAAACCCCCTTGTCTACGCCACTGATGTAACTGCTATACATTAAGGGCAATTAGCCTACTATAGAGCACATAATTTATGTACATGTAGTCATGTATAGTTGTAATTGTAAACTAATTATTGCTATTCGCTAATTGTGCAGACGACACAAAATGGTACAGACCTACTTACTGTCCGTGGGTTAATGTAACGAAACAGGGTAAATATGCGAATGTACCAGTACCACAAAAGGGTAAAATATGCGAACGTAGCACAAAAGGGTAAAATATGCGAACGTAGCACAAAAGGGTAAAATATGCGAACGTAGCACAAAAGGGTAAACTATGCGAATGTAATGCAAAAGGGTAAACTATGCGTATGTAGCATAGGTAGGCCTAACTGAAAAAGGTAAACTATGCGAATGCAATGCAAAAGGGTAAAATCTGCAAATGTGACACAAAAAGGGTAAACTATACGATTGTAATGCAAAAGGGCAAACTATGCGAATGTAGCCTAACGCTAAAGGGTAAACTATGCGAATGTAATGCAAAAGGGTAAGATCTGAAAATGTAACACAAAAAGGGTAAACAATATGATTGTAATGCAAAAGGGTATTCTAATTCTAAACTATGCGAATGTAATGCAAAAGGGTAAAATAAGCGAATGTAGGCCTAACGATAAAGAATGCATGCAACGTAGCATAGACTTGTCAGGCAAAGTTACGCCAATAGTAGACATATGCTATGTGTGTATATGTAAAATTGAATAAACATAGGTTACAATGCCGCTACATGTGTAATTTGTGTATGTAAGGATGAGTATATAATGTGAAGGATGACTATGTGTTTGTATATTAGGCTATAGCTTATAATACTGTAAATATACTGTAGATAACACACAATGGATGTATTTTGTTCGTTTGTCTGTTTGCGTGCCTCTGCATGTCTGCCTGTTTCTCTCGATGCATGTGCGTTATATACAGGGTGGGCCAGCATAAATGTCCCGACTTTGCACGCGTATAACTTCGCCAATTTTTAACATTTATTTATACTTTATGCATCAAATTAAAGGTATTTCACTCTAGTATTATCTCTAAAAAGGTCGAACTGATACTAGTCTCGGTTTTAATTATATGCCCGGAACAGCGCTAGCTACCATATTTTGCTGTCATTTGTGACGCAACCTGGCGCCGTTGACAGACGATGATCGCGTTTCGATCTTAATTTTACGAACTGGTAAGGGATTTAATTCGTTTGAAATGATTAACGAATATTCTAACAGAGGATGGAATAAACAATACCTTGTATTATCTGCTACGGAAAATTAATAAAACAGGACTTTCTACTTGCAAACCATGGGAATCGGAGCGCACGGCGCTCACATCCGCTAACATTGCTCGTGTGTCCGCGTACATTTGCAGTCAAGACAATGACCAGGGCAGGCCCTGCATGCAAATTCAGCGCAAAACAGGCCGTCTTAGAAGCACTGAATAGCGTATTGGAAAAGATTATAGACCTAAAGTTAAAGTAATTTGTCGACGAGAAGTCCCACGAACTCTCCAGCTCTTACGCAAAGAAACGACTGGCAGCGTGCAAGCGTCTGAAGTAGCGCATGGCAGTGCACGGCTGTTGGCAAAATTGTGTGTATTCGTTTAATAAGCAAAAACAGGTTGGCAAACCGCAACCTGGTACAAAATTGAAAGGACGCGGTTTTGCGATTAGAATATATTCATGGTAGGGACCCTACAAACACTCAAAATGATTGTGTCTACGCGCGTTTTAGCAAAAAACGATAGAATTTTCCCGGGAAACGGCGTCATAATGCGTCAGTAATGACAAAAAACGGTAGCTAGCGCTGATCCAAGTATATAATTAAAACCTAAACTAGTATCAGTTCGACTTTTTTAGAGTTAATACTAGAGTGAAATACCTTTAATTTGATGCATCAAGTATAAATAAATGTTAAAAATTGGCGAAGTTATACGCCTGCAAAGTCGGGACATTTATGCTGGCCCACCCTGTATATATATATATATATATATATATATATAATCCTGTTTGTCATTATTTTATACTCAAATTTATTTTATAATTAATTATTGATTTATCACAATTAATTAGTTAGTGGGCCTATTCAGTTATTTGGCTTATTTAATATAAGCCCACAATGATGTATCGGGGTCCAGCCATTTGCGCGCAAGACGTTTGCGCGCAGTCATTTGCGCGCCGACGTTTGCGCGCAACGTCATTTGCGCGTTGGACGTTTGCGCGCCGTCATTTGCGCGCCGTCACAATATGCAAAATAAAGAATCATATAAAAAAATCGGTATTGTTTTTGTACGAAATTACTGCTTTAATTTAGCATTAAGTTAAGCTAGGTATCAATGTTTTCTACGAAATGAGCGTTAGGTATCAATGTTTTCTACGAAATAACTACATAGCCTAATAGTCAACAAATTGAAATGCTATGCGCAATTCCTTTGCGATATGCCTACAATGTTATGTTGCCGTAGCGTAAACAGGAGTACACATCAAAGTGCAAATAAAATAGGCCTACCCATCAGCTGTTTGCTCATACGAAGACGGCAGACATAATAGTAGGCCTACAAGTCAATCCCCACTGCGCGCGCGCAAACGTCTCGCGCGCAAACGACGGGCATTTTTTGCTGTCAGTTCAAGCTACCAATCTGAGGGGTACGTGTGGGTTGGGTTAGGGACGCAACCGGTCAGAGGTTAGGCTTGATATGTTATTTCTTTGTGAGTGATCTGCATTTTTTCGGTTCGTTGCAGAAAAAAAATGACATTTCATTTGTTGCATAATTTGTTGGCGTCAGTTTGTACTGAAAATACCCCTCCCTTAATTCTTCTTGTCAGGAATAATGTCAAACTTTTTCAAAATCTTTTGCACAATTTTATTGACATGATAAATGGACAAATCTCTAGGCTAATAATAGTCTCTTACAGCGCCGTGGCAGACGACCAAAAAAGGTAATAAAGATGTAGTGGGAGAATATTGATGAGAGTTGACGGAGATGGCCATTTATAAGTAAAGACTAAAAAGATGCAATTAGGTTGTGGAATGTTGTTAATGAAGCAAATCGAGAGAGAGATGTGCGATAATCAATCCTTAGACTCGTCCGTCCATTAGATCGGTTGACTCTTTCGCTCGGGACTTCAGTCGGTTGTGAAGGCGTGCGCATTCAAGGACTAATAATGGTTAGTCCAGAGACTAATGTGATGTTATGCAATGTAAGAGAAAGCTTGTATAGCGCGTCTTAAGAGATTCGTGGAAGCGACGTAGGCCTATCGGTCAAGAGCGGACACAGAAATTTTCGAAGGGTGGGCCAAAATTTTCGGTCTTGGTTGGGACAGGGGAAAAATTTCGTCTTGGTCGCCGAAAACTCTGCTGACCTTCATCAGTCATCCTGGTCGGAGAGTAATGGCCTCTCTAGTATCCTGCTTTTCTCTTCCGCTGCATTGATTTAATGGCTTGTTGAAACCAAATGGGGGGCAACGTCCCATGCACTTTTTAAATGGTGGGCCATGGCCGGATTGGCCCCCTGGATCCGCCCCTGCTATCGGTCTACCCAGCTATCACATCGTATCTAGCAATTTACAGCGTGACTCTCGCAGCAAATAATATTCAGAATATTCAGAGGCGCTTTCAGCACGGAAGGCCTATATGGAAACGTCTTTAGAGAAGATATTAAGAAGAAGACCCCATACAGTACTTCGGGCTTAACGACACTTTTTCATTTCGAAGATGATTAGTGTCGGAGGCAGAGTAGGCTACAGCCTCTCACTCCACGTTTATATTGCGACCGAGCCACCCGCAGTAAAGATCCGAGAAATTAATCTCTGATAAACCGACCGACCGGGAATCGAACCCGGGCCGCCGGCGTGGCGAGCGGGCTACCAACCCACTCGGCCACTCAGGATCTCTAGACCCCATACATGAGCTTAACCCGTAGAAAAGGGGAAGATTCCATGTGGAGAGACCTATTAGCGCAAATGGCATGCCTTGAGCCAATAGCCACACCAAGGACGAGGGACAACGAGGTCAAAACGGTCGGTAGAGCACTCGTCGGAGAGATATTTGGAGGCAAGGCCATGCTGAGATTTGGAGACCAGAAGTATGATCTTATAAAAAAAATTATTATTGGATCCGAAAGGTGATAGGAAGTCAACGCAAGACTCGAATTAGACATACTGAAAATGTGAAAAAAGAGGAGAGTGTGCTATGAGACTAGCAGCGGAGTTTAAGACTAACGATGTCATATCGGAGGAAAAGTGTCTTTAATGTTCAAGAGAATGCAATGCAGCCCAGAATAAACGTAGGCCTACATGAGCTGAGCGGTTACTGGTTTAGGTAAATAATTGTTGCATGACGATGATACAACGACATAGATGATAATATCATAATAAACTAGGGATATAGGGTTTATATGATTGTAATTACTTAATATTATATATTAATATATACGTATATAGGCCTAATATTAGAGCAATTGCTGATTGTATTGCTTTGCTATAAGTTTAGACTACCTATCTAGATGCAGCACTGTGAAGAGCCAAGAGAACGTTAGCCTATAATAAATTACTGGTAGGGCGCATATGTAATATTAGTAATATTATATATTAATAGGGCCTAAATTTTATATATGTATATAATATTAAAAAATTACATACATGACGCACATATAAATTATATTTCATATATCATATATATGTATACATGTATACGAGAGATCGTTATCTCTAGAGTCTATAGATTACTAAAGCACTATGTATAAGCATACTATAAGCTGAGAGCAGGACACAGTTTTATCCATTAACGCTGCGTCACGTCATAGGGTTTCCAACGATGTCAAAGGAAGGTTCAAGCCCAGCAGCTGTCTGAGAGATATGGAGAAGATTGGCATACGATGCAGCTCGTTAGAGACGAGAAAGCCTGGAATATTCGGTGGATTAGGGTGGAGAGAGGGATGGGGAGGATCGGTTGTGGTGTTAGAGGGCATCTCGTTCTGGATCTTGATGGATGTACTTAACACGTCAATTTAGATCCAATAAATTGTTAGTGCGCCATTCATTTTCCGACTCGAATTACACGGCTGTGGCCGGGGAGAGGCGACTTAAAGTCGAAATTAGTGCTCGTGTGGAAACGGACGGGAGTGATTCCGAGTGAATCATTGATGGAGACGGAGCATCTGGAAAAATCCTTGCGGAAGAAGACTCTAGCTGGCGCGTAGAGGTGGAAGGGAACAATGCGAGGCGGAAGAGGTAAGACGATGATTGGGACAGGTCGAGAGAGGAGGGGAGGGGGCTCTTAATGAAGTAAACGCATGTACCAGAGAGGATAGACTGCATGCGTAAGAAGGAAGGGAGGGAGAGATCGAGAGTGAGACTGAGTGAGGAGAGGAGGAGGAAGGTGATGGGGGGGGGGGCGGCACAGATAAACCAAGAGACAGACGGACAGAGAGAGGGAGACCGAGAGCTAGAGACGGGGATGACAGAGAGAAAGACAGAGACTAAGAGACTGAGAAAGAAACGTAGAGATAATTAAACTTGCTATATATATATATATATATCTATCTGTCTTTCTCTCTGTCATCCCCGTCTCTAGCTCTCGGTCTCCCTCTCTCTGTCCGTCTGTCTCTTGGTTTATCTGTGCCGCCCCCCCCCCCATCACCTTCCTCCTCCTCTCCTCACTCAGTCTCACTCTCGATCTCTCCCTATCTAGATGCAGCACTGTGAAGTATATATATATATATATATATATATATATATACATATATGTGTCATGATGTGGAGCTGATATGCACAGGCCGGTCAGGACAGACCAGTGGAGAGAGTCTGGGGGAGAGAGCGTGGGACACATACGGGCATTGACACAGGTTGTCCTTCATGCCTCTCCCCCAATATTCTCTTCAATCAGACAAGGTGGTCTAGCTGCTCCAAGATGTTAATGGTATGGACTTGCTGACCGGACCGGTTGAAGCTGGGTAACATGACGCGAGACAGACTCAGACAGAGAGTACGTGGCGTCGGACCCCTACGGGCATTTAGCCCAAGGATTTTGATGTTGATATAATCTATATAAATAAAAATGTAAAAAGTTTGGTCCTAATGGGTTATCTCGGAAACTTCATCACCGATTCTTTTGAAATTTTTCGCAAAACGCTCCGTTCGAATAGCATCGTGTTTGTAAAAGGATTTCCTGGAAAGAAACAAATCTTTTACACCAAAAAAACACAACTTTCTCCTCGAGTTGACCCGTTTATACATTATAACTTGAACGCATACTCCGCCATTTTGGCCCGTGTATTTATAACGTACAGGGATGCCACTCTGAATTTTGAATAAGGTCAGGGATGCCACTCTGAATTTTGAAAAAAGTCAGATCCGGTCGAAAAAAGGCTAGAAAAGATTGACAACTTTCACGTTTTTATATGCTTTTCTCGAAAAAACACAACATTGCATTCGATTTCAGCGAATTCAATTTATTTGCATTTGAATGCGGCCGTGTGGGAGGAAGGGAGCGGGAGGGAGCGGGAGGAAGGGGGAGGGGAGGGAGCGGACGGGATGGAGGGAGGAGAGGGATGTAGGGGAGGGACGGAGGGGAGGGCGGGGAAGAAACTGGAAGAAGTTGGAGGAGGGGAGGGATGGAGGAGGGAAGGGGAGAGGGAGGGGAATGGAGGTAGGGAGGGACAGAGAAACGGAGGGAGGGAGGCAGGGTAAGGGAGGGAGGGAGGCAGGGGAAGGGAAGTAGGGAGGGAGGGTTGGACGGTCTTTTCAGCCACAGCAACGCGTGGCCGGGTACAGCTAGTTATTTATATATTGTAATCGACTATAATATACAGGCATTATATATATATAATATATATAAAGTATATATTGTAATTTGTAATCGCCTCTATACCGGCTATATATATATATATATATATATATATATATATATATATAATGGTGCTCTGCCCGAAGGCAGGTTCATTGGCTTTACGCCCCTGGGGATGAGATGAGTGAGGTGGTTTCCCGTTGCCTTCCCCACAGACAATGATGGGTAAGCAACTTGCCCAAGGTCGCTCCGCAGGAGCTTGCGCCCCTGCGTCCCACACGTGCTAGCCCGAGATATCTAAATCTCTAAATGTCAACTCCCAGCCCGGGGCTTGAACCGCAGTCCGTTGCAACCAACAGACAAATGCAGCGCGCGCTTACCGGTGTAGCTAACTAGGCCAGTATATATATATATATATATATATATATATATATATATATATATATATGTCCATCAGTAGTCGATAACGATACGCACTTTGAAGAGGTCAGCGAACTGTGCATAGAATATAATATATAACTGCTATCCAGTAGGCTAAAACAGTAGACTGATGACGTGCACAGTCCACACGCCAAAGCAATGGCGTCGAGTTGAAAGTTCACTTGGCTGGTTGTGTGGCGTATGCAGTCTCATGCAGAAGGATAATATATCATGGAAGTTGTCGTCATATATCAGTGGCAAGGACGAAAGATTGATGAGAGTACAGATCGGATGAGGGACATTCATCAGACGTCGCATCTCTTGATCGATGGTCTTCCTATTAATGCGCCAATCCCCCCCCAGATCTTACATCAGCTGTGCAGGCCACTCTGCGGTCCGCACCTTAAATGGCCACCTGGAATCCATTCAAACGGGCAGCGGTGGTTGGCGAAGGATTCTGACCGATCTATTCATTGGAAAAAACGAGGCAATACGGTCGCTGAAGATAACGTCTGCAAATACGTTTACTAAGGTCCTAAACAGTGGCGGCGCTAGGTGCTCTATAAAAGGCTAAGAACTCCCTAAAAAGGTCATCTGGGTTTTTTTACATGCAAAGCTGCCTATATTTCTACGATTTTCGACCGGATGACTAAAAAAATGGTCGTCAGAAATTTAGGCTGAAATCCTGGCGCCGCCACTGGTCCTAAAGTGATTTCAGTGGGACAATATTTTCACTTGTACCCAACAACCAGTCAGTGGCTAAAGTGGTTAGGGCAGTGGTTCCCAGCCCATGGCCCGCGGGCCAAAAGTGTCACGCCGGACCTAAGACATGGCCTTCGTCTTTCAAAGAATTAACATACATATATGAAAAAATTAGCAATTTGAACAGAATAGAACACATAATTATTTTCTACTAGCTGGGGTACCCGGCGTAGCCCGGGAAATTTAGGATTTGCCCCGTTCCCGGCTAATCTTCTACTTTCCTACACCCACTTGACCATGTCTGCACTCCTATTGCCCACCCACCCCACCCCACTCTAACCTCCACCGGTACGCCACCCATAAAATTAGGGTTTTCGGGAAATTTTCCTCCTCACCCTCCACCCCACCACATTCCGACCTCCACCGGTACGCCACCCATGAAATTTGGGTTTTCTGGGAAAATTTCCTCTCCACCCCACCCCCACCACCCCAAACTCCACCGGTACGCCAACCGTGAAATTAGGGTTTTCGGGAAATTTTCCTCCACCACCCTCCACCCCCTTTTCCCACTCCACCCCAAACCCGACCCAACCACATTACGACCTCCATCGGTACGCCACCCATGAAATTTGGGTTTTGGGGAAAATTTCCTCCCACGCCCAATGTTCACCCAGTCTGACCACTTTGACCACTGGTAAAGCCTACCAACCCACTGGACATTAATCGAGAATGAACAGAGAATTAGCCTAATAGAGACAATCAATTAATATAGAATGATTAGAGACAATAAATTAATAGAGAAATAACAATAACTGCAACTTCAAACTCGGATATCCAGTAACATAGTGGGTTCTTGAAGGGCAGCCATAATAACTTTTTTAAATAATAAAAAATTAAACTGATCTTCGCTATTTTCGACCATTACAGAGCGTGTTGTCTGAATATCTACACAAAATGACTTCAATGAACACGTCAGCATGATTGGCTGCTATTGATAGCACACAAATAATCATCAGCCAATCAAACACAAGACAGCTGATCGATCATCGCCTTGATGATCAATTGTTATTGTTTACCTACACTGTCAGGGCCGGATTAACAAATGTGGGGGCCCTGTTCGGTAAAACTGTGGGCAGTGTGGGGGCCCAAACCTTACAGAAGCACGACAAAATGACTCGCAAAACGTGTTGCATTCAACGACATTCGTCTATTATTAATTCCTTACTTATATTATTTTAACACTAATTATCAACGGGTCTTTTAATAATGTTAAACAACCGATACATCTTTTATGGTTTAAGAATATTAAAGTGATTCATGGTCAGTCATTCTCCTGACCAGCGCACAGCACTCGTTCAAGCAAACAGTGCAGAAGCGATTTTATGCCCCAAATAAATTCTTGGCTATGAAAATTTCGGGTAGACCTGCGGCAGAATAACGGCCAGGGCAAGTGGTTCTTACCAGGGCATTTGGCCTGATTTGCCCTGCTGTGCATGGCCTCCACACTGTTTACAAACTAAAATATATTTTCGCGGTTATGCCAGTGGTAGACCCTGGCTCAAACTCCATCCTGCATACATACACCGGGGTGAAAGCTCACATAAGTACGTGAGCTTTCACCCCGGTGTATGTCTCTCTGGACAGCCGTTCACTGCGCTCAGCTGCTCGTGGAGAATTCTTTGTTCTTTTTTCGAGTATTGTGGCCATGCAACGACGAGCATTTTCGGTAGTGGGCACAGTTATCGGGAATAGCCTCCTCGTGGTTCTCTCGCTTCCCGTGACTCTGCCGACTCTTTCTTTCGTCTTCTCAACTTTTCTTTTTGACAACGCCTGCGTTGGGAGCGCCACCGAGTAAAAATCTCAAGGGGCTCTATATAAATTTATGAGATTGATTGAATTCGTAAAAATAGAGTGCGTACTGCATGTTGGCCTACTCAATGTTGTTATCACGCTATCTCATACTGCGTAGCATAGCACTGGAGTTCCGATCAGGTGATGTATTAAGTGTTTAAATATGCAAAAAAGTATAACTCTTACTAGCATTTCTGACTGATTTTAAGATCAATTTGCCTGGTAATGAAACCTGCAATTAGGGCCCCCACAATTTTTAAATAAGCCAAAACGTATAACTCTTACTAGCATTTCTGACTGATTTTAAGATCAATCTGCCTGGCAATGAAAACTGCAATAAGGGCCCCACATGTGCAAAAGTTGCATAATGCTAAAGTCACTAGTTTTTGAATAATTTGACAAGTTTTCATGTATTTTAAACACAGTTTACTATTAAAATTAGCAATGATGAAAAATTCCTATTGCATGTGTGGGGGCCCCATAAAGTGTGGGGGCCCCTGTTCGGCCGAACATGTCGAACATGCCTTAATCCGGCCCTGTACACTGTGTCATATCAACAGCGTCACCCTCCTCCTTTCTCCGGGATTGAGACTGGCACTACCAAAGTACAGTGGGGCACGGTGGTGTAGTGGGTATGTTCGTCGCCTTGCAGCTGAAGGGTTGCAGGTTCAAATCCACCTCAAGTCACCGTGTAGGGACCCTGAGCTAGTCCTTCACTCGCAATTGCTTGTCGTGAAACTCCAATTCAGTGTCCATGCTGTTGTTAGGAGCACTTCTGAGCAGTGAGCTTGAAGGGGTGCTATAACAAGTGCACATACAAACAAACAATGGTGGAGCTCCTTGATAAACAATTCAGAATTCACGTAAAGTGACTTGACAATGACCTCGAATGAATAAACAATTATACATAGAACCTGAGATGGCTCTACTCTGTAGGGAACTGGAACAAATCCTGAACTCAGTGCCATTGGTTGATGGTCTTTAAATGGCATAGCTAAATAAATGTGTAATTATAATTTTTAAAAACCCTATAAAGATGATCATATCATTTGAACACAACAAAGGTTCAGTAAGTATTTTCGAGAGGCGCCAAGCAAAACTGCATATTCGATGAAACAAGAAAGCCCAAACTTTGCTATGTAGTGTGTAATCTAGTTCCTGTTTTCTAAGGTGAGGAGGGAACGACAGTCTTGGGGAACGATTGCCGAGGCGTGTAGCACCGAGTGGGTGGGATGTGGTTTGGAACTTTGGATGGTCCCCTCTCCAAGGACAGATACAGAACATTTTGGGAGGGGCAAAAATTTTCGATCTTGGAACAGAGAAAAAGTTTGGTCACCGAAAAATCTGATGACTTTTTTAGTCATTTGTCTCGACCTTGTATACGGACCTCGTGGGCGTGGGAAGGGGCCTACGAAACTACTCATGGGGGGCCACATCAACTTTCCGAGCCAGAATAGCTGATCAAAAATAAAGAAATTTCTAAATGGGGGCCATGACCGGAATGGCCCCCATGGATCCGCCCCTGCTCCTATCCACCTGACTTTTTTAATTTTCACATTGCAATGGCAGCATTTAAAGGTGTTATTCTAATAAAATTGCTTTACTATTTCAGTGCTGATAAAAGTGATCTAAGACGTCAATACATATACTTACAACAATGACAATTTCTTTATGAGTTTCCACATTGTAATGGTAGCATTTTACGATGTCATCGCAACAAAATAACTTTTATCTCAGTGCTGATAAAAGAGTGGCTTAAGCTGATAAAAAGAGTGGCTTAAGATTTAAATAAACATAATTATAATTGTTATAATAGTTTCTCTATTTACTTAATTCAGCAACTCAGTCTTCCTGCTGCTGGACTATTATAATGAATAACTGCAGACTTGGAGGGTGGGGCACGTACTTTGCTGCACTGGTCTCCCTGTTACTCAAAACGAGAGTTTATAATAGCAAAAGACATGTATATATCATTACTGTTACTTGGGTTTAAATAAAATTTATGGTTATGTGCTAAGTAAATTTATTCAAAATGACAGGAAACTCAGTCACTTTGTCAAACTTGTCTTGTCTTTAACCATCCTCGGATCGAGGGTTGGTCGCTTCACGGACAAGTTTCGTCCGTCTTTCTCGATCCTGCCAAACTAAAAAACAGTATTCTTGACAAGTTGACAGTGATGAAGATCCAACAACAATGATCCATCAGAATTAATCTTCAAGATTCAGGATGCTGGTGCTGCCAACATCTCTCGATAACATAAATTGTCTCATCACATTGTATCGAGTGTTGGCGCCAAGAATGTTCCTCTACTCAGCTGCTGCATCTTCAAGACATCAAACACAGGCGCTGATGATCTTTCTCGGTTGAATTATTGCTGCAAGGTCAAGAATGTTGATCAGACCAAATGGATTCATTTTACCCATCGCTTTCCTGGAATCATAAATAAATTGTCTCAATCAGAGGAGTGAATGACTAATTGGTAAAAATAATTCATTTGTGATTCGTCTGTTGGGAAAATCTGTCAGTGGTAGATAAGAAAGAATGTCGTGCAGTAGTAGTAGTAGTAGCAGAAGCAGTCACTTTATTGATCACTTACATTTTTTTACACAGAATCATATTCACATCGGCAGGCATCAAAGAGAGAACTCAAAATGGACCATACAGGTCCTACTACGTGGAATCGAACAAATACAACTTAGTAATGTTGTACGATTGTTATATTCTCATTGATAACAAAGTACGATTACAATTTAGATAATATACTGTAAAAGCAAATTGTCATGAAACGGCATCTGTATATTAAGGATATTTAAACTGTTAATGATTTTCTGAAAAACTAATAAAAGTTGAAATCACTAAATCACGCTCATCATATTTACAAGTCACAGTTCACAGGACAAGAATGACGTGAAAACTAAAATCATTTCATACAGATCTGAACCAAATCATAAACTTCGGATGGCCTCCTCTCCTCTTTATGTGCTACTTTCTGAATGGTCTTGTACAATGTACATCTTGTACTGAATGGTCAGTTTGGTCACTGCAGTGAGTGTCACTATAAAACTTACAAATTACATTAAATTACAATCTTAAACTAAACTTCAATGAACTTTAGCATAGAAATGGCCAAAAATAAAATAAAATGTATATCACACAATCTTCATTTACCCGGATAAACTGCTTGTCGCAGATTTGACAGACGTCAGCCGCCTACATTAAAAAGGAAAAAACAATACAGGTGAGGATACGTGAGAGGGAAATATGTACATAGGTAAATGCCACAGACATATGAATCGTTTATTCATTGTTTTATTTAGTAAGGAAGGTTTAATCTTTGGCCTTTTTCTTTATGTACATCTATCTTTCCATCTCTCATTACGCTACCAGGTAATGTCAATTAACTTGTTAAAAAAGTTTTGTTAGAACATTGCTGGGTCATTCTTCACATGTCATGTAAGTAATCAGATAAGATAATTTAGCAGTCGGAGCACAAACTTAGAAAATATATTGCAACCAAGAGTCAGTGAGTGTCCTGCAACCAGAGGGTCGCAGACATGTTCAAACCACTGCGTAGTGGCCTTGGGCAAGTTGCTCACCCTCAATTGTCTGTTAGAAAGGCAAAACAAGGCCTAGCTAGGGAGTTTTTTGGGTGTTTGAAACCCTCGAAATGAAAAATGTAAAAATAATATAATGCATTTACTAGCACATAATGTAAGAACTATATTGTGCAATGCATTGGCCACCCAGAACCCGCAAAAGCATGAATTTAGATAGTCTACGCCGCAGTGAACGGTTTGACGAAAAATCGTACGAAAAGCAAGTGACTAAAAAAGTCGTCAGAAAATTTTCCCGAAAAAGTTGGTAAATATCCCAAAATCAAGTCCTGGCTACGGCTTTGAGGCAACAGGAAACCAAATTCAGCATTCATCCACGGGTGGCATAAACGGCTAAACGCCATTGCCTTCACAGAATGAAATCACAATCACCCATTTGGGGGAAGTGAACATTCAGAACAAAAATTGAACTTGTTAAGAAAATATAAATGTTCATAAAATCAGCTAGATGAAGCCCTTTGTGACCATAACCAGTTTTTTTTAAATTGCTTAAAGTGACAGTAATTAAGAAAACATCTTTTTACACGCTATAGATATAGGAAAAGCAAAGGGAGAGAACCCTTAAGGTTGTACAAATATATACAGTCACACTTTAGATTTCAGATAATCCATGTCATCTTACCAAGTTCAGCAATAATGTAAAGTGAAGCTGGACAACTCCATTGTCCTTGTCCATACTATCGCCGACTTCATTTCATGTCTCAGTGTTGTACCATCATCTGACTTTGAGTCTGTTGGCACAGCGTGTACGAGGAAGCATTGTTCTAACTTCTCGAGTGTTTTCACTTTTTCCAACCAAGCCCTGCAATATTCCATCTCCATAAATATCTTCGGCAAACTTGCAGAACTTATCGAGGAATGACAGTTACTAAATATCTTTGTGGCAAGTTTCATTTCTGTGATTGCTCCACTTAATATGAACATGGATGATTATATAATTCATAGGTTACATCGCCCAGAGTTCGACTAAAAACAAAACAATCGTTTTTCATGTATGTATGTATGTATGTATATGAACATTTATTTAGCGCCTTACAATAACCTCACGAAGGCGCTTAACGCAGCTACCGGGCAGTTCTGAACAAGTGCGACTTAATTAACTTTGAGAATGTTTCATGGGAAACACGCAACGCAGCATCACGAATTGCCAAAGGAAGACTGTTCCAGTATGAAGGTCCAGTACACGAGAAGGCGCGGTGTGTCCGCATCACTGTACGGGAGCGTGGGACTATCAAGTCCCCACGAGTCGCAGAGCGCAGAGACCGACGACCTGGTTGGCTGGAGACGGGAATACAAAGTTCCCAAATGTATTCTGGCGCCAGGCCAACCACTGACGCTCGTCCCATAACGATGATCTTGAATATCGTTCTGTCCACGACCGGAAGCCAGTGCAGCGTGTCACGCATATATGCTGATATATGCGAGAATTTGGGCAAATCAGCGACGACTCGGGCGGCGCAGTTGAGGACAGACTGAAGCTGGCGTATCCGGCAGTTTGGGAGACCAGCGAGGACGGCATTGCATATCCAAAACAGTTTTAACAATCTAACTAGTACAAGAAACTGACTAGGACGAAGAAAAAGACAATTTAGCACGCAGGTAGCCACGTTCGGTGTTTACACGCAGAGCGCCACACCTATATCCAATTATAATTAACATGATGCATAATCTGTACTACTGGTACTTGGCTTGACCGCTCACCCCTCTGGTCCTAGTCTGCTAAAGTTTCCATGAATAAATGACTCTAAAATATAATAAATGCACCACAATGTCCAAACGCTGCAGGGTGCTCCCTTAGGCAATTCCATCACCCAGGAAAATTCACAAAAACCTCATTGGTCACATTTTAACATCCTCGATAAAACTAAATTCTTTATAACTACACAGCTTTGCATGATGGAGGTACAAGCAAAGGGACTGAGAGCACCACCCTCACTCCCTACTCACCGTAGGGAGCCACTAGTCCGAGAACCGGACACAGGCTGACAAAGATCAAGTACTTAAGGTAAGTTGGACCAAAAGCTGATTGTGTACTCCAGCATTCAGAATTTATCGCTAAACGTATCTGCTCAGTTTCAATGACTGCTCTATACGGCCCTAAGTCTGCTGGCATGGATCACAATCTAAGTGACAAAGAAAATTTTCTGGAATTGCAAATAATTAATCGATAACACTCACGTCATGTTTGCAAATATTTCCAACTTTGAAGTGACTCATCTTAGCATCCAATCTTTTTTCACAACGCAAAGTGATTTCTCAAACTACAATAACAAAAAAAGGTAAAATGAACACAACTAGCTATTAGCTTTTAAATAATCCATGTGTATTTTAATTCAACCATTCACAACACACCAACAGAGGATGATGCCCAAAAGATGTCATATATAATACAAGATGCATAAAAAGCTCCTTGTCCCCAATACTACAAGTCTGTCGTCATTTTAAATACTTGGGTTTTAAAAATTCAAATGTGTAAAGTTGTAAACCTTTAAATGGTAGATATTGGCTTTAAGTCAAGCTCAGGAATAACTCTGCATTTAAATTCAGATTATTAGAGGACCCTGGTATGACATTAGAACTCACCAGGTTTCAATAATAAGCAAACTCGCTCTGATTATGTTCAAGTATCAACCTAGATTTCTTTCCCCTCTCTACTTTTCCCCTTTTCTACCTTTTGCTTCATAATTATTATGCCACTGCTGACCAAGTAAACACTGAGCTAAATTACAAATTATTTTAACGAAGAAAATAGCGTTCAAAATTACACAGAATATCTCCAATTATATCAAAGTTTTTAAAATGTACAACAGCCGAGGGTTATTGTTACTGACGTCTCGGTAGGAAGTAAACAGTATGGCGGTCGCAGATACACGCAGAATAGAGCGGCCTCAACTCCGGCGATCGATAGCCCAATGTTTCCGCGCGAAACATTGGGGTCCCGCTTCAGTCAGTGATGTTGTGTGAAGTAAGTAAGTAAGTGATGAAGGTATTTCTAGATCTGAAATAGAAGTCGGATTGATGAAAAAACGCTTAAGTAATGGAAGCTGGATGATGGTATTCTTATATTTGAAATAGAAGCTGGGCTGACGAAAATAACAGGCGAGAAACAGAAGCTGGGTTAATAAAAATATTATAGCTTAGATTGGAGCAGGATTGATGAAAATGTTGTTGATTAAATTACAGCTGGATGGATAAGGATCTTCTTAATTAAATAGGAGCTGGATTGATTAAAATGTTTCCGATTAAATTGGAGCTGGATTGATGAAAAATAATCATTATTGAAACAGAAGTTGGATTCATAAAACAGCTGATGCAATTGAAAAAGCTGGACTTTTACTTACTTACTTATTTTTGCCTGCTGTCTTATTGCACACTTGCCGTGTCTTTTGACCATTGACTATTAAGCGGAAACATTGGGCTATCGATCGCCGGAGTTGAGGCCGCTCTATTCTGCGTGTACCTGCGACCGCCATACTGTTTACTTCCTACCGAGACGTCAGTAACAATAACCCAGCCGAGTATAATGTTATTACCAACTCTAACACCAGAGCTCTTCATCGCAAACCAGACACCGATCTTTAGCAGTCCATGTACTTTGTTGTCATATAGCGTAACCTCACAGTAGGTTTACACGATAATTCCATACTACACATTTTCTTTAAACCACAGAACTTAACGGCAACGCCGATTTGAGGAAATCGCACGAGACTTGTCTTTCTATAAAACGAGTCAAAGCTGCCTCTGATAGATCCTATTCCCTATATAATTATTAGATAATTAACCAATTTCAGCAATTAATTTAGAGCGATAATCAGTAGTTTTTTTAGGTCAACAGTCTATGCTCCTATTTTTAGATCCATGCCTTAGACCAGTAGCTATTAATAGAGCTTGCTGACCAAAACACAGAGTATGGATATTGTAGAATTCTACGATTGACGTCATGACAATTTACGTCGAAGCAAACGGACTTAAACGGACTCATAGTCGTCAACTGTTGATTGACAAAACAACGTACGACGAGGCTTAGTGCTAAAAATCAAAACGAACCAAAAAGTGCACAGTTCATTTTTGCAATTCTACATAATGTGATAATTTTTCTGAATTTTTAAAAACAAATCACGTATCATTCTTGCGCGTTCAAAAATCTGACGTTTATAAGCAAAATGCCTAAAATAGCCAGGTAAAAATGGGTCTTACGGACTTAATTATAAATTTGACTTTTTCCTGCTATGGCTGTTGTGCGAACTAAAGGAATTGTGGGTTTACAATGCACATGATTCAATCAGGATATAATTGGTCACCAAATAATTCTCTACAAATTAGCAGATTCCGCGACTTCACCATTCTGGCGTTGTAGAAATCTCGATATTGCAATTAAATTACCAAATCAGCACTCGCGCACTAATTTAATGCCAATTTTCCACACACATTGACATGCTTATTCAGTCATTCGCAAATGGCGCTAGTTGCTCCTTTCCGTTGGCGTGCGTCATCGGCGACGTCTAGTATGATGCTATGGCTTTGCTGACCAACGCATGACGATTGTGAACTACGTAGATCATTGCGACGATTCGGTGACGAAGTTGACCTAAAACGTAATCTAGTTGGTAAGTTGCATCTGATAAGAAGTCATCTTCAAAATGCGTCATGGACTCCAACAAATTCGCCTATTTTGTCTCGACCGGTGCGTTAGTTCGGCCGCCAAAATTGAGATTCTTGTCGACGAAGAATTTACCAGTCCCCCGAATACTTTCTGCCATCTTCGAACGAGGATTACGTCATTGCTGGTCTAATTCTCAGACTGAACGAAAGATCGTCCTATGTTCTTCCATGATATTATGATTTTTATGTGTACTTACCCATTGTGTAAAGTTTTGAATGAAGTTATTATGTCTATGAACAGTACCGAAGTACATTCCTCGGATATACTGTGCACCGTCGGTGACCTACTTTCAGTCTATGCTGTGGCCGACGCAGCTGAAGTTTGCAGCATGTGCTGGAGGTGATACGTACTGGACTCAAAAGTTTACGTTCTTCAAATATAATTATTTGGGGTTTATTGGAGTGAAATCGTGTGCTGATAGTAGCGACTAGTTTTGAATTTAACATGATGGTTTACTGATTCGTGTTATAGAGCATGCATGGTCTGAATGAGAAACCAGATTGCATATTATTTATATAAGATAAATCAGATGACAATATCCATGTGTATAATTTTCGGGGTTTGATTTGAGTTGTCTGAAAGGATATGACCTGGCCTGAAAATACGTTCTCACAACAGGTTCACGATCATGCAGTTGCCAGCTTCATTTAGGAGGTTTTTATATAGCGCCTCTTCAATGTGGAGCATTTACTGACGACTTGAGCATACTTGCAAAGCCAAGTGAATAATTTCCTGACCTGATAATAAGCATGTAAGTCTGTAACTTGTCTCTATTGTTTCTCTGCGTTTTGCTGTTGCTACCAGGACTTGAATTTTGAAAATAATTTATTTTTTGCAAAAACATTGTCTTTACCGAGTAAGCATAAGTGTAATTGTTTTGGGTCATAAGTTAGTTTTATCGACTTAAGATTTTATGACCCTTTGTGTTGCTGCTTTAAAGTAGTGAAGACTACAGCACTACTCAAATCTACTATAGATGTACTTGGCCAATAGACACACTGCATTTGAGTTTTTGTAGCAGTGCCTTAATAATATGTCTATTTATTTACAGCCCTGGATTAAGTTCTTTTTCATGGTCGATTTGGGACAGCAATTAAGGGCCTTTGAAAGTCATGAACCTGGGTGCTCAGTGCCTAAATGTAGAAAAATAAGTGCCTGGATGCTCCTTACCTTTCCAAGCTGTGATGATCTAGAAAGTGGTGGGACAGCACTCAGATTTGAACACCGTCCATGACCGTTCAGTCATCCTTTGAGCCCTACCTGTGCTAAAAAAAAAATTATAATTTTTTTCAGGGTAAGACGCCAGTTGCGCAGCGGATGGCGAAGCACGTTCCAAGCCTACTGCTAAGCTGTGAGGGTAGCCAGGCGACCAGTGTTCCGCTTTCAATTGTACACATGCCTACAGTCAGCACAGGCAACAACAGGAGCCAGGCGACAGTCCTACATGCTGAGTCTGGCCAGAAAATCATACAGATGATCAAAGTTGGCAACAACATCTTCCAGGTTACTCCTCTTTCTTATTAGTTGAACTCTGAGCTGCGTAACCTCTTCATATATATCATCCTTGTCTGTTTTCGGCGAACCAATCACGGCGTTTTCTAGGGAAGAAGTGACTGGTGGTTTTCACGATGAAATATTTTAGTAAGATCGATTCAATATGCATCATGTTCTACCTCTCCATTTCGCAGTAACCGAGTAAGAGGCTCTATGTATCCTGGCTGCGATATATATATATATATATATATATCTGTATATCGAGCGATACTTAGCGTTGCTGAAAATTACTATTTTATTTATTGATGATAAATTTGAATGATGGATGGTATTTAGTGATTGCATGTGAACCTCATCTGTGCACGAGTGCTATTGTAGGAAAGACTGAGATGGAGCAGGAGGCTTCATGTTGCCAGATGTGTGGAATTAGTAATGTGTTGCTATTTGATGCAATGAACAGATTACAGATTTCAACATTGTCTGTGACTGTCACTGTATCAGTTGACAGTGATGCTACACGTAAGAAATAACGAGTGAGACGGCCAAAGCAACTTAGAACTATGATTGTTCTGAAGTTTTGTGAGTACCGATTGCTAAAGGACGTGGTGGCCAATTGGTTTGGGTGTTCGGCCTGGAAAACATGGAGAATATGGGTTCAAAAGTATTGGCTCGAGAGCAGAGTTCAAAACTATGTGTTTTAGAGTATGGGTCAGAGTGTATGTGTTTGAGAATTTGAGTTCGAGAGTATGAGTTCGAAACTATGTGTTTTAGAGTATGGCTTAGAGAGTATGGGTTTGAGTGTATGGGTTGGAGAGTATGAGTTCGAGCCTCCCGTGAGGCAGTCACTGTGTAGGGACCTTGATTAAGTCCTTCGCTCGCAAGTTACTCTACGCCGTTGATGTTCTGTTGTATGATCATTTGTGCAGCATTTCTGAGCTCTTGAAGTCGGAGGGCAATTTAAAATATAATTGTGTTTTACAAGAATATGTGGATATTTGTGCGCTTTAGAAATGATACGTTGTGTCAATTTATTTTCAGGTTACCTCTGCTGGGAATGATGTCAACGAGAATCCTTCCGACAACGATGCACACAGGCCAAGGTGGTATTTAGTGATTGCATGGCTTCATCTAAACAGACTGGCATGTTGTTTTAGAATGTTTATGTTTTGAAATTTGAACAAGTTTTGTTTTAAAATTTATTGTATACCACTGTTTTTAAAAGTGGCTGAGGTTTCATAATACCACCAGGGCTGAAAGTGCTGAAAGTGAGCCGAATGACTAAGAAAGGTCATCAGATGCTAAAACTAGGCCGGTAAAAATGGTAGGATTTTTCCAAAGTTTTGGGTAAATGAAAAAAAGGGTTCCCTAAAAAAATTGGGTCAAGGGCGTCAGCTCATCTCCCAAAGTCAGACCTGCAACTTTTCCAAACAACTTTCAACCCTGAATGCCACCAATCAAATAATGCAAAGAGTTCTGGTCTTACCTTGTCCTTATCTCAAATCTCAAAAACTTTTGTTTGGATCTCTAAAAGGTGTACGTGACTTGTGCTTTAACAGATTTCTACTTTAAATAGCGACATTTTTTGTGTCGATACATAGGAAATTCTTGTAATCCACGATTCATTCACTCATTATGAGGATTTATATAGCACCTTTTCATGGTTACTACACAGGGGCACTCCCGACCCAACCTCGGCTAAAGAGGATAGTTTTAAGATTGCAGTAGAACGTGTCAGATGGGACACTTGGCAGCAGCGCAGGTATGGATGTGATTGCCCATTCCAGACCACAGAGTCACCAACAGAGTTGTAAGGCATCCAGCAACATTGTTTGTATGTGCACTTGTAATAGCGCCCCTTCAAACTCTCTCTACTCAGAGACGCTCCCGACTACAGAGCGGACACTGCTTCGGGGTTTCACGCCGAAGCGCTGAGCAATTGCGAGTGAAGGACTTGCCCAAGGTCCCTACGCGGCGACTTGAGGTGGATTCGAACCTGCAACCCTCCGGCTGCGAGGCGACGAACATACCTACTACACTACCACGCCACGCAACATTTTTGTAAGATATCCAGCAACATTGTTGTAAGACATTCAGCAACATTTTTATAAGACACTCCGCTTTTTTGTGGTGGCTTTTATTAATATCTAGTTTGAGCTTCGTGATAAATGACTGACTGGCTTATGCAAGCATGGAACAGACAGATTTCAGTGTCTGCAAACTATTACTAGACATTGGAAACCTATGCTTTGACCTTTGCATTGCTTGACAATACAATATATTGACAGTTTTGTAGATGATAAATCAGGATGTGCACTTCGGATGTTGAGTTGGAAATCGTTAACAATCTGTTGTTCCTCAGTGCTGCCCAGCAAAGGGAGAGATGTTATCTTTGCTTTGTAGTTTGTTTTCTTGTAGAAGTGAAGCAATTGCGCACATGTCAACTTGATATGGAATTCTTCTAGTAATATTTACTCACTTTAATTCCATTTTGGTTAGAAGTTCTGCTGATTTATTATTATTTATTTATTACGTTCTTTCATGAATGCTACTACGGTTAACATTCTGCTGCTTTCTTATTACTTTTTATTTGTTTTGCTACTTGCAGGAAGTCTTTCGCAGATGTTGGTAGCAAAATGATCAAGATCGCGTACGTGAAACGTGAGCGGGAGGAGCTGAGCAACAGCTATTCGAGTCAGAATGACGACGAAGATGATGATGAAGAGAATGCTCACTTAGGTGAGTGCATTAATCTGCTCATTCACTCTAGACCAGCGTTGTCTTAGTGGAAATTTCTGCTGAACTCAGTAAACTTTCGGCAGTGCCTCTTCGAGTTCTTCTGCCTAGGTGTGGGATTGCAGTTCTTATGACAACGAAGGATATATGCGAACTTCATCGACGACGTGGTTCATTTCTTTGAAATGCACTTTCTCCTTCAGTTCGCCTGTACAAATCTGTCTCTCTTCCTCTTTTACTCTTCCTAGCAAAACTTCTTCCAGCTGGCGATGGACAGGGATGAGTGGAGAAGATACGTTGCACAATGTGCAGACTTGCACCATTGGAAGCACTGAGTGCTTATGCACTTGCATGCTAAGTGCTTATGCACTTGTACGTGGTTAGCATGCTGGACTGTCATTTGAAAGTCTGGTGTTAAATTCCATGCCATAGAAGAAATCTGTTTAGAAGTTTTTGGGTTGCTGAGCACACTGTCCATTTCCAGTGAACTCTGCTTTTACAAGGATGCTTAGCATTGCTTACCGTACATTGTCTGCGGGTAAATCAGGTGGCAAGAAATAAGACTGGGTGCGTCTCTGCTTGTGCCAAGTCTATGAAAAAGAAGGTTTACATCTCAGCTCTACATAGCTATATTATCGTGTAGAACAGGTGCACTTTAGTGACGAGAGTGTACTGAAGGCGTTAGCTGGAAACCAACCATCTTGTGGCCCATGATTAATGACAGTTGGTCAGGTTTTCATTCTGAGTTTGACTTTGAGAGTTGTTTTGCGCTTGTTGTTTGATGCAGCCGACGAAGAAAGCTCTGAGCAGCCGGAGGGAAGTTTGCTAAACCTGGCGCTTACCACAGGTTCTGAGAATTCTTCCACAGTGACGACCGTTGTCCAAGGCCCAGATGGTCGTTTCTTTATACCTGTGCCAGGTAGCAATTGGTCGTTTCTTTATACCTGTGCCAGGTAGCAATTGGTCGTTTCTTTATACCTGTGTGCTAGCAATTGGTTGTTTTTTTTATACCTGTGCCAGGTAGCAATTGGTCGTTTCTTTATACCTGTGCCAGGTAGCAATTGGTCGTTTCTTTGTACCTGTGCCAGGTAGCAATTGGTCGTTTCTTTATACCTATGCCAGGTAGCAATTGGTCGTTTCTTTTTACCTGTGCCAGGTAGCAATTGGTCGTTTCTTTATACCTGTGCCAGGTAGCAATTGGTCATTTCTTTATACCTGTGCCAGGTAGCAATTGGTCGTTTCTTTATACCTGTGACAGGTAGCAATTGGTCATTTCTTTATACCTGTGCCAGGTAGCAATTGGTCGTTTCTTTATACCTGTGACAGGTAGCAATTGGTCATTTCTTTATACCTCTGCCAGGTAGCAGTTCAGTAGCATTTGTTAATTGTACTAGTTAAAAAGTGAAGGATGATTGATAGAAAAATAAAAGAGCGATGCTGGGAACAATGGATGAGAATGGGTGAGATCAGCTATGAGTTGATTTTATTGTTTGCTCCGAAATGTGTCCTGCCCTGTGGAATAAATACCGAAAGCCTCAGTCTTGATGCTCAAACTGTCTCGGGCCTCCTGTCTCGGTCTTGGAGCCTATTGTCTTGTTATCTGATCCACTGTCTTGGTCTTGAAGTTTACTGTCTTGCATACAGGTATTTTTTTATAGCACCCGTGACACTATTTTTTAAAGTGCTTGACCTAGAACCTTTTTGTCTTAACTACCAATAACTTGCTATTTGGTGCAACATTATGATTATCCTACTTCATCCTTGTCTTTGTTTTCCTCTCTTCCATTCTTCTTTCAACAATGGTTCTGAATAGATAGATCCATTTCAGTATTGTTGGTGGAATCAAGCAATAAAACTGTTGGTAAAGCCAGGGATGGATACAGAAATTTTGGAAAGGGGAGCCAAAAAATTTGGTCTTGGTCGGCAAAAATTTGCGTTTGTCTTCCACTGGAAAAAATCTGGTGACTTTTTTAGTCTTTCTCGCAAAAACTTCTAAAACCCCGTGGCAACTCCAGTTATTTGAAATCTGATGACTTTTTTAGTCTTCAAAGTTACTTTTTCTGTCTCACCTTCCTGTCCCTGCTGCATTGATTTACAGCTTCTTGAAACCTGATGGGGGCCATGTCCTATGCAAATCTCTGAATGAGGCCATGGCTGCATTGGCTCCCTCGATCCGCCCTTGACTAAATCTGGCAATTGTTAGTCCTCAGCACATGAAAGTCAGATAACCTGTGTATTATTGATACTATTAATATTAATTAAATTTGTTACCCACGCATAGCCACACCGAGATGTGAATCGTGAGGCAGGGGTACCAACCACCATCAGAAGATGCAGTTAGATATCCCAACTGTGCTTGAGAGCGAAACGAGAAATAGTGATTTTTAAGCCACTATTTTTAAGGAGTGAATGGGGCATAGGCGTGTAGTGTAGTAAAAAACGTAGTTGACTTCATTACTTCTGTGTAGCGGTGCCTCAGATGCCGCCATTTAATTCCTGACGATTCTCTGTTCCAGTTCTTTCGTCAAATGTTTCGACTCTTCCTCATGGACTTATGGTTCAGACATCAGACTCCGGTGGGTCGGTCGGCAGTCCTCCACACGCGGCCGAAGAAGTCACCATGAAACGAGAACTACGGCTCCTCAAAAATCGGTGCGTTCTCTTTCAAACTGTAACCTAGTGATAGACAGATAGTTAGTTAGTAGTATTCAATATATATTTTTCCACAGTTAGATAATCTTGGCCATAGTGATGAATTCATGCATGCACAAGAGATAGATACAATACTCATGTTTATTGACAAGCTCACAGACAAATATTTTAATAACAGTGACAATTTCTACGGCGCCATAGCACAGCCATGCCGTTATTTTGTTTGTATGTGCATTTGTTATAGTGTCCCTTAAAGCTCCCTACTCAGAGGCACTTCTGACTACAGAGCGGACACTGCATCGGATTTTCACGCCGAAGCACTGTGCAATTGCGAGTGAAGGACTTGCCCAAGGTCCTTGCGCGGCGACTTGAGGTGGATTCGAGCCTGCAACCCTTCAGCTGCAAGGCAATGAACATACCCACCGCACCCCACAGGGGTATAAGGGCGCCTCACATACAACAAACAGCAGGATAGACGTCACGAAATAAATAAGTCTCAAGTCCTGATTTGAAGGAATTCATTGAGTTGAACGCTTGCTTGGCAGGAGGAAAACTAAAAAACTCCGCATGTTACATCGAAAATTTTATGATCTCATTTGTCATTTAGGTTTTGGCAGTCTGTTAGGCACTTACTTATTTTATGGGTGCAGCGACCCCTAGAGTGTGGTCTTTTGCTAAATGGCATGATCATATTTCTGATGGATGCATTTGAACTGCTTTTGACATAAAAGAATTTTGTTTTGGTACCGAATGTTGTATCGGTGCTTGAAAATAGTTTCATCAAGAGATGCATTTTCAGTTATATTTAGCTACACATGAGTGACTTTAAAATCTGTTGTTAACTGTCCGAGCACATTTTTTAAAACGTGTGTGTAATTTTTTATGCGTTGTAATGAATGTGGCTTGTCAGATGCAAATAAATGCTAGTTAGATCTATACTTAGAAAATCTTCAGTGGTGCTTCTAACCTGACAACGCCAAACCACGATCGAGAAGAATGGTTTTCAAGGCACCCCGTCAAAAGGGCGCAGGACAAAAGGGCGCCGACAAAAGGGCGCCGACAAAAGGGCGCCCGACAAAAGGGCGCCGACATAAGAGCGGCGCTCTTAAAAGAAATAGCATCGATGAAGAGTCGGCCTAGAGGTGATAATATTATGAGTAAATAAGCAGCTCAACGGCGAAGCGACAAAAAGCATTTACTACTTCCACACATGATGTTTGTTGATAGCCAACATGCTCCAAAGACCTGGAAGAGGTGCTAAAATAAACAAATCAGGTGCAGAAAGCGGTAACATGAGAGGTTGGAAAGTTCGTTATCACGTGATATGAGCTTCATATAAAAGAAAAAAAACAGGGCAGCTCTACTACATGTTTGGAATCGTTAAAATGGAGGAGATCGCATCGCAGCAGAGGAAGGCCATTGTATTTGCTGGTGGCTACAGATATCGAAATTGTTACTTTTCGTCAAATTCCTATTTTTAACTTTGCGTAAAATCCCTACTTTTAACAACTTTTCAACTTCTCATCAAATTGCTTGTTTATATCTGTCAAATAATTTCTTCCCTTCTACCTCTCGTAAAACATTAAAGTCATAATTATGTAGTGGTGGATAACTTATCTTATTCAAATCATTTATTTCATCTGCGATATCTTTGGCGATATTATTTCTTTTAAGAGCGCCGCTCTTCTGTCGGACGCCCTTTTGTCGGCGCCCTTTTGTCGGCGCCCTTTTGTCGGCGCCCTTTTGTCGTGCGCCCTTTTGACGGGTCACCGGTTTTCAAACACTTGCGGACAAGTGGCAAAGGAAAACAAAGTAGTTTAGTTGTTTTGATAACAACAATTTGTTACTGATGATTAGCACGCTCTATTGTCGTAAAATCCCGTTGTTTTTGGCCTTGAAGTTCATAATTAATGCTTCCGTAATTTTCTTCTTTTCAGTGAAGCTGCTCGCGAGTGTCGACGCAAGAAGAAGGAATACGTCCGATGCCTTGAGAATCGCGTTGCTTTGCTCGAAAACCAGAACAAGACTCTGATCAGTGAGCTGAAGTCGCTTAAGGAACTCTACTGCCAAAAGGAGCCGCATAACTGAGCGTCCGTTGTTGGCACCGCGCTCGCGTTGGCACGGCGCTCAACTTCGATGCGTGAATGCAAAGACAGACTATTTCGTTTACGATTGCGCTTGCGCACTCTTGCGCTGCTGCGAATTTCTTTACTGTAGGACGACGAGTATCGTAGGTGCTTTAGCAGGTAGTAGCGGTTAACAAGTTTGCCGTCCTGCTCTGCGAGGATTGTTGGATTGGATTCTGCGGTGAAATTGGACGCTGTGTGTATCTCGTTGACTGTTTGTGCAGATGATTTGTTTCAGTTTAGTTTTTCGTGTGAGAATGGGGTCCATCCATATTTAACGTATGCCAAAAATCGAATTTTTCACCCCTCCCACCTGTTGCAGCTTGTAAGTTTTATGGAAGCCTCCCACCCCACCCTGATGCATGTCTGCCTTGCCATTGTAAAAGTTAATTGGGTGACGTCATCCTTTTAAAACATTAACTTTACTGTAGGCTACTATTTATTTTTTTAGACATCACATTTGCTAGCTGAAATTTGTTGATAGGTTTACTGAACATTAGATCTGAATGGAATTTGATGATAATGTGATCATATGCAATCGCACGACTCTAGGATGATACAGAGTTGCATATAGGTTAATGTGGACAGCATGACTAACGAGTCAAGTAGCATTTAACTTGTGTAGCACTGGAAGTTCTGCAAAAAGATATCGGTGAATATCACGGCCTATGCTAGGTTCTGGGCTTTGATGCGATGAAGACGTGGGTAGTGTGATGCTGTTCACTGTGTTACTCGTTGGTTGCTGGTTGGCAGAATTGAGCCTTGGGTGTTTCGTGTGCTTAGTAAGACCATTTGATTTAATGTCTCGAGAGAATTTATACTGGTTCTATATAAATTTAAACAGAATGAATTTGTGCGAGTAGAAAGCTCGGAGACGTTAACTTTGTTTTGTAAAGTCACGGTGATTATGATCTGTTGTTAGGTTTTGGTCTGTTTGTTTATATGCAGGCACATTTATATTTATGAACTTTCAGTCTATACTTGTATCTAATGATTGAAGACATTGTTTTCCACATGTTGCTTGGTCTTTAAGACGTTTTGTGTAACTGGTGTTGATGGGGAAGGTGTATTTTGTTTATATTGTCCATTGTGACTTTGGCTTGGTTTCTCAATCTTTACATTGTCGGTTGATGCATTGTTGATGCATTGTTGATACATGGTAACATCTTGTAGTTCTTAGTTGCGAAAGTAGACAGAGGTGAGGGCTAGTTCATATAATTATTACATGCACAAAAATCGTATTTTCGAATCCCCTCTGTTTCAACTTGTACATTTTGCGGAACCATCGCATGCGTACGTACAATTAGGATTATCTAACCCACCCATTACAAATTTTAGTTAGTTATCCAAAGTCATCGATAAAATATTTATTTTACCATACGTACGCTACTACTTATTTGATTTAAACATAATTATTTGATGGATAAATCTGTAACTGTTATGGTTTACTCTTTGGATCTGAGCAGAAATTTATGACAATGTAATCAAAAGTCTCCAGGCGACTACAGGATATTACAGAGTTATAAATTGGACGCCACAATTAGAAATTTATTTTGTGTACGTACATTTTGTCAAAACCCCTTCCCGTGTTGTACGCACCTGTACACAAATCGCCTTAATTCGGGTACCCCCCTGCATGCTTAATATATGGGCAGCCTCTGATATTTGTCTATGATAGACTGGTCTCATGTCACTTTGTAGTCACGTTTGTACTGGTACAGTTTGCAACAATAGGCTTTTGTGTGATAGCCATTTAATAGGGTTGAGGCATGGTGCTTAATATGCTGTTAAGCATAACATTAAACTATGTTATTATTTGGCAATTCTCTTTTGTTGCAAGCATTGTGATGATAAGAGGAGGCTAGTTCTAAAGAAGTTGGTACCATTTATTATCTCAAGTTAGCGACTGCCGTTAAGAATAGCATTGAACCGTGTTATTATTTGAATAAAAAGTTTATCTAAACTTTTCAGTTGATGTCTGCAATTTTTATATAAAAACGACCAGTTGTTTGCTGTTATTATTTTTTTTATCTGAGATATCAATGATCCTTCGGGATTTATAAAAATATTTTAGGAGTAAAATCAGATAAATCAGGAGGACTCACCCAGGTTTCACAACCATCATCATTGTTGTTATTATTATTATTGTTACATGGTCTCTTCCGTGTTATGGCGATGCCAGCTCGGTCTTGCTCCAGCTTACCTACTTGCTCTTTGTCGGGTACTTGGACTAGTTGATCCCTGCGTAGTTGATCCCTACGGGCAGTGAGAAGTTATTGAAATACTTTCAAATGTAAAATTGCGAACATGAGTATCATGCTGATGAACATAAAATCTAATCAGAAGTAAAGATTATGGGATGTGTAAACTTACTCTCAGACTAATGTTTTTATCACTTAAAAACTGCCTTATTTAGCCGTGGTTGAACGGGGAGCGCTTCTGAGTAGATTAGGTTGAAGGTGCGCTATATAAAAACTTAATAATAATAATAAAGCTCAATGATAATACAGTATAACGTAGGCCTGAGTGGTACTGAATAATTATTTGACATCGTCCCGCACACAGAGCATCGTCATTGATTTATTTAGGCTTGAACATTGCAGGCCAAACGCCTTAACTAATCGGTTCCCGTGCCCACCCTCACCCCCTCCCACTCTATCAGTCGCGTGCCAGTCTTACTTCAGCGACGTGGTTGCAATGGGTGGTTGAACGACGAGACCCTGGGTCGCATGACTGCTATAGAAATCGCGACATAAAGCTAAGAATACCTCGGCGGAAATAGCCGAACAATGACATCAGCAATCGGAAGGCATTCTTAATCCGATTTATCGAATGTGAACCATGAGAGATTTGCGCGGCCTGATTATTTAGATCATTCCCGTCAGCACGCCATGCTTTATCTTAACGCTCATAAAGCGTCTACATAAACCCATGCGAGACTCGCGGGCGCACCTGCCCCTCCTCCCAGCGGGTCCAGATCACGGGCGCACCTGCCCCACAGGTCCCAGACCACCGTCTACGCCGTAGGGTCTGTTCTGGTACAAGGATGGGCCTACTTTGGCGAGAGAGAGAGAGAGAGAGAGAGAGAGAGAGAGAGAGAGAGAGAGAGAGAGAGAGAGAGAGAGAGAGAGAGAGAGAGAGAGAGAGAGAGAGAGAGAGAGCACCTGCTGATGCCTTGGGCAGGCGACCGAATGCGTCAGACGTCGGTCTCTCCACCGGTTAGTTCGGGGTGCGACAGGTCTGTGGGAAAGCGAAGTTTAGCAGCTGCCTGCAGAGGTCTATTGTTTAGTGTGTCGATTATAAATACAGGCGCTAGAACAATCGGTATGAGCAGGCAGGTGAGCCGTGCACTCAACGTATGCGAGCTGGGGTTCTATCGGTATTCCTTGCATGTGACCGAGGGAAGGAGTAGGAGGATAAGAAGGTGGAGGAGGAGTACAAGAAGGTGGAGGAGGAAGAGGGTATGAAGGATGAGTAGGGGTTCCGCACATACAGAAGTGAGACAATCGGACAATGTTGATCATCAAGCAGTGAGAGGTGAAGAGACACGTGGACGGACAGACTGACAGACAAGATCATCAAGATGAAGAGAGGTGGACACAGACAAGCCCACAAGACCATGCACCATGCTACAGATGCGTCACGTTGGTGACTTGGTCTATAAAACTCAATAAAGTGGAGGGCATACACGCCTAACAATTTCTTTCCCGCCCTATCACTTTTCATAGAAGGGAGAGAGAGTGACCAGGCCCGTAAATCTGTTTCAACATGTGAGGGAAGCGCGTGTTCTTAACATAGATGCTTAAAACGCGAAAATCCGATTTTAAAAAAGAATTAAAACTTCGCAAAAAGTCGTGTTATAAAGAAATACAAAAGCGCGGAAAATGGAAAACGAAAAATAATTGGACTTTATTACATGTTGTATTAGGCCTAGAGCTTAAAATTAAAAACCCTGTTTACGCAGTTCAGTCTCAATTTGGAAGTAAATAACACAACTATAATTATTAGTAGGGTAGGCACTTCATGTAGGCTAAGTAAAATGGTCAAATAGTGACCTGAAAAAGTAGCGGAATCCTTGAACGCACGGAAACAGTTTAAGGGTTATTAGACGAAAATAAAATTAAGGGAAATAATGAGACAGTAAATCGATAAATATGGTCCCATATGCATAAAAAATATTTTTCTTAAATCGGGGAAAACGAGACGAAAAATAGGGAAAACGGGACTTTCTAAGAATTTAAAAAGAATCATTTGTTTTACAACTAGCCTATAGGCCTAGTTTTTCCATTTGAAGCCCATGCAGTTTGCAGCAATGCGTGGAAATAGAAATTACTTAATTGATGCATTAAGCAAAACAATATTCCAAATTTCCCTTAGTAGGGAGGGAATTCCTTCGCGTTTCCTCCCAAGCTTAAAATTCGGAAAATACAGGAGAGAGACAGACAGACAGACACTGTCAGACAGACAGACACAGACAGACAGACAGAAACATGGCTTTTTTAACGTGCAGTTGTACACAAAATGTGCAGTTGTAGAAGCACTTCTGTATATAGTTAAAACTAGCAAAAAAGGTCATTGTCCTCCGATTGGAAGTAATTTACCATGGAGTATGGGAAAGGAAAGAAGGAGTTGTGCAGTTCTAAAAATTCCTTAAAAACAGTCATGGAAAGAAAGTATTAAAGAAAGAAGGAAGGAAATAAAGAAAGAAAGACAGGTAGACTTGTATAGCATCTGGAGCGTCTGGAAGACATTACTTGATGAAGAGACCGGATGTAACGTAGTCTTAGTCATCACCATCATCATCAGGTGTGACGGCTGCAGAGAGACAAGAGCAGGTGACACACGGTTGCCCGCGCGATGCCGGAAGCAGTGACGCACACACAAGCGAACACACACACACACACACACACGAGAACACGTGCAAATACGAAATACCCAAATACGCTCACACACACGCATACAATGAATATATACAGTCTGAATAATTTCGACACTCTATAGTCATCAATTCTCCCAAATTATCCCAGACTCGCATTGTCCGAATCGCTTAATTGTCTCTCATTGTTCGCTCGTCGAAACCGTCACGGAATCGAATAATCGGCGAGGTTTGGAAATCATTCAGGCATGACCGCAGACAGATAGACAAACAGACAGAGACACGCAGAGAGAGAAAAAGAGAGAGAGACACACAGATATATACAGAGGAATAGGAACAGGTTGCAAAGGCGATACAGTTGAGTGGTTCCAATTGACTAGCATTGCGAAGGAGGAGCGCGTTCAACGACGACTGTGCTGCCCCCGGCGATGGCCAGCGTCTAATAAAAAAAGTTGGCATCTGCTCCGCGCCTACTTACGCGTGATGAGACATGTGCAAATGTGCACCACGAGTTGCAAGGCTTTTAATTAAAAGCTTCACTGACAAAAAAATGAGGCGGATGTTCTTTTCGACAGGTGCATTTTATGATAGCACCAGTTTAACCATATGTCATGTATAGGCTAACGTGAGATTTTGACATTAATCGCAGTAATCATTTACTTATTTATTTCAAACGTAGGGGAGACCGGGGCTACAAGTAACAATTTACACATTTCATCGACTTACGGCAGAACTGTTCCTCCAAGTACGGTACACAATATATCAGTGAAAACCTTCATGAGAGCTTTATAATTAGGCACAATTTCAAATGTCTCACTATATTACTTTAGGAAATAAATGAGTTCCAAAAAATATTTTTTTGTGTTACAAGTTGCCCCGGCTTGGGGTTGGTTGTAACAAGACCTGGGGTAAATTGTAACAATGCTTTTAGCATTGGGTAACCATGCTTTTAGCATTGGGGTAGGTTGTAACACAGCACTTGTAGTCTATAGGCCCTACCGTTATTCCAAGTCGTCTGAAGCACACTTATGGCGGAAATAATTCACAGCGCCATCAGTGCAATTCATTTGAGATCACTTCTTACAAGCCGAACATTGGATACAGTCTTTCTTTTGTTTCTGACAGCACAAAAAGGCTAAAAAAAAGTAATCGCCAGCGGTCGAGGTACTTCTTTTCTGAAGATTCTTCTTTTTGTTTGATACTTTATGTTTCTTGAGACCATTGCTGGTCTTCTTTTTCGTCTCGAGAAGGTGAAGTGTCTGGCCGAGGCTCGATCAGCGATGCAACATTCGACCATATAGGCCTACCTCAGCCGGAGGTGAAGTTTGCGGCTGAGCATTGTCATTTGCAGCAGCTGTAGCCTATCCGTAGTAATCGATTGATCATCGACTGTCTACTTCGCTTGTACCCATTAGAAAAACTTTCATCACTTGACCTTTGCAGTTTTTTTAAGAAACCGGAAAAGAGTAACATGGCATATGTTGAATTTCTTCGCAACTGTACGGCAAGGTCGGTTATGCATGGTTAGTCACCTCTTCTGCCGTTTCTTTCATTTCACCCAGTGTGGTTTCTCCTCTAGGACTTTTCCTTCTGTAAGTCCTCATCTAGGCCTACAGTTTAAAATAGTTCGGCAGGATTCAAGCAAAAATAAATCTTTTAAACACTATGAAGGTGGTTTTGGGGCAGGTTGTAACACCGTTACAAGAAGCCCCTTGAAAAATGTTACAACCTGCCCCGGTCACGCGTCTAAGATGATTACACAAAAATTTCAAACGCCATGTTGGCTGACGAAATACTTCAGCGTGTCATGTAATCTCACATAATCAAGCTTCGCATTGACCATCACTAAGTAAGAATATCGTGCGCCAGACAAAAGCAAGACGACAAACAATGCGATTTGAAAAACTTACTTTTAGTGGCAAAAATCACACTTTTGGAAAAACGACTCTGTTATGGTGTAACACAGGCAACGCCGAAAGGAACATAAAACGGAAACGATATGACGCATGCTATGACGTGCATACGCTGGTTCCCTGAATTTCAGTTTTCCTTATTTTTACGCTGTTACAACCTACCCCTGTTACTTTTAGCCCCGGTCTCCCCTACACTTAGGCTTAGATCTAATTAGAGAAAGACAAGTCAGTAAACCTGATAAGATGTTTTTGAAACACTTAATTAGATACAATTAACTCAGTAAACTTGATTCTGAAGTGTTGATATTATTGAAGTTGTTGTCATTCTGTATGAGATTATAGGTGTTGGCTAGCGGAGCGGGTGTAGGACATTATCCCCACGGACATTATCCCCGGACAAAATTCCGCCGATTTTACGTAGGACATCATTCCCTCGGACAAAATCCCCCCCTCTGTGCAGTTAGTCTGTTTCTTCATTTAATTGATAAAGATTTATCGTTCTGGTTTTGTCCGCTGTGTAAACTTGTTAATACCGTCACCGATAACACTTACACTGCCATTCATATGCAAACTAAAGAGTTCTTAGCGTCATTTAGTTATTCATTTCCATCACAAGGAGTTGTTAGTGTAGTAGTGTCAGTTAAGTCCACAATTAAGTCCATCCATCCAGGCGCCCTTGTAGCGGTATGGCTGCGTTACGGCGCCTTATAAATTGTCGTTATTATTATTATTATTATTATTATTATTATTATTATTATTATTATTATTATGATTATTATTAATTAAGACCTTTAATGCTGCTTGCGACTTAAGTTAGGAAATTTCAAATGCTCTTAACATCCAAAAATATATATTTCCCAGGAACTACCGCTGTCTGGAACATTGGACGACTATAATAGTGTAATAAATTAATAATATATTCTTATGGGCATATTTCGACCTATGATCGTAACATATTCTTGCAGATTTTTATGCATAATTTTCATGTATAATATACAAATATAAACCTTAACATAATCTGACAATAGTCAACTGCGATGAGATTATCCATTCATCCATCCATCCATCCATCCATCCATCCATCCATCCATCCATGCATCCATAAATGCATCCATCCATCCCTCCCTCCATCCATCCATCCATTCATGGGTGGAGTTTATCAGGGGCTAGGGGGGCTGGCCTGGCTGGCTAAGCCGTCCCCCCCAAGAAGACCCAGATTCAGTTTTTTACCGTGTAAACGGTATATTTTCCCGGGCTTAGCCACCCCCAAAGGCACAGACTCATAAGTTAGCCCCTCCAAGAACGGAAACCAAACTCCGCCCATGGTGATGACCTCAACATGGGTCTATTCAGGGCCGGATTAACCAGTATGCCATGTCTGCCATGGCGGCGGGCCCCCCGCCGTCAGAGGGCCCCCGCGTCTGCAAAAAAATAATTTTTATTGTGCATTTTCCCATTTATTCAAGGACAGTGTGTAAATTTGCGTCCATTGTTCATTGTTTTCTTCTTTGGGCGAACAACAATTTTATTTATGTTGGCCTCTATAAAATTATGTTTGTGACAGCTCTGATTTATGATTTTGTCGGTATTCCATTAATTTGGCCTACTTTTAAAAGGGATAGGCCAGAGTTACAGACAGGCGGACAGAGAGGGAGAGATCGGCCTTTTAAGAAGAGTCAGACATACATGTAGAAGAACAGACAGATGGAGACAAAGATATAGTCATAGAGATTCGGTTGAGCTAATTTAAACGTTAAACTCTGTTATTGGTCTGCATGCCCATTCATGCCAAAAGTGTATCATATTATCTTTGGAACACAGTGTTTAATCTAGACGTCTCTGGAGAGGGAAGTTCCCCCCAGGATTGACATTTCCCACCCTGCCAGAAATATTTGACGAAATGATATCGGTTTTTAGTTACTGTTTTCATCATTGTTATACATGAAGTGTTATAATATACCATGATATTTTTTATTATTATTATATGATTATAATGACATTATTTAGTACTATAATATATGATACTATCATGTTAAGATGACACCTTAAAATGCAGCCATTGCAATGTGGAAATTCGAAAAGTTTCTAATGGGTCACTGCATGAAGAAGTACAGCTATTCTGTTAAGATGACACCTTCAAATGCAGCCATTGCAATGTGAACATTCATCAGAAAGTTTCTAATGGGTCACTGAAAAAGTACAGCTATTTTGTTAATATGACCCCTTAAAATGCTGCTATTGCAATGTTGAAATTCAAAAAGTTTCTAATGGGTCACTGAAAAAGTACAGCTATTTTGTTAAGACGACACCTTAAAAATTTAAAATGCTGCCATTGCAATGTGAACATTCATCAGAAAGTTTCTAATGGGTCACTGAAAAAGTACAGCTATTTTGTTAAGACGACACCTTAAAATGCTGCCATTGCAATGTGGAAATTCAAAAAGTTTCTAATGGGTCACTGAAAAAGTACAGCTATTTTGTTAAGACGACACCTTAAAATGCTGCCATAGCAATGTGGACATGCAAAAAGTTTATAATGCGTCACTGAAAAAGCTGAAAAAGTACAGCTATTTTGTTAAGATGACCCCTTAAAATGCTGCCATTGCGATGTGGAAATTCAAAAAGTTTCTAATGGATCACTGAAAAAGAATAGCCATTTTGTTAAGACGACACCTTAAAAGGTTGCCATTTCTTAGCGTTGAGAATGATCTCTTAGATACAGTTTCCTTTAATGACATTCTTGACCTGTTTGTCACTGCATGCCAAGAGCAGAAAAATGTAAACCATAATCGGTATAATCATAGGATTTAAACCACTAAACTGAACAATAATTATAATCTATTGAATTGACGTTAACTAAGTTTGAATTATATCTAGTCAATAAGAGGCACGAATGGACACGTGGGCCTGTGGAGTGTGGTGACGGAAGGTAATGGTAAATTATAGGGGCCCCCTGAAAATATGGCGGCGGGCCCCCCGAGGGGTTAATCCGGGCCTGGGTCTATTCTTATAGGTGGCTAATATATCCTACACCCAATTAATCTAGTGGGTTAGTGCATGAGAGTCTACTCAGCAAACTCCGATTGGCAATCGTGGGATTACGACAGCTCACGCTACCGAATAGATTAACGTGTCGCAGTTCAATTTCCTCCATAGTTTCACAGGTCGCGTTGGATGCCTGTTATAGAATTGTTTCTCCACAGGGCACCAGCCACCAGAAGTTATTCCCTTCGCGTCTGACAGGCAGGTGCAGGCAGCATGCGACCAACGACCACCTGTAGGTACTGGGAATGACATTGCGTGACCGCGTTGCCAGCTCAAACCAGAGCATGCTCGTGCATGTTCTGTTATCCCTGGCACTTAGAACACAGGCCTCTACGACAAAAATTAATGAATGCACGTACCGCTGATTCAGTTGCGAAAGAAACTCTCATGGAGTGACACATCTTCCAGCGCATTTATGACACACGAAGCCTATTATAGTAGCTGGTGCCCCGCGCTTGGCTTTCGAGTGGCGCTTTAGAAATCTCGAGTTTACGACTACATGTAGGTAGGCTATATATATATATATGCATTATATATGCATTATATATGTATATATATATGTATATATATAGGCTACAGCGCTCGTGACTGCTCTAAGTTAAATTTTATGTGGCGCTCTATAAGTTTAGAGTTTACGATTACGACCTACATGCATGCGCCATAGCTTTTAATTGTAGAACCTCAAACTATTTTTTGCCGATTTCAGTCATAACAGCAGACATAATAATTAGATCAATTAACACCGATTGTTATTTGAAGTGCACGACTTCCATCCGTCCAAACTATCCACTGTTTGCACTAACACCGCCGCCACTGCTTGCACTCTGCCAATAGTGCCAGTCCAAAGCCTGGATAAAGGAGGAGGGCGACGCTAATGGTCCATGCTATCACGCAGTGTTGTTAGACTATTGCTTTCATTCTTCCTTCAGCGGTTCATCGCTCGTTATAATATATCTTATTGTAATATATCTTATTGTAATATATTTTATTGTAGTATCCTATTATAATAATTATTTATCTTATTGTAATATCTTATTGTAATATCTTATTGTACTAATATTACAATAAAATAGACAATAAGAATACTTATTGTAGTATTCTTATTGTAATATCTTATCGTAATATCTTATTGTAGTTAGTATCTCTAATCTTTCAGAAACAGTTTGTTTTCGTGCTTGAATTTCGATGATAAATCAATTTGTAGATTTATCATGGACATATTATGGCTATAGCGTATGCTATAGAGTGCTGTACTAGCTAGTATCTCGCCTCACACAGGATCGCTGTTCTTGAATGGCGGTGTCTGCCTGACTTTTCCAATGCCTACCTGCAAGACCTCTGCTGCCCCACCCTGGATGTCCGAGGTCTTGGCTTTCCCCGCTCTATTTCCGCTCTATTAAACGGGGTGCGCTCCTTGTCCACTTTGCCCCTTACTTCTATTAAACTTACATACAAGTCACTGAACAGCGACTTCTTGGTCCTTGTCCTCTGGGCTTGCAACCGGTTCCGTTGACGCGACGTCTGCTCCGCTTGCTACATGTTTAACGACACTGCATTATCAAAGATGATTAGTGTCGCCCTCCTCCTTTGTCAAGGTTTGGGACTGGCACTGGCAGAGAACAGCCAGTGACGGAGTTTACGTTTAAGTAAGTAAGTAAGTAAGTAAGTAAGTAGCCTAAGTAAGTTTGCTCTAACCACGGCCCACTCTCATAAGTTCTATTTCTGTTCTAGCCTTAAAACAGTCCTCTTATAGTCGTGTTGGTGTAGGGAGCATTTCCTAACCAGGTAGGTTAGATACTTTGTGCTTGCAATTACAATTGATTAGACCTGCCTGTATTTTCAATTTTGAAACAGGTCATTGTAAAGAAATACAACGTTATTTACATTTTATTAAATATAAAAATGCATTGTCAACTAGGCTAAAAGGTTTAACAGTCTGTACAAATTACATACGGTCCATTGAAGCCTAGGCTACAGTGCGTGATGTATAGGCCTACCAGACGCATATGGTCCGTTGAAACCGTAGGCCAGACTTTCATATATACGTATCGTCCGTTTTCTAATAAAATACTAATAAAATACTATAAACTTCCGCATTGCATTGCAATATGCAAAAGTCAAACGTGAAACATACGGTTTACAAATGATTCTATATACAAAAAACATGTATGTACAATAATTAGCTTTATAAAACTGTTCGTATGTTTCTAACTCGAGCATATTATAGTAGTGCTATTTTCTTACGCCTCGACAAGATCTAAGCTTATATAAATCATTCTCTTATTATCATTATTGCCATAGGCCTATTATTATAATCATTTTTAGGCTACTAGTCACCATTGTTATCATTTTCGTTATTAATATTATCCCCCTCCCCGAGGCACATACGCTCCCTCTGGGTTACACAAATAAAGGGCATTGTTCTGGAACGGCTAGTCTTCGCAGATTGTTTTGTTATAATTTTTTTCGATAATCATTATAACAACTATCATCACTATTTAGTTTTTTTAATTTTCATCATCATCATCATCATCATCATCATCATCATCTTTTTATTATGTACAGAATACGTTTAAATTAGCGACAGTTTCTCTATTATCGTTTGCGATGAGTCACATCGTTGTTCGTATCTAAGTTGAAACAGTCTGACGTCATTAGATGTCGCTTTGTCTTCAGCATCTGACAAGAAGACTCTCTAGCCGCCATTGCAGCACCCTTCAAGGGGCAGCTCCCAGTCTCTAGTCTGCTTCCCGTCTGACTGCGGCAGCGCTGCCTCTCACGCGCCACAGCGGACGAGGAGGCTTCTCCCAGCGTAGCGGAGGACGATGGATGAGGCGGGTAGAGCCGACCGAACGTCGTGGCGCCGCCTGTCGTCTGCTGGTATATCCGGTTGCTCAGAAACTCCACCTGTTGCGTCGTATCGTTCGTGACGTCACGGCCCTCAGGCGCCGTGCCCTTCCGGTCAGCGCCGACGGACTGCAACCCTGGATACACACACACAGAGAACCCCCCATCGATAAGAAAAACGGATTGAGAACAGATGTTATCTTACGCTGCAATGCTCTCTACCCCGCATCGTGGCGTCAATGTACACCCCGCTGAATCATCACCCCTCCACCAATTCTAAAGACGAAAGCAGTTTAGTCGCAACCTTCCCCAGCCATTCCCGTGCCCGGTTGAACCAACCTCCACATGCTACGAACTTATTGTTTTACCCTACCCCTCCAACTCCCCACAGGAAACTGGACATTTGGACGAGCCGCACAATTCGCCCTTTATTCGTGGACAAAGACCGAAGAAGATTTATAGACAAGCATCCCTTGTAGAAATGGACACATAGATATGTACATTGTAATAGTTTTATACTTACACGTATTAATCTATATAGGTATACATACAAATGTGCATATATAAATATATAAGATATGTGCATATAAATATATAAGTTATGTGCATATAAATATATAAGTTATGTGCATATAAATATATAAGTTATACAACCCTGCCTTCAGGCTCAGATTTTGATATGCCAGGGAAAGAAAGGTTTCGTTGATAATAAAGTGAAACACGTTGCCCTCTAGTGGCGGGGGCGGCCGAGCGTGAGAAATAGACAGAGACAGATAGAGATACACACAGAGATGGAGACTGAGAGACAGATAGCGAAACACACACACACACAGACAGACAGACGGACACACAGACAGATAGAGGGACAGAGGCAGATAGAGAAGCACAAACACAGCCAGGGAAAGCCAAGAGGTCAGTCGATTGACCTCTGTTACCCCTTCCCTCCCCATCCGTCGTATAATCAATCACCCCGTACCCTATAATTACACCCGAACGACATGGAAGAGGACGGCAGGCAGCTGAATGTCAGCAGCTCCTCCACTCTATGCAGGGGCAGAAACACATTGAAACGAGAACGCTTGACATCGCAATGACTCCACGACAACATTAGGCCCTTTTGCTGTTTTATCAAATCATTATGCGAACTATGTATTTATATATCTGTACATATGACATGGAATGATTTGATCCAACAAAGGGGTCTAGTGCATATGAATTATATATATATATATATATATATATATATATATATATATATATATATATATATATATATAGAACATAATGTATACGCACCGTATTATATATATGTAAGTGAGTAAGTAAGTAAGTAAGTAAGTATTTTCTTTATTACACCACTTGCAAACGCACAATGGGACACAGAACATCATTATAAAACATCGAAGTAATAATAGGTAATAAAAACGTGCAAATTAAAATCACAAGTTAAATTATAATATAATTACTAAACTATTATCATCAAAAGTTAACTATAGGGCCTATAGCATTCTCGGGATAATTCTCTTTCCAATCAACGAATCACATCATGGTATCTCTAGATGTGTGTGTGTGTGTGTGTGCGCGCGCGTGTGTGTATGTGTGCGTGCGTGTGTGATCAGGTCAGATTCATGACGTCTCAATTATTCGTAGCTCGGTGTCAACAATCGCTAACCAATGGCCCACGATAGGTCATTAGGTCAAGCGCCGTATTGACGTCTATATAAATTTGGGTCGATTTATAGAGATGTCTAGATGTGTGTATGGTCACTCGGATTCATAGGTGTCAGCCCAGCGGGACGTCACCTACTCAGCGGGGCGCCATGGGATCAGCGGGGTGCTGCTACGAGATCGGAATATCAAGATGTCGCCCATAGGTGTCAGGCCGTGCGTTCAATCACCACCACCACTCCACCCCACCACCCCCAACACCACCCCACCACCACCACCACCCAACCCCCAACACCACCACCCCACCACCACCACCACGACCACCCCAACACCACCCCACCGCCACAACCCCTGCGATATGTGGCTAGAGAAGAGTCATTGTGTGAGAGTCATTCGCAATTGAAATAAGCTAATCCTACAGCGAGATAATTTGGTTTGACCTTTCAAAAGCGATGTGTTGGCGAATGCATTCAGTCAAACAGCTAAAAGTCATTGATCATCTGCACTCAAATTCTCGATCTCGGCAGACATACAGTGCTTCATCAATCAAATCATATGAAACTCTTGTAAGGCGCTATATAGGCTATAATTGTCGCTACATAAATGGCCATGTACACATTGTACATAGGCCTGCTTACATACATACATCATTAATTTTTCACCTCATAAACGTCGGGTGGATCAGGGTGTGAGGCAAAAGTGCCTTTGAAAGCGACCAGGTTGCAACGTTTAATGCAAATGGATAGGCGTTGAAAAAGAAAGATTGCCTCACGTCTGTCACCGCTGATGGAAGGGATGCGGCTGACAATTTAATTCATGAAGTCTAAGGCTGAAGTGTTATTATCATCATTGTTATTGTGATAATTATTATAGTGAAAATTATTCTTGTTATTGTATACTTTGAAAATTTTTGGCAGACCGCGAGCTTTTACATTTTTACATTTGTTCTTCAGCCAAATTTTCTGACGTTTTATTTATTTTTTAGTCGTCTCGTACGAATCGTCTGAAAATCTCTCCTACGAATCGTCTGAAAATATAGCTCTTTACCCCTGTGTGCCCGAAAAAATCCTCCCGCGCCTGTTTGCCCGAAAAAGTAAAACAGTTTTTCCGTCCATGCATGCCTGCTATGCCCGAAAAGCACATTGGCCAAAATTTTTGGGGCATTTGTTCCTCCACCCTCTGCACCCCCGCCTCCTACGCCTATGCGTCCAGGCACTTCTTTTCCCACACTTTAAGCACTGAATAGGCCATCACCATGCAGTATGCAAACCGGTATCCTCTCGCACTGGGCGTGCGTGTTTTAATCAATCGACCTCTGTCGTTATTAGCTTTCATTCCTGCATAGTATTATTAGACAACTCATTCCATGACGTGTAATAATTTTTATGAACTTCGAAATTATGTTTCGTAGTTTTTTTTAAATGGGCGATATGATATATATCTCCGTTCAACCTTCGCGCCATTTAACACAGCGCCTGCGCACTGACCTCTGACCTTCGCCTTGTATGCGTACATCACTCGTCCTCTGTCCCTCTTATTATTATGTCCCGTGGTTGCCTACTTGTCAGTGTGCGTCACTCTGTCAGCGTTTCTGAATGTCGGTAGATAGATAGTTCTTGTTGTTATATACGCCTATTATTAATAATGTGCATTGTCTGGTCTTGGTGTGTGTGTCTGTTTGCTTGTCTGTGTCAGTGTGTCTTGGTGTCTGCGTCGGTGTACCTGTTCCTTGCTCTGTGTCTTCGTGCGTGACTGCTGCGTCCCTCTCAATGTATGCCTCAATGAACACCTCCGTCCGTCTGTCTGTCTGTATGTCCATCTGCTTGCCTGTCTGCCGGCCTAGACAGTACAATCAACTATATACTCCATTGTGTCCTTTGTAAAGTTTTCAGTCAGTCCCTGTGTCTGTCTGTTCGTCTATGTGCCTTTGTCATCGTCAGTCTGCCTGAGTATATATGACGTTTGAGTAGAAGTTTACTTCATTTTAATACTCAATTGGAATAAAACCGTTAAACGCTCAACTAATCGATTCCTCTTCCTTTCTCTTCTCTTTCTCCATCTTCTCTTCCTTCTCCTCCTGTTCCTTTTTCTCTTCCTTTTCCTCCTTACCTCCTCTATCTTATCCTCTTCCTTATCCTCTTCCTTATCCTTTTCCTTCTCCTCTTCCTTCTCCTCCTCTTCCTTTTTCTCTTCCTTTTCCTCCTTACCTCCTCTTCCTTATCCTCTTCCTTATCCTCTTCCTTCTCCTCTTCCTTTTCGGCTTCCTTCTCCTCCCCTTCCTTCTCCTCCTTTCCTCCTCTTCCTTCTCCTCTTCTTTCTTCTTCTCCTACTTTTCCTTCTCCTTCTCCTCCTTCTCCTCTTCCATTCCCTCCTCCTCCTCCTCCTCCTTCTTCTCCTCTTCTTTCTCCTCCTCCTCTTCCTGAAGTCTCCTCTTTCTTCTCCTTTCCCTCCTTCTTCTCCTTCTCTTCCTCTCTCTTCTCCTCTTCCTTCTCCTCCTCTCCTCTCCTCTTCCTCCTCCTCCTCTTCCTTCTGCTCATTCTCCTCCTCTTCCTTTTCCACTTCCTTCTCCTCCCCTTCCTTCTCCTCCTCTCCTTCTCCTCCTTCTCCTCCTCTTCAATATATCGACATTTTACGGCGGGTGGCCAGACCTCATGTAACGTAACAAGTGACGTTCGTGGCAGCTTGACCTCCCGGATTCTGACCTGGCACCGGAACGAAAACGGCAGCTCTGGCTATTGCGGACTTGATTTGATATAGCGCCGGTGAATAAGCTGGTCTCCCTGACGTAGTTTTTGTGGGCGCTGAGAAATTCTCGAAGATTTACATTACATTACATTACACCCTGCATCTATAACGAATAAACGATTGATTAATTGATTGATCGATCGATTGAGCAACAGACCAACTGATTGATTGATTGACTGATTGATGAGTTGATTGATTGATGAGTTGATTGACTGATTGATTGGTGAGTTGATTGACTGACTGATTGACTGATTGATGAGTTGATTGATGAGTTGATTGACTGATTGATTGGTGAGTTGATTGACTGATTGATTGACTGATTGATGAGTTGATTGATTGATGAGTTGATTGACTGATTGATTGGTGAGTTGATTGACTGATTGATTCACTGATTGATGAGTTGATTGACTGATGAGTTGATTGACTGATTGATTGGTGAGTTGATTGACTGATTGATTCACTGATTGATGAGTTGATTGACTGATTGGTTGACTGATCGATTGAGCGACTGATTTATTGATTGATTGGTGAGTTGATTGATTAATCAATCAGATTGATTGATCCTTTGCATTAACCACAATTGTACACTATGTAGCAAGCCTAGATGCGCCAGACAAAATATGTAAATTATGTACGTACCTCTTATTGTTCGAACTCGATCAGCAATTGCAGAGTGCAGTACATCGATGTATTTGACAGCCTCAAGAATGACGGTCAACTACAATTGACAGCAATACAACATAAGTAGCCTACACTCACAGCAATGCAACATAAGTAGCCTATAGCATACACTCACAGCAATACAACATAAGTAGCCTACACTCACAGCAATACAAAATAAGTAGCCTACACTCACAGCAATACAGCATAAGTAGCCTACACTCACAGCAATACAACATAAGCAGCCTACACTCTGGCAGGAAATTCATGCAAACAACAAACGTAAACTGTATTACTTAATACTATGCATCTAATCTTCAAGTTATCGACCATATTAATCTTTTTTGGCTCCACCCCTGCTCGTACTTTGGCAGCGCCAGTCCCAAGCCTGGAGAAGAAAGGAGGGCGACATGACATGAAACAATGTCGTTAAACTACAACAACACTTATATACTACTGAAGTCTATGGTGGCCTATACAATGCCATAGCACATGAAACTTATGAAAGCATGTCGTTAAAGTAAGTCAACAGCCTTTACAATGATTCTCACTGGGTCAGGTGACTCAGGTCAGGACCTGAAGGAAAGATCTTACAGCAGGTTAAAACTTGTTACATGTTTAACGACACTGCCATATATATCAAAGATGATTAGTGTCGCCCTCCTCCTTTATCTAGGTTTGGGACTGGCACTGGCAGAGAACAACCAGTGGCGGAGTTGAGCAGGTTAAAATGCAATCACATCTCTATGTGGTCAACTAAGCATATGCCACCTATCGGTAAGGAATGATAAAGTTCATAGGTCAGCCAAGTTTCACAGTTTAGCACAACACACCGTCTGTGACTGTGCGTACGCTGTTCACCCAATGAACTCCGACCAACTCCCATTGTTTCAGCCGCGGGCATTTGGATCCTCTTCACTAATGCGACCTCCCCACTTGTCCTACGATTTGGCTGATTGCAGCGCCAACCCCCAACCCCCCAACACCCACCGGGGATCGGCATTTTGTTAGGTGAGGACCCTGGACAATATGACGCATCGAGTGGCGTATCTGCAAACTCAACTATCTTTGATTAGAAAAGAAAGCCTATCGCTGAAGTGCTTCATAGTCTCTTCATCAGGGAAGCCCACCCAGCCTATCTAAGTGGGTCTCGGTAAGTGATTGGATAGAGCCAGACGTTTCTCAGGTAGACAGTGCAGGTCGGAACTTCCTCTAACTAAGACGGTATTTGTTTAGGGACCGTGGGAAAGTCATTGACGCAAGATTATATCTCTGCCATCTATTATAAATTATTTGTCTATATGCTCAAGACCTTTCTCTTTGGTCGTGGCTGGGCTTGGAGCGCTTTTGGGCAGCCTTCTTGAAGGAGGAGCTATATAAATTTTCGAAATGGATGAATAGATGAATGAATGAATGAATGAATGAATGAATGAATAAACGAATAAATGAATGAATGAATGAATGGCCATGTGTGCACTGCCGAGCTTTGGACGGAAGAAAATTCCAACATCAGATCATTGCAAAGTATTGCATGGTCTAAACAGACCTAACAGAGAATTGATTGATGACATCAGCGACTGGTGTCAACAAGATCCACAAAACGGAAGAAATGCAGCAAAAGATCGGGACTCTGGGGAAGAAAGTGATAAACAATGCAATGGACAACCTTGGCCTATGAACCGTGATGATGATGATGATGACAATGATGATGATGACGATGAAGATGGTGATGATGATGATGATGAAGATGATGATGACGATGATGATGACGATGATGATGATGATGATGATGATGATGATGATGATGATGATGACGACGACGATGATGATGATGATGATGATGATGATTATGATGATTATGATGATGATGATGATGATGATGAAGATTACATGGTCTTACCTCTGGGACTTTTCTCCTTCGCGCTATATTCGGAATCAGCTTCTGCAGTCGTCTGTACTCCGCTCGTCGCACAACAGCCCGCCGGTACTTTCGCGAAACCCTCTGTCCCGGGTACACACGACATCGCGGATGCCGTCGCCTCGAGTGGCCAGACCGCGAATCAGATAATATCTTCAACATGATCAAAGTCTGTTACTTAAATTCTTCCTTCCCGTTTACACCGTGTCTCTCTCTGGACGATATCTCTCACAACTAAACACAATCGTCCAGCAGTCCTCGGAGTCTCCTTGGCTTTCTTCTGTCCCCCTTCCTCAGCTGTTTCCTGCACGGCAGTGACTCAGTCAACCCTCGCAGTCGGTTGGTATGCGTCGCAGCTTTTATGTCGGGACAGCTGAAAGAAACCGTACACCTGCGGAGAAGATTATTTACATACCCATCGTCGCACCTGCGCCGCTCGACCAATCAGGGAACGGGTAAGAGACGGCGACAGCCAATCAGCGACGGCTTTAGATGACGTTGATCGATGGCCGCCAGGTGCAAGGCATAGCTGCGGAGTGCTTGGAATGCAAACCGGTCGAGAGAGGCGATCGCGATGACTGCTATGCGGTGCGGGCAGGTTGGTTCGCGTTCGTCCGAACCGCGAGTCTCGCTGTGTGTGTGTGTCTCTCTACTGCCAGGTGCGATGGGTCTGCAGGGCAGGAATATCGCTTGGTGTCGCTGGTGATGGTAGAGTGTCACCCTCTATCGCTATATGTCCTCCAATCGTCATGCAGCTAGACTGCTCGTCCGCTGTCGAGATCTATGACCGATCCGCTGAGCAAGCCCGAGCAAGTCTATGCAGAATTAGCATACGTGCAGGATCAAGAGTTAGGGCTAGAGTGTGGTTTAATTAGGCAGAGGCAATATTTAATGCAAATCGTGGCTTAGAGAAATTAATATATATATATATATTGTATAATATTAAATATATAGCTACATACCTGCCTAGAATATATACATATACAGCTATACACGGTGCACCATTGATACTAAAATCATTCCACGCATTGGACCGGCCAATTATAGGGATAGGGATTAGGGATTATGAATAGATCTATATATACTCGTAAATCGGTACTGTTCAAATGAAATTCCGCCACTGGTTGCACTCTGCAGGTGCCAGTCCCAGGCCTGGACAAAGGAGGAGGGCGACACTAATCAGTGTCTTTAAACAGTCAACTGAACGAGAGTCTGAGAGCATATGAAACGAATAGCGATTTTCGGTGGCTCTCTACTTAATCACATTTGCTGAATCGAATATAACTATAACTATATATATATATATATATATATATATATATATATATATATATATATATATATGCCATTCTTAAGAATAATACGTCAAGACGGAAAATAAAACTGCTTTCGAGAGAGACTCGTAATGGGTCTACACCCAAATTAATAATTCAGCCTTGTCATTTCTATAGGAGACTATACAGAGAATATGTGATGCATGTTGCCCACCACATTCCTCAGGTCACCAAACAATTCTTGAGCAGCTCTTTAATTCCCCCACCCATCGCCCCAACCCCACCCCACCCCACCCCACCCCACCCATCCCATTTCGCCTGATATTGTGATATACAACAGATTCGTTCAAAATAATTCCTATGACATCCTGTTGATAACGACATTGTGTGAGGTATGGAAACGGCAAGGTGACAGCACTTACACGTGCATCTATATTTGTCTGAGATGAGACCTCTAAGCGGCGGACCACTTGATCTCTTCCTCAATGCGTTACAAGTCGTAAACATCCCTCTGTTGAATTGGTGAATGTGGAGACAATTCTAAAAAAACTATAGAGTATCAATGGATCATAGAATAACATATATATAATTAATTATATAATCGCCAAAAACGACCTTCTAAAGCAAGACAGCGGTGCAAGACAGAAGGCATACAATGAGATAGAGCGAATATTTAGAGCGAAAGAGACCAAAGTGAGATATAAATAGGATGCTCTAAAGTAAAACTGAGATAAGAACAGTCTATTATAAGACAAAGGAGGAAACACGGATAATAATTATATCTAAAACGGAAATACAATGATCATAATTATAAGTCAATAGACCTAATCTAACCCATTGCATCACCATTATCATTGCACAAGACTTCAATTCAAATCACATTTAAACTTGTAATCAAAATGCAGAAGACAAGAAACACCAACTGACCGGAAAAAACGGCGACCGTAAAAAAGCGAATTAAACATAATTATAGTTTTAATTGCCGAGTATTAAAAATTATTGAATTTCGCGGTTCAATGTGATAATTCTTTTCGTATTCAACGTGTTCATTTTATCAACGCCTCAGAGGTTAGATTACAAACCCTGAACGCTCCACAATTTCTGGATCACTATATATAGAGCCTTACAATTAGCCTACAATACAATGCAACTAGTATTGGCCTATTGTATAATATCGTGGCTGGTCAAGTGTACGTCTCTGTTAGAAGTGGTGCCACAGAGAGCAACTCGCAACGTAGGATAGTATAGGCCCAGGGTGGGACATTGCATCCTATGAGGTATATTATTTATAAAATGAGATCAGTCGAAAATTAAAACAGTGATCGATGGAAGGAAAAATAGAGAAAATAGACATAGGTAAAAAGAGTTAGTAGAATAGAAGGAGTCAAATACAAAGGTAGGATCATGCGTCTGATGAAAATCATGATTTAAATCTCGATACATAGCAAGACGCTAAGTTATTTAAGTCATTTAGGTCATTTAAGTCATTTAAGTCATTTAAGTCATAATCACAGTGGTCAATATACGTCGAATATTCATAGAAACTCAAACTAACCTAGCTGCTGCCACGAACGACGGCCAACTGGATCGGCGTAGTCGCTCAGGTCCAGAATTGTATCCATCATTCGAGAAAAGAACTCCATCTTTCGAGTAAAGAACTCCATCCTTCGAGTAAAGAACCCCATCCTTCGAGTAAAGAACTCCATCCTTCGAGTGAAGAACTCCATCCTTCGAGTAAAGAACTCCATCCTTCGAGTAAAGAACCCCATCCTTCGAGTAAAGAACTCCATCCTTCGAGTGAAGAACTCCATCCTTCGAGTAAAGAACTCCATCCTTCGAGTAAAGAACCCCATCCTTCGAGTAAAGAACTCCATCCTTCGAGTAAAGAACCCCATCCTTCGAGTAAAGAACTCCATCCTTCGAGTAAAGAACTCCATCTTTCGAGTAAAGAACTCCATCCTTCGAGTAAAGAACTCCATCTTTCGAGTAAAGAACTCATCTTTCGAGTAAAGAACTCCATCCTTCTAGTAAAGAACTCCATCCTTCGAGTAAAGAACTCCATCTTTCGAGTAAAGAACTCCATCCTTCTAGTAAAGAACTCCATCCTTCGAGTAAAGAACTCCATCCTTCGAGTAAAGAACTCCATCTTTCGAGTAAAGAACTCATCTTTCGAGTAAAGAACTCCATCCTTCTAGTAAAGAACTCCATCCTTTGAGTAAAGAACTCCATCCTTCGAGTGAAGAACTCCATCCTTCTAGTAAAGAATTCCATCCGAGATGTGTCGATTGCTGCCGGAAACAGTCGCGCATCCAACAGATGTCACAGTTGCGGTGCGATGCCAGTGACGACGGTGCCAGCTATAGGCCTATAGCTAATAGTCACTTAATGGTACAACGGTACCAAAAACCTAACAGTTCAAACGCCTATGAGCTAATAGTCACTTAATGGTACAACGGTACCAAAAACCCTACCAGTTCAAACGCCTACGAAATTAATACTGACGACACCAGTACTGGCTGGACCTTCTGTCAGGGAGACGGTGCCAGAGCCGACAGAGCTGAGAGGCGGCCAGGACGGACGGTGCCAAAACTGCCGGACAAGTCACAGGCCTCTGTAACATATCAACATTTTCACGTCGTTTACATTACATAGCGAAAAGAGACGTACGACCGGTTATACAGAGGTTGACAATGTAAACCAATTCAAATTATATTATTAGGCACTATAGTCTATGGTGATCCAGGAACTGTAACAATGTTCAGGGAATCTAATCTACAGTGACGGCGCCAGGATTTCAGTTTTGTGGGAACTAAAGGGGGTAAATCGTCCAAAATTTTTATTTTTACATGGGAAAAAAGGATGACCTTTTTTAGGGGGGAGGTTTAACCCCCTAGCCCCCCTAGCGCCGCCACTTCTAATCTAACTTCTGAGGCGAGGATAAAAATGAGCACGTTGAATATACAAAAAGAATTATCACATCGAACCGCGAAATCAAATTATTTTCAAAATCCGGCAACAAAAAAGTTTTTTCATTTAATTTTCATTTTGTTGTAATTATAGATACATGTACTTGCGTTGAGAGAGAAGACTCCAACGTTTAGATATGCTTAAAAGCCAAGGTTTGCTCCTCATATTCTGATTTACGAGAGAATACGAGGAGCAAACTGGTCTTTAAGCTGGGTTTTAATAACTTGCGTGAACCGCGGCTCCTGTTGCTAGGTGTCGCTAGTCACTCCATCCAAGAGAAGCGTCATCAGTCGACGGATGTCGAATCTCCTTTAAGGATCTTTGCCACTTCACCCCAAAAAAACACCAGACAATTTCAGCATTATCATATCATAAAGTGTAATGTAACAAGACATAATACACAGAGCCACTAAACAGCTGCTAAACAGCCAGTGGCGCAGACAAGGGGGTTTCGGGGTTAAACCCTCCCATTGGCATAAAAAAAAGTTTTTTACGGCTTAAAGGTTATTTATCCACTTAAATAAGGAAAACAAAACAATTGCTTGTAGTAACAATTGTTTTTCTTACTTTATTCCATTGGAATCCCTTAGGTAATTTATTCTCTTTTTATTTACTGTAATACTGTTGGGTTCGTGTCAGAAAGGGCATCCGGCCAGGCCATAAAACTCCCAAATCCCCCCATCATAAATTCCTGGCTACGCCACTGTAAACGGCCCCTCACAAAGTCACAAGCGCTCAACCTGTGGCCATCAAACAGCTAAAAATAAGTCATCAAATCTAAATACATTGCATGGGTGGCATTCAATTCGTATTTTAAACTTTAGTTAACCCAATCATCCTCCTCAGTTCACCTCATCTAGAAAGTTTCTTATGCTCATTTCCATAGCAAATTTCTAAATAACTATATTCTTACGCTTGTATTGGAAGTATACGTACTACAGTCGTCAGATGTCGCTCCAATCGCAAGAATCGCCACCTACCGATTGATGGCAATTCGTCTGATGGTTGCTTGCTAGTTGCTACCTCTGAAGACGGACGATTCTTAACAAAGGAAATGTTTCAGCGATCAGTCCACCAACAACGGAAAGCAGAAAACAGATTGACTACAACATCTAGTACAACATCGTTGCTTCAACAGTCAAATAGTCAAGCATTCTAGAAAGTCGCTAAGCACATTTGCCCAGTATGAGAACTGTAGGAAAATAACAGGGGGACTTTACTACGGGGGTCCCATGGAAAACTGGGGGTCAACGTCTACAATCTTCCGGCAATTCTCACCCGCATTTCCCTAAAAACTGTCCAGATATATTCTTACTCTTGCTTTCCCAAAAATACGGTTGATAGATTAGAGGTACGTGACTGCTCTGTCTGAAGATTGAGACCCGGAATCTCTGTCGCCGGTTCTGCTTAGAACTTTATCAGTTATCACAGTGAATAAAGTTGAGAAAGGAACCAGCGTTTGTATCACTGAATTCAGTTGAACTCCGATGCATTTCAGGACCTTCAGTTATAATAATAATAATAATATTCGTTTATTCAAATTCAATCTGACACACCGCAGAACGATTACAGGCACAAGTTATACGAAATACGGCCAGCTTCGCACGACACGCAGGTCGGCTACAACAGGTTCGGTAACTTAACACTAATGGCCTAAGTGTTGGAACGCTCCTGATCGGCCAAGCCAGGAGTGGGAGGGGCTAACTTATTTTTCAACAGACCCGAGTCAAACAACACAACAGAAAGCGCCACTGGCAGCTAACAGAAAATTCCGTTAGACCGTTAGACCAAACAAAGTGTAAAATATTATCAGCTAAATTATAATGGCAAAACTATTAGAATAACTTGGCTTTCACCTCCTGTTGTTAAGATCTTCCCGTTCAACTGTAGGCCTGCTCGAGTCGAAGTCGGATAATTGAATCTACTTCGTTTTTATGGAGAACGACAAAATGGCCTTCTATACTATTCCGTTGAAAATTAAGACAAAATGGTCCTCTATACCATTCCGTTGAAAATTAAGACAAAATGGCCCTCTATACCATTCCGTTGAAAATTAAGACAAAATGGCCCTCTATACCATTCCGTTGAAAATTAAGACAAAATGGCCCTCTATACCATTCCGTTGAAAATTAAGACAAAATGGCCTTCTATATGTAGCCTATACCATTCCGTTGAAAATTAAGACAAAATGACCTTCTATACCATTCCGTAGAAAATTAAAATGCTTTAAGTTGAGTAACAACTGAGAGTCATAACGATACCAAGTTTCAATTACTTACTGAAATAAAATTTAGCATATTTAGAATCTATATGTTCTAATTCATTTTATAAAACTCAAACAAATAAAAACATGAAAATTTGCAATTAAATTAAATGAAATCATTAAACATCGAAAACCTGCATTCATTAAACGTAGAATCTAGTGGGCGCAATAAAAACGATTGAGTGTTGTTAGCTAACTCAAAAAATAATTCTAGATATAGTTTTTTTAATCAAACGAGCTGAAAACTGGAAAAAATACATGGCGAAATCATAATGGCGTCACATAATATATTGAATTTCATCGACAAATGAAAGCTTACTTCAAGATTTGCAGCTTATTATGCTAACTCGATCTGAAAATTGCAAAATTCGACTTGATAAATCGTCGTTTTGTAATGATACTATTATTTTGGTTTACCTGGCAACATTTGACGAAGATTCGATCGAAACTGCAGTTGGCGCAGCAGAATTGGGCAAAATTTCGATGAAATTTGGGAGAAATTTTCCGAAAATGTCGAATACGCCTGCAACCCTCACCGAGATCTTTGGGCGGAAATGATTTAACAATACGATGATGACGTCATCATTGCGTCTACGTCATTTTTTCGATTTTAGACTGCAGCACTGCAGCCTGTAGACATGTCCGAAATATCATTCATTGATCCATTCTGAGCCTTTATATAGCGCCCCTATATAATGATCTCGGATGCACTCCCAGTCAAGCCACGACTAAAGAAAACAGACTTAGCGTGTACCGTAGGCCTATACATTATAGGAATATAGTTCGATGAAAATCTGCTCGCCTGTCTGTTTTCATGCACACAATGTCATGTAGGTATATAGCGTTTGAAAACCCATTCTCTTTGACTTTGATTTGAGGTCAGGTAGGGAGCACCTCTGCTGAGTCTCTCTTGAAGTGGCGCCATATAAATTCATAATTACAATTACAATTACAATAGGTAGACCTATAATATTATTATATGTTGCAACATGCTGGGCCGGTCAAAACAACCTTATGGACTAAATACAACCAAGTTCATAGATATATAAAATTCAAGCAGACAGATAGGCAGGCAGGCAGGAAGGCAGGCAGGCAGGAAGGCAGGCAGGCAGGCAGGCAGGCAGGCAGGCAGGCAGGCAGGCAGGCGGGCGGGCGGGCAGGCAGGCAGGCAGGCTAACATGTACGTGGCATATATAATCATATATACAGAAAAGTTCCAGCGATAATAATAATATTATAGGCCTAATTAATCTGAGGTCAACGACGTGTATATATATATATATATATATATATATATATATATATATATATATATATATTCTGTTTGCAGTCTGCATGCCCTGCGTTTGTCCGCGAAAACATTGCATTGAATTGTATTAACATCTTCTTTACATAGGCCTACTTCAATTTCGTCGGCTGCTGAACAACTTCCATGACCTCATATATATATATATATATAAAATTATATATATGGGTCATAATTATATATATATATACATTATATATATGCGCAATCTGCTGAAATTGCGTATAGCTGGTACTTGGCCCAGTCCACGAGATTCGCCTCAGTTGGATTCATCCTCTTCCTGGCCTCCGG
>OX457053.1:9843637-9858637 GCA_949752735.1 Lumbricus terrestris | reverse complement strand
TTCTCCGTCCACAGCCCCTCTTTCTATTCGCAAGACTCCGATTGTACTATGCGCCTCCGATTGACGATGGGCATTGTCTGAGATTCGGAGGCTGGTGTCTATGCAGCCTGTTCGCTGTCATGGCCACCGGTGCCACATCAAAACCCGCAGAGCGTATAATCAACGCAAAAACATCGAATAAAATTCAACTTTTCGGCACAAATCAATTCTCAAAACTTGTCTTTAGCGCACCATTTCATGTCACTCATCAACGCAACTATTACAAATAAATTCTCCCAACATCATCGGACTCCGATGTCAAACGGGCCACGAACTCGGCAGCCGTTTGCAAAACAGGGTGTCCGGACAATTCGGAGACGGACAATTCGCACCGGACAATTCGGAGACGGACAATTCGTACCGGACAATTCGGACCGAACAATTCTTAGCAGCCAAAATTCGTGATGGGACTTCCACTTTTAGGCCAGATTTTCCTAGCCTACCCATCTTCATCACCCAAAATGTATTACTGTCCAAACTAATAATACTCTGACATCTGACTAGCGGGCATAAAAGCCATGGCCTATAAAGGTATGAAAATTACATTGATTTAAATTAACTGCCTATAAGTTGATAATTTACTCCATTTAACTACTAATTTCAGTTTCTTATTTTCAGTTATTGAACCAAATTTAGAAGATCAGACAGCATTTGCTTGGTGCCATATAATTATTTTATGCCAATGATAAATAAAAGTTTCATCCCCGTAAGTGTCTCTTAGGAGTGCAAGATTTTTATATGCACTCCGAATTGTCCGGGTCCAATTGTCCGTTTCCGAAATGTCCGGTCCGAATTGTCCGCCGGCGAATCGTCCGGGAACCCAAAACAGACATGGCGGCTCAGAACAATGGCCCGACCGATCGTGTCACGTGACCGACCGAGCCTCGTTCTCGAAACAGCATGGCGGTCGAAAGGCCGTCGATATAAACTTGGGTCCATGAAAACGTTCGCAGCATTTGGCTCTCTCTCAGGCTGTGCTGCAGAGAAGTTTCGTCGAAGGCAGCCATAATCGTCAACACAATGTGGTACGTCCTAGGCCTTATGCTGGTCGGTCTGGCGGCCGGGGCTAGCGACCCCTACCAGGAGAGGCGCTTTCAGTACCTCGTTAAGAACCAGAACCTGCACATCGACTACCTGGCGAAGAAGCTGCATGACATCGAAGAGGAGTATAACAAGCTGACGCACGACGTTGACAAGAAGACGATTCGCCAGCTGAAGGCTCGCATTAGCAACCTAGAAGGCAAGTCAACTCACTAATCGTAATCGTAATATTGTAATCTCCAAACTTCTAAAGCGCCATGGGTGGAATTTATCAGGGGCTAGGGGGAGGCTAAGCCCCCCAAGAAGACCCAGAGTCATTTTTTACCGTGTAAACGGTATCTTTTCTCGGGCCTAGTCCCCCGCGCGAAACATACGAATGACTAAAAAAGGTCATCAACTTTTTCGGCCGGGAAAATATTTCTCGTGTTCTGGACTGAGTCTCAACCCCAACACATTTAGCCCTTCCAAGAACGGAAACCAAACTCCGCCCATGTAAAGCGCTACTCGAAAGCCAAGCGCGGGGGCACCAGCTTATTCACGAGCGCTGCGTTGAGTCAAAAGGGCTGCCCGTAAGAGCAGTCCGAAGGTGGTCCAGGTCGAGTAACACTGTCACTAGATTGATATGCATCACTGACGGCGCCGCTCGTGAATAAGCTGGTGCCCTGCATGCGCTTGGCTTTCGAGTGACGCTTTGGGAATTTGGCGATTACGGTTAGGATTAGGATTATGTGGGACGCAAAATGGGATCGTATTTCCATATTCGTTCATTCGTTGGTGAATTTTTATAGCGCTTCTTCAAGTGGTCTACAGGGTCTACGCAAAGGCACTCTATATATCTAGCATTTTAATAGCATAGAGTTTTGAGTTGAATGTAAAGGTGCCTTTATTAGAGTCCAGGAAGAAAGCAACTCATGTAGGCCTAAGGATACTCGAACTCGCATCGTTAGCATACAGTTCCAGCGAAATATCGAATAGATTCACGTGCGAAACGAATAACAATAGGTGAGGGATAGCAGGCATGAGCTACATAAGGCAACATGATTCAGGACAGAGTTTTAAGCATCGGAGCTGAATAATTCTACTAATGCATCGGTTTTTTTAAGTTTATAGATGGTTTCCTGCTGCACCCGTATCACATGTAGAGTACTGGTATAATATACATCGCATGAACCGTGTTATAGAAAGAGAGATATCGAATAAGTAAGTAAGTAAGTAAGTAAGTAAGTATGTACTTTGTTGAACCGCCTGCAAACGCACTGCGGGAACAATGGACGAGAACAGAATACCTTCGTTTTTGCTCGTGCTGCAAAGAATTGATCGTGTGAGATCCCTATCCAGACGGCTTAACTCCCTCCTTATGGAATGGACTTTGCCCTTCTCGACACTCTATTAAGGTCTAAGATCCTTTCTGATGACATCTCTGTCTCTCACCTTATAGGACCTTCCTTCTATCCCTGGGTACCTCAAAAGAGAAGCGCTTCTGAAGGTTTTAAATACTGTGAACCTGCAAGAAACGCTTTATAATCGGTCAGTGGCGTAGTCAAGGGTGTTTCAGGGGTTAAAACCCCCATTGGCCTAGGACAAGTTTTTTTAAAGGTTATTTATGCAACAAAATAAGAAAAAATCAAAACAATTAAACAATTGCTTGTAGTAACAATTGTGTTTCTTGCTTTATTCCCTCTGTTACTTTATTTCCTTTTTATTTACTGTAATACTGTTGGGTTGGTGTCAGGAAGGACATCCGGCCAGACCATAAAACCCCAAACCTCCCCCCCATCATAAATTCCTGGCTACGCCACTATAATCGGTCAAATGATAGCGAAATGTGTTGTAGTAGTTTCAGTTAAACGACGCTGTGTGATAACAAAGACCATTAGCGACGCCCTCCTCCTTCACCCACTCTTGGGTCTGGCACTGGCAGAATGCAACCAGTGGCGGAGTTTTTCAGTTGGATGGATGGGTCCAGAGTTGACCAGGGTCTATGACAACAGAGGCCGTTACCCTGGACAGAAATTTGTTTGGCATATCACAGCAGTAGTACTTCGGGCTTAACGACACTTTTTCATTTCGAAGATGATTAGTGTCGGAGGCATATCACAGCACTTGTACGAAGACTATAATTATATCAACAAAATCACACGGACGCTGTAGACAGCCGCCACATTCATTTCGACTGTATAGAGCACAAAGGTGTTAAGTACTCTCTAAAACGCATTGGACATAACCCATTAGTTCTCTATACAGTTTGTATACTTACGTTGGTTGTCGTTTTCTTCAGAGCACCACTGTGACGAGCATGAGTCGGAATGTCGTGGAGATGTACCGGAATGCATCCACGATCTGCTCTTCTGTGACGGAGAGAAGGACTGCAGGGACGGAAGCGACGAAGACCCGGAAACATGCAGTCGTAAGTAGAAGGACAAGAAGCGTCTTCCTCTGTCTTTCATTTCTTTCCTTCCCTCTCTAAGGCAGTAAATAAATAAATAATAATAATAATTCAGGTTTTAAAGTGGGTGGGAACGCGTGGGAACGGCGTTCCCACTGCTCTCGAAATTCTTGGCTTGCGTTCCCACTGCTCATCATGATGGAACTGCAAAACACACGCATTTCAATACAATTCTTCATCAGCGTTCCCACTGCTCACATTCAGAGTTCCCACTGCTCACCCAAACCACTTTAACCACGGTGTCACGAAATAGAATATCCCCCGTATTAATTGTATCCCCCAAATTTAAAAAAGTCGAAAAAACCGCTTCCGCGTGTATTTTTTTAAAATTAATTTTTATCTGCTTTGTTTTGAACAATGACACTAACAGGTATGTTTATTCCTACTAGATAGTTTGTTTTACCGTTTTTAGAGCACTTAAAACATTTAAAACACTTAAGAACACTCAGAGTCACTAATTAAATTCGAGTTGCCTTTATCTGAGCATTGCGTAGAACACTTAAAACAATTAGAGTAACTTTAAATTTTGATTGCAGCATAAAAAAATTTATTATGCGCATTTTTTAAAAAAGGGGTCAGAATGGCTCATCCCCCCGGATAGTCTAGACCGGTTAATTCCATCCGGGGGATAGATTAATTCATCCCCCCGGATAGCTTTCAGGGGGGATACTCCGTTTCGTGTCACAGGCTCTCTTTGGTATATGTGTATGTGAATTATTATGTACGAACGAATGTATGTATGTGTGTGTATGTATGTATGTATGTATGTATGTATGTATGTATGTATGTATGTATGTATGTATGTATGTATGTATGTATGTATGTATGCATGTACGCATGTACGCATGTATGCATGTATGTATGTATGCATGTATGTATGTATGTATGTATGTATGTATGTATGTATGTATGTATGTATGTATGTATGTATGTATGTATGTATGTATGTACATGTATGTATGTATGTATGCATGTACGCATGTACGCATGTATGTATGTATGTATGTATGTATGTATGTATGTATGTATGTATGTATGTATGTATGTATGTATGTATGTATGTATGTATGTATGTATGTATGTATGTATGTATGTATGTATGTATGCATGCGTCTATAAAAACTGTAAATGTCTACAAACTCCATGGATAAATGACTGCATATCTCGGTGCATGCACTGTAACAATGCATGATACATTTTTGCCAACGATATACTGACTATAGAGACTAGAGGCATTTACCGTCGCTACATTATTATTTACCGACATAGTTTTCGTTTTTCTTTACGCTTCGCAGTCAACATCACCCACGTCGGCAGCTCATACACCGGCCTGGCCACCTGGACGAGCTGCGAGGACCTCAACCCTGACCATGCCATCGTCACCATCACCGCCGCCCACCGCAAATCCTTCTTCCCGAACCGTGTCTGGCTTCGGGCCACCCTCTCCTACGAGTTGGACGAGCATGACCACACGGTCAGCACGACCCAGCTGAGGGGCTTCTACAACTTCGGCAAACGCGAACTCCTTCTCGCTCCTCTGAAAGGTCAGTCGGAGGGATACGGGGTGATCTGCGACTTCAACCTCGGCGATGATGACCACGCCGACTGCAAGATCGTCGTTCCGTCCAGTCTGTTCGTCTGCGCACACTTCAACGCCCAAAGATACTAGGCACGACAGCAGACTATACACGTACGTATATAGTATGCATCAGTGGTTCCCAACCCGTGGCCAGCGTGCTAAAAGTGGCCCGCCAGGTCTAAAAAATGCCTGACAGCCAAAAAAGGTTGGGAAACACTGGTATACATGAATGCTACATTTTCTGTCTTCTCGTCGCTGTGTCTATGTCTGTTTCTGTCTGTCTCTGTCTGTCTATCTGTCTCTGTCTGTTTCTGTCTGTGTCTCTCTCTATCTTAATTATTTAGTCGGTCTATCCTATCCAAACCTTTTGTGTATCTTGCTATAGTGACTGCAGTACGTTTTCGCGGCAAGATATCAGCGAGAGGAATGACACAATCACAGGCACCGGGTCAGAGGTATTAACCGGAAGTTTTAATAGTAGTAAGCAGGTAATGTAGGACAAGTAGGTTACATGTCCTTTACCAGATAAAATCGCAGAGTAAAGGTGGTAATCCATATCTGAATATAGCACCTCAAAAGGACGGCAAGTCCCCTGGACTGGAAGGTAATGGTGGGAAATCAAACAACTTATAAAGGTCTGCTCCTGGTCCTTTCACAGTGTACCCCGTGAAACCCTAGGCTACCAAACAAGTCGGTGGCATACAGTAGGCCTATCCGTGCCAGATTGTGGCAAGCACGACATCTAAAGGAAGTGGACACGCAGCCTAGATCGAACGTTGCAAGAAATGCTTCTGAATTCTTAGGAATTTTGTGCCCTGATGAGAAAAACCACTGATAACAATATTACAATTTGTTGAACTGCGCGTGAACTTAACCTTCTGTACAATTTATCTTCCGCAGGTACAATCGACGTGAAATTTTTTATGAAGAAGCAAAATTCCGAGATCGAACGATTGATCATCGGACAATCTTTGCAGTTGAACTGTCTTCCGTTGTGAAAAATCTTCTTACATTGTCCGCCATCTTTACTCCCCAGCAGTCGACAGGCAAAGTCTCGCGCCTAGCAAAAGAAGCCACGCTAGACGCGAGACTTTGTTTCATCCGCTGAGAAATATACTTTAAAAGTCACACTCTGTCACTGGACGACAACAAAAGAAACTTCTTAAAGCCGAATAACATTTAATAATTATCTTAAAACGATTAAAACGAAACGCCTAATTATTATGTAATTAGAGCAGGAGAACGGTCATGTGACTACGAAAGACCGCAGAACAAGAGGGTCGCAGAATCATAGAAAGTAAGCACAAAAACTGATAAGTAAGTATCATTTTCTATGGACTGGACTGAACGGTAAACAAGACAAAAAAACTGCACACAAATACGGGACAAAGTAACAGGGAAAACCAAACACGATCTCATAAATTAAGACGAACGAGCTACGTCCAAAGAGAAGATCTTGTCGTTAAGGTCCAGTCGTCTGCCTCCATTTTGTTCTTGTGGTCAGATGCGAGTTGGAGTTACGTTTGTTGAGACACTGTCGAGAATTCTATGAGGTTCATCGAAATTATTCTGATCATGTTGTACACTGAACTGACGTGCGAAAACTGAAAATAAATATCGTTAGTTGAAATAAAACTCTCTCGATTTGTCTTTTGTATACAGTCGAAGAGCAATTGCTGTAAAATAAACGCCTATAGCCTAGCCTACTGTGCTTAATGTAATAAGGACTTGGAATCGGTAGCCTATTATGGACCACTGACCTATTTATTACCCTTGTCAATTAAGAAAGCTTGACAGTTCGTGAACTAGCCCTATTTGAAAAAGAAAGACTGTTTCGGACAAAAAATTTCTTAAGCCTGCATACGACATCATGTAGGCTACACTCAATAAACGAATCAATCAGAATTTATATCGCATCATTAAAGATTTCAACTCGTGGTCTCACACCAGTGGCGTAGCCAGGAATTTTTGATGAGGGTGGTGGATTCTTTGCCTGGCCGGATGCCCTTTCTGACACCAACCCAACAGTATTACAGTAAATAAAAAGGGAATAAAGTAACAAAGGGAATAAAGTAAGAAAAACAATTGTTACTACAAGCAATTGTTTTGTTTTTCTTATTTAAGTGGATAAATAACCTTTAGAAAACTTTTTCCATAGGCCAATGGGGGGTTTTAACCCCAGAGACCCCCTTGTCTACGCCACTGTCTCATACAAGATCGAAGAAAGTGATCTTGAGCCAAGAACGGAACAGAGAGCAGGTAACGTTTGGGGTGGCGCATCACCAGAGGGCGTTCATTAAATGCTGCGCGACCAACTGTAAGCAGAAAACGACTAGCGATGCACTCTGGCAGTGACCAGCATCTTCCCAGTAAATCATCATCAATCATCATCATCAACCGTGGACCCAATGCCTGTATAGGTATTCGATGCCCTCTTCACACTGTCTCTCCATTCGAGTCTGTTCTGGGCCGCATGCCCAAACTTCCGTAGGTCTGCTCCAATGTGAGAATTGCCTGGAATGTTGAGGGTTCAAACCCCTAAACTTTCTGGGGGCCCCACAGTAAAGTCTTAATTACGCTCCCCAAGAAATGAACCCCCATTTACTTTTCTACACATCTCATGCTGGTCTGCTCACACCTATCTTCGCGATTTTTTCCTGGGGTAAATTCATTCATAGGGGGAACTTCCTCCACAGAGTCTATATTAAGCACTGTATGGGCGCGGTGGTGTAGTGGGTATGTTCGTCGCCTTGCAAGTTGCAACCAAAGGGTTGCAGGTTCGAATCCACCTCAAGTCGCCGCGTAGGGACCTTGGCAAGTCCTTTACTCGCAATTGGCGTGAAATTCCGATGCAGTGTCCGCGCTGTAGTCTGGAGCGCTCTGAATAGAGTGCTTGAAGGGGCGCTATAACAAGTGACATACAAATACAAATACTGTAGATCGGCGTGATCGATGTTGTCCTCGCGCTCAAGCGACTCCTAGCGAATGAAAGAAAGATTATAACCGCATTGCTTTATGTATATAATTCAATATGCTACCTACACCTGGTGAATAGAGTTGACAACAATAGTCATTCGATAGATGTCGGCAGCGTTGTGTTATTTGCCGTTGCCAGGATTCCATCGCTGTTTATTGTAATCTTGTGTTGTGACTCCGAAGTCCGAATGCGTTCATCGAAAACGGAGTGGCGGTTGTAAGCATGTTCACGAGCGCTCAGTCAAAACAAATCCAAGGCCATTGCTGGTTATTTTTACCAGACCTGCCCCGCTGGTCATTTTATCAATCCAATTGCTGGTAATTTTACCAATGCCATAGCTGCTCATTTTACGCTTTTTTACCAATGCCATTGCAGCAATGGCATTGGTAAAATGACCAGCAATGGCATTGCTGGTCATTTTACCAATGCCATTACTGGTCATTTTACCAATGCCATTACTGGTAATTTCATCAATGCCATCTATAGCTGTTCATTTTCCAACCAGAGGGCAGGTCTGAGATAACTACAAAAGCATTGATAATTACTACGGTCAAAAGACTTGCGAAAACTTTAATAGAGTTTTTCAGTTTCCTCTTTTCATTCAGCTGGATGTCATTCTAGTCTCTACTGCAGAGAAACTCAAGAAATTGATAGAACTCACATTGAGGAGTGTCTTCTAAATGAGCGATATAAAAAATAGTACTACACTTCATGGCCAACAGGAATGCGACCAGCCCTCTGCATTGCCGTCTACCCTTCCACCGACATTGATTGCAGACACCTTCAAGATCCCTGACTCAGGTCAAGCGAAAAATCAGTCTTCAGTTTTTTCAACTAGAGATTTAGTTGTCATCATACAGAATGTAGGCTACTTGCAGTGAATTTAAGATTGTGTGTTTGGGTGTGTGTGTGCGTGTGTGTGCCGCAGTGTGCGTTATTTTAAAACATTTGCTTTCGATTGGCTTCATGGATGATGTACATTTATGACCACAATTTTATGTACATTAAAAGCGGACAGCAGTAATATTGGTCAAAAAAGAATATTCAAGTTCAAGTTAAAGTTCATTTTATTTGAGGTTTCAAAGATTTGCGCTATGAAGAGAGGCTGGAAAGGTGTGGGTTAACAACACTGGAGAGACGGAGGAGCAGAGGAGACCTAATTGAAGCATACAAGATCAATAGATCATTACTGGAAAGGAAGCACTAGTTTGGGAGAAGCTCTTTGAACTACATAGCACTTAGATAATAATAATAATAATCTTTTCTTTAATTGAGCGCCTGCAAGACGCACTGCGCTTTACATTTGCAAGTTATGCAGTAATCTTATTTAAACTTAACTACTAACTGAACAGACAGCTTTGCAATAATTACAACGGCGCTAATAGCAGCCTACAAAGCATATCCGCCCAACGGGGGCTCGAACCTGCTACCTCTCGCACTCTTGGCCAGCGTGTTAACCATTACTCTACCGGGCCCCCCCATACGTAGCCTCCAGCCCACACCAGTGTGCAGTACTGCAAAAATGGTAAGATTAAACTGGAGTATACATGTAATATTCTAATCTTATGTCAGAGACCTGTCTTATCATTGGTGAATAGCTCTGCAAACTTAATCACAGCAGTCAGTTTCTACCAACCATCAGGGATTTTTTAACGTGCAGTTCAGCACAAAACCATGGGCGGAGACCTATGGGGACGGGAAGACGGTCCCCCCCCCAATGAAGGTGTTGGGGGGACGGCCCATGCGTTTGTCCCCCCCCCAAATCGTTGAGCGTCAAGACTAAAAAAAAAGGTCATCAACTTTTTTGGCGGCGAAAATAGAATTTTTTTCGAGATTTCGCCAGTCGTCAGAAATTTAGGCCGGTGTCACGAAATAGAGTATCCCCCGTATTAATTGTATCCCCCCAAATTAAAAAAGTCGAAAAACCACTATCGCTTGTATTTTTTTGGCAAATTAATTTTCATCTGCTTTGTTTTGAACAATGACATTAACAGGTATGTTTATTCCTACTAGATAATTTGTTTTGTCCTGTTTTTAGAGCACTTAAAACATTTAAAACACTTAAGAACACTCAGAGACACTAAATAAATTCGAGTTGCCTTTATCTGAGCATTGCTTAGGACACTTAAAACAATTAGAGTCACTTTAAATTTTGATTGCAGCATAATTTTTTCTATTATGCTCATTTCTTTAAAAAGGGGATAGCATGGTTTATCCCCCCGGATAGTAAAGACCGGTTAATTCCATCCGGGGGGATGAATTAATCTATCCCCCCGGATAGCTTTCAGGGGGGATACTCCGTTTCGTGTCACCGGCAAATGATGGAAATTTTACTGTGACACTCAGCCATTCGTCCATCAAAAATTATCGTTCTTTCCGTCCCCCCCCCAACTCTCCGCCCAGGTCTCCGCCTATGCACAAAATGTGCAGTTGTAAATGAATTTGTGCAGTTGTGGATGCACTTCTGTGCAGTTAAAGCTAGTTTAAAACAGGTCTGTAATCAAGGGTATACGCGGGTATACGGCGTATAAAAACCAGGATACACGGGCATACGCGAGTAAATCACGGTACAAGCGGTTGTTTAGGTGTATTTTAACTATTTTTTTAATGAAATTCGAAGCGAAAGACTGAAGAAAGGTCATCAGAAATTTCGCACCCAAAAAGTCGATTTTTCTCCCGGCATGGAGGCTGGAAAGGAAAGAAGGGGGTTGTGCAGTTCTAGAAATTCCTTTAAAAGCCCTGCCAACCATGCAGGAACACTGCCGATATATCTGTCTTGAAATCAGATTCACAAAGGTTACGATGGACGCGCATCTGAGTTCATGGCAGGAATAAAGGAAAAGCAGTTCCACGTGGAAGGGAAAACGGTTTAGGGTGAGGGAGGAGTGGGAGTATAGGCCGATTAGATGAGACTAAACCCTCAGATGAAAGGTGCTTTTGTCTGGAGGGAAGAACGTTCTACCCTCTTCCCCTCTCGATGGATCGATGCAATCAACCGCTGCCAGTGACCCCAATATTGCTGTCTCTCTCTCGTTTGACGACGCCCCTCTCGTTCCCCTCTGCCACCTTTCATGTTACCACTTGATTTCGGAGACCCTGGCTACCCTGCATGGTCCAGCTCGATCACCGGAAAATATTGCCGCAATATATATATATAATATATATATATGGAGTAACTATGATGCATATGATATATATATATATATATGTACATATGGCTATATATATATATGGATTAATACATATATATGTAATAATCCCCGTCGTAATCGTATCAACCCCAAGAGGGTCGACCGAAGCCCCTTTCTCCCTTTCTCGTCTACGGGGAGACCCCGACAGATGTTGCCTTTTTCGAGGCGCATCCCACGCTCCATTGACCGCCATCTTCCACAGCCATCGTCCGCGTCCAGCGATGTGTGAATTATTGAAAGTGCCCGGATTCCAAACCAACCCCAAATCCATTTCAGCTGCTTCCTATAATGTGCAGTCACCTGTAGCAAATCCCGTCGTCGACGTTTGCACCTGTCGCTCTGTCCGTCCATGTCTCTCTATATGTCGCTCTGTGTGTGTGTGTCTCTCTCTGTCTCTGTGTCACTCTCTGTCACTCTCTGTCTCTGTGTCTGTATTTCTCTCTGCCTGTCTCCATCTCTGTGTCTTCCACTCTCTGTGTCCCGCTCCGTCTGTATCTCTCTCTGTCTGTCTGTCTGTCTGTCTGTCTGTCTGTCTGTCTGTCTGTCTGTCTCTCTCTCTCTCTCTCTCTATCTCTCTCTCTCTCTCACTCTCTCTGTATCGGTCTCTGTCTGTCCGTCTGTCGTCTGTCTATCTTTGTCTATCCCTATCTGTATGTCACCTGCATAGCATTTGTAACTGTCTCTGGCTATCTTTCTCTTTGTCTCTGTCTCTTTGTCTCTGTTTCTCTGTCTCTGTCTCTCTGTCTCTCTGTCTCTCTGTCTCTCTGTCTCTCTGTTTCTCTGTTTCTCTGTCTCTGTCTCTCTGTCTCTCCTCTGTCTCTCTGTCTTTTTTTCTCTGTCTCTCTGTCTCTGTCTATCTCTCTGTCCCACTCTCCCTCTCTCTGAGGCAAAGCACATCGACAAATCGAGGCACCATCTTATCTCGCTTAGAGGGTGTGGCGGAATCTTTTAACTGGGTTGAGAGATCGAGAAGGAGTCTCGTGATGTGAGGTGCTGTGTTTTTGTGCTCAAAAGCCATTCAGACGCCAACCATCTTTTCCACCTGGAATCGTCTCAACCGCCGTAGCAATCCTGACTCGGGTCAAAGGTGATTCATCCGCCGAAGGTGAACAAATAGTCGATTAAAAATTGACCTTTTCATGTTCCTATTACTACGTTGCCCCCCCCCCGTTTGGGTGAAGCATTGAGGAAAAGAGCTTCCTCTCCCTCTCCCTCTCCCTCTCCCTCTCCCTCTCCCTCTCCCTCTCCCTCTCCCTCTCCCTCTCCCTCTCCCTCTCCCTCTCCCTCTCCCTCTCCCTCTCCCTCTCCCTCTCCCGTCCTTCTGTATCTCTCGCCCAACTTTCTTCCTCTCTGTAGGCCAGAACAGTATTGAAATCTAGTTGTTATTTATTCCAACAGATTATTGACTGTATTCCTATATTTCAAGCAAATCGTCGTACATGTGATTGTGCAGCCATGACCAGTTTTATTATTGTCATTCACAGCTCAACTTTTCACAAGTGAGTGAGTCAGTGTGTTTGTATGTGTGTATGTGTACGGGTTTTGTCTCATTTGTAAAATAACAAATTCTAGGATCTCTTTATTTAGTCAGTCTGTCACTTAGTCGTCCATTCATTTATTCAATCGGTCATTTAGTCAGTCAGTCGGTCGGTCAGTTAGTCAGTTAGTCATTTAGTCAGTCAGTCGGTCGGTCAGTTAGTCAGTTAGTCATTTAGTCAGTCAGTCAGTCGGTCGGTCAGTTAGTCATTTAGTCAGTCAGTCTGTCGGTCAGTTAGTCAGTTAGTCATTTAGTCAGTCAGTCAGTCGGTCGGTCAGTTAGTCATTTAGTCAGTCAGTCTGTCGGTCAGTTAGTCAGTTAGTCATTTAGTCAGTCAATGGGTGCATCGGTCGATATTTCTATTTGTCTGTCTGTGTGTGCCTTTGTCTGTCTGTGTGTGTCTATGTCTGTTTGTGTCTGTGTCTGTTTGTGTCTGTGTCTGTCTAAATGTCATTACCTTCAATGACCTCATTCTCAAGTGCCCCATCCCCTTAACCGCCCTCTGCCTATCGACTACCACCCTCTAACTGGCTCTTCGCTCTGCCTCCTTCCCTCCTCCCCTCCTCCCCCCTCGCCACAGCCACGCCCATCAGTCAAACAGGTTCCACCGACTTCTTCATCCATAAGACAAATTAATTAACAAATTTCATCTTATTCTCCCCAAAGATTCCCTGCTTGCCGACGACGCCAGCCTCCCCCCCAACTGTCGATCCTTCCCTTCTCCGCCTTCCCTTCTCCGTCGGTCCCTGCTCCGCCAACGTCTCCCTGGTTTCCACGGAAGCCGCAATGCTCCACGCAATTGAAGCGACGTTTGTCGGCATTCGTTTGAACTATAAATCCCGTCATCACCCAATTCCACCTCCCTCCTTTCCACTCTGCCTCATTTGCTCCATCCCTGCCTTGTTTCTTCCCCCTTTCTGTACCCTGCTAAAACTGCTTCCCTATCTGGCTTGTCTTCTACATTGTCTCATTACCTGCTTCCTTCCTTACCCTATAATAACTGCCATCCTCCTCCCACTTTGCCTGTCTTCCTTCCTCCCTTGCTGTACTCCTTCCTCTCTTACTCTCTACCTTCCTTCACACCTTCTTATCTGCATTGTTTTCCACCTCCATCTCCGCTCTATTGTTTTCCCCTCTTTCCATGCCTTTTGCTGTATACCTGCTTCCCTCTCTGTATTGCTTCCTGCATCCTTCCATGACCTGCTTCCTTCCTTCCGCTCTATCTTTCTTCCTACCTCACTCTTTCATTTGCTCCCTTCCCACTTCCCTGCCTCTCTTCTTCCATTCATCTCTACCACGTTTCCCCTCCTTCTTTCCTAGCTTCCTCCCAACCTCTCTGTCTTGCTGCCTTTATTTCTCTCGGTATTTCTTAAGTCCTTCCCCTATGCCATGATATATCTACCTCTATTTCCCTTGCCTCCTTCGTCTTGCCTTCCTTCTCCCTTCCTTCCTCCCTCTCTGCCTCCCTCCCTTCCTCCCTCTCTGCCTCCCTCTCTTCCTCCATCCCTCTCTGCCTCCCTTCCTTTCTCTCTCTCTCTGCCTCCCTCCCTCCCTTCCTCCCTCCTTCTCTGCCTCCCTCCTTTCCTCCCTCCCTGTCTCCCTCCTTCCACCCTCCCACTCTGTCTCCCTGCTTTCCTCCCTCCATCTCTGCCTCTCTCCATTCCTCTCTCTCTGTCTCCCTCCCTTCCTCCCTGCTTCCCTCCTCCCTCGACTGCACTCTTTTCCCTCCATCCTTCCGGTCCAGCGCTTGGCTCCTGGATCGTCCAATGATGAACAACGCCCAACTGCAAGCAGTGCAGCAATGCAATCTCGCGATTATAACACTCGACGATATTAAGTATGGAATCAAACCACCAAGCTATACTCTATAGACAGAGACAGACAGAGACATAGACACAGACAGAGACACAGAGAGAGACAGAGACACAGACAGAGAGACAGACACGTATAGAAGGCGACAAAGACGGAAACAAAAGTCTTGCGATGAACTGAAAAAGATACTATAAAATAAATCTAAGATTTATAGAGCGTCACTTGGCAGAATTATGTAGCACTATACATGCTCGCATGACTCTTTCGTGAGGCGCTATAATATAGCGCAATATTAATATTAATATTATATTATAATATATTATTATTGAACGAGAAATAGCATAGGCGCTACGTGCATACTGTACATAATTATTACAG
>OX457053.1:9826137-9841137 GCA_949752735.1 Lumbricus terrestris | reverse complement strand
ATGAGCATCATGACATATACACTGCTCTTTCATCAGGACCTTCATCTGCTTAACACCGGAAGAGGTCATCTGGACTGACAACAAAGGGCCTTCAATCCAGACGTATTTATAAAACGACGTAGGCGGAGCCGGCTAATTACGTAACCAGATGCTATCGTCACTTGAGCAAAAAATATCATTTCCGTTCGAGTCGTATATTCTAAAGACGTCATTGGTCGTGGCGCCATCTGCCTTGCGCAATGAAGCCCCGCCCCTCTGATCCGACGCCCTTTTCGCATCGCCGTCGTCATAGCAACCGTGACGGTTGTTATCAATTGTTACGTCAGATGCGTTTGTTAATTAGATTTTGCCCAACAACCTGTGGTGTAACGGTCGGGTTTTGTATGCTGTGGGTTACTTACTGATCCACGTCATTCGGGGTTGCTGACCCTGGCACGCTTGAGGTCTTGGAGTTGAATGGACGAACGGACGCGTCTTTGTAGCAACTTCTGGCGTCCGAAGACACGCTTTGTCGACGGTCAATAGTTATTTATGAGAGTTTAATGTAAAAACAGCAAATGTACAGTTTAAGTAAGGCGTACAAGTAAGTAAGCATGCAAGTAAGTAAGTCAGTAAGTATGTAAGAAAGTAAGTCAGTGAGTAAGCAAGGAAGCAAGCAAATATTTGTTGCTTATTTACTTTCTTATTTTACTAGGCAAGTAAGTAAGTAAGTCGATAAGCAAATAAGTAAGCAGCGAGGGAGCAAGTATAAGCTAGGAAGCAAGCAATAAGCAAGTAAGTAAGTAAGCAAGCAAGCAAGTAAGTAAGTATGTAAGTAAGTAAGAAAACAAATGAGCAAGTAAGCTATTAGTAAAGTAAATAAGTGAGGATGGAAGTAAGTCAGTAAGCAGACAAGCAATTAAATAGTGTCCTTTGTTCTGTACTTATTGCGATACATATAACAATACTGTCGTGTGCCGATGTGGTAAACAGAAGAGTTTTACTGCTTATTTCCAAAATGTGTCCTGCCCTATGGAAGAAATACCGAAACCTCTGTCTTGATTGTTGATCTGTCTCGAACTGTCTCTGATCTTGTGTCTCGACCTCGGAGCCTATTGTCTAGGTCTTGGTCTCTGACCCACTGTCTCGTTGTTGGCATAGGCGGAGTTTGGTTTCCGTTCTTGGAGGGGCTAAATTTTTTGGGACTGAGACTCGGTCTAGAAACGAGAACAATTTTCCCGGCCCAAAAAAGTTGATGTCTTCGGTCTCAAATCTCGGCGAAATCTAAAAATTTTCCAGGCCAAAAAAGTTGATGAGCTTTTTTGTCATTCGTATGTTTCGCGTAGGGGGGCTAGGTCATTCGTATGTTTCGCGTAGGGGGGGGCTAGGCCCGAGAAAAGATACAATTTAGACGGCAAAAATGACTCTGGGTCCTCGTGGGGGGCTTAGACCCCCTAGCCTCTGATAATCTCCGCCTATAATTTATTGTTGGTCTTTGTCCCGAAGTTTACTGTCTGTCATACAAGTCTGCTAAAAACTAACACAATCGTAATGTTCACATGTGTGCACAATGACCGTATGATTTCCCTCTTTACTTCCGGAAAGTAAAAGCATCCATATCCGTGTAAATTCTATCCAGAATGTCTTTGCATGTTTTTCGATTAAAACTGGGGCAGATCCATTCAGAAGACTATATATAGATTGGCCTATAACCCTGAGTCGTTTGATCACCTATTCTCAGAGAGCGGTCATTTCATAACTGTTCTGTTCTGTTCTCAGCCATCCTCGTTACGAGGTTCGGCCGCATCATGAACAATTTCAAAACACTGTTTACATAATAATATGTGATACACAGATCTACGATTTTCATGACTCATTGCGGCAGTTGACGTCACAATATAAAGTAAGTCCGCCGCATTGCATTTCGGTAATTCTGTGAAATTAAGTAAATGAACGAGGAATGTAATACGGACAGTTTTTTTTATCGTTCTCTTTCTACAGTAATCGCAACTCATTTTTCATCGAACCTAGCATGAGTAATATTATTGATGCTCAGCTTTCTCGAAAGTCTGAGTAATTAATACTCAGTAATTTTTGGAACCTAGTCTGAGTAATTGATGCTCAGTTTCATTTCGAGCCGAGAACCGACCTTTCTCGAGTAAGCAGCCGTTCCTATAAAGACGACAGCTGACAGGTTCAACGAAAACTTCTCCTGTGCGCTGAACGTCGCATCTGTGCAGCGGTAAGCAATCGTGACTATCAGCGTAATCATGATACGAGCGATGTGTCTGGCCAGAGAGTATGCAGAGTCGGTGTAAGCAGAGCTTAAAGTGGGCCTGGACGGTCATGGACGGCGTCCATGCACTTGTTTTAAAATCTGAACGCCATCCAGCCACCTATTGGCGAGCACAGACTGGAAAGTTAAGGGACGTCTATACAGGCACTTCTTTTGGAGAGGTAATGGGGCGCCCTGCAGGCACTTATTTTTCCACACTTTAGGCACTTGGCGTAAGACATACTTGTAACGAGGTCGTAGCTATGGCAGTCATACAACCAGATCAGAATGCATCTTGTGTCCCTAAATCCAGATTAATTCTTAGCAGGCAAAATAGCTGGCAGTCTTGTGACTGACCCGCGACCCGGATAAAGGCTTTTTACCAGGACATTCGCCTTATAAGTCATATCTTACCCTGCCGTAGTGCCACAACTGAGTCGCTTTCCTAAGGGTATTATACCCGGCAAAACTACGGCCAGTCGGCCACTTTAGCCTATTTTAAAGTCAATATTTGGCTTCGGAGTGGCAAAATTAGAGGTGATTGCACGCTACAGACCAGAGCTACATGTCAGCAGGTCACTTCTTCGTTTAACTACAAATACGCAAATAATTATCATAAATTCGTTGTCCAAGTCAGACTCCACGCTGACTTCAGTCGAAAGCAGCGAAAGAGTTGTCGACGCAAAAACGATACCCAGGAAAAGAGAAGAGAAGTCTCTTCTCGAATTTGGGAAACGCATTCAGATGTCGCGATAGCGATCATCATCATCAGGAACCATGGGCTCAGCGCCCGTAGGTGTCCACTGCCATCTTCATCAAGCTCCTCCATCGACCTCTGTCCATCGCCGCGTGACTCAGCTCTTGGATTGATGCTCTTCCCCACCTGGTGATGTCGTCCAGCCACTCCCTATGCGGTCTCCCTCTTCGATTTGTCCCCTCCATCCTGCCGAACATCAGCGTTTTTATTTTCCTATCGTCCTTCATTCTGCAGATGTGCCCAAAAAGCCTCAGCTTTCTTCCGATCAGCTTCTGCATGATGTTCTCCTTTTGGCGTATTCGTTTGTAAAGCTCTGCGTTCGTTACTTTCTGTGTCCAGTCTATTCCCAGAATCTTTCGGTACCGGTAGCACTTTCTTTCAAAAGTCAATACTAAGCCTTTGTTCTATCTCCTTCGTTATTGTCCAGGACTCGCATCCATATAGTACTACACTGAAGATGCATGTCTCTAGCACTTTTTTCTTTGTTTCCATTTTTATCGATTTACTTTTCCAGATCTTGTCCATGGCCTTTAGCGCTGCTATAGATTTTGCTATTCTTGTCCATACTTCCTTTCTGTTGTCCAGGTCATACGTCATGTTACTCCCGAGGTATGTGAACTTTTCCACATTTTCCAGCTGGTTTCCGTCAATGACTAGCTTCTTGCTATAGTCTTTTTCTCCGAATACTAGAATTTTTGTTTTTTCAAAATTCATAGTCAGCCCATATCTTTTTCCTTCTTCGTTTAGTGCTTGCACTGTTGTTTCTAGCCGTTCCTCGTCTCTTTCGATCAAGTCGATATCATCTGCGAAACATAGGTTGTTGATGTTTGTGCCGCTTATTACTACCCCATCTTCTTTGTCTCTTATCTTGTCCAAGACTCTTTCCAACAGAATGATGAAGGAGCTTGGAGGATATTCGGTCTCCTTGTCTCGTGCCTCTACTTGTTTTGAACCAGTGTCCCTTTTCGCTCCCTACCCGTACTGCTGCTGTTGCGTTTCCGTTTATTTCCTTTAGCAGGCGTGTCAGCCTCTTGTCCACCCCGAACGATTCCATGGCCGCCCATGTTGTGCTCTGGTCTATGCTGTCAAAGGCCTTGCTGAAATCCACAAAACAGTTGTATATTTTGCTGTTTTGCGATAGCGATGAAGGAAATGATATCGACTACAATTAACGACGTTGACAACGACGATTAATCATGGTGATGAAGTTGACGACTAATGATGATGCTGATAACATCGCTGCTGTTGACGATGATGTTGTTGTTGTTGATGATGATTGATGATGGCGATGATGATGACGATGATGACGATGATGATGACGATGATGATGATGATGATGATGACGATGATGACGGTGAAGATGATGACGAGGATGATGACGATGATAATGATAATGATGACGATGATGACGATGACGACGATGATGACTATGATGATGATGATGACGATGATGATGATTATTATTATAGATCAGCGTTTGCTGTGCTTAATTGTAGAGATGTGTCGTCCATATATCGTCGTACATATCATTGCAATCATTGCAATTTCTTTGTGCGTTGACTCACAGTCGGATCCAGGTTAGTTAATCTTTAATTAAGAAAAATACACTATTGAATATGTAGGCCTGTGTTCTATTATTGTCCATGTATGCTCGTTTATTGTACGATTATATGTATATATGTATGCATACACTTAGAAGGTGTATGTACGTGTGTGTGTGTGTGTGTGTGCGTGTGTGTGTGCATGCAACATGTGAGCACGTACAGGGCTGTTTTAAGGAATTTTTAGAACTGCACATCCTCTTCTCGCCTTTCTCATCCGTCATGGTAAATAACTCCCAATCTAAGGAAAATCACATATTTTCAGGGCTTTTTTAACGTGCAGTTGTACACAAAATGTGCAGTTCTAAATGGATTTGTGCAGTTGTAGAAGCACTTTTGTACTGTTAAAACTGCCAAAAGAGATCATTGTCCTCCGATTGGAAGTTATTTACCATGGAGGATGGGAAAGGAAAGACAAGCCTGTGCAGTTCTAAAAATTCCTTAAAAACAGCCCTGCATATTTTTACTGGTTTTAACTGCACGGATCGTGACGGAAGTGCTTCTACAACTGCACGAATCCATTTAGAACTGCACATTTTGTGTAGAACTGCACGTTAGAAAAGCCCTGAGCATGTAGGTCTATGTAAGAATGTTGGCCTGCATGCTGGTAAATGAAACCGGTATACTCTGTACGTATACAGAAACCACCGTTCGAAAGTGTGAACACGTACTTCTATCAAGAAGTCCAGATAACAGTATTGCACAGAAATCGCAATGATTTTATTTCTGTAGGCCTATTGTGCAAAATAATACTCCAAACTTTTAGGGAGGGAATTCATTCACGTTCCTCCATAGGATTTTCTCTCCAGTCCACGTGATTAAACTAGTTTCAACTGGTCTGCTTCTCGCTATTTGATAATGTCCGTGAATGAAATGAGTAGTAGGTAAAGTAGTGATCTGAGCTTCCTATTGAATCGCGTCATGCATATTAATGAGGCTATGAATATTAATTAGATGACGTCACTTATCGACTGGCGCCACATGGCGGCAAATGTGCTCATGTCACCGTTTCACATACGACTGAAATTCAATCCCCGTGGAAACACTAATTCGCAACAAACTGTTGTTAACTCGTGTTTTTTTGGTCCACCTTCAGGCTGTCTTCTCGATGTTGCATTTGTCATCGACGAATCTGGCAGCATAAGAGACAACAACGTGAAAGGAGAAATGGACAACTGGGGTCTACTCATCGATTTCATGGACAGCATCGTCGAAAACATCAACGTCGCCCCAGCAGGGACTCACGTCGCCTGTGTCTCGTTCGGTAATAGACATGTCTACATTGTATGTATGTGTGTATGTGTGTGTATGTGCGTATGCGTGTATGTGTGTGAATATGTGTGTGTATGTATGTATGTATGTGTGTGTTTGTGTGCATTTGTGTAAGTGTGTATATGTGTGTATGTATGTGTGTATGTGTGTGTGTATGTGTGTATGTATGTGTGTATGTGTGTATATGTGTGTATGTGTGTGTGTGTATGTATGTGTGGCATCTGTGCATGTGTGTGCGTATGTGTGTATGTGTGTGTGTATGTATGTGTGTGTATGTGTGTATATGTGTGTGTATGTATGTGTGCAATGCAGTAATGTTGTAACAGCTAATAGATACTCAAAGACATGCGTGTATGTGTGTGTATATGTGCGAATGTGTGCATGTGTGCAATGTGTGAATGTGTGCATGTGTGTATGTGTGTATGTGTGTATGTGTGTATGTGTGTATGTGTGTATGTGCGTGTATGTGTGTATGTGTGCATGTGTGTATGTGTGTATGTGTGTATGTGTGTATATGTGTATGTGTGTATGTGTGTATGTATGTGTGTATGTGTGTATGTGTGTGTATGTGTGTATGTGTGTATGTGTGTGTATGTGTGTATGTGTGCAATGCAGTGATGCTGTAACAGCTAAGAGATACCCAAAGAGATCAACCATTTGGTATCGGTTTTTGCTGGCCTTGCACGGGCTTCTATCTCTAAACAGGGCGGGTGCAACTTGAGCCCAGTGGAAACAGAACAGAATAATAATGGGTCCAAAACTCACGTCGGGTGGAGAGGACGGCCTGACAGGGGAAAGCCACTAAATCCAGCATAAGCTTAATTATTGCTTGTCCGTACATAGTCTCATGTTTCCCTGCAACTTTCTTATTTACTTACATACCTATCTGCCTCCTTCCTTCATGCACGAACATCCATCAAGGTGATTCCTTATACTGTCTTGGTTAATCACTTGCTATAAATTATGTGCTTTCTATATACGGATAAATCTGCGGTTTCAACCAACCATTCAATCAATCAAAATCAAGCAATCAAATAATTTATTTTGCAACCAAAGTACGCATGACGTGTTGACACATCTTGCAAATTGGATAGAGAAAAGGAGTAGGCCTACGCAAAGTGATAATATAATCCCGCTATCTATACGGACACCAAATAACCTATTGAGTTTACGATGTGATGTGAGGTGGACTAGACAAAGTCTACAAATTTAACATACAGTGATTAACAAACGTTACAAGGCACAATCTAGCGAATTAAACTGAGAGACAGAGAAAGAATGTGGTGGCTGAACTTTTAATTCGTGTATATGGAAACGGTCCGCTATTCCGAGGGTCCACTATTCCGAATATCCGCTATATTTTGTTGGTTATCCTTAGTGGTTAGGGTTACGGTGGGTTAGGGTTGGAAGTTAGGGCGGGGGTTGGGGTGGGCTATAGTTAGGGTGTGTTAGGGTTGGGTTTAGGGTGGGTTAGGGTTGGGGTGGGTTAGGCTTAGGGTTATGGGTGGGGTGAGTTTGGATCATAGTTAGTTTTAGGGTTGCGTTTAGGGTTACGGTTCGGAATAGTGGACCTTCGGAATAGTGGACCCAAACCGTGTATATTATGATCGCAGCGAACGGTGCACGCCTGCACTTCGACTTCAATATACAACAGGAACCTGAGGAAATAATGGATGCTATTGACCATATCCGGTACGAGGGAGGTAACACGAACACGACCGGTGGCCTGAAGGTGACGAGGGATTCCGTGCTTACGGGTCAGGGTGGCCGACGACCAGAGAAACCAGGCCTCATCATTCTCATCACCGATGGAATTCCGACCAAAGATGTGGACACACTATTGGAAACTTCGGAGTCAGTCAAGAAACTTGGAGTCGTCATCATCGGCATTGGAGTCACAAACCTAGTAAGCTGCTTAGATAAATGCAAGTTTCTTGCGTATGTACTCGTGCTGTATATATATAAAATTATATATGTATATATATTTTAATAAATGGACGTCCATCACTCTTTTTATCAGTACCAGTAATTTTTGCTAAAATGGCATCTTAAAAGGTACCATTCGAATGTGGAAGCTGAAGAAGAAATTGTTATATTGAAAGTATATATACATGTACAGGGTGCGCCATAAAAAAGTAACCCCCTACGGCTTTTTGCCCAAGTAAGAATTTCGAAATGAAATTTTTCAGCCAACGACACATGGGTAAAACAGATCGTTTCTCATCTACAATTCACTTAGACCTACCTGGAGTTCTTTTACTTTCGTTGCTGCCATAATTAAAATCAAATCACAAAATCCGCAAAAGTTTAAGCGTCAAGCGCCCTGCTCCAAAAGTCAAAATGAATAGGTAACACCATAGGTTTCGTAGCATTTACGCAAAATCAGTGTTGCCAGGAAAAATCAAGGTAGAAAAGAAACAGATTCTATTTCGCACTGACGCAACAATGTTTTTGCGAAATCTTGCACGAGATTTAAAATACAACAAAAAGAAATAAACGAATCAAGGTGGCATCGGCGGCGCGCCGACAAATTTTCGGCGGCGGCGTGCCGATCCAAAAATCTGCGGCGGCGTCCACAACATGTCGGCGGCGGCGGCGAGGCCCCGTTAGGCGCAGAGCTCTGCTTGTCGCTAATGTATGTATGTATGTATATTCGTTTAATTCAATAAACAACAGACAGAACGCTGTAGGTTTACATTAGCGAAAATTAACAGTATGGCTGCTTAAAGCTTATGGTCAAAATAGTTAGTAGGGGCCTACATGTTTTTGAATAACATTCTTGGGATAAAGTTTAACGAGTCTTTATTGGGGAGGATAAAATTGTGAGCCCTTTCTCTAAAGTTATATAATGGATCACGTTGTAGTGGAAAGAGGTTACGGAGGACATGAAGTTCATTTCCCTGAACAGCTTTAAAAAGCACTTTATCTTTACATGCGTAAGTTCCTTAAATACCTGAATGGCTTCTTTTAATGCGTAGGTCAACGATACTTGGGTGAAGAAGATCGTTTCTCCTCCCATCGAAGACAACTGGATTCCAGTTGCAAATTACGATAAACTCAACGAAACACTAATTAAAATAACCAAAGCTGCCTGTAAAGTTGCCCAACTCGCACAACCCACAGCGACAACCACAGCGGCTACTACGACTACTACAACGCCCACGACTACTACCACCACGCCTACGACTACCACTACCACCCCCACTACAACTACTACCACGCCCACGACTACCACAACTACGCCCACGACAACTACTACAACGCCAACGACTACTACCACCACGCCTACGACCACCACTACCACCCCCACTACAACCACTACCACGCCAACCACAACTACTACCACGCCAACCACAACCACTACCAAAACCACTACAACTACTACCACGCCAACTACAACCACTACAACGCCCACCACTGCAACTACCATGCCAACTACAACCACTACAACACCAACCACCACAACACCAACCACAACCACTACCACACCCACTACAACTACTACTACGCCCACCACTACCACTACCACGCCCAGCACAACTATCACAACACCAACCACAACCACTACAACGCCGACCACGACAACCACCACACCACCCATTCCGACCACCACATCCACAATGCTTACAACGCCGACAACGACAACTACCACACCAGCCATACAGACCACTACTACTACTACGCCCACCACGACAACTACCACACCACCCATACCGACCACCACATCCACCATGCTCACAACGCCGACCACGACAACCACCACACCAGCCATACAGACTACTATCACCACGACGCCGACCACGACGACCACCACACCAGCCATTCAGACCACTATCACCACGACGCCGACCACAACGACCACCACACCAGCCATACAGACCACCACATCCACCATGCTCACAACGCCGACCACAACGACCACCACACCAGCCATACAGACTACTATCACCACGACGCCGACCACGAAGACCACCACACCAGCCTTACAGACCACTATCACCACGACGCCGACCACGACAACCACCACACCAGCCACACAGACCACCACATCCACCATGCTCACAACGCCGACCACAACGACCACCACACCAGCCATACAGACTACTATCACCACGACGCCGACCACGACGACCACCACACCAGCCATTCAGACCACTATCACCACGACGCCGACCACAACGACCACCACACCAGCCATACAGACCACCACATCCACCATGCTCACAACGCCGACCACAACGACCACCACACCAGCCATACAGACTACTATCACCACGACGCCGACCACGACAACCACCACACCAGCCATACAGACCACCACATCCACCATGCTCACAACGCCGACCACAACGACCACCACACCAGCCATACAGACTACTATCACCACGACGCCGACCACGACGACCACCACACCAGCCTTACCGACCACTATCACCACGACGCCGACCACAACGACCACCACACCAGCCATACCGACCACCACATCCACACCGGCAACTCCTCCTACTACAGCCAGCCCGTTAACACCGGCCATAAAAGCAAGAGCAGCAGCTTCTGTTGAGCGGTCGTCTTGAGCGGGCAATCGGTCATCCCGTAAGCAGCCAGAAATTTGTTCCGTAGTCTTCACACAACACCAAGACTTTGAAGATGTTTTGTCAACGGATATTTGTGTTGTATACAGTACTAGTTCCGTGAGCCGGTAGACACCATTGTGTCAGAGAGAAAAACAATTGCACTTTTTCAATCTTAGAAAATCGATTTGCTGCGAGTCGCTCGTGTTTTGAATGTGCATATGCATACATGTACGTAAGCCTGTAAACCTACTTTACAATACCGATTTGTTTTACTGGACAATAAAGATCTCATAAAAATGTGTAGTTTTTTTTCTGCAGTTCAAATTAAATACGGACTTGTCTTCTTTGCCACACCTCTGCAGCTCTGCTTCGACGCAGCTCTCGTGAACACGCCGTTAGCGCTTGGCATCCACCAAATACACAGCACTCACAACAGCCAGCACAACACCCACAACGCCAATTACCACCACAGCCACATCATAAACAGCCACAATGATGCCCAACGCCACAACTACCACACCCGTAGCACAAACCACAGCAAATTGTTCTATAGTTCAGCAAGTGGGTGGACCGTGGAGGACGAGGACGATGAAGAGGAAGAGGATGTGAAGAAGGAGGATGAGAAGTGGACGTGGATGTGGTGGGGGAGGAAGGCTACTCTTTAATTAAAGTATTAGACCTATTTAGTCTCCCTATTTATTAACTTTCACCTTGTCACCTTGTGCCGTCGATTCTTTGAACCTTAGCGACCGCCATGGTCAACCTTCTCCACATATTACGATCTTCCGTTGCGTTTCTCAGTTCCTCCAAGTTCACCTTCGTTCTCTCGTGTATTTCTTCCATCCACCTCCTTCTTGGGCGTCCTCTCCTCCTTCTTCCCTCTCCGCAGGCCCTGCAGCATCATCTCCTTTTCCAAGCCGTTTGCTCGCATCACATGTCTGAAGAATGTCAACATTTATTAACTTTGACCGTTGTTTTTCACGAGCTTATTTTATAATGAACATATATTGCGCTTTGTTGGATGAGTATACGTGTTAATCCCCACGCATGGTCACGTTCAGCATGACGCGTAACTCGCTGGGTGCTATTCTACACGAAGATCACCCATTTCCACTATTTCCCCACCACAGGATGTTTTTTCCCTAGCCTCCTCCACCCTTTCCGGTCGCAGTGTATACGACCGCATTGAAGAAGTGTATTCGAACTTCATCGCATTGTCTTCGTGCACGTTGCACTGCAGTTCATGCGTTCTTCCATTTCCCGTGTGTTAATATATTCTACATATAATACACACTAATATATATATATACAATATTATATATGTATATAGAGTCTCTCTCTATATATAGAGTATATAGAATATATGTATATAGTATATATATATATGGAATATATATATTATAGAACGATCGGTTATTGAGCCACATACATGAACGTACATATACATATATATACATATATATGTATATAATATCGATTGTCGATCGTTGTTGCTTCGTTCGTCTCCCTCTAGACCTGAGAAGATAATCGACTCCACCGATACTCGTTTATATACATAATATTATATTTATACTCCCAAAATTATACATACATTGATAAATACATGCATGATATATATATATATATATAAAATAATGTGTGTTTATATATATATATATATATATATATAAAGTGTGTATATATAATTATATATATATACATGCAGCCAGTGGAGTCCGATGGACGATATACATATATCTTGGATGGACATCGTTTCTTAAGAGAGCTCTTCAATTAGAATGGCCATCGAACACCACGAGTTGCTTGAGGGATCCTGATAGATGCATAGCGTCCGAGTGGGAGTGGGGGTCACCCGTTCGCTCTCGACACGTCCCTCCCCCAATGCCACCTCCCTGCCCTTCCCCATCCGCCCACCCGTCCGTCCGTCCGATCCTCCTTCCTTTTCGTAGTTCTCTTCACGCTCCATTTATTTTCCAATAACCGATGTCCGCCCAGCGGCAGCAGCCGCAACGCCAGACTCCGCATCCGAGCATCTTATAAGCGCCGACGACAAAAGCCTCTTAGAGTAATGAACGACGACGATGATGACGACGATGACGACTCGACCAGCAGCAGCAGCATCAGCAGCAGCAGCAGCAGACTTTCTCCATCGCACGAGGGTCTCAATATTTCTGCTGCGGCATCAGCGATAAGACATCTAATGATGCGTGAGCGCGCAGATAAGTGTCCGCAGCATCAGCAGCGGTGTGGTCAGCAGCCGGAGGAGGATGGGGAGACAGAGAGAGGATGCAGGGAGGAGGAGGGGAAGGATGGCGTCTGCATCTTGATGATGGAGCGATTCCAAGTCACCGAGGATCACCGATCAGCCTTCCTCCCTCCTCCTCCTCGTCTTCCTCCTCATCCTCTTCCTTCGCTGCAGTCGATTGAACGCTCAGATTTTAAGACCCGAATAACAATAGAAACCCTCAGTTGTTGTTGTTGCTGCTGCTGTTGTTCATTGTTCTCTTGATGATGTGGTAGCGGTCTATTGTGCGAGGGACGCTTTTGTTCCTGTCGGCTTTGGAGCGATAAACATAGTCATATAATTATATATAATATATATATTCACGTATATATGTATATATATTTATACATTATATTTATATATATTCACATATATTATATTCATATAATTATATATTATATATCATATGTATTATAATTTTTATGTTATTTAAATCTCTATCAAGGACTGGCGTGTCTCTTTTGTTGTCTGTATATAGCATACATATACATATATATATATATATACATATATATATATATGCCATACTCCGTTTCAGTTTTCTTCGCCCTTATCTTTATCACATGTCTTTCTCTTTGATACGCCGACGTCCTTGTCTCGCTAAGCTTATATTGTTCCTTTGAATACTCTTTGCACGTCTCGTTTATATGTCTTAGCTGATTTAACCCATTCACGTTGTATGCTACATGTCTTGTATAGTATTATTCTGTATACAGTGCCGGCGCTAGGGTACCTGAGGCCCCCCCGAAAAAAACTTGGGCCCCCATACCTTGAGCTGTCATCTCAGGACAAATTTTCATAATGTAAGTGCTGACACATGGTGTAAGACTTCAAAAAATGTATCCCAATTGTTAAATTTTTGGAATTTCTATGCTGTAATGGTAGAATTTTAACCTGTCATCTTTACAAAAATTGCTCATTTTTCAATGCTGTTAGTCGTGGTTTAGGACTTCAGAGTGTGCCCTCTCCATTGTTTAAATTGGTCCGATTTGCCAACTGTAATGGTAGCATTTAAAGGCTGTCATCTTAACAAAATTGATCATTATTGATGGGCAGTGGATGATACTTATGAAATATTTCTGAAATATTGGGGATACAAGGATTCCGTCCCAACCATAAATTGTGGGGCCGTGCCCCTGTCCACACCCCCAAAGTCTCCTCTTTGGTTGAAGGACAATGCTCTATTTTCGTTCGCGTAATATTACTTTGTATGATTTGCGTTAAAACATAATTCGGTGCGTGATTTCAGGAATGAACAATCATGAAAGGTATAATTACCAGCTACATTTGAGGCCCCTTGCAAACTTGAGATCAGATACATACCAAGGACATCTGGGAACCTATACACAGGCTTTAATGTTTGGGCCTCACGCATGTTTTATTTGGAGGCCTCATCCAATTAGCAATTAGAATCAGTTACAATTTATAAACATTGGTTTGAGAAAGTGGACGAAATTGCCTGAGTAAGTTTAAATGGCTTTAAACTTACACCCATAATCGGTACGATATTTGCATTAGGTCTGCTATGGCAGTGCCATGTGGTTAGTTGAGGCATGCACCAGACTGGATCTGTACAGTCACAAATAGGCATAATGACCAGTTAAATTTGGGGGCCTCCTTTCAAGCTCTAAAGGCTTTATACTTACGCCCAAAATCAGTATATTTGCATTAGATCTGCTATGGCAGTGCCATATGGGTAGTTGAAGCATGCACCAGACCGGATCTGTACAGTCACAAATAGGCATAATGACCATCTAAATTTGGGGGCCCCCTTTCAAGCTCTAAAGGCTTTATACTTACGCCCAAAATCAGTATGATATTTGCATTAGATCTGCTATGGCAGTGCCGTATGGTTAGTTGAGGCATGCACTAGACCGGATCTGTACAGTCACAAATAGGCATAATGACCAGTTAAATTTGGGGGCCCCCTTCAAACTCGGGGCCCCCCCGGCCGGGGGGTACGGGGGGTGCTAGCGCCGGCACTGTCTGTATACACGTGTATTAGTGTAACAACGGCTTTGCAGAGCGCCTTTTCAAGCGCTAACGAAAAGGATGCAAAGCAATTAAGGTCTGGTTTGTTTCAACTCACTTACCCATGCACCGTTACCTCGTGTTTTCTGATTTCTCTGAATGGGATTTCGAACTCGCTTTGTGGAAAACGGCGCGTTATAATCTTTGATTAGTATATTACGATCTCAGTAGATTTGATTAAGGGACGATTGATGGAATCTTGCTCATTAGGACAACGGTCGGCGCCC
>OX457053.1:9781137-9821137 GCA_949752735.1 Lumbricus terrestris | reverse complement strand
TATACTCACCTAGTTACATACTGCATATACAGGGTGGGTCCAAAAAAGATCCCCTAGGTTTTTGCCAATTTTTTGCCCACCCTGCACAATGTACATATTCCCATACACATTGATGCAACTGTACACATACATGTAGACTACATACATACTATGGATGCTTAGAATCATTATAGTTATGATATGTATGAATAATCATGAGATGCATACAGAAGAGATCGGTCGCCATACCAGGCAACATACAAGAGTAAGACGAGGCTGCGTTGACCGACTGCAGACACGCCGGGTTCGGAGCCAGATTCGTCGTCAGCGAGTAAGTAGGAACTGGCGGCATGCAACTGAATAACGAACAGAAAACATATATTATTGTATGCAACATAAAACATTCAATCGTTGACAACAACATGCAACTGTGTTTCAGCTAATAAATTGATATTGGTTAATTGTCAAGGATGTGTGCCATTCTCATCGTTGTCGTCGTCTTCGTCATCAATGTCGTCGTGGTCATCGTCGTTATCACCACCACCACCACCACCACCATCATCACCATCACCATCACCATCACCATCACCACAACCACCACCACAACCACCACCATCATCATCACCACCATCACCATCACCACCACCACCACCACAACCACCACCACAACCACCACCATCATCATCACCATCACCATCACCACCACCACAACTACCACCACAACCACCACCATCATCATCATCACCACCATCACCATCACCATCACCATCACCACCACCACAACCACCATCATCATCATCATCGTCATCGTCATCGTCATCGTCATCGTCATCGTCATCATCGTCATCGTCATCGTCATCATCATCCTCATCATCATCATCATCATCATCATCATCATCATCTTCATCGTCATCACCATCACCACCGTCACCGCCACCGCCACCCCCACCGCCACCCCCACCCCCACCGCCACCACCACCACCACCACCACCACCACCACCACCATCATCATCATCATCATCATCATCGCCATCATCATCATCATCACCGTCATCATCATCATCGGCGTCGTCGGCGTCTTCATGATCATCATCAATTCATCATCATCATCATAGCCATTGTCACTATTATTGTCATCATCTTTACTGTCGCTTGAATCTTCTGCTGTCCTATATATAGTTAGTTAGTTCAAATAACTCGGTTCTAAAATAGAGTTAGTTTATAATTGGCAAAGGAAATATTTTTTGTTTTAGTAGGCGAAGAGTTGACCAAATTTGACGATAGGAAATAAAAATACAGCGAACGAAAAGAGGAAAGTTGCTGTTTCATATCCTACTTTATCCACGCTTGGGATGGACATGCAGTCAAGTAACGAGCAGTGGTGGAGCTTGGTGCTTGAATGAGCAAACGATAGCACGGATGCGTGAATGAATGGGTTCATGAATGATAAATGAATGAATGGTTGAGAATGAATGAATGTATGAATGAATGAACGAATGAATGAATGTATGGATGAATGAATGTATGAATGAATGAATGAATGAATGGATGGATGGATGAATGAATGAGTGAATGGAATGAATGGAATGAATGGAATGAATGGAATGAATGGAATGAATGGAATGAATGGAATGAATGAGTGAATGAGTGAATGTATGGAGATGTGTACTAGTGGATTGTTTTGATTGGGTGGATGGACTGATGGATGAATGTATTGAATGGATGAATGGATATACATGTGTATATATCAACTGACTCTGGATATCGATATGAGTCTGGCATGGATGCGAGTGGCTGATGGATCGATGAATACATGGGATTTGAGAATCCATTGTTCAGAGGGATCCGACTGATTCCCGTCTCAACATCTCGACGCTGACTCCGCAACTTCTCCTCCCGCCTCCACTTCGCACGACGGTTGGAAAACCAGACCTGGAAACGGATATCACGATCTCATGACTCATGAGTGTGATGATGACGACGAAACCAAGACAACGATGAAGACGCCGCTGATGATGATGATGATGATGATGATGATGATGATAATGATGGTGATAATAATGATAATAACGGGTATGATTATAAATAAGATGATGATGATGATAATGATGATGATGATGCTTAAGAGGACAACGACGATGAATACGGTGATGATGATGACGACGACAACGGTGATGATGATGATAATTGCGAACATTTTGAAATATTCAGCAAGACAGGATGAGTTTAAAACTCCACAAAAAACAAGTTTTTTTATCTTGCAAACAGAGAATTATAATTCGTCAATTTCAATTCATGACTGTATACAATTAACCAGCATGTCACTTTAATTTTAGTTTATCGCCTCTGGGGTATCCGAAGTTGACCAATAAAGTTCGGACTTATACTCTCCCTCCATACCACCCCGCTCTCACCCTGCTCCCGGACCCATCCTACCCCTCGCCCCACCCAGCTCCTCCCGCACTCACATACACTCTCTGCTTCCACTTAGCCCCACCTCGCTTCTACCTCCGCTTTTAAATCGGCAGGCACTTACCGCATAAAATTTAAAATATCCATAACTGGGGATTTAAAGTGAGTGGAAAACTGAAAATAGTCGGGCTGACCTACAAATTTGCCTAAGTAGATTTTGCTAAATGTTTAGTCATTCAAATGCATGCGGTTTCAGAGCTTTCTTGGAGCAGACACACAGAATGACAAACATTCTGTTTTATAGTATAAGATTGAATGCATTTGTTGTGTAAACAAAAGATGTGAAATTTCCCTGACCACCGATTATCGTCCAGAAACTTGTGAAACGACATTAAATAAGCTAGGTCGTGTATGCATATAAATCAGGGGTTCTCAACCGGTGTGTCGCGACACACTGGTGTGTCGCGACTTGACCGGCGGTGTGTCGCGTAAAAGTGGTGTGTCGCTGGTGTGTCGCGAAGAATTGGTGTGTCGCTAATTAATAGTTATGATAATAAATTATCTTCGTTTCTTTTCCAAACTGGCACAACGCCGTAGGCCAATGATTATATGAAATAATCCTAAAATAACATCAGTCTACTCAATTCTCACAGCACACGTCCGTTGTTCATACATTATACACTGACTTCCTTTACCTACAGGAAGTTTAGAAGTTTAGCGGATGACTGCAATGAGAAATTGTTGCTCTCTATTTATCTATCTATTTTACCGCGCGGTCTGGGGTAGTTATGACGTTTATGTTCAACGGATATGACATAGGGCTATGTAAACACGTTTGCGATCGCACCTGTTAGAAAACTTTTACCCGTTAACCTAGGCTAAGTCAGCAATCGAAATGGAAAAAATTTATCGTAAGAAAATGCAAATTTAGCCATCCTCTTCAGATGCTGATATTAAGAAGACAAGTTGGATGTTGAACCCATTCCTCAGAGAAAACACCAATGGAGCAGAATTGAACAGCAATGCACAGGAAACACTTGTTGAGCTGCAATATGATTACAGATTGAAGGACATGAATAGGCAATAATAGAACTCAGTTCTGGACAAAGACGTACAAGGAAGAACATTGCACATCACTTGCAAGCAAAGCTATCAAAGAGCTGGTTTCCTTTCATAGCTCCTACTTATCTGAGCAGGGCTTTTCTCAGATGATCAGCAAAAAGAACAAGAATCGGAACAAACTTGTCGGAGGTGCCCTCTCAGCCTGCTTACGAATTGCACTTTCAAAAACTGTGGAACCGCGTTTTAATATAGGCCTAATCCAAAGAAAATTTCAAGAACAAAGATCCCATTAACTGTTAGGACTACAAGGTCTTAGTAATTAGGTGACTAAATTGACGTCGAGTTGTAGAAGCGACTGTAGATTGGGATCAGAAGAATAATTTAGAAGTTTAGAATAATAAAAATTGAAAGAAATTTAATATAATATTTTGATTTATTAAAAATGTCAGCAGTTTAGCATTTTAGAGGGATAAATAAGTTTGAGATCAAATTTGAAATAAATAGGCATGTTCGAACTTTGACACTTTTTATATTTTTATGACATTTACATATGACGATTGTATGGTGTGTCGCCAAATTTGATAGCAAGTTTAAGTGTGTCGCGGGACGAAAAAGGTTGAGAACCCCTGATATAAATCATAGTTCAATAGATGAAGGACTGTTTGATTTCTCACCTGAATTCGAGCCTCAGGTAGGTCGAGCTTCTGGGCTAATCGCTCGCGGGCGAATACGTCGGGATAATGGGTCTTCTCGAATTCTGACAGATGTCAATCAAAAAGGATTTTTTCTAGATTTCTATTACAACGCAGTTCGTTGAGAAACATGAAGATATAAGTTAGAAGCGAGTTGTTACAAATTTAAAATATGAGTAATCAACAGCTTCTGAATAAGCTGATGAATAACTTGGGCTCTGCACTTTGCTCTTTATACTCTATAATAGCATGTCAAAAGCGCAATACAAATTTATAGCTTGCGGATACAATTGCGAATATCATGTGTATTTCTGAAATTGCTCATTTATTTTTATAGTAATAATTATTATGCTTGTATTGATGGAAATACTTTTCATAAATATTTCGATATATTTATTTATTCAATTTATTTTTTTATTTATTTTTTGTAATATGCGAATACTGTGTGTACTTCTATTTATTTATTCTATTTATTCTATTTATTTATTTATTTCTCGTAAATTAATGATTATGTTTGCATCAATCGAGAAAAGACCTTTTTCTAAATCTTCGATCTGTTGAGTTGTAAACGACGTTCGATTCCGCTGAAGTTTTCGTTTCAGCCGCATCCTCATCTGTTCATCTGTTTCACCGCTGTGTCTTGGACTGCTGCTGCTGCTGCCGGCACCGTTCGTCAAGTCTGCACGGATCAGAAGACAGAACAATATAATAGCAGCGACATATCCATGGCAACCAAAGAAGGCAGAATAATTAATTATTAATTTTATTTTATTTTATTTATTTAATTTATATTAATTTTAGCAATGACATGTGGCGACCAAAGATTTTGTATAATAAAAATAACAATAGGCCTACAATCCCTACATTATAATAATAATAATAATAATAATAATAATAATAATAATAATAATAATAATACGTTATAATAATAACAATAATATAAAGATAATAATATTTATCCCTTTATTGCATGATGTTGATGATAATAGAAATAAACTAATAATAGTAATAAAAAATTATAATTTGTTTTAAGTCAAACTGACACATGCACCAAAGTATATTTACAATTCATGGTGTTATATGAACGGATAATTATTACAGAAGTCGAATTAGCCTATATATCGGAAACGTACCCTCTTCGAGTCTTCTCTTGCCAACGACAGCTGCTACAAGCAGACAAGGACATAATTATTATTGTTAGGCTGTCAATAACTGACAGTACATCAAAATCACAGTTCACGTTATAATGCTTCAGTTCAGATTCAATACACACAACGCGAAACATGACATTTCTTTATGCATGACTGCAGAACACCACGACAAACCGCGTATAGGCCTATATCTAATTATCTATAGGCCTACAGACACGAGTCCAGACTAAAATATATACAGACAAAATGTCCTTGCGTTCGTCAAGCGAAAACGGTTTATACTGTATAGCAGGGGTCGTTGCAATTTCCCTTAATTGTGCCTCCAAGCATCAAATTAAATTCGCCGCTCTGCGCGCCTTCCCCGTGAAAATCGCCTGTGTACCTGCCTTGCACCAGATTTGCTCAACGGTACAAAGAACGGCTTATGGCCGACGTGCATGAAGGGTCTCTTCGGAAGAAGGCGTGTTTTGTCAGAAAATACGCGGCCGAAAACATGAAAGCTGCTGAGCTAAATCGCCGGCACGGTATACGTACATGTAAGCCGATAATTGCAGTGAAATTATTATTTATGATGGGATGGACCAAGCAGGCAGGGAGAGAACGCAAGACGTGCTGCAGTGATTCAACCACACGACCTGGCGGACTAGGTGATCACTTCACAATGGTATAGGCCAACTGTGTATATATATAAGGCTGGATATATAGTACGCACTCGCGTATAAGGCGGGATACCCACTCGTGTATAAGCCTAATGCGGGGTATACTCTATATCGACACTATATAGAGAGCCCCAACGTCTATATATTATAAGACGTGGCTGTATAGACCAAAAGGGTATATAGTTATCTATAAGGTGCGACTTAAACGTAAATATTGTTAAGCTTGGCTGTGGTTGGTTCTGTCTGACGCGATGTTTGTTTACCGCGGGATTAGCTGTTGTCCATTCCAGCGTGCCAGACATTCTGACGACACTGCGACAATGGGTGAATGTAGCGGACCCGACTAAAAGTCATCGATCCATCGAATATCAATAGCAGCGTGAGAAGTCTTTAATAGGCCGCCTTGCTTGTACAAATAGCACGGGCCGCCTTTGGAAGCGGCCAACACTCGTTTCTTTTGTAGCGCCTCTTCAATGGCCATCACACCGCTTTTTCTACACCTATACCATGTGCTCTCATTGGACCACAGTTGACAGTATACATAGCGACCAAAGCAGGCAGACAGGCAAGATCTGGCCGTCTGCTTGCCTCAGTCTGCGTTTGTCTCAACGCCTTGCAAGGGTCCGTGTATAGGATGAAGTGCCGTCGTGCTAAGCGGCCCGTCAAAGAAACGGCGCTATATCAAATTGCTCGCATTGTGGCCTGACAGCTCCCGCGTCGACGCGAAAATTATTTTCCGGAGACGAAACAATCATGGAAGTTAAATGAAGAAGGGAACCAGTCTTTCATTTCGCCGTCGAAAGACCACAGGGCATATATATATATATACATATATATACGTCATATATACATATATGCATATATATACATATATATACATACATATATATACAATATATGTATACGCGCCAAATTGACCATGGCAGACGACTTCTGTCATGCATGCATGCATAGATGGCGCGCCACAAAATCTCCGACACAAAGGACGCTCTATACATGTACTAACAGGTCTTGGGTAATTTGTAAATTTATGCAAAGCTGGAATCCGGCAAGTGAAAGCTGGTGTTGCCCTATACGCGTGCATGCGGCATGACGGATGTTCGCAAACAACATATACTAAAAGGTCGACGTCTTTCGCGGCGGTAAAAAATGAACGGCGTGCGACGTAAAAGTGACGTATAATTTTTGAAGGCAGACGACACTTTATATTTAAGTCGTTGTTTCAAAACACGTGCGGCGGTCGTCATCTTTGACGTCTGCGGCCGGAACAAATTTTCGCCATTGAAATGTCGTCATTGTTGTTTCTGACTTCTTGTTTGCTCACTTGCCACTGGCAATTAACAACGACTTCGGTAAACATATAAGAAAATGGCGCTGCAGGTGAAAATTCGAATAAAGCCGTTTTTATTCTCTCTCTCTAACTCCCATTGACGAACTGTCGACGACCTTATTTATCGCTCCTCCGCAGACAGCAACGACTATTCATTGAAGATGGTCTGTTTGCTGACGTCACTGCCCGTTTCCTGAAATTCTCTCGGAAACATAAGCGCTGTTTGTTATAATAAGGACGGATTTTCAATTCATCAGTAGGCTAACATATGAAAGCTGCAGGCTTTTGACAGTAAAGGCTCCATTCATAGAGATGACTGCTGTACACTGTGAGCATAAAGACTTTGTTATCGAAGTTATTCTCAGCAGAAATAACAGACGTCATTGGATTTTGCGTTCTGGTCACGTGATTTGACAAAGTATTTATCCACGGTCGGGATTTAGCGAATTTGAAAGCAATAATTGGGCTATTAATTTCTTTTCTCAATTAGGCCAGGTGAAATTGAATTTCTGTATCCGCAAGAACGTGTAAGCCTGTAAGATATTCGTCTTATTGAGATTAATTAGTTCCTAGATCTGTTAAGTTTCGACGGTGATTAAATACACCGTCAAATCACGTGACCGCAGAGCGCAAAAAGTCTGTCACTTCTGCTGTGTCTTCTATATATAGGTCCCGGAACATGGAGCCAATTCAATTCAGCGCTCGACTCTTCCAGTATATAGTGGAGGGTGCTGGCAGTGCTAATTATCGGCTTAATATTTATCTAAAAGGGCGCCATAGAAGCCGACCACACGGCGCCCTTCTCTGGTCCGCTGAATTAATTTCACTTAGGACATCTTCTTTGATGTCTTCTCAGGCGCCCCTTGCTTACTGTCCATTATCGCCACTCACATGCACCCGGTGTATATGTATACGAGGTGATGTGGCGCTATATGAATGCTATATGAATATGGTAGCCTATAGTCCTACATCACGACGGGGCGGACAGGAAAGCTGAAGGTTGCAGGAGGGAACGAGACAGCGATGAAGGACGTCATGGTGAGTTGGAAGAGTCTTTGTAGACGTGATCTGCGCTGGCTTCCCGTTGTACAGAGCAGTAATTGCGTAGGAAGAGGAACAGCAAACTGAGAGGAAATGCATTTGGCGGAAGTGGATTGAAGGAAGAGATGCAACCGGATGTGGTTGGATGCGCAAACGAATTTAGAGCGGAAGTTGACCGGAAAGATGGAAAACGGGGAATTGTTGGTCTCCATGGAAACAAAGATATACATGTCAGCAGCATATAGGCCTATATATACATAGCTGTATGCTGAGGAAAACGCAAAAGAAGAATAAGAAGAGAAAGAATACTGGTAGATTAGGAGGAGAAGGATAATGAGGAGGAGAATAAGAAGGAGGAGAATAAGGAGGAGTATGAGGAGGAGAATGAGGAGAATGAGGAAAGGAGGAATATTGGTAGACTAGGAGGAGGAATACTGGTAGAGTAGGAGGAGGAGAAAGAGGAAGAGGAGAATGAGGAGGAGAAGGAGGAGAAGAATGAGGAAGAGAGGGAGAAGGAGGAAGAGGAGAAGGAGAAGAAGAACAAGAGCCAGAACAAGCAAGAGCTCAAGAACAAAAAGAACAAGTAGAAAACGAAGAAAAAGAAGAGGAAGAGCAAGAAGGACAAGAAGCAAACGTTAAGCGCATAATTAATTGTATAAAAAAGCAGACATTGCATGACGTCTGAGGTCTCACTCTACTGACGTCTTCACATCCTCATCTATATATATACTCTTTCAGACACATCTTGACGTCCCACTCTCTTTTCTTCCCTCTTCCTTCCTCTCTCGTCCAGCTCAGTCGAAGGTATTTCTCTGGTATAGGGGAGGGCGTGGGTGGGTTTGGGGAGGGGTATGCCCTCCATACATGATCTCCCGTCCTCCACAGACCGCTGGCCCCTAACGACTTCCCCACAGCAAAGTCACACAGCTCCCAACCATCTTCATAACGCGCTGATCTCGTATCATATCTCGTCCCGCTCGAGATCTCGTTCAAGCGTGGCGCCCCCTTTCGTCGGCGCCGAACCTGACGCTTCACGCTCGGCCATTGTCTCGGTCGATTGCCTCTCGAACGACCGTTATAACAGGGAGCGTTCTCGGTTGCTCTCCCTGCCCCTCACCACCACCACCCCCCCCCCCCCCCCCCAATAATAACCGATCCATTTTCTGCCCATGGCCCTCTGCGTGCAGCGCGCGTCCATTGCGGCGGGCGGCTTTTATCGCGGCCTCTCGAGATCTCGAACAAAAGCGCCGCCGCCGACGAGAACAAGAACTACTGATCCAACAACTCCATGTCCATCTTTCAATGGCATTCCTCTGCATGCATAATAATATTGTATGTGCTGCTGCTGCTTACATTCGAATGCAGTTTAGACACCTTTTCTAACATCTAAACGCCGAGTATATAAGACTCATATCATACATATGCACTTGCATACAATATGATTGTCTTAGGTATAGCGTATGAATAGCATAAACTATTGTAAAGTTATAAACATCAAATAAATAGCATATATAGGAAAAGCGTGTGATTAGCACAGGAATCGCAAGGAATAGCACAAGAATAGTACATGAATGACACAAGAATGGCACTTGCAAGAACAGAGGCGAATAGCATATAAGTACAACATTGGAATTGCATATAATAAAGAGCAAACAAAAGCACACGCATACTAGTTTATGAATAGTTTAGGGACAACATCTAAAATTCTGAATAGCATATATAATTACATATATAGTGTATATATTATTAGCATATGAACAGCATAAGAAGACATAAGAATAACATAAGCACAACACAAGAATTAATGGCATAGGAATATAGCGTATGAATAGCATATAATAGGCACAGCATAGTATATAACAGCATAGGAATAGTTTACGAATAGCATATGATTAGCCCAGAAATATCGTATGACTATAGCACTATAGAGCAAAATGATCAGACTGGCGGAAGACAGGAGACGCTGGAGGAATATTGTTCATGATGCGGCCGAACCTCGAAACGAGGATGGCTGAGAACAGAACAGAACAGAACAGAACAGAACAGAACAGAACAGAACGTAGCATGGGAAATTGTAAATAGCGTATTCATGAATAGAGTTCGTGTATACGGTAGGCCTGTGTATACCTTTCTTCTCGAGGCTTCCGTAGAGAGCGGCCGAGTGCGGCAGTTGGTGCTGACCGGGGGCCGTTGGTCCGGCCGAGCCCATCGTAAGCGACGTCATGGTCGGCGTTGGTGATGCGTACCAGGGGTTGGTCGCCCGGTGCCAGGCCTGACCTCCGAACAGACCGAACTTCTCGTACATCTGACTCTGACCGAGTCCATGGTGTCCCTTGTGTGTCTCACTCGTCAGGTTACGTAGCACTCGGTTGATTGATGACACCTGCAGTATAAGTCATTGCAATCACATGCAGTAAGTCATTGCAATCACAGTAAGTCATTGCAATCACAGTAAGTCATTGCAATCACAGTTTAAGCCATTGCAATCACAGTATAAGCAATTGCAATCACATTATAAGTCATTGCAATCACAGTATGAGTCATTGCAATCACAGTATAAGTCAAAATCAAAATCAAAATCATTTATTGATCCCACAATAACAAACAGAAAATAATGCAAGACAATTTATATTTAACATTGTAATGTATTCAATACAGAACTTTATTAGATAGAGAAGGGAGCAATAGGCCCTCCAGAAGGGACAAGTCCCGCTTAGTAGGGAGCCTATATACCATGATTAATTTAAACAAGATGGTGGGGTATGATCAGATGGGAAAAGAACAGGCGCTATAGTATAGTACATAATAATTATGATACAGTATGAATAATATATGAAAGCATGTCTTAACTAAAGCTTAACTAAAGCTTAACTAATAAACAACAAAACTGAGATTAGGAGATGTAAATTAATGTGTGTGCACGTGCAAGGGTTTTAAAGTGGCTGAGGGATGTAACCAAGCGGATTTCTTTGGGTAAACTGTTCCAATTTATAGGGCCCTGGACTCCAAGCGAAAACTTACGGACATTAGTCCTAGCAAACACAGGTCTGAAATCATTACTGCTTCTAGTGCATATCAGGTGCGGTGCAGGATCAAAATAGGAAAAGAATGATGGTGGAAGGAGGTTATTAATATATTTGTACATGAAAATGCAAGTTTGTAGAAATTTAATTTGGGTTATGTTTAGGAGTTTGTGTTCGAAGAATAACGGACTGGTGTGTGAATTTGGTGGAGATTTAGTTATCACTCTTATGGCCTTTTTTTGAAGGATCCTTATATCGTTAAGATGAGAGTCGTATGTGGAAGTCCAGATCATATTGCAGTAAGTAAGATATGGGTATATGAGGGTATAATAGAGATCCCGTAAGATATGAAGTGGAAGAAGATAAGACACTCGTTTTATAATGCCTAGGTTCTTCTTAATTTTATTGCTAATTTCAAAAATGTGAGTTTTCCACTTCAGGTGTTGGTCAATGTAGACACCTAAAAATTTTGTTGAGGATACTTGAGGAATAACAATATTGTTTAAGACAATTTGACTATTGTCATAGGGGATGGATTTTCCTATGGAACGAAAGACGATGCAATTTGATTTTTTTGCGTTAAGTGTTAATTTATTGCTTATAAACCATTCGCTTGCAGACATAAGTTCGCTATTTACCAATTGTATTAAGTGGTCATATGAGGTATGGGAAAAAAAGACATTAGAATCGTCTGCAAACATAATGAAATGTAGCACAGTTGACGAATTTGGCAGATCGTTAATGAATATTAAAAATAAGAGTGGGCCAAGAATTGATCCTTGTGGTACACCAAATAGAATGGGTAAAGGGTTTGAAAGGAAACCATTACATATAACTCGTTGGTAGCGATTCGTAAGATAACTAGTAAACCAATCCAATGAAGTACCTCTAATGCCATAGTGTTCAAGTTTAGTTAGGAGGATATTATGGTCAACAGAGTCAAAGGCCTTGGCGAGATCAAGGAAAATTCCAATAGAATATTCATTTTTGTCCATCGCAGCGGCTATCCTGTCTTGGATATCTAATAGGGACATTGAAGTTGAGTGTCCAGATTGGAAACCACACTCTAACCAAAAATCGAGAATTAGGTATCTATATAAAGTCCTAGGAAAACCATAAGGCAAGCAGCTAACCAAAGGTATGTGTGGCAACCAGTAGCTAACTACACACACATAAAGCAAGTCGGAGCTAACTAAGTCTCATCTGAAGCAACATGGAGGTAACTACAAGCAATTTTAAGCATCCTGAAGTAAGGTAAAATGTTGGATTGGTATTGGGTGGTGTGGGGGTGGGTGGGGCGTAGTGAAGAGGGGGACTTGGGGGATAGCTGCTTGGGTTGAGTGGGTTCTGGTGTTGGTATAGATGTTGAGATGGGGTAGTGGGGTGGGAATAGCTCAGGTGGGGCGGAGTGGGGTATGGGAGAAGGTGAAATACTTGGCCCCTGCCACTCGGTGTTTCACACCTTGACACACCCACACTCCACCCCAAATCACAATCACTGGCCCACACCACCACCGACTTACACCCCTGCCCTCCAAACTTTACATCGCCCTTGCCCCACCCTGAACTTACTCCGCCCACAACTCAGCCCCACTCAGTACCGGGTGGAAGCGGGTTTGTGATGCTGTGGGCCGGGTAGTTTCGAAGTGGGCGGCGTGGTGGGACGAAATTCGAAATTTGGGTGGGGCTCGGTGGTTGGAGGAGGGGTAGGTTGGGTGGTTGGCGGGTGGGAGCAAGTATTTATATGTGGAATAGGTGGGACATCTCCCTCGTCCACCCGCCCACACCACCCACCAGATACCAAACCCCACCACTTAGCCCCACTCAGTGCCGATTGGAAGCGGGTTGGTGATGCGGCGGGTCGGGTGGTTTGAAGTGGGCGGCGTGCTGGAACGAAATCCGAAAGTTTGGTGGGGCTGGGCGGTTGGCAGAGTTGTTGGATGGGTGGTGGGCGGGTGGGAGCAAGTGCTTGGTATGTGGGGTAGGTGGGACGCCTCCTTCGTCCACCCGCCCCACCCACCTAATATCAACCAGCCCACCACTCAGCCCCACTCAGTACCGGGTGGAAGCGGGTAGGTGATGCGACGGGCCGTGTGGTTTTGAAGTGGGCGGCGTGATGGAACGAAAACCAATATTGGGTGGGCTGGCCGGTTGGCAGAGTTGTAGGTTGGGTTGTGGGAGCGTGGGTGGGAGCATGTGCTGGGTAAGTGGGAAAGGTGGGACACCTCCTTCGTCCACCCGCCCCAGCCACCGGATACCAACCCGCTCACCACTCAGCCCCACTCAGTACCGGGTGGAAGCGGGTTGGTGATTCGGTGAGCCGGATGGTTTCGACGTCGGCGGCGTGAAAAGACAAAAACCGAAATTTAGGGGATGTGACGTGGGGCGCTTAGGATGTGGGAGGAGGCATAAGTATATTCTTAACAGGCTGCAATTCGAATGGCGGCGCCAGATCTACATTGATTTCGGGATTTTCGGCAGGTCGCGCCACAGTCATAGAGCCGTAAAGTAACAGTTAAATCACCCATGTAAGCACTATTATATATGTATACCAATTTCTTACGACAACTTAAGATGCTGCCACTGTAATATGGAAATTTTAAAAACTTTCAGGTAGTGATGGCCACACTGTGAGAATAAAAGTGGACATCATTATTAAAGCAATTTGAAGTCAAGTTCGTAACCTTGGAACAACGCATCGTGCAGCGCACATTAATTTCTTCAGATAACACATAACACATACTAGTGGAGAGGGAAATGTGCACGTGTATGTTATGAATTTTAAAAGGAATCAGCGACCTATGGCTATACTGTTGTTGACGTCGACATTATCTTCTTGTGTTCTACACACTGTCGTAGGGCGCTATATAAGTTGTATATTGAAGCATTTAATTCAAATTAAGAGGCATCTGAGGACCCCATCGCCAACCCAACGGTCGGCGAAATCAGCAGATGGAGATAACGACCATAAACATCAGAGGTCGGCAGGCCCAGGCAGCAGCCCTGATAGAGTAGTAATTAAGGTTCCAGCTCACAGACCCTTGCAACGTGGCGGCGGTGGTGGTGAGAGTGATTACAATGATGATGATGATGATGCTGACGACGACGACGACGACGACGACGACGATGACGATGACGATGACGATGACGATGACGATGATGATGATGATGATGATGATGATGATGATGATGATGATGATGACGATGATGATGATGATGATGATGATGAGGTTGCTCACTTTGTCTGTTTTCTTATCCCACCCTCTCCTGACCCTCGCTGTCTTCCACCCTTCTAATATTATGTTTAATTTTATAACTATCTTCTTTTTTGTGCGGACTGAGCCAGTGCTCTTCAACTTTTTTCTCTCAAACCTATCCTGCCCGTCCACCGTCGTCCTGCTGCTACTTCCAGGGCTGAAATACCGAAACTCATGTACCACACACTACCAGAGCCTGGACGCATACATAAATCCATCCTCCACAGGACAATATAAAGAACACAAAACACGAGCGGCTTGTCCAGCAAAAATTACGCTCAAGGCCCATGCATTCGTGAATTCCCAAAACGACTGTTCAAAGAATATAATACAAACATATTGTAAAAGAAACACATGCACTTGAAAGACACATGTGCGGGGAGGACACATGTGCATGGTGTCTGAGGCGCGAGTATTATATGTATAATTGTGTATATTTATATGCATTGGTGTATGTGCATGCGTTTCGGCATGCATGTAAGACTGTTGTAAGTATTATACAGGGTGGCCCAGCATAAATGTCCCGAATTTGCACGCTTATAACTTCGTCAATTACTGGAATTTATTTATACTTTATGCGTCAAATAAAAGGTATTTTGCTCTAGTATTTGCACCTAAAAAATGGAACGGGTACAAGTTTAGGTTTTAAATATATGCTTGGAACAGCGCTAGCTACCATATTTTGTTGTCATTGTTGACGAAATATGGCGCCGTTTCCCCGGGATGTTCACAAATCGTTTTTCGCTAACACGCGCATAGACACAATCATTTTAGGCGTTTATAGGAGTCTCCACCATGAATATCCTATTTTCGCTAAACCATTTCTTTCAATTTTATCAACAGCCGTGCGCGCTGCCACGCGCCGCTTTAGACGCAAAGAAACGGCTGGCTGTTTCGCTGCCCGTTTCTTTGCGTCAGTGTTGGAGTGCTGTTGGACATCACGTCGACAAATAACTTTAGATCATCTTTTAGAATACGATGTTTCTAGGACTACCTGTTTCGCGCTTAATGACCTGGGGAGATTTGCTTGTAGAGCTTATCCGGGTCGTTGTCTTGTCGGCCAATTTACTCGGACCCAAGAGCAGTGTTAGCGGATATGCGCGCCTTAATTCTCATGATTTACGATTAGAAAGTCCTGTTTTTTAAATCAAATTTCCGTAGCAGATAATTAAAGGTATTGTTTATTCCATCCACTGTTAGAAAAGTCGTTAATCATTTCAACCGAATTAAATCTTTTATCAATACGGAAAATTAAGATCAAAACGCGATCATCGTCAGACTCTGTCAACGGCGCGCCAGATTACGTCAACAATGAAAACAAAATATGGTAGCTATCGCTGTTCCGAGCATATAATTAAAACCTAAACATGCACCAGTTCCATTTTTTAAGTGCAAATACTAGAGTGAAATACCTTTTATTTGACGCATAAAGTATAAATAAATTCCAATAATTGGCGAAGTTATACGCGTGCAAAGTCGGGACATTTATGCTGGACCACCCTGTAGTATGTCTGTATAAGTGTATATGAATTCACATGTATACATATACAAGTATTTGTTAGTAGGTATATGTATGCATGTATATGTATGTACGGCTTTCTTAGCTATATAATTATATATTATATAGATCAGCGGTTCTCAACCTGTGGGTCGCGACCCCCGCGGGGGTCGCCTGACGATTTGCCAGGGGTCGCCTGGACCTTCAGAAATTTGTAAAATACGCAATAGTAGTTTCAGCTCTAGTTAGTACACTACAGCAATTTAAAAAAGTTCTTATACTTTTTATATGATTCATTCGTTAGATTAATAGATTGCGATAGCTAATAAAAGTTTTGCCATCTTAGTTTTCAAATGTAAAGTCTACTTTTACCATTCTCCCAAAAAACAAGGGTGGTGTAAGTCTTAAACCACCTCTCTGAGCACTGAAATCATGAGTAATTTTGCTAAGATGAAAGCTTAAAATTTTACAGTGTCCAAATCCCAAAAAATTTAAACAATTGGACAGACACTCTGAAATTTTAAACCATGACTATCAGAATTGAAAATGAGCAATTCCATTGAGATGACAGCTTAAACTGCAGCCATTACAGTGTGGATATTCAAAGAATTTAAGCAATGAGGAGGGGACATTTATTGAAGTCTTAAGCCACGTCTGTGAGCACTGAAATAATGAGTTATTTTTGCTAATATAAGGTACCGGTAGCAGCTTAACTGTTATAGTTATAATAAGTGCAAATCCCAAATTTGTAAGCATTGGGCCGAAACTGTGAAGTCTTATACCATGACTATCAACACTGAAATGATGAAGAATTTCGTTAAAATGACAGCCTAAATTGCTACCATTGCAGTGTATGGAAATCCAAAAAATATTTTGACAATTGGGAGAGACACATCCCCTACCCAAACTCCACTCCATTTTCGGCGCATTGATAAAGAACACAGTTAGACCTATGGCCCAAGTTCATCAAATTCGTTGCCAACAAAAACGAATCAGTAACGGTGAAATGAGAGTTAAGAAATGAAGAACTAAATGATATTGACCATTTTTTTAGAGTAGCCTATAATTGTTTAGGCTAATAGTTGTTAGGCTTCACAAGTCGAATAAACTTATGACATTTTAACTTGAAATTACCGAATGGGTAGGGATTGGCTCTAAGCATTGCAAGAGCCAGTAAACCTCAATTGTCAAAACCAGTTTTCGAGTTATGGGGGTGAAAATGCATGACAATGGACAATGGTAACAAAAATGCAGTGAAGGGGGTGAACTCAATCAATTTTGCTGTTGGGGTGGGTGGGGTCGTCATAACTTTCGAACTGTTGCCAAGGGGTCGCCGCACTAAAAAGGTTGAGAACCGCTGATATAGATCCATGCGTGAATGTATGAATATGTCTGAAGTTGTTTGTATATGGTCATATGCATGTGTTTTAGGCCTACATGTAGGTATATATGGATATGTATGTATGTAGATATGTATTTGTATATATAGATATATATTATTATGTATGCTCACAAATGTATATATGTATGTATATGTTTGGGTATGAGTTTATGCATACATTTATATACAAGGTTTAAAATAATCATGCACATGAGAGTGCCTTGTATACTGCTAGATGTATACGATTCTATTTGTAAAGCCATCGATGAGCGTATACATGAATGGAGAGAAGGTATAATTGTGTGTAGCCTATATTTGTATGCGCATGTATGTATCGCTAATGACACTTGCACGGGTCAGGCTTCTGCAAGTGATAAATCGGCCATGGCCAGGATGGGAGCATACCCAACACTGTTGTATGCGCAATGAAAAAACCTAACTCCAGTCTCCTCAGAGAGGTTTTCTGGTTGGGTAGCCGTTGAGTATTGCGCTGACCATGCATGGCACCAGTTTGCAAAACGTCGCATATGTAGTAAACCACCATGCCAGAAGTTGATCATTGCAAAGGACAAAAACGATGATATTGCGATGATTATTATTAATACCATTATACCCCAAGGTTCCCTGTGTGGATTGATCTTGATTATACCCAGTGGCAGGGAACGACGGTCGCTGACCCCTTGGGAGCTACGCCTCATAAACAGCTCGGTCGACGACGCTAATGTCTCGCAGCGAGAGGTCATAAACTTGACGCGACCGTGACTGATTGACAGATAAGCGCTCAACGGCTGTCGCAGATGTGCTTCCTCGTATAGGCAGACACTTAGACGGATATAATTATAGTACATTAAATATATATGTATATACATGTGTATTGTGTGTGTATATATAAGAAATCTTCCTGCAATATACGCATATATTATATATACATATCAAGGCAGAGGCGTATACTAAAGAGAGGTTCTGGTCGGTGCAGTTAATGTACGAGTAGATAGCGTTGTTGATCGGATCGAAGCGCTGGATGTTATACAAGAAATTTTGAAAAGTCAGCTGAGTTTGGTTCAAAACTAGAGCTTTCAATTATAGGGATTATGCCTAACTTCGACAACGCCTGGAATGCGCCTAGGGTCTGAAATTGGATCCCTGCTCAGCACAATGGCAGTCGCTACCAGTTTGACCAAAAGGCCAATATTCCCAGCAACAATGGACACACCAGAGGTGACCACGAACCAAGGTGGAATTCGAACAACAGAGATTGGCCACCTCTGAGGAGCAACTCCCTATACAACTCCCTATTCAGAAGTGGCCGCCGCTACAAGAGACAACCAATTACGGCCTATACCTAACAACAACCACAACAGAGCATCTTACAACAACACAAACAACACTACAAACGCCACAAACAACAATAGCAATACAAACAACAGCAACAACAATAACAACCGTGACATACAACCAATCATTGAAGCAGTCATCAGTCGCCTGCAGAATGACAAGAGCAACCCAGCCATGGAATACAACAACAAGCGTCTATACAGCACCACCAACAACAACAACAGCAACAACAACAAAATCAACAACGACAATGATCGAAGCCCCAAAGACAAGTCAGCTTTGTTCACTTCAGCGCAGACAACCGACATGCAGTGAAATCCTCAAACAATTCGGACTTCCAGTGCATCAGTTGTGCATGGAAGTCAAATCTTCAAAAAGAACTGGACAAACTTGCCACCTTGACTGAAACGCACCATGGAAATATGGCTCTCAACATTACCCCCGGACTTGTTGATGGTTTAGTCAAGGATATTTCCTCCATATTAACCGAGGCTGGGCATATGGTAACAGAAAGAGTACAACTGAAAGACAGAATGATGGCGCACAGAGAAGAACTCAATACGTACATACATACATACATACATACATACATACATACATACATACATACATACATACATACATACATACACACATACATACATACATACATACATACATACATACATACATACATATATACATGCACACATACATACATACATACATACATACATGCATACATACATACATACATACATACATACATACATACATACATACATACATACATACATACATGCATGCATACATACATACATACATACATACATACATACATACATACATACATACTTACATACATACATATTACATACATACCTGCCTGTCTGCCTGCCTGTCTGTCTGCCTGCCTGCCTGCCTGACTCTCCGGACTTGACCCGCTGCCTATCGATTTTGTTTTGATTGAGCGCCTGTGAATAAGCTGGTTCCCGCGACTTGGCTTTTGTGGGCGCTGTAGAAGTTTCGAGATTACGATTACGATTACATATATTCAGGTATACGTGTATCTAATTGTTTATGCATTTAGGTAAATATCCATGCGTGTATGCATGCATGTAGACACGTATGCATATTTGCATCCATGTATGTATGTATGTATGTATGTATGTATGTATGTATGTATGTATGTATGTATGTATGTATGTATGTATGTATGTATGTATGTATGTATATATGTGTGTATGGATATATGTATGAATCTATGTATGCATGCATGCATGAATGTTTTTATATATGTGTATAATGTATGAATGTGTAAGTACATGTATGTAATGTTTGATGGCATATTGATTGTGTGCAAAATAGAAGATTAAGCCATTACTAGAAGATGACATGTATCAGGAAACAACCACAGATATTCAAAACCGTCACTAATTTATCAGCGTGACGGAGGGGCTGGTGCTCTTCGTTCCATTTGAACTATAAGCCCGAGGTAGTTTAAACCCGCCGGCCACGGCAAGACTTTAATAGCAGTATCTGCTTGTAGGGACCCCCTACACGGACGAAGCCCACGGTATCCCCTAATGCCCATCTCGTGAAGCGACCCCCGTAGCTTTAATCAGTGGTCGTTGGCGCCGTTGAATAGTAACCGTCGTTACAGACAAAGAGTTGCCGCTGTTGTTGCTGATGAAGACTTGTCAAGTTGTCGCGATTAAATTATTCTTGGTTAAGGTAAGAGATTATTAAGTATTATTAGTATTAAGTCTCATGTATTCGAAAATGATATGCAGAGACAAACGATAATTTTTGAATTGCCCCAATGTCTGCATTTATGTATATATGTACAAATGTATGCACGCATGTACGTATGCATACATCCATGAATGTATGTATATGTATGTATGTATGTATGTATGTATGTATGCAGTGGCGTAGCCAGCTATTTTTTCATGGGGGGGGCAGTGGGGTGGCAGCTTAAAATGATGGGGTGGCTACCGTTAGCAATTAAAGCGTGCATCGGCATCGGTATATTGCCATAGACTATGTATTTTTAGATTTTGGATGTATTACAGTATTGGACATAATACGCATGCAAGCCTCACTAGCTTGTCTGTCCCACAGTGCACTATAGTGGCCTGTCCCACTTTCCAATCACCCACCCTATAAGAAGTTGTACAGGAAGTTGTATAAAAAATAAAATAAGTCATAAATTATATAGCATTCTTTAATTCTTTATCACTCGTAAAAGTAAAAAGTAAAACAAACGCAGGGATTGGGGGGCAGCTGGGGGGGCAGCCCTTCCATTTGGGGGGGCGGCTGCCCCCCCGTGCCCCCCCGTAGTTACGCCACTGTATGTATGTATGTATGTATGTATGTATGTATGTATGTATGTATGTATGTATGTATGTATGTATGTATGTATGTATGTATGTATGTATGCATGTATGTATGTATGTATGTATGTATGTATGTATGTATGTATTATGTATGTATGTATGTATGTATGTATGTATGTATGTATGTATGTATGTATGTATGTATGTATGTATGTATGCAGGTATGTATCCAGTGCATGTATGTATGTATGTATGTATGTATGTATGTATGTATGTATGTATGAATATATGTATGTATGTACGTGTGTATGTGTGTATGTATGTATGTATGTATGTATGTATGTATGTATGTATGTATGTATGTATGTATGTATGTATGTATGTATGAATGTATGTATGTATGTTTGTATGCATGTATGTATGTATGAATATATGTATGTATGTACGTGTGTATGTATGTATGTATGTATGTATGTATGTATGTATGTATGTATGTATGTATGTATGTATGTATGTATGTATGTATGTATGTGTGTATGTATGTATGATGTAGTGTGTTTGTAGTATGTATGCTGCATATATATATATATATATATATATATATATATATATGTATTATTCTTGTATTCATATCTTATTTAGGCAAGCATGCATTATGCATGGTTAAACTGTGTACTCTAGCATATGTTTTACGCAAATATTTATAAATTTTTGGATGTTAGCATATATGCACATTTTATGAATGTGTAAGCACACTGTACAGTGTACACACTGTACAGTGTACACACTGTACACTATGTATGTTTTGTTACTCATACTACATACGTTTTAGTTGAAAACCTCTGCCCTCCTTTGTCTCAATGTCTCAAATCCTATTCTATTCTCACATGGTATACATGTATGTTTGTTTTGATGTATGCAGTGTAAGAATTGCAGAAAAATTACTGGCGGGGGGTTTGGACAATTATTCACTTCGAATCGGAGAGTAAAAAACAGATTTTACTATGGGGCTCTGAGAAAGACCGGGGGTTGAAACCCAACCTTCCTACAATTCTCACCCTGGATGTATGTACATATGTATTTAGTTATATGTATATGTATGTATGTATGTATGTATGCATGTGTGTATGTATGTATGTATGTATGTATGTATGTATGTATGTATGTATGTATGTATGTATGTGTGTATGTATGTATGTATGTATGTATGTATGTATGTATGTATGTATGTATGTATGTATGTATGTATGTATGTATGTATGTATGTATGTATGTATGTATGTATGTATGTATGTATGTATTTCTGAATATGTATCAATTAATGTGGTCATGCATTAATGAATATACATTAATGGATTTAATGGAACAGGATATAGAAGAACTAAACAAGAATCGATCTGGACTCCGGATGGAAGACGTGGTAGAGGAAGGCGAAGGAAGAACTGGATTGAGACTGTGCGAGAGGATCTTCAGGGTCTGGAAATAACATGGAGCAATGCTGTTTGAGTGACGATAAACAGAGCATTGCCCGATGTACAAATCTGCACGGGAAAGACTAAGGTAAGGTCTAATGCGGTCATTCTGTTGTAATTCATTCAGTCATTCGTAAACTTATACAGCGCATCTTCAAAGGAATATAGCCAAAGTGGCTCCCGAATGCAACACGGATACGTTGCATTAAAATGCTTCCTAAGAGTATCAGGAAGCAGTGCAACTCCTGGGATACCATTCCAGACCACTAGACCCATCACTGAGAGAATAATAATAATAAATATTTTTTCTTTAATTTAACGCGTGCTGACGCACTGCACTTTACATGTACAAGTTATTCAGCAATCTAAATTAAGCTTAATATAACCAATAACATTTATAACTAACAGAATAACCACTAACAGAACAGACAAGCTGCAATACAGAGGGCTAATAGCAGCCTACAAAGCATTCCATTGCCCGCCCAACGGGGGGCTCGAACTCGTTACCTCTCGACCTCTACGTCAGCGTGTTATCCATTTCTCTACCGGGCGACCGGGCCACCGTTGTGCAGAAAGGAGCATGGGCACCAGCTGAGAGGAACAGCAGAGCTCTCTTATTTAGTCTGAGGCGAAATCCAGCTGACATTGACATAATTATATAAAATTATAAATGACTATTGATAGGCTATAATATTCTGCTATTTAGCCTACTTTTATGTAACACTGAAAATAACTGCATTTCACTCATTTAACTCATTGGCCGCGGGACCATTTCTTTGCAGTACCCGGCGGCATCATAGAAAATTTGAACCCCAGCAGTACAATCGTAAACTTGACCCGAGGCAGCTCGATCATAAAATTTCATCGCAGGGAGCCAGAGATCATTTATTATCTGTTGCCCTAAGCCGCAGCCCTACGAAAATCATACACAGAGCGGCAGCTCAGCGGCTATTAATAATTATTGTCATTGACTCTTGAAATGTAAAGGGGGAAAAGAAAACGCAAAGAAACTCAAATTATTAGTCTAGGCCTACTATGCTGTACAGTAACGGTTACTGTACAGCATAGTAGGCCTAGAGTAACCTGACTAAAGAAACTGTCTGCATTTCAGCCGCCCATGCCACAGCACTCATCAGCAGCTCTACGAATGTCGCGTTCTAGGGTATACGCCAGTGGCGTAGCCAGGAATTTATAATGGGGGGGTTAATGACCGGATACCATGTTTTTTTTGCTTTTTCCTATTTTAATAGATAAATAACATTTAAAAAACTTTTTCCGGAGTCAATGGGGGTTTAACTCCCCGAAACCCCCTTTCCTACGCCACTGGGGTAGGCTATAGCAAATCTATTCAAATCTATCATGCGTCATGGTCAGGGGCTTCTATCCCCCCTAATCAACCGGGCGCAATCCATCTTCTTTCCTCCCTTTTCTGGGCCGGCCTTCCTCTATGTATGCAATATAATGTAAACTAGCCATGCCCTCCTCTAGTGTGGGAATGAAGGTTTGTTTGGAGGAGGACAAACGAGCATCCAGCAGACGATCGCCGAAGCATGTGTAGTGCCGAGAAGGGACCTGGTATGGGGAGGGAATGTGCCCCTCGCTATAAAATTTTTAGCAATTTTTACGATTTCCGCATTCCAATTTCAGCATTTTAAGCTGTGCTGTTAGCAGAATTACTCTACTGTTTCAGTGGAGGAATTGCTGCCAAAATTGGGCAACATAAGTTATGTTTTGCGCCTCTGATCAGTGTGCACTTGAGAGTCGTTACATAAATTTTTAGAGCACGATGCAATACAATAAAATACAATGTAGGTCCTACATTGTAAGCCCGTGCACGTAAAAATGATGTTGCTTTACTAAGTGTTCAAGGATCAAATTTGACTGTCTGAAGTTTGAAAGATAACATTGGAGAGAAGCCATTTAGTTGTGCAGAATAGTATTTGTATTAACATTATTTTTTAAATTATAATATGATTGTATTATTTATTAAAATAGTAAAAACATAATTATATTCATGTAATAGGACATTTTTATTATGGTATATTATAGCTGTTGTAGCAGTTCATGCAATTCAAAAATGCAAATAGTAGCCTAAGTAAAAACTCAAAGTGTTTAAAGTGCATACATTTTGCTAAAAACTATTAGGCCTACCATTTTGTTTAAATTTATATGGAGGGGAAGTATTTTCTGGGGGGATCTTCCTCCTAGTTATGCCTAGATTGAACGCTGCCTTCCATGTCCGACCTTACCCCCCCAACCGACGTGAATTTTGGCTATGTCTTCTGATCCCCCCTATTTTTCACTGGGCGCAAGCTGCGTCCGCCATGTAGCCTATAGGGATAGAAGCCCCTGGTCATGGTATGATTTAAAAAGGGTCTGCACTCCAGCAATCCATAATTGTCGGCTTCTTATACAACCCATAAGAAAGATAAGTCCAAGAACTTTCTCATCACAGGGACTGTTGTAGAGTGCCAATTGTGAGCCCTAGTTTTTCGGCTGACTTTTGTAGAAATTGGTTCGCGAATTTGTTGGACTGTTTTGCCATGAAGCTCACTAAATCCATCGTCAAGAATAAATCGAAGAAATCTATTGAACGTAACTCAGCAGTTAGGTTAGTTTGATAGAGCTGCTAAGTCCATCCTTATACTCTATTTCAAATCCACCTTTGGTGCGTAATTCGTGTCAGCAGCTTCCCAATCCCCTGTTGTAAATACAAGTCTCAGCTGTCTCATGCAGCATCAGCAAGGTCCGGCCTGGAATACAAGTATGTCTCAGAGCCATCATTACCAGCATCTGCAATTGAGGCCTTGCAGGTCTCAATTGTCTAACTCTCGGCATCACTAAAAGGCTCAATGTCATCGATTGTTGACTGTGTATCTTTCTCGCGACGCCATCTAATCAGAAAAATAATGTACTGCGTGAGTCGTATGATGGCAGTTAGGACTGCAATAAAATTGCATCGCTAATAAACTAATGATCGCACCTACACTCCTACAGTTACAACAGCCAGACGTCTCCACCCGCCCTATAATAAAACTCGAGGTCTGAAAGGGTACCGGTACCGTGCTCTCTTACACGTGGCAGCCCATCGTAAATTATACGGTAGGAAACCCTTTCGCTTAATGACACACGTCAGCCCTGTTGAAAAGCATCGACAAGCCAGGCCAGGCTGAGAATCTGATCTCCCATTACTAGAAGTACCATAGATTGCCAGCACGACGCCTAAAGTTCCTGTATATCTGTTACCTCGTACCTCGCGGTCAAAGTGTGAATTAGGCCTAATGATTATTTATTTATGTACATATTATTATATTATATTGACTGTCTTTCTTAACTGATCGATGTTCCCGCAGTGCGTTTGCAGGTGGTTCATTAAGGTATATACCTGCTTACTTATTGCGCGCGAGATGAACTGTTTGATAGGTAGCCAGCACATAATTGCAGTAAGCACAGGACGTGAGGCGTCTAAACATGGCGATATGAAAATATGCCTTGCAGAGCATGATATACGGCCCATAGCGCAATTCGATTGCATGGGAGACTTAGCTCTAATATAGGAGGCATGTGCATGTGTTTCTAAAGCTATAATCATTATTATTATTATTTTAGTATTAACTAGCTGGGGTACCCGGTGTTGCCCGTGAAATTTAGGATTCGTCCCGCTGCGGCTACAACCCAACCACACCACACCCTCCACAGCCAACCACACTCGAACCTCCACCTACGCCCAGAGAAATTTGTGTTTTCGGGAAAATTTCCTCGTCCCAGCCCCACTTCCACCCCCAACTCCACCCCAACCGTCCCGTAGCAGAGCAAAGGAATCTACGGCCTGGAATGTTTTTGAAGGGGCGCTATATAATGAATGAATGAATAAATGAATAAATGAACGAACGAAAAACAGGTATCAGTTTTAAAGAGGCAAGTTCTCCATCAAGTTACTTCTATATTTTAATCGTAATTTCTAAACTTCTAAAGTGCCACTCAAAAGTCAATGTAGGGCACCAGCTTATTCAGAAGCGCTGCATTGAGTCAGCGGGTTGTTCAAAGGGTAGTCAAGAAAGAGGTTCGAGTCCGGTAGCCAAAGAGTCAGATGTTAATGCAGGTGACGTTTAGGAAGGTGGAGGATCCCGAGGATCAGAAGAATAGGGTATCAATTATTCTTCTGAACAGACTAGACGTTGGTTTGGGGAGAAAATCTCGAGGCGTGATAACCAGAGCCAATTATCCAAGTTTCTCCACAGCTTGACCTACCTAAATTCTGTACTGGTAGCATGCAAAATGGACAAAATGGAGCTTGACTTAAAGCAGACTTGATTCCATATATAACGCTGGTGAATATGTAGATCTCTCTGACTTAATTTCAATGGGCTGTTGGGGGGGCCCGGTAGAGTAGTGGTTAACACGCTGGCGTAGAGTGCGAGAGGTTGTGAGTTCGAGCCCCCGTTGCGCGGATTTGCTTTGTAGGCTGCCATTGGCGCCGTGTAATTACAAAGCTGTCTGTTCAGTTAGTAGTTAAGTTTAATTAAGATTACTGCATAACTTGTAAATGTAAAGCGCCGTGCGTCTTGCAGGCGTTTAATTAAAGAAAAAATATTATTATTATTATTATTATAAATTTCAAATTTTTACATTAGTGTAATTTATTGGTAATTAATTTTGGTGCATTTGTGAAAAATTACATTAGTATACAGCGAGATTCCAGACAAATAGGCCATAATCGATAGGAATACCATTTGCATGGGCACTCGCGGGAGGGTTAAAACTTAGGCATAGATCTAAAAGTCAATGTTACCGTTTTCAGCAAGAGCTTAAAAATGCAAGGCAGAAAATTAAGAGCTTCTTTATTTCTAGAGAGATTTCTATACTTTCACTGAAATGTATCATTTGTAACAATAGTATTTTAATGGTAAGAAATTTCTTAAACCCCAAAAGTAGTAGTTAAAAAAATGGGTGTCAGTTTTCAAGGGGGGCAAGTGCTCCCCTTGCCCCTATGTGCGGGCGCCCATGGGCGAGCCGCAGCATTAAGGACATATTGTAACTTAGTTATTCGTGAAAGGGCTAAGCCCGATTAGCTGGCACTTCCATAGTCATTTCTAATGCATATAAATGCATGCATCAGAGTAGTGGCGGCTTTGGTTGTAAGCGAGCGACGCACTGAGCGAATCTGATGGAGACGGTAGTAGCACTTCCGACATGCATTCCTCACGTGATTAGAAAAGGTCAATTGGACACCCAAATCACGCACAATGGTAGAAAAGTCATGATAGGAAAGCTATGTTGCAGATTTTGCATATCAACTTTAGAAACTTGCAGGGGACTTCCAACCCAAATAAATTGTGCTTTTGCAGGATTTAGCTTGAGACGGTTGGATGACATCCAGACGACAATCGTTTCCGACGTCATGAGTATTTTCTCGACTAGAGAAATAACCTCTAAAGCTGGACCCTAGACAAATGCCTCTGCGTCATCAGCATATTGATGTGCCACAACCCCCACATAAGACAAAATCTTATTTAGGTCAGAGGTATACAAAATGTAAAGCAAAGGCTCTAAAATAGAACCCTGTGGAAGACCAAAGGAGACTCTGGACCAGTCAGACCGGGTGGAACGAAAAACCACAGACTGGCTGCGCCTTCATGGTCCAGTTCAATGGCGTCATTCTTTTGTCTTCATCTGATCTCTTCATCATCATCATCATTATCCATGGGTTAACAACCCGTAGGTGTCCAATGCACACTTTATCGTTCTCCTCCAAAGTCCGCGGTCCTGAGCAGATCTGCTTAAGCTGTAAATGTCTTGATTGCACCACTCTTTGATGTCGTCTATCCACTCTCTGTTTGGTCGTCCTCTCCTTCCATTACCATCCATACTTCCCAGCATCACACTTTTTATCTTTCTGTCATCCTCCATTCTGCATATATGTCCGAATAGGCTGAGTTTCCTCCTCATTACTTTCTGCATAAGGTCTTCTTTTATATTTAATCTGCTACGAATCTCCTTGTTTGTAACCTTCATTGTCCAATTCGGATGTAATATTCTTCTATAGCAATACATTTCGAAGGCCAATATCTTATCTCGATCCGTCTTCTTGACAGTCCATGCCTCACATGCGTATAGTGCTGTGCTGAACACACATGTCATTAAGACGTTCAATTTAGTGCCGTAACTTATTTGCTTGCTGCTCCAGATGGTGTTCAGTCCTGCCATGGCTCCTTTTGCTTTTACTATTCTTGTCTCTATTTCTTTTGTGCAGTCGTTATTCCACGTCAACAGGCTGCCCAGGTACACAAACTGTGTTACATTTTCAATCGTCTGATCTTGCACTTTGATTTCCTTGTCTATTGTTTCTCTCCCAAACACCATTGTTTTTGTTTTGTCCACATTTATCCTTAACCCAGCCCTTTGTGCATCCTTATTTAGCCCACCTACACTTTCTTGTAACCTTTCGCAACTATACTCCAGTAAGTCAATGTCATCTGCAAATCGCAAGTTATTAATTTGCTCTCCTTGTACAGAGACTCCAGTTGAATTCTCCTGAGTATTCTCCATTACTCTTTCCAGGTATGAAATAAATGTGTTTGGTGAAATTGGATCACCCTGTCTTGTGCCTATTGTAGTCAAAAACCAACCTCCTACTTCCCATCCGACTCTTACTGCAGACTTTGACCTCTCTGCAATATTCTTTAAGATTTATATTAGTCTCTTGCCTACTCCATAGGATTCCAATATTGCCCAAGTTACCTCATGCCTGATGGAATCAAATGCCTTTTGAAAAACAATAAAACAGTTATAGACATGTTTGTTTTTTCTTTTGGCTTTTTCTGCAATTAATCTTAACATCAGGATTTGTTGAACAGTACTTCTATCCTTTCTAAACCCTGCCTGCTCATCCGACATGTATTGCTCCGTTCTTGCCTTCAGCCGATTTAGGAGAATCATCATGAGCACCTTCCCCATATGATTTATCAATGCAATTGTTCTATAGTTTGTACATAGGGTTAGATCTCCTTTCTTTGGTATTGTTACAAGTATGGATTTTGTCAATGCCTCTGCTATTGTTTCCTCTTGTCATACTAGTTTACATATCTCGTGGATTGATTTTATCATGTCCTTCCCTCCAGCTTGTATCATTTCTCCTGTTATTCCATCCGTTCCAGGGCTTTTACCTTTTTTCAAGTGATTCACCGCCTTTTCCACCTCTTCATGTAAGATGTTATCCTTCTCGTCCTCCTCGTTTGGTGGGGTTGTTTCTCTTAGTTCTTCAAGCAGCTCTTCGTTCGTTTGTTCCGTCTCACTATACAGCTCGCTACAGTATTCTGTCCATCTTTCCTTTATCTTTTCCTTGTCCATCAGGATGTTTCCGTGTTTATCTCTAACTGCTATTTGTCTTGGTTGCCATTTCCTATTTATTCTTTTTATCACTTTAAACACTTCCCTTGTTTTATATTCTCCTGCGTACTTTTCGATGTCTACACACTGTCTTTCCAACCAGTTCTGTTTATCCATCCTAGCTGATGACCTCCCGACATTGCATAATTTTCTATACTCTGTCTTTGCCTGTTCAGATTTTTTAGCTCTCAATCTCATCTCCCTTTTTTCCCTTGCCAGGTCTAATGTTTATTTGCTTATCCATTTCCTCTTCGGTTGTTCTGCTAAAGGTAGGCTATTACTGCTTCAACAGTTTGTTGTATGATCTTTTCGAGTGCCTTCACCTTTCCCTCCAAGCTAAGATGTTCCATTGCTGTCTCACTGATTTTCTGATCTCTTACTCATTACATATTCCCTTGATTATATAGGGTGAGACGAAAGTTCGTTCACCGTTTTCAAAATGCGTTATCTCAGTAACGGCTTCATATTTCTCTATAATATTTTGTCCGGTGTATACATCAGTCAAATGAAAGATACTGGTACAAATCTGATTATGATCCGGTCCGTTTTCACCTTTATGTATAAGAAAATGTAAAGACGACCAGTTTTTGCTGAAAAAAACTGCGTAGGCCTATAGGCTACGCCTAGCCTCGTATACAAGCGTGACAAGACACTGTTGTTACCTATATAGGACATACACAGACGTAGGCTATTAGCGTGCAGTATCTGCTTTCTGCTTAATGACAGAACTTACTCTGTCCCACATAGGAAGAGTACGTTCCGCCTGCTCCACAGATGAAGTTTTAGTCCGTCGGTGATGGTTTGGGGTGGGATGACTGCCAGGGTCTCACTAAACTTCAATTTGTGCCAAATGGTACCAGACTGAAGTCGCAGCTAGTAGGCCTATTACGTACATCACAGACATTTTCGAGCAGATCGTGAAGCCAGCGTTCTAGAGAGAAAATTACAACGGCAGCGCCTTTTTTTATTTGTTGACAATGACCTATATAGGAGTATTTCAGCAGGATGGCGCACGCTGTGATACATCAGCTGTGACGACAAAGTGGCTAGAAGACAACCTCCCGTCATACATAAAGCAGAAGGATTGGCCACCCAACTCTCCGAAACTTTCTCCTATTGAGGACTTGTGGAGTATTTTATCTCTCGGCGTTTATAAAGATCCTGAGCCAAAGAACGTTGATCAGCTCAAGCGTCGCCTCCAACGAGCGTGGAGATCGACAACAGTCGGGACACTTCAAAGGCTGATCCAGTCATGCCGGATAGTCAGTGCTGTCATTAAGCAGAAAGGAGACACTGTACGCTAATAGCCTACGTCTTTGTATGTCCTCTATAGGTAACAGCAGTGTCTTGTCACGCTTGTATACGAGGCTAGGTGTATACACAGTTTCTTTATTGTGTCAATTTGACGAACGCAGTTTTTTCAGCAAATACTGGTCGTCTTTACATTTTCTTATAAATAATGGTGAAAACGGACCGGATCATAATCAAATTTGTACTAGTATCTTTCATTTGACTGATGTAAGCACTGACAAAATATTATAGAGAAATATGGAGCCGTTACTGAGATAACGCATTTTGAAAACGGTGAACGAACTTTCGTGTCACCCTATATTATTCCCAGGAGAGAAACCCTCTCAGAATGTGGCCCAACCATTGTCTGAGTTAACAGACTGCATCTAAGGTATTTTGCTGTTTGCATGTTTACCAAAATATTCTTTTTTCTTCAGGTATCCAAATGCAGAGCTGCTGGTTCAAGTCTTCCAAGTCTTGCTGAACCGTTTTCCTTTTACGATGGATTGCAGCCCATCTGGATATGTAAGCAGTGTTTGTAAATTAATATGTAGCCTATCATTGGAATTGTTTGTATAAGTATTTATATTTTTGATGTTGTAAGAAATTAGATGGCGTAATTTGTTGTTTCCTTTACAACACTTATAAATGCAAAAATGTGAGTTAGATGTGTTGGCCCTAACTAGTACTAGGATGAAATTTCCATTGATATAACATGGTCATCTTATATATGCCTGCTTAAGCGTAAACGACATTATCACTAGTCTTAACGGCATAAATAACTTGAACGTTCAGAAGGCTTTGGGGTCCTTCTGTATGGCAACGCAGTACTTGAACTTCAGACTTTCGCAGCGCGCAACTGCCTGTTTGCCGCCAATGCTAACTGACTGTGTTATTATTATCTTCTTGCTTCACTGTAAATGATTTAAAACACTATATAGCACGATTTTTCTATTTTTGATGTTGTAGAAATTAGATGGCGTAATTTGTTGTTTCCTTTACAACACTTATAAATGCAAAATGTGAGTTAGATGTGTTGGCCCTAAAATACATCTAATATATGCCTGCTTAAGCGTAAACGACGTTATCAGTAGTCTTAACAGCATAAATAACTTGAACTTTCATAGGGCGTTGTGGTGCTTTTGTATGGCAGCGCAGTAGCCTACTTGTACTTCTGGCTTATTGCAACGGGCAACCTACCTGTTTGCCGCCAAAGCTACTGACTTTGCAGCCCAACAACAGACAACTGTTATAAAACTTTGTGGCAATGCCGTATGCAGTTGAAGTAAAGAGATTTTCACAGCGCACAACCACCTGTCCGCAACACTATTATCACGTCTTCTTCCGCCATTTGATGCGCTAGTTCTTCACACTCTTCGAGACATATAGCAAGCTGAGCAATTATGGGGTCAAGAATACCGCCATCTTTAATAGACCTCTAGATGGTTGGGGGCTGAACATAGAGAGGTGACGTGGGTGGACTCCGCAGTGGACCACATGGCCAGCAATTTTGGAAGGCTAGCAGAGAGCGACTGAAATGTTGGTGCAAGGAAGGTGTATATACATTGTAAGATAGATGCTCTTTATTATCTGCTGGGGTTCCACCAGATTTTAAAATGTTGAGTTTATATACTGCTGAGGTTCAACTGTAGAGGGAGATGTGAGAATAACCGTTTTTAAGCCAGTCATTTCTGACTTTTGAGCAAAAGTGAAATAAAAATGAAAAACTACTGTAATTATATTTTAATTATAGCCTACATAGTAGACTTCTCTGAATAGAACTGCAAAAACCGTACAGATTAATGAGTAAAGATTACACGACAAACTGGACAAAACGACGAAAACGAGAGAAATAATTGTTTTTATAATCAGTTTTGCTGTATTTGTAAAACTTTGGCTTTACATTGATGTCCTATTATGATTTTGACCTTAGATTGATGTTCTTCGAGGCAAAAATCATATATGTAACCGACACTATGTCGCATGTCGGGTGGGTTATGCCAAATGGGTACATAACACTAAATAAATTTCTAATGATTGTTATATTCATATTAGCCTATTTTCTGTGGTAGACCTACTATAATCGTTCTATATAACTTTATTATATTATAAGTTAACTGAGTTCAATCCTAAACAAGAAACAATAACAGTTAACAAATTGGAGCTAACTTAAGTTCGATTAATGTCTTAGGGATATACATTAAATTTGGTAAAGAAGGTATTAGCGAAGATTAGTTTTGCGTACGCATGCGGTACATGGGAGAGGGGTGCACAAAACGTAAAGAAATATTTTCGTAGTCTCACTTGTACTTGTACTTGTACTTGTACTTCTCTTTATATTCTATGCTATAATAAAAAAAATTCACTGGTTTCACCAGGTCGGCAAGATTCACAAGCTTTGCTGCTACATGCGCACATTTTTATCCTTATTTAGTAATTTTATTCGTTTTTGTCGTGGATGTTGTAATTGGTTTTATCAATATCACATGGGAAAATTTTCTAATTATCAGTTTTATGTTGGAGCGCAAGATTTACGAATTTAAGGCTGAACTTTTGTTAAATTTAAGTTTTTGATGTTTTTAGGAGCCATCGTCATTTGCCATCGAAAACCTAATGAAGCAAATCCACTGATGGTGTCGTCAATAACGATCACATCAAATGGAAAAGTGGTCATCTGTGATATTGCTGGAATTCCTCAGGCCCTCTGCTGTTTGATGGCAGTGTATTTTATTCTAGACATTGCATTCTTCCTGCATTGAGGAAGACACTATCGTTTTTACAAAGTTGTGTATATGAATTGGAATCAGCGGAGTGTATATGAATTGGAAGCAGCAGAGAAAGCGTAGTGAGGCAACAGAATGAACTGTTGAGATAAGGAGGATAATTTAGTTTCCTGTTGACCTTTTTTAATCCCTCGCAAGTTCAAATGCAAAATAAAGGTATGCAGGGTGGTTCGAAAGGTCTTTACCAATATCTTCGCCAAAAGTATGAATTCCATAATAAATTTTCACAGTCTACATAGGCTATAATAGTCAAATTTCACCCAAAAGATCAAGAACTAAAATTGTAACACTCTTAGTGAATCCACCCACTGGTTTTTAACGAATCACAACATAACGCAAAAAAGCAACAACAGAATTTTTATTAAGTCACATCTCGAAATATTTAGGCTATATCAAATAAACTTGATTTAGTCAGATAATTTTTATTATTTAGAAAAGAACAGGACACCAGCGTAGCTGCACGTCGCTGTGTAGTCACTTAGCAAGATGACGATCATGTTGGAACATAAAGAATCTGTCAGATTATTCGTTTTGTTATTAAAGAAATTAAATAAAATTTATAAAAAGGAAATGGCCAAGATGTCTTTGGCAGAGAAATTAGACATTTATAGACTTCAGTGTCAACTTCTCGGTTTTTCAATGAGAAGAACCAATAGCCATAAAAATTTCAGGATTTTAACCCGAGAGATTATCACGTGGGAGAGCTATGCTGGAGAAATACCACAATCTACGTCGAAAATTAAATCAATGTCGACAAGAAAAAATTAAAAGTAGATTTGGAGTTGGTTTGTGCAGGTTTCCCTCTGGAACCTATTAACAGGGCCTTCATAGATTTTAGAAAGATACGAGGGACATATGTCGGTACTGGAGGGTCACACATTAAACATAAAGTTGTACCGAAGTGTCCAGATTTCATGATAAAACACATTTAAAATTAAACTTAATCAAATCTTTACTTTGCTATTTTTTGGTTGCATTGTGCTTTTGGATAGTCAAAATACAGTGACTGGACTCAATAAATGTAGTATAGCTTGTGTTTTGTTTGAGATATTTTGGTGAAATAAATTAGTTGATTAATGGTCCCTAATTGGTGATTAATTGTATTTAAGCCTGTTAAAGTTGATTTAAAAATTCTGACTTTTGGACAAGATATTCGTAAAAAACTTAAGGTGTACTTGTTTGCCCAACCTGTACATTGCTTGATTTTAATCCTTAATTGTATTTCGTTTAATATCTTCTTGCAAATGGTCAGTTACATTAAGAAAATGTCATGTTGACACTATCAAATTCTGTTGAGTGATGTGTCTTTTTCTACGACCGGTGAGCTAATGTCTCACATGGAATTGACGTAGCTGGTATAATGCAGAGAACATTGTTGGTCAATGGCACTTCTTCAGAACGTGTGTACATAGATTTCGAATAATTGTTGAAACTATTTAGTGATTAATTGTTGTATAACTTTTTCTAACTTTGTAATTACCGTTTGCCGGTACAATGAATAGTTAATATTTAGCAAAAAAACTACCAGTGTGTATTTGTCGCTTTAGTAAATGTCCATGTCCTATATAAAGTGATGCTTGAGACTTCTTATAGTAACCTAAGTGACAAAAACACTTTTCTCTAGAAGTAACTTTCAAAATAATTACTTAGACTGCTTATTTTCCAAGTAGCCTGAGCTTGCCATGTTGAAACCTAGACGACCTGTTTTCCACACTGTATAACCTTCTCATGTAGAAACAAAAACAACGTGCTCTCCAAGTAACCTGAGGTTCCATGTAGAAAGCTAGACAATATAGTTTACAAGCAACCTGAGGTTGCCATTTGGAAAGCTAGACTTCTTACTTTACAAGTAACCTCATCTTGCAATTTAGAAAGGTAGACAAGTTGCTTCCAGGTAACCTGAGCTTGCTATGTAGAAAGCTAGACAAGTTGCTTTCCAGGTAACATGAGCTCGCTATGTAGAAAGCTAGACAGGCTGCTTTCCAGGTAACCTGAGCTTGCTATGTAGAAAGCTAGACAAGTTGCTTTCCAGGTAACATGAGCTCGCTATGTAGAAAGCTAGACAAGTTGCTTTCCAGGTAACCCTGAGCTTGCTATGTAGAAAGCTAGACAAGTTGCTTTCCAGGTAACCTGAGCTTGCTATGTAGAAAGCTAGACAAGTTGCTTTCCAGGTAACATGAGCTCGCTATGTAGAAAGCTAGACAAGTTGCTTTCCAGGTAACCTGAGCTCGCTATGTAGAAAGCTAGACAAGTTGCTTTCCAGGTAACCTGAGCTTGCTATGTAGAAAGCTATACAACTTACTTTCCAAGTAACCTGAGCTCGCTATGTAGAAAGCTAGACAAGTTGCTTTCCAGGTAACCTGAGCTTGCTATGTAGAAAGCTAGACATCTTACTATGTAGAAAGCTAGACATCTTACTTTCCAGGTAACCTGAGCTTACCACGTAGAAACCTAGGCAGGTTACCTCCGAGGTAACATGCTGAGGTTACCAGTTGTAGTAAGGTAGAAAGCTTACCTTGGAAGTAACCTACGGAGGTTACCAAAAGGCATAGCTTAAACTATCCACCCAGTGGACAAGCCGTAGTAAGCTTAAGCTTACCACATGACATACTTCGCGTTTAGAGTGCATGCTGCGAAGGGTATAGGATAGTTTTATGATTAATGTAGGAAAAAAGGCGATCATACATAACTCGTTCATAAAATTTAGAAAAAAATGGTAACACCGAAATAGGTCTATAGTTAGCTATATCATTTTTAGAACCTTGTTTATGAATTGGGACGACTTTTGCAATTTTGATTTCAGTGGGGACAAGCCCATTTGTAAGTGAGCAATTAATTATATCGGATAACGGTGAAACTAAAAATTCCATAATAGTCATAAGTCATTGCAATCACAGTATAAGTCATTGCAATCACAGTATAAGTCATTGCAATCACAGTATAAGTCATTGCAATCACAGTATGAGTCATTGCAATCACAGTAAGTCATTGCAATCACAGTATAAGTCATTGCAATCACAGTATAAGTCATTGCAATCACAGTAAGTCATTGCAATCGCAGTATGAGTCACTGCAATCACAGTATAAGCCATTGCAATCACAGTGTAAGTCAGTGCAATCACAGTACAAGCCATTGCAATCACAGTATAGCCATTGCAATCATAGTATAAGTCAGTGCAATCACAGTATAAGTCAGTGCAATCACAGTAAGTCATTGCAATCATAGTATAAGTCATTGCAATCACAGTATAAGTCATTGCAATCACAGTATAAGTCATTGCAATCACAGTAAGTCATTGCAATCGCAGTATGAGTCACTGCAATCACAGTATAAGCCATTGCAATCACAGTGTAAGTCAGTGCAATCACAGTACAAGCCATTGCAATCACAGTATAGCCATTGCAATCATAGTATAAGTCAGTGCAATCACAGTATAAGTCAGTGCAATCACAGTAAGTCATTGCAATCATAGTATAAGTCATTGCAATCACAGTATAAGTCATTGCAATCACAGTATAAGTCATTGCAATCACAGTAAGTCATTGCAATCGCAGTATGAGTCACTGCAATCACAGTATAAGCCATTGCAATCACAGTGTAAGTCAGTGCAATCACAGTACAAGCCATTGCAATCACAGTATAGCCATTGCAATCATAGTATAAGTCAGTGCAATCACAGTATAAGTCAGTGCAATCACAGTAAGTCATTGCAATCATAGTATAAGTCATTGCAATCACAGTATGAGTCATTGCAATCACAGTATATGCCATTGCAGTCACTGTAAGCCATTGCAATCACTGTATACTGTATAGTGTATATATAAGTCGTTTTAGTATAATCTAAGAAAGGTAAGCCATTGAAATCACTATATTAGCCATTGCAATATCTGTGAGCCATTGAAGTCCCTGTAAGTCATCGCAGTCGCTGTAAGCCATTGCAAGCCCATTATATGCCATTGCAATCAATGTGAGCCATTGCAAACACTATATAGGCCATTGCAATCAATGTAAGCCATTGCAAGCACTGTATAGGCCATTGCAATCAATGTAGATAGACAATCTTTGTTGTTAGGCCATGGCAATTTTTAAGGCAGGAAAATCTTCTCACTGCATGCAGAAGGTCGAAATTAGTAGCAAGTGCACATAATTCATGTATACGCAAAATGATGTGCGGTGCATGTGTGGGAATCATAATCGTAGCCATGACAACGGGAACACACGTTCACTTTTAGGTATTGCATAAATCTCCATGGAAACTCACCAGGTTGGTAATTCAGCAGTGGACAATACAGAGACAGGCACAGAAAGAGAGACCGAGACAGAGAAAGAGAGACCGATACAGATAAAGAGAGAGACAGAGATAGACACACAGATACAGACACAGACACAGACAGACAGGGACAGAGACGGATATAGATAGACAGACAGGCAAACATTCAGACAGACAGAAACAGAGAGAAAGCGAGAGACAGACAGACCGATAGACAGACAGAAAAAAGAAAATAGAAGACACAAGGAAGGAAGAAAGGAAAAAAGGAGGGAGGTGCAAAGAGAGGGACGACATACATGTATACGGGAGCATATATTTGGCACTGCCGAGGACATTGAGGGGTTTGAATGGATGCGTGTTTGCGGAAGGACGCCCCCCGCCCCCGCTGCTCGACCATCATATGAAATGTCGACAGCAGCAGCAGCAGCAGCAGCAGCAGCAGCAGCAACCGTATGAAGCTGATGATGTTGATGTGGAGGAGGAGGAGGATGGGAGAGGTGGGAGAAGGGATGCTGTCGTCTTTCATGTTGGTCCATCACGCATGACTGCGTCTTCTTTCAGGAGTCAGAGGCGGTTATATAGTGCTGCTGCTGCTGCTGCTGCAGAATTGGACATCCCGGTCGGAGAACCGACTGACTGAGAACGACAGGGAGAGGGAGGAAGAAAGATAAAGCAGAGAGAGAGAGAGAGAGAGAGAGAGAGAGAGAGAGAGAGAGAGAGAGAGAGAGAGAGAGAGAGCGCGAGAGACTGCGATATATAGACAGACACAGAGACCGAGGCAAGGAGAGACAGAGAGGCAGACACAGACATAGAAAGACAAGTAGAGACAGGCAGAGACACAGCTGGAGATAGAGAAGCAAACAGAGAGAGAGAGAGATACAAATAGAGACAGACAGATATACACAGAGACAGATACAGATACAGAGACAGACAGACAGACTGACTGACAGAGAGGGCGAGAGATGTAGAAGCAGAAACAAAGAATGAGCGAAAAAAGTGGAAACAGACAGACAAACAGACAAACAAACAGACAAACATACAGACAGATCTTCTGCAGTTTCCTCTATTACTGCTGTCTGCATATATAAATGCGTCAGGACAGCAAACTAGCGCATGCTATAGACTAGAGGATGCTATATGCGGCGACTGGTTGGTGATGACAAAGACAGGGAGACAGTCTGCTGCTGCTGCTGCTGCGGTGGTGGTCGCCATAGTGGTGCTGATGGCGATGGTGGTGGTGGTGGTGGTGGTGGTGGTGGTGGTGGTGGTAGTAGTGGTGATGGGCAAATATTGCGCATCGAAATTGATCAGAAGCAGCGGCGAAATTAAACCAGCGTCGCAAACAGTGGCCCGACCCACAAGGGAGACGTTCATTAAAAGTGCAGCAGATGTTAGCTCGACCCCGTACGGTCACCCACCCCACCCCACTCCATCGGAGTCCATCCTTCCACTATACCCACACCCACTCCATCCACCCAACAACGACGGCGCAAGTGCCCCGTTCCACCAACAACATGCGCCGTTACAGGGCATCACCGCAAATATGTCAGAATTTTCAAACCTCTATTCCATGCACCCATAAATATCATGATTCATGCATATGATTGTATACAAGATGGAGGGAAAATGTAATCCCTACGGTTTTTTGCCGGTATCT
>OX457053.1:9768637-9776137 GCA_949752735.1 Lumbricus terrestris | reverse complement strand
AAGGAAGGAAGGAAGGACGGAAGTAAGGAAGGGATGAAGGAAGGAAGGAAGGAAAGTAGGAAGGAAGGAAGGAAAGAAGAAAAGAATGAAGGAAAGAAAGAAAGAAAGAGGGAAAGAAGTCGGATAAACAGACATATATATAGGAAGAATAACGTAAAGAAGAAATGAAGAACGAAATGAAGAAATGAATGTTAAGGAGACGAAGTGAAGCCATGGATGATGTCATTATATGATGAGATGAAAAGATTCGACTTACGCTCGGTATGTTATCTTGACTGCAGAGTCCCTCCGATAACAGACGGTCCCTGATCTCCCAAGCGAATATCGACGGGCACTCCCTCTTGTACTGGGCGATCTTATTGACCACTTCGGGTGTGGCTACTCGCGGCTTGCTGCCCCCGATCGCCCGCGGTCGTATCGACCCCGTCTCGTAGTATCGTCCGAGTATCTTACTCACGCACCCGTTCGATACCTGGAGTATGCGCGAGATGTCGCAAGGCCTTGCTCCACTGTGGGCCAGCTCCACGATCCGCTGGCGGGTGGAATCGGGGAGAGGACGTCCGTTGACGAATACTCCACCCAGCTGATTCACTCCACTGTGACCTGCGTCCAGTCAGGTGCAGTGGAGTTACATGGTTAGAACAGATGCATGGTCACTTGTTTAGCGCTATGGTATTATACGAGAGGTGATGTTTGTTCAAGGTGAAGGGAAAGAAACGTGAACAATTTGACAAAGCATAGGATGGATCAAAAAGATATAGCCTAAACTATATAATAGAACGATACCGATAGACAGACAGACAGACAGACAGACAGACAGACAGACAGACAGACAGACAGACAGACAGACAGAATGACAGACAGGCAGACAGACAGACAGACAGGCAAACAGGCAAACAGACAGACAGACAGACAAACAGAGAGGCAGTCTGTCACAAAGGCAGTTGAAAAGACAGAGAGATAGACAGATAGAGATAGAGATAAGCAGATAAATATATAGACATTTAGACAGGTGCATGGACGGATAGAAAGATAAATATGCAGACGGACATATAAAAGGACAAACACACAGATTGACAGCGTTTGAGACACATAGATATAAGGAGACAATTAGACAGACAGACAGACAGACAGACAGACAAACAGACACACAGACAGGTGGACAGACAGACAGACAGACTGGCAGACAGACAGAAGGACAGACAGAGAAACAGATACTTAGACAGAGAAGCAGATATATAGACATGCAGAAAATTATAAACAGATATATACAGACAGGCATGCAGTTAGACATATATAGACAGACAGACAATCAATGAACCCTGTATATATATATATAGGCCTATATATGCGACCAAGCATGCTATAGAATACAATGAGCGCTTGCAGAGAATTCCAGCGATTGTCCATTTCGGTGACGTTTCGGCGGCAAAGAATGGAACTGCCGCGAGATATTATTTTAGTATGTATTCGGCGAATGCGACAACTTCCCTCTGCTCCCTTATTACGAGAAAGGAAGGAAGCCGTTGGAAAGAGAGGGAGTGATGGCCCCGGGGGAAAATGGCATTCCTCCTTAAAGCGAGGGGCTTAGCCTTAGGTGCCATCAACTCATCAACATGCACATTGCAAGAGCCTCTGGTTCAATTGTTGATATAAGAGCGTGTTACCAACTTGCCATGACGCAATTAATAATATTGTTCGTCGTATATATATATATATACACATACGAGACAATCTATAGTATATATATATATTTACTGTTCAAATTTATATATATATATATATATATATATATATATATATATATATATATATATAAGCAAATGCGTTGTGAGAAAAAAACTTGGGTTTAAAGTGAAAATGAACCCAACATGCACAGAATTATACTTTTAAAAATCAGAAATTATCTATTTTGGGGCTGATCCCGGAACCTCCCTAAATGCGCCAATGGAGATAAAAAAACAAGAGTTTTTTAAGTGAGTGTATGTGTGTGTGTAGGAGTCATCATCATCGTTGATGTGATGGTCGCTTGAGCGCGTGCGGCAGGCTGCAGCGGCGGCTGACCTGGATCAGCTGGATCGGCTGCAGCAGCGGTGGCTGCAGGTGAGTTGGTTCTGATGCGGCGGTTTTCATGGCGGTTGCTGCTGCTGGTGAGGAGGAGTAGGTGGGATGAAGATGATGATGTTAAGTCCTCACCTCGTTTGGGTCGTGACTTCTTCTGACCATCGCCCGGACTGCCATGCGAAGACGACAAGTGCTGGTCTTCATCTGCAAGCAAAGGGGGCATTGTATATATATAGAGACAGATGTCAATCAATTACAGCAAATGCATGGGTGTGTAAGAAAGATTGGGTGAATTAACGAACGAATTAAAGAATTGACGAAGGAACGAGTGAATGAATGGATGAATGAATGAATGGATGAATGAATGAATGGATGGATGGATTAATTAATCAATGAAGGTAGAAATAAAGGAAGGAATTACAAATGAATGAATGAATGAATGAATGAATGAATGAGTGAATGAATGAATGAATCAGCGAATGAATGAACGAATGGATGTTTGAGTGATTGAATAGATGAATGAATAAGTGAGTGCATGAATGAATCAATGAATTAATGAATGGATTATATGAAAATGGAATTAAGGAACCTTTGAATGAACGAACGAAAAAATGAACGAATGGATAAATGTATGAATGAAAGAATGAATAAATGAACGAATGAATGAAATAATAAATAAATGAACGAATGAATGAATGAATGAACGAACGAATGGATAAATGAATGAATGAATAAATGAATGAACGAACGAACGAATGAATAAATGAATGAATGAATAAATGAATGAACGAACGAACGAATGAATGAATGAATGAATGACTTTGTATTTATTTGTTAGCTCCTACCTTTTGTCGGCATTTCCTGAATCGATTTCCTTTCGCCCGATTTAGTTTACTTTCTAATTCGACTTATTCCAATTTCCAGCTGATATTTCGAGTCCGCAAACTCTCGGTTTAAATTGAAAGAAACGAGAATCGACTTTTGCCAACTTTTCCTCCGAATGTCAAACGAATAAATTAAGCTATAATTAAGAGTCTAAAAAAGTCTATTTCCTAATAATTCGACTTATAATGATATTCCGGTGCAAACAGCTGTCAACAGAGTCACAGACAGACAGCACTGCACGCAAAGATGAATGATGTATCCACGAAGTCAGAATCCTAATGAAGCAACGAGAAGAGAACTTGAAACATTGCACTCTTCTTATCTCTTATATCTCCGTTCCGTTTTAACTGCGGACACCTGTATAACAGAGTCACACATAACGTCATAAGTTACAACGTAATTGTTAGTTATAAGCAAGATGGATGAAATGAGGCTTGGTGCATGCATGTCATGAACATGCATGGACATCTAAAAAATTTATAATAATTATAATAATAATAACAAATTATTTTTTTTGTAAACAATAATATATAGTAATAATAATAATAGTAATGATAACCTTTATTAAGAATAATTATCATCATCATCATCATCGTCATCGTCATCGTCATCGTCATCGTCATCGTCATCGTCATCGTCATCGTCATCATCATCATCATCATCATCATCATCATCATCATCATCATCATCATCATCATCATCATCATCAATTCGTCATCATGACCATCATATATGATCATTATTGATATTATTGTTATTTTATCGGAATTTTATTATTGTTATTATCATTATTGTTGTTGTTATTATTATTATTATTTCTATTATTATCATTATTAAAACAGCCCCGCTCCATCCACGTTGAATGGTTAACTGCTGTTTACAGGTAAATTTTAGTCCTCATTCTCTTTTCTCATCCATCAATGGCTTATGACATGCTCTGATTGCATCGACCATTATAGACCATGCAAGGTTTATATTCACTGGTATATTATATAATTTTATAGCCTATATATACATATAGGCTATATTCATATATATATATATATATATATATATATATATACATCTGCGGTTGTTGTTGCCTGTTTGATATATATATACATACATATAATTATACATATGTATTTATATCCCGATATAGACTAAAGCGTGCATTCGTGCATTCGTGCATTCGTGCATATGCATATCCATCCATGCATCGTGGATGTTACTCTATAATTTGTTTGTTTGTTCGTATGCGCACTTGTTATAGCGCCTCTTCCAGCCTCCAACCGCTACTCAGAGGCGCTCCCGACTACAGCGCGGACACTGCATCGGAGTTTCACGCCGAAGCGCTGAGCAATTGCGAGTGAAGGACTTGCCCAAGGTCCCTATACGCGGCGAGGTGGATTCGAACCTCGAACCTTCCGGCTTCAAGGCAACGACGCCACCACTACACCACCGGGCCCCACAAATTGGTTATAGTAATTGTAATTAACAACCTCTATAGCGCCGCTGACTAATGTCAAAAAGGCATCAAAAGCTGACGCTCCAAGACTTATACAACAAACATCCGTATACAAGATGGATGGAAGGACCAACAAGAATTATATATAAATAAAGTGCATGCGACAATATTAGGTGGAACGGATCCAGAAACAAAAGGGAGGAGCGATATTCCGTCAGGAATGATTAAAGACGTCTTGAAAAGAAGTGAGACTTCCTCTAGAATGATTAAACACGTCCTCTGCAGGAAAGTGAGGCTCCGTCGGAAATGACTAAGGACGTCTTCAGGAGAAGTGAGACACCGTCTGGAATGATTAAGGACGTCCAGAGATGAAGTGAGACTCCATCTGGAATTATTAAGGACGTCTTCAGAAGAAGTGAGGCTCCATCCGGAATGATTAAGGACGTCCTGGCCAAGCGAAGCGACAAAGATTAACGCGTTGCCGACCTTCAACGAAGTGCACCGTTGTCGGCGTACATGTGCATCCGTGCATTCGTTCGCCTCTCTTCCTGCTGTATATATTATGCGGATAATATACGTGTATACAAACATAGGTATACCCCTATTATAACACGGCGTTAGAGTATGTATACATAAATATATGCATATGTATATATGTGTGTATATGTATCCACGTGTACTTACGACGGCGATGGTTCAGTCGTTTCTGCATTGTTTAGCATATATGGATTGTGTCTGGCTGATGGAGGAGAGGAGGATTCGGCTGCTGGTGGTGCTGGTGGTGCTGGTGGTGCTGTTGCTGATCCATGGATCGTTGCCTATTCCGAGTTTAAGATATTCCTTCCACCTGACAGACCTGCGAACTATGACGCTGGAAAATCGACGCGCTCTTGCGTATATGGTCGAGCGAGATTAGCGCTGCGATGGGCGTGGCTTCCACGCGGCTGCTGGCCCCGCCTCCGCCGCTTGACGGGCGTGGCGCGTCGACCAATCGGAGTGGCCGGTTTGGGATGATGAACAGGCGCCGTTCGACCAATGGGGAGACTGGAGATGTGCCGCGTGTTGGTTCTCGGCGTGGAAGGCAGAAGGCAAGGGAAGCGTTTCGCGTGGGTCGAGTGGTTGGATCAGATTGGGGAAGAGTCGCTGGAATGGCGCTTGGAAGCATGGAGCATGATGGGAGGCTCTGCCACCGGAATAGATAGACACGAACCCACCGTTCTAGATACTGGACTCCGTAATGATATAAATTTTGTTACATCTGTCTCTCTGTCTCTTTGTCCCTCTATATCTGTCTCTCTGTCTCTCTGTATTTGTGTCTATGTCTCTCTGTCTCTGACTCTCTGTCTTTCTGCCTCTGTCTCTCTGTCTCTGTCTCTGTCTCTATCTCTCTATTTCTGCTTCTCTCTGTCTCAGTTTCTGACTCGCTGTCTCTGTCTCTGTCTCTGTCTCTCTGTCTCTGTCTCTCTGTCTCTGTCTCTAGTCTCTATCTCTCTATTTCTGCTTCTCTGTCTCTCTGCCTCTGTCTGTCTGATAAGTATAAGCTTACTTGGTGAGTTGCAAGATACTCAATAATTGGTCAAGAGTTGATTGGATGGCATAGATGCGTTTGAGTCATCCATCCATAAATAGATATGAATAGATATCCACTGAAAGTTCTAATTGGACAGATCACAAAATGATGCCAAACGTTGTTTAGCAACACAGTCTCTTATAATATACATTCTTCTTGTCAACGTATAGCTTCTTTAAGCATATATATATATATATATATATATATATATATATATATAAAATTATAAGATCGTCGATCGTATAATCAGTATCGTGATGAGCCTGCAGCAGACATCTCCATGAATAACTGACAGCCGATGGTCATTTGCATGGCAGCATGGCGACGCAAGAGAGGCATTGTGATAGTATAGCTTATATCTCAAATATATATATATATATATATATATATATATATAGGCCTATGGTCATATGTATTGAACATGTAAGCTCATACATGTTTGAGTGTGTGTGTGTGTGTGTGTGTGTGTGTGTGTGTGCAGTGTGTGTGTACAGTGTGTACAATGTGTACAATGTGTGTACAGTGTGCTGTGGCGCTTGTATACATGCACATACTGTTGTATATATAATTTACTAATGAATTATTACTTTGAAGGTGGATATAGTTAGTCTTTCCACACAAAGTCATCATCAATCCATCCATGTATCAACCATTGACATCTCCATGGCAGACACCTCTCCATTCCTTCGCAGTGCCCCCGATTTAACTTCAATTACCCACACAAACAGCCTCTCGACCGCAAGCCTCATAAGACGGCTTAAGGGTCATGAAGGGAACAATGCATATAGTGAGTTATACAACGATTTCACCCCGAGGTCATGACACAGTGGATCTCTTGAGTAAAGATATCATCGAAATTAATTACACGAAATATATTGAAGACGGCGTCGTATTCAGAGTTTCCCGCGTCCCCATGCAGGGAGACCACAGCGAAGAGACACCTTAAGACATAATCACACTTGTTCACAGACAGACAGACAGATAGATAGACAGACAGACAGACAAACAGATAGACAGACAGACAGATAGATAGACAGACATACAGACAGACAGACAGACAGCCAGACAGACAGCCAGACATACACACATGGGAACAAAACAAGCACAGACACGCATATACACATGCAGGCAGACAGACAGATACAGACATACACACAGACAGACGAGCAAACTATATATACAGTGTGAGAATTGTGCAAAAATAACTGGGGAGGGGTTGACCTATGATAAACTTGGAATTGGGGTGTGAAAAACAGAGTTTACTATCGGGCACTAAGAAAGACTGGAGGGTTGAAACCCCAACCCCCGGCAATTCTCACCCTGTATATATATATATAGGCCTGTAGTCTAATAATTATATATATATATACATATCACAATCTGCAATAAGACACACACGCACGCGGCATGCACTCGCACTCGCGCGCGCGCACACACACACCCACACACACACACACACACACACACACGCTTACATAAACATAAACGCACAAATAATAGAGGCCTGCCAGTCTGTGCCATACACTCAGAGATT
>OX457053.1:9750990-9760990 GCA_949752735.1 Lumbricus terrestris | reverse complement strand
AGCCACAGCAACGCGTGGCCGGGTACAGCTAGTATATATATATACATATATGAAGATAAGCCTGGCTTCAGAAATAAAATATATATACATATATACATATATATATATATACATACATATATATCCCTTCGTTCTCTTGCCACGGAGAGACAAGTTGTCCAATTTTGATTAATTGATTGACTGCATGGTTGGCTGGGTGATTGATTGATTGATTGATTTGCTGAATATATATTTAGCTCAATGGCACCGACTGACTGACTGACTGGCTGGCTGGCTGACTGATTGACTCTCTGGGCTGGCTGTACTGGCTGTCTGACTGACTGACTGACTGACTGACTGACTGACTCACTCACTCACTCACTCACTGACTGACTGACACTGACTGGCTGACACTGACTGACTGACTGTCTACTGACGGACGGACGGACGGACGGACGGGTGGATTTGGAGGATGGATGAATGGATGGATCAATGGACGGGCGGACGGACGGACAGTCGGGACAGACCGACAAACTGACTGACTGACTGATTGGTTATTGTTATGGTCAATGTTATTGTTATTGTCATTGAGATATTTCTCCGATTTGCGTTGTATTAATAATGCATTCGTTTTATGTTGTGCAGACTTCGTAACAGGTGTCACCACCTGCTGATCAGATGAGATAAAACTCCGATGTTTTAGATCGGTTTGTATAATATACAATGCGAGATTAGTCGTTGTTGTATTGTAACTATATCTGCCGTTAATAATAATAATAATAATGATAATAATATTACTATTATTATTTATATTATTATTACTATTACTGTTACTAGTATTATTACTACTATTACTACTATTATTATTATTACTATTATTGTTACTATTATTATTACTTTATTGTTACTATTATTATTACTATTATTATTACTATTATTACTACTATTATTATTATTATTACTATTAATATTATTACTATTATTACTATTACTATTATTTTTATTATTGCTATAATAATAATAATAATAATAATAATAATAATAATTATATTATAATTATTATCATTATTTTATATTATTACTATTATTGTTGCTGTCATTATTATCATTATTAGTTTTTAGTGTTGTTATTATTATTACAACTGTTGTTATTTTTATTTTTATTTTTATTATTTTATATTATTATTATTATTATTATTATTATTATTATTATTATTTATATTTTTATTATTAAGTGCCATCACTATGAAAGCCAAGACTGACGTGCCAACCCAGCACATGTCGCTCAGGACCAATGGCAATGTGCCGGAGAGACAGATCTGTCGTTGAAGAGCCACAGAAATCCGCTAGATGCCTTCGTTGGATGACTTGGATCACGGGTTGCAGCAGGATATCGGCTTCCCAACTCGGAAATGTATTCCTGTCCTTTTCTGTACCAAGCACCGCCGGTCTCCAATTGAGGCGAACGCCACGAAAGCGTGGTGGTGGTGGTGGTGATGGTGGTGGTGTACTTAATCGTCTTGGACGCATGCACTTGTACGTTCGGCGGCTTCACCAGCTCCGATGGAAGAGTATGGAAGATGAGATATATGACGAAAGTGTCGGTCACCGTCTCATCCCATGCCAGGCATCGACCACGTGTCCATGTAGGGATGAGTGTCACGCCGTCTGGTCGCTTTCCAACCTCTCTTGCAATTGGTATAGACACCGAAGAGTTCTTTCTCTGCGAAGTTTTCACTCTGCCGAGAGCTTTCCGGATGACGTCGCTAAGCAAACTTCGTCCGTGACGTTTTTTCCGCTGTCTCATCTTCAAACCAGTTCATATACAGCCCTCTTGCGTCGACTTTATCTCAGCAGTGGTGGAACAAATGTGGGTCATATATAATGATGCACCTATAATAGCCTCGCACCGACTGCGAATCGTATACCTCCTCGTCTGAGAGGCGCAGACCCATGCAGAGCTGTCACACTGGAAGCTAGCCTAGCATCAAATCTCCAAAATGATAAGCTTGCGAGGCTAACGGGCAAGCACGGTCGCTTGTGGCGCTAGTGGACTCGAGCAGGCCCGTCCATGACTTTTTCAGTAAATATACGATACCACTCTTTTTGGCTGTGAGATGCTGTTCCAGTTGGTGGATCTGCATCTGTCAGGGTAATCCATGCGTTCAGTTTACGAGCTCGTATGCGGTACGTCAGCTGACTCTCTGGGTATACACCCGATCTTTTTACTGTATACAAACTTGTAGACTCCCGTGTCTATATGCATAGACATATCCCATGCTTCCGCGTATATACATGATGCGTGATGTTTGCGCTGGCTTCCTGCTCTTCATCTTATATCCAAAAGCGCTTAATAATATTATTAATTAATTAAATTATGCCACTGTTTGTACTTTGGCAGTACCAGTCACAAGCTTGGAAAAAGGAGGGGGTGACACTGATCATCATTTATATGCCTATATATAGATATGAAACTGCAGTCGCTAAACAGCATCCATGCATGGAGCTTGTCTGACGGTGTTTCTTTATATACAGGGTGGCCCAGCATAAATGTCCCGACTTTGCACGCGTATAACTTCGCCAATTTTTAACATTTATTTATACTTAATGCATCAAATTAAAGGTATTTCACTCTAGTATTGCCACTGAAAACATTGAACTGATACTAGTTTAGGTTTTAATTATATGCCCGGAACAGCGCTAGCTACCATATTTTGCTGTCATTTGTGACGCAATCTGGCGCCGTTGGTAGGCGATAATCGCGTTTCGATCTTAATCTTACGAACTGATAAGGGATTTAATTCGTTTGAAATGATTAGCGAATTTTCTAACAGAGGATAGAATAAACAATACCTTGAATTATCTGCTGCGGAAAATTGATAAAAACAGGACTTTCTACTCGCAAACCATGAGAATCTGTGCGCACGGCGCTCACACCCGCTAACATTGCTCGTGTGTCCGAGTAAATTTGCAGTCAAGACAATGACCAGGGCAGGCCCTACATGAAAATCTTTCAGGGAAATTCAGCGCAAAACAGACAGCATTATAGAAGCACTGCATAGCGTATTGGAAAAGATGATAGGACTAAAGTTAAAGTAATTCGTCGACGAGAAGTTCAACGAGCTCTCCAACTCTTACGCAAAGAATTAAACGGCTGGCAGCGTTCAAGCATCTGAAGGAGCGCATGTCAATGCACGGCTGTTGGCAAAATTGAAAGGACGTGGCTTTGCGATCAGAAGATATATTCATGGTAGGGACCCTACAAACACCCAAAATGATCGTGTCTGCGCGCGTTTTAGCAAAAACCATAGAATTTTCCGGGGATACGGCGTCATAATTATTGCGTCAGTAATGACAAAAAGGTAGCTAGCACTGATCCAAGTATATAATTAAAACCTAAACTAGTATCCGTTCGACTTTCTAACAGCTAATACTGGAGTGAAGTACCTTTAATTTGATGCGTGAAGTATAAATAAATGTTAAAAATTGGCGAAGTTATACGCCTGCAAAGTCGGGACATTTATGCTGGGCCACCCTGTAGATATACACGTCGCCCTATATACCTGCAGTGTGATTGCCCTGATTTTGACCTTGTGGCCAGTTGAACTATATCCTCTCTTCCACAAGTGTGCCATGTGGTTATATGCCTACATGCTGTACAGACACAGTGCCCGCGATCTTTCCAGTTGCGTGGTTTACCAACATGGACCTGCAGGCCTCCCCTCGAACTATTCGCATGTTGCCTCGGAACAATAATAATTGTTTGTTTGTATGTGCACTTGTTATAGCGCCCCTTCAAGCTCTGTACTCAGAGGCGCTCCCGACTGCAGAGCGGACACTGCATCGGAGTTTCACGCCGAAACGCTGAGCAATTGCGAGTGAAGGACTTGCCCAAGGTCCCTATACGCGATGACTTGAGGTGGATTCGAACCTCGAACCTTCCGGCTTCAAGGCAACGACGCCACCACTATATACACCACCGCGCCCCACAATTGTGTTCGCATCCAGTTCAAATCTTTTTCATCGTCAATTATTTAATTATTTACCTCTGGCCGTGCTATCTATAGAGTCTATATAGAAGCGCTTCTAAGTGTATATAGGCCTATAGGAGGGGAGAGTTGCCATGAATGGACCACCTAAGGCAAACTTAGGTGTGCTGCATAAATGCTACTAAATTTCTGAAAGGAAAGCACGCCATATGCTTGGTTGATTCTTCGTCTATGTTATTAATAAGCAAAAGACAAAAAATATTCGTGGATTTATGAGAAATAAATAAACAAATAGGTACCCCTAAAAAGTCCAATCAAGGCAACCTGTTTCCTTGAATGGACCGCATGGTATCCTTGATTGGACCATTTGCCCTGAATGGGACACAATATTTTAAAGACGTTTTTAACAGGTAATTTTACCCAAAAAGCAAGGGAAACGCTTCAAAACTCTTAGTGTCTAACCATACAGTTAAAAATATCAATGCACAATTGCAGTAACTGAAATCAACTGAATATATGACTGGCATAACCTCTGCCATGCAGACCAATAATAGGAGTACTTTGCCATAATAACCAGTGCAGGTCTACATATAGACTATATACTATATAGGCCTCTATATAGTGAAATAATATGGCCTAGCTAATACTGGAAATAAATTATTGTGAAGGATTACATTAGTACTCAGTTAAATCTATTTGAATATATCTAATACAAGAAGAATTGCGCGCAGTTCGCACAGAGGAACATTATCTTCATCTATAATAGCAGTGTATTGCTTCAGAGCAACTGTTATGAAACTATTAAGCCTACAACTGACATTTATTGCATATTTTGAAATTATTCGTTCTATGCTTGTCAGATGCATCGCCAAATCCCATGCCACACTGTCGACTGTTGTTCCATAAAACTTATGCCAAAAGAGGGTATTGTAATTGGTTAAAGAATCACAACAGGACATTGCAAGTACCGGTATCCTTAAATGGACCGTACCCAATAACATTGCAAGTACTGGTGTCCTTAAATGGACCGCACCCAAATTATCGGTCCAATTAAGGAGACTTAATGTGGTCCATTTCAGGCAACACGGACTACTTCTACTCACACTGTCATAGTTTAACAGGTGTCAGTCTCAGCGCTAAATCGAGTATTGTTGCTTAAACATGAAACCTGGCTATGATTAAAACAAACGTGACTGCAATTTTGAAAGCTTGCCTAAATTGCCTACACTCATTGTCAGGTAGAGCAAAAATTAGATCAAAACTACGTGAAATATAGTTTTTACCGCAACTAAATAAATGTTTAGAATTCCGTAAAACTGATTGCGGCGGTACGATCAATATTCAATCGCGCACGAATACAACATTTGAAAACGAAGCAAAAAATTCGTCTAGGGTGTTAAATGGCTGCGGTCCAATTAAGGCAACGGTCCATTCAAGGCAACTCTCCCCGACTTTTGAAGTTGCGATATAAAAATTTCCTGGAGTAAAGGAGACAATACAACTAGAGGTTCATATATACTGCAGACCGGTATACGAAAGATTTTCATGTGCAATGAAATATAATTTTAGGCAATTAAGCAATATTTATTTATTAAAATAGGCCTATTATCAATTTAATTATCATTTATGTAAACAAAATACACTTATCGGAGTTCGATCTATATAAATCGATAATGCATGTTGAAGAAATCGTTGAAAAAATGCTATAATTTGAACAGAGACAACTAAAGACTATATAATAGGTTGAATGGCATATTATACATAATCCGGTCAACATGAAGATCAGTTACAAACGGGAAGAGCAGACACAGTATCCGAAAGGTAAAGCATCCCACGCACGGTATCGTGAAACCATACAGAACAAAATGAGCGCCAACGAAGACTATCCTTGAGTAACTAAATGCTCTCTGCAGACCTGCATGGTAGAACCACTCCTCCATGGATAGGCCCAGTCGATGGCTGATCCGCATTTCCAACATTTATGTAGCGCCCGATTAAAACATGTCGCCTTATAAATCCCTCGCAGCTCACGATGACGTTGCGACACAAAATGACGCTACAGAATCAGGAGTTGTTCATCTGAACACGGAGACAGTCCTTCGCTTGATGAAGGAACATCGTATGACATCGAGCCGTTTCCGGTCAGGATACCATTCTATCCGGAAACCCGAACAGGAGGATCACTTGGTCCTTATCTTGCAGACAGACACCTGTCTTATCTTATCGATAGAGAGAGACAATTCAAGAATTCATGACGCACTGCTGCTGAGATAGCTATTCTCGTGTACACACAGACAAAACAGTTATAAGGTAGATACTAGATAATCTTTCAGATAAGAGATCCATTCTGCCCGTACCAGTACGACCCATGCATGGTACTTCGGTCCTGTCCGAAGTTGGTCCTATAGGACCGTCTCATCACTCGCAGCGGTGGTCGGTGTACACTCGCAAGTGGTAAAACCACTTATAGGTAAAGACCCCTACAGGTCGACGCAGGCCACCACTTTGGCCGTCGCGTCGTTCGACACAAGGGTCCGACGAGCTATGAAGGCCAACGAAAAGAAGAGGCACGAGAAAGAAGAAAGAAGCACACACACATTACCTGCAGCGGGGCTGGTGGTTGCGTTGGCCGTGGCGGCGATGGTGGCGCTCGTGGCGGAGGCGATGGCGTCGGTGATGCGACAAAGAATGAGGTCCTTTCGCTTCGGAGGTGGAGCGGAATCAGCCGATGTTGATGGCGGCGATGATACCCGTCTATGGTCGCTTCCAGTCCGATGGCGACTGATCCACTTGCCCCACTGCAGCCTCCTCGCTCCACTCACCATCCTCCTCCTCCTCAGCAGCCGCTTAATCCGGCCTTGCTTCAGCGGACAGAGTTTACGGGCAGCTTCAGCATCGCTGCCAGCGAATCCGTTCACGCGCCTGGCTGCCTACACCAACCGTTAATCATATCCGGCTGCATGAGCATCTCCAAGCACCATGGCTGCTGATGCTGCTGCTGCTGCTGCGGCTCCTGCCTCTGGACCCAACGATGTCCGCCCATCGGATCGTCGCTGGACCAATGGCTGCAGGACGCGGGACGCTTTCGACCCTCCCATTCTTAGACGGTGGACGCCAATCCGGATTCCACAGTGCCTTGGATGGGATGAGTGTCTGCCTGTATGGCTGTCTGTTTGCCTGCCTGTCTGCTTGTCTGTCTGTGTGTCAGTGTGCCTGTCTTTCTGTATGGCTGTCTGTTCACCTGTCTGTCTGTCTGCTTGTCTGTCTGTCTGTCTGTCTGTCTGCTTGTCTGTCTGTGTGTCAGTGTGCCTGTCTTTCTGTATGGCTGTCTGTTCACCTGTCTGTCTGCTTGTCTGTCTGTCTGTCTGTCTGTCTGTCTGCTTGTCTGTCTGTGTGTCAGTGTGCCTGTCTTTCTGTATGGCTGTCTGTTCACCTGTCTGTCTGTCTGCTTGTCTGTCTGTCTGTCTGTCTGCTTGTCTGTCTGTGTGTCAGTGTGCCTGTCTTTCTGTATGGCTGTCTGTTCACCTGTCTGTCTGCCTGTTTGTCTGTCTTGTTGTTAACCTTTTTCACGTCTTCAGCACCATGCGAATCACAAAGGAAGTGATTTCACTATATATGTATTATTAATGCACATTAAGTCACTCACTCACCGACTCACTGACTCACTGACTCACTCATTCACTCACTCACTCACCCACTCATTCACTCAATCAATCAATCAATCAATCAACTATATATTAACTGACACACTGATTGATTGATTGACTCTCTAGCCCGCTGATTCACTCATTTATACGTGCTCACCCACACACTGGCTCTCATGTGCAATATCACTCGCAGACTCGCTTACTCGTTTGCTCACTCGCTCACTCGTCCACTATCACACTCATGCAAAGGCAAACATGCAGCTAAGAAACACAGGGCAGACTTTCAATATTGGCAGAACAATTAAGTCTTGTCATCCATTTAATTGATCAGATTAATAACATATATATCAATGAAATAAATTATTGGTCGATTGGTTGCTTGTCATGATCATACTTACTCACTCGACTGATCTCTCTTCGCCCACCTCCCTCATGTGTGGCGACCGATGCATAGAGTTAATCACGACACACTTCAGTCAACCCCTATACCACCAAAAGAGTTGTCTGACTATTGCATGCGACAGTGATGGGGAAAAAGAGAACAACATTCTATTGCTCATAGACTTTTTTAAAATTCTGATTCGCTTATTTATTTTTCCTCGCACAGTATGTGTGTATGCGTGTGTCTGTTTGTGTCGTGCGTGCGTGTGCGTGTGTGATGTCTGTGTGAGTATACCAGTGATACCACTGCCACAACCTTCATTATCTTCTCCTCGACTACATTTATTCTATAGGCTATTGCATATACAATACTTTAACCCCGCACTCTCTCCTTCCTTCCCTCCCTCCCTCCTTCCCGGCATCCATCCTTTTCAATCCCAGTGCGCGTTCCATTATCAGCCAATACGCATACAATACATCTAGCATCGACAGCGGCGCTCAGATACGGAGGCAGGTATATCAGCATCTTCCTTCACATCCTCCTCCCCTCCGCATCCTCCTTGCGATGGACCGCATCTTCATCTTCATCCGCGGAGGAGGAGTTGCCTATCAGCATTCCGCTCCACTGCTCCTCATCCATCCGAATGACGTCGCCGACGACGGAGGGGTATACCCCACCACACACCCACTACCACCACCACTACCACCATACCACACACACACACACACACATACACACACGCATATACAAGAACATACAAGCACACATATGTACACACACGCACACACACACACACACATCAATTCACCCACCACCAGCAAACCACCATCGCCGTCACCAAAACACGCATACAAACCGATACAAACCACATACAAACACACATAGACAAAGACACACTCACACCTGCACACACACAAAAACACACAAACATATACAGACACATGCACCTGCACAATTGCACATGCACATACAAACACACGCACACATATATACATATATACACATAATATAATTATATGTGTATTATATATATATATACGTATCACCACCAAAACCATCAGAACAACCATCTGCATCAAATAGCAGCATCAGCAGTCGACGTATCTCGTCGTTCCTCCTCCTCATCTTCTGCAGAAGATGCCAACCAGCATCCTCTCCTCATCCTCCTGTATACATATATATGTATATAGAATCAGTGCCTGCTATTAAAGAGTTGTCGGGCAGTGAATTTTTCATATTCCAGCAGGACAGTGCTCCTGCTCATCGAGCCAAAGAAACTGTTGGTCTGCTTTTAAGAGAAACTCCAGAGTTCACTTCATCAACTCTTTGACCCCAATATCCCTGATCTTAATCCACTGGACTACGAGATATGGAGCGTCCTTCAAGAACGCATTTATCAACGTTTATCAAACTCGCATACGCGACGTTGACCACCTCAAACAGCGAATTGTGGAGGAATGGAATCGTTTTGATCAAGGGATTGTTGACAATCATATCAATGAATAGTGAAAACGTCTTAGAGCATGCATTCGAGCTAATGGAGGACATTTTGAACATCAGCTTTGAAGAACAGCAATTGTTGCAAACAATAATTTCCTATCTTTTACATGTTGGAAACTTAAAATTTTCTTTGCCCAGATTTGAATGCTAATAACTTCGGACTCTGTATGCAGAATTGGATAACATTTTCAGGAAACATTGATAATTTATCCCTCTTACATTGTCTGAAATTTTATAGAGTTTCATTTAGAATTGACAAGTGTATCGCCAAAACAAAAAGGGTATCAGTTCAATTGGGACACCGTGTATATAAAAGTTTATGATTTACGCCTTATAAAATACAACTCTTCAGAGAAATTTGACTGAAATCGGTTCAAACTTCAAGTTTCCAACTGATTAAAATAATTATGAAATTGTAGGTCGTACGCGCACCTTAATCATTTCAATCTGTTTCAAAAATTTTTTCTTTCTCGTTGAGCCTTAAGATACTATATAGGGACCCG
>OX457053.1:9725990-9745990 GCA_949752735.1 Lumbricus terrestris | reverse complement strand
TCTTGCTTATCCCCCCCCCTTCTGTGAAGCTTTGCTTCTTGTTTCCCTCCCATTTCTATTAAGTGTTGCTTCTTGTTTCCCTCCCCCCTGTTTATTATGTGTTTTGTTCCCATGTGAAGTCCTAAGCCTAAGGCTTTGAAGTCTATAAGGCATCTCTACCTCCGGCTAAAGCCAGAGTTAGAGATGTCTCGAGACAACTTGAAGTCTCTCGCCGATGAGAGACTACGAAGAGACAAACACGTTTTGCAGCTTCTAACGTTTCTTCACCAGTCTCCAAAAATTAAAAGTCAATAGTAGTACAGGCTAACAGATTAAAAGCAGAGACAATCGTTTCGCAAAGTTCCCAAAGACTAGTTGGACAGACAGACAGATTGTAAATGGCACACGCAGGTCGATGATGGCTCCGTACTAACACGTATAATACTTAACGACGGTGTAAGAGTCTCTGCTGGTTGCGAAGATGGCTCGATGGCTTGATGGTCTGGCCACCGTCGTCTCCGTCCCTTCGCCAGCCGTCCCCGGTCCGCTAATCGCCTCCGACGCCCTCCTTCCTGTTCGCCTCATCCGCCATCCCCTTGTACTTCTTCTTTTCGTCATCGGACAAGCCCTTCCACTTGGCGGCCAGGTTCTTCATCTCCTGGACGACTTCGCCTTTCAAGAACTTGCGGTTCTGCATCTTGTCCTTGATGTACGCGTTGTAGGCGTTCAGCGGCCGTTTGGTCTTGGCTTCGACGCGTCCACGAGATGAGGAAGACCCGCCGGAGCTCGGCGAGCGCTGACGGTCCTTCGCGTGCGATCGGCTTCTGGATGGCTTCGCCGCCGCCTTCTTCGTCGTCCGGGACCGGCCGCTCCGACTCGAAGAGCGCGCTCGTGACCTCGACTTCCGGCTTGTCGTCTTGGACTTCGATTTCCCCTGCTTCACCATTGTTTCGTTCTCTCGGTTTGTGTACGACGTGTGTACGACGTGACGTGTGTCGAGCGTAGCAGGAGATTTGCAGCGAAGAATAATATTATTATTATTACGGAGTATTTTCGAAATGCGACCAACCAGTTCGACGTCTCCGCTGCAAATGCCGTCACCACAGTGATCGCATCACGGAAACGAGGCCCGACGCTCTGATTGGTCGGCGGCGGTGACGTCAGCTCATTATCGATGAGCGGGAATAATGATGTGATGTCAATTTAGACCTCCACACCTGAGTCTCTGCACCGTTGTCGTTGCGGGCTAAACAATCACTGTCGTTGCTAAATGATTAAGACCATCATCATTATGGGTCTTAGAATAAGAATCAAGACCCAAGATAGATTTTCAAGCCTCAAATGCAATGTAAAAAATCACGCTTTCTATCCCATCAAATGCATGCTTCACAAACTTCCATCTTAAATACAAATTAACCTGTTAGCTAGGAGAACATTATTTCATGATATTATAATCTAAAACTATCAAAAAATCGATGTTTTAGCCAGTAGAGTCTGCAATGACAATAGACGTCTATTGTAGGCAAACTGTCGTCAATAAAGCTCATCATAGCATGGGCCCCAATCATTCACAATAGAGGCTCCAATCTCTACCAATATTGACTCATTTCGTCCACAATAAGGGCTTCCAAGGCCCAAAATTAAGGCTCTTTTCGTTCAAATAGGGTCTCATATCTCCAACAATACGAGACTTACTTGCCCACAATATGGCCTCCAATCGCCCACAATAGGGGTCAAATTTCCAAGAATTCAGTCTTGTTTAGCCCACAATAAGGTCTCTAAAAGTCCAACAATATAGGCTTTTGTCGCCCAAATAGAGGCTCTAATCTTCAACAAAATGGGCTACTTTCGCACAAAAGAGGGACCCAAATCGCCCACAACAGGAGTTCAAATCTCTAACAATAGAGACTCATTTCATCTACAGTTTGTGCTCCAATTACCCACAATAGGGATTCAGACGTTCATCAATATAGACTCATTTTGGCCAACAAATTGGCTCCAAAGCGCCAACAATAGGGACTCAAATCTCCAACAATACCAGACTCATTTCATCTACAGTTTGTGCTCCAATTACCCACAATAGGGGGTTCAGATTAGAGATGCAACGGAGTCATATGCAGCAGCAGCAGCAGCAGCACCATTTGCATCTAGAGCGACGAATGTATTCTCTCGTTCTGTTCACATTGCCTTATTAGCATTCATCACAATATATATATATATATATATATATATATATATATATATATATATATATCACCGTCGACCATCTATATACCAATGTATACTATACATGTGTTGTTTTTTAGACTATACTTTGTATGCGCTTGTATGCGTGTGTAATGTGTGTTTATGTGTGCATGTTTGTATAAGTGTGTGCAAACTGTGCATTATATATGTTTATGGGTGTATACGTCATGCACGAAAAAGTTTCGGAGGTTTTTTCAATTTATATGTTTCCGTTATGCTTACAAGTGTAATGTGTAGGCCCTATCTTCATTGCCCTGCCCCTATGCTAGTGATGCATATAAATAATTATGCGCTCCCAAACCCTCTCCCCACCTATAGGTGAACAAGGTCTCCTCCATGTCCCTTTTGCCCATAACTCTACTATAAACATTATATTTAAATTCCATACTTTTTAAAGGTCGCTAAAATCCACTTTCTTAGCTGTGTCTGGGATGGGCGCGCCTCTGAGTAGATTTCTTGAAGAGGCGCTATATAAATTCTCGAAATGAATAAAAAAATTTTTTTATTTAGTTCGCAACTTCTCTCCGTCATTAAATTAATTCGAGTTCACGACGGCAATCGTCAACAAAACAAAATAAAAAAACAAAATAAAAAACAAAATACAAAACAAAATAGAAAGCAAAACACAAAACAAAATACAAAACAAAATACAAAACAAAATACAAAACAAAATACAAAACAAAATACAAAACAAAATATAAAACAAAATACAAAACAAAATACAATACAAAATACAAGTGGCCGATTGAGAATTATAGGCTACCCTGTAAAAGCCCCAGATATACAGCCGAAAACATTGATCTAAATTTCGTTGGTTTCATTTATATCCCTTCGATATCATAATCCCAATAGGAATTTGTGAAAACGTTTTCGACCTGCAAATGCATAAATTCTGCTGAGAGACGAATCAAAGCATTTTACAGACGTTGTATTGATGCCTAATCCGTTTTCCCAATCATTCATTCCGTCGTTATAACTTCGTTGATAAATTCAAACGAGTGAAAAACTCATTTTCCGGTCATTGTCTCCACTCGATTAAACTCAAAGCCACAGCTTGTTTCTTGTGCTTGATCAACCGGAAGCGACAGCTACTTCCGGTCCAAACCAAAGACCATACGGACACTGAGCATGCGCACATGCACCTTCCCATAACCCCACTTGTTTCCGGTTTTCTCGTAATTGCCCTGGCAATGAGTTTAGCGTTGACGATCGGAACTTCATTCGATTTAGAGGACAAGCTGATTTTCCGGTGGAAACGACGTTTTCCAGTTCGACGGACGTCGTTCTTCCACTTGTCTTTTCCAGGCGATTTCTGTTTCCACAATGGAAAAGGCATCGAAGCAGCTGAAAGGAATCTGTAGGCTACGGATGTGTTATTGTATGTGTGCATCCTCCTCAAAGACAGATTCTGCAGCTGGTGAAGCCGAGTATAGCTCTTTTGAAGAGGCGCTATATAAATTATTGGAATGAATAAATAAATGAAGAAACAATAGCTAGATCCAGACAACTTATAGACCACTATGGTTAAGTTGCGAGTCGCGGTCTATAGCCGATACGTTGGCGAGTGCGTCTCCCTTAGCGTGGGAAGTATAGGGTTCGATTCTTATCTCCTTCCCCCCATCTGCGGATATTGTTTTGATCACATGAAGGACCATAATATACACACACTGTAGCAAAAGAATGATAATAATAGGAACAATAATAATGATAATAATAATAAGGACTAAAAAATAAATAATAATAATAATGATAATAATAATAATAGGAATAATAATAATAATAATAGGAATAATAATAATAATAATAATAATAATAATAATAATAATAATAATAATAATAATAATAATAATAATAATAATAATAATAATAATAATAATAATAATAATAATGAAATGATGAAAGACTTTCGGTGACCATTCAGCGCTTTAACGCGGTGGCCTTCGCGGGATCTTTTGCTGCAGTATAATAATAACAACAGTAGTAATAGTAATAATAATAATAGTAATAATAATAATAATAATAATAACAACAATAAAACTTATAATAATAGTAGCCGTAAATAATCATCATTAATATTACAACAACTACTATATACTACTATTACTACTGCTATAATCATATATTTATTATTGTTTTATTATTATTATAATTAAAGGCAGTTACAGTTATATATCATGGAGCTGCTTTCTGTTATGACGTCATACAGACCAAAGACATCAAACGGCAGAACGTCGATTTCGTCGTCTATAGATGCGAATTTCGCGCGTCATTTCCTGTTCACTGACCTTCCTGAACCCCATCTGCAAACACGGCGCCATCTAAAACGTGAAACGGGCTATTATTATATAATATATATACAAAAAGTCTGTCTCTGTCTCTGTCTCTGTCTCTGTCTCTGTCTCTGTCTCTGTCTCTGTCTCTGTCTCTGTCTCTGTCTCTGTCTCTGTCTCTGTCTCTGTCTCTGTCTCTGTCTCTGTCTCTGTCTCTGTCTCTGTCTCTGTCTCTGTCTCTGTCTCTGTCTCTCTCTCTCTCTCTCTCTCTCTCTCTCTCTCTCTCTCTCTCTCTCTCTCTCTCTCTCTCAATAGCATCCTCATGGAAAACAGTGCTCCTCCTCTTCCTCTCCCTCCTTCCCTTCCCTCTCTTCCAACTCCAGTCTCATTATCAGCACGGAATAAGTCCTTGTTCGTCGGTCGGTATAGGGAGAGGCGTTCGACGTTTCCCGTTCTAAACGGGTTAGGATAACCGGATCGGAAAGCTGGAAAATTCGTTTCCAGATAAGGCGGAAGAGAATCCGCATTCAGACGAACAAATAACAAATATGGCCGGCGCCGAAGAACGCCTTCGCTCCGTGCTTTATTGTTCCGCCGCCGCCGCCGCTCGATGTCTATGTATTCATGCGCCGTCTGGCTATATAGGTCGGAGCTGTGTATCTAAGGGAAGAGAGCTATACAATAATATACATATAGGATGAGGATTGTCATGAGACTTTGATTGGCCGTATGAAGGGGAAGGGTGGGGGAATGGAGATGAGAGGAGTGGCGAGGTTGGGGGTGGAGTGGGTGGAATGGGTTGAGTGGGTGGAGTGGACACTCCACTGCAGTGACCATCTACAAATGACGAATTTCTCGGATAACTAGATGTTTAATCAGCGGTGATTTTTAATCTCGAAAGACGAAAAAGTCGCGGATGTAAATACAAACGCAACGGTATATGCGAACGAAAGCAGACAAACACGCAGACAGACAGACAGACAGACAGACAAACAGACAAACAAACATACAAACAGGCAGACAGACAGAGAGTGGCACAAACTGGCGGTGAAATCTACACGGAAGGGAGATGGGAGAGCTATAGCTGGGAGTACAGAAGGACAGACAAATGGTCCATCTCTCGTATATATATAATATACATGGGTTCATTGGAAAACAGTTCCATACATGTATAAATGTACATGTACATGTACACGTATACAGGCCGTATACTATTGAAGTGAGATAAAGGCTTCTCTTGTCTATGATTTAATTAATCAAGCGAGTCGCATGAATGAAGGGCTGAGTAGGCGGAGAATTAGAGAACGAGGAAAGTAAGAAAAGCAAGAACATATCAAAAGAGGGTGTGAAGGAAAGCATAGGAAGTGGGAAAGAGACGAAAACATGGAATGAAATACTTGTAGAAAGGGGTTGACATAATAGCGATAGTGCACCCAAAAGGCAGAAGAGGGCATAATGCGAAAGACACGATACAATTTAGACAACAGCTATTATGATAGCCTACTGCTTCCTTGTCAATTGCAGCAATAGTTCTGATGCCAATTGGTTGAGATGATAGATTATTGTATGATAATAAAATGACGCTAACGATGATGATTATGACGATGCTGATAACAACAACAACAACAACAACAACAATAATAATAATAATAGTTGCCGAGTAGTAGTAGTAGTAGTAGTAGTAGTAGTAGTAGTAGTAGTAGTAGTAGTAGTAGTAGTAGTAGTAGTAGTAGGAGTAGGAATAGTAGTAGTAGTAGTAGTAGTAGTAGTAGTAGTAGTAGTAGTAGTAGTAGTAGTAGTAGTAGTAGTAGTAGTAGCAGCAGTAGCAGTAGCAGTAGCAGTAGCAGTAGCAGTAGCAGTAGTAGTATAGTAGGTGGTGTAGTAGATGTAGTTGTAGTAATGTAAGTAGTTGTTTGAGCATAGTAGTAATAATGTAGTAGTGGTAGTGTAGCTGTGGTAGCAATGGCAGTGGTGGTAGTAGTAGTAGCAGTAAAATAACCACAGTTATTATAATCGACCTCCATATGGCATGCATAAACAGCATGCATCCAGATACATTTGCTGTGATACGATGGAAATGGATTCATAGAATTGGCTTACTATAATAATAGTCGTATTGTATCCATGGTGCAAGAGAGCAATTGATTCTTAGGGAGAATCGTCCTCGTGACCTCTTCTTCCACCATTGACCTCGTCTTCAGCCAACGACCTCTATCCCTGGCTTCCCATTCCTCCTATACTCGTCTTCCATCTCTTCCATCCTCCTCCTCCTCCTCCTCCTCCTCCTCCTCCTCTTCGACTCATCTCATCAATGGTTGACCTCTGACGACCTTCAATGCAATCCCGTGATTTGCCGCCAAAGACGCTGGTGCCATGGCAACCATCGACACGAGGAGACACACACACTCAGCAGTGCATCGACCAATACATGTATATATATATAGACGTACAAACGAAGCTCCGCATGCATTTTATATATTGTAGAAATGACTCAGGATAACGGAATCTGCTCTTGCTTATCGTCGGTGAATGGCTGGCGCCATGCACTGATGATGATGATGATGATGATGATGATGACGACGACGACGACGACGATGATGATGATTACGACGTCGACGATGATGATGGTGATGACGACGACGATGATGATGATGGTGACGACGACGACGACGATGCTGCTGTGTTTCAGCTGGAAAACCTCATAAGGAATCTAATAAAATAATATGATCTTGTTCTCTTCAGGACCCAAATATATATTTTTTGATATGGCACATTATTGTTATCAAATAGCCTTGATATTGACGGATGATCATTATTATTACCATAGAGGTTAAAAACGTTTTTTTCCGTTTTTTATTCTCTCACAAAAAACGTCGTTTTTTCGTTTTTTATTTTTCCCATCGTTTTTTATCGTTTATTATTTTTCCCTTAACTTTATTTATTCATTTACTTTCAGTTATTATTTTTCCTTAATTTTAATTAGACTATTTCTGATATTCCTTATGTTTTCCGCCAACTCTCAAGGATTCAGCTAACTAAAGTCATTATTTCAACGTTTAACATCATCATTTAAGAGATAGCCTGCGTGTATAGTAGGTTCCTAATCAATGTTTTCAAGGTTAAAATGCGGTTTTAGATGTAGCAAAGTCAAATTATTTACCGTTTCCGTTTTTTATCGTTTTTTGTCGTTTTTTATTTTTTCGAAAAAACCGACTTTTTCCCGTTTTTTATTCCGTTTCCATCGTTTTTTACATCTATGATTATTACCATTGTAAAAAGAAACAGGGTACCAATGTATAGCCTACCTGCACATCACTGTGAAGTCACTTAGCAAGACGACAATCAAGTTGATAAAATTAATAAGGAATCTGCCAGATTAATAAATTTGCTATTAAAGCAATTAAATTCAATTTTCTAAAAAATGAAAATCGCCAAGGTGTCAATGACCGACAGTTTCGACAAAATGTGTATTCAGACACCTCTTGAGCAAGATCATAGAAATATAAGGCTATGGGCAACGTTTATTCTGATAAATAGTGAGAGCGCAAAAATTAAAAGTTACATTAAGCTGAGAGTAACTGCTAAGAGATTTGCCGTGAATGAAAGAAGATCGGCTCGGCTGTTCTGGTTTCATTGAGAAAGCCAATGGTCCCAAATCTCCGGATTTTAACCCGATGGATTGATAATCAATTGCGTAAAGCTATGTTGAAGAAATATCACAATCTGCAACCAAAACCAAGAGCGGAAAAAGATTTGATAGACGTATTGGAGTTGATATCGGAAGATTTGCCTATGGAACGCATCAACAGGGCCGCCAAGAACTTTGCAAAGAGACTCAGAAGAAGCTTTGGCACTGGTGGTAGGCACATTGAACACAAGTTGCGAAGCATTATCAAGTTCAATTGACAACAGTTATTTGAGATGTGACTTAAAAAATCGTTTTTGCTCCTTTTTGTTGCGTTACGTTTTTGAATCATCAAAAACCGGTGGGTTGTATCACTAAAAGTCATATAGCTTTTGTTCTGTTTGAAATATTTTAATGAAATCTGGCCATCAGCTTTGGCACTGGTGGTAGGCACATTGAACACAAGTTGCGAAGCATTATCAAGTTCAATTGACAACAGTTATTTGAGATGTGACTTAAAAAATCGTTTTTGCTCCTTTTTGTTGCGTTACGTTTTTGAATCATCAAAAACCGGTGGGTTGTATCACTAAAAGTCATATAGCTTTTGTTCTGTTTGAAATATTTTAATGAAATCTGGCCATCATGTGTAAATATGAATTGTCTTTAAGACCATAAAAATTCATTTCGAAATTCTTACTTTTGGTCAAGATATTTGGTAAAAACCTATTTTTTCTCCCGCTCTGTATATATATAGCCTAGGCCTATATGCGATTACATACATACAATCATACATACATGTACATTAATGGAATTGAATTCACATTGCGGTTATTCGCAGCAAATGTTTTTTCGCTTTCGCCGTGAAATCGTGAAGACTCGAATCGCTAAGTCAACGATTAATCATGCATTAATTAATTCGCCTAGCCACAATAAGTTTGTTGTTATTATTATTATTGTAATTGCTATCATCATTGTTACTATTATTTATTAGTGTAATTACCGTAATTTTTTGATATATACTATTATCAATATTTGTATATGAGCTGAGTTCTTGTTGCGTAATCGAATCGCGTCTCCTATAGACTATTGGTAGAATAGGAAGAAGAGAACTGAATACCGACCAACCAACCGCACTATATATACATTTATATATAATAATTATATATATAAAAATATATATAATTATTATATATATATAATTATTATATATATCTATATACTGGGGTGTCGTTGTCGGTAGCCAATCCTTCGCAATCCATTAACTCTTTGCGCTCAGAAGCGGAAGGCAACTGATAGCAGGCAGCATCGCGGCCGTCTATGCTCCCCTGTCTCTGTATGCCTTTGTCTGTCTGCGTGCCTGTCTTTCTGTTTGTATGTCCGTTTGTTTGTTTGTCTATATGTCTGTTTGTCAATCTGTTTGTCTGTCTGCCTGTTTGTTTGTCTGTACTCTGCATGCGGTGCTTCATACAGATAAACATAAAAGAAGGTTCTAGAAATGGTCTGACAAACAACAAAAAAGACAGACAGACAGACAATCTGTCTGATTTGTTGTTGTTGTTTGTATGTCAATTTCTATAATTATAAACCATTCCTTTCCGTTTATCTGCACGAATCACCTATTTCTTTCTTCATCGTCTCTCTCGGCATATCCCTGGGAGGTATGGGAGCGCCTCTGAGTAGTTTCTTGAAGGGGCGCTATATAAATGCTCCGAATGAATGAATGAACGAATCTATGACTCTGTGTCTGTCTTGTTTGTTTCGATCGACTTATTTCTGTCCGTGTCTGTATGTCTGATTATGTGCCTCTCTGTGTGATCATGTGCCTCTCTGTATGTTTGTCTTTCTCCTCGTCCTTGTTCTTCTTGCTATCTCCTCCTTTCTCCCCAACACCTCCCCGTCGTATATTCGACCACAGGACCCTGCTGCATATAAAATGTCCTCCATCGACAGGAAACCACGGCTCAGAAGGAACGAAATGGAAGAAATGGTTGCAAAAAGTAAGTTCCCTGTTAAAATAACTCCTTACTCGTAAATCTGCCAAGTTCCCATTGCCGTGCTGCTAACTCGTGGCAAGAAATGGGCGTCGAACCCTCAGCTTCTGACCATACAGCCGAGATGCCTGAATCGACGAGAAATGGTAATGGTGTAAAGTTTCAAGCAGCAAACATCTTAAATCCTTGTAAATTGATGACAACACGGTATTTGTATCACCGTGGTTGGACTGGTATACCGTTTCTGAGTGGGCTTCTTGTATAGGGACGCTGTTTGAATGAATGAATATATGAATAAATAAATAAATGAATGATTGAATGAATAAATAAATAAATAAATGAATGAATGAATGTGTGAATGAATGAACGAATGAACGAATGAATGAACGAACGAACGAACGAACGAATGAATGAATGAATGAATGAATGAATGAATGAATGAATGAATGAATGAATGAATGAATGAATGAATGAATGGACCAAACACGGAACGTCACACGGTATATGTGCACGGATAGGCCTATTGTTTATGTTCGAAGATTTTAGCTCTTTAATTTTTCTTTCGAAAGCACTATGAAAATCAGACATTTATAACAACAGCGCAACTTTAAAATATTTAAGCTTTATATTCAATAAATCGTTAATAATTATTATTGAAAATTCTCCTGTATTGTCGCCTCGTTATAGTATATAGTTATAAATTGAATGCAATTGATGTTCAATTTTAATTTTTTTTATTTTTGGGGTGCGGTCTGTTGACGCCCTTTCGAACTGAAGACCTATTATATACTAACATTAAGTCATGACATATCGTTAGTGCTTCCATAAAAATTTATCATCTCATTATTTTGTGTAACTTTGTCCTGTCTATGACATGCTTAAATAATTCGACGTTCAATTTAAATTTCAATTATAAGCATATACTCCATTCAATGCGGTGACGTCTCCAGGAATGTGTCGCCATTATATGTAATGCATCCATGGCCTCATTTGCTCGTGCAGGTCAAATGTAGGGCACAATCCGCCTCCAGTCCTCCCATGGTCCATAAGTACAACCCTGGCCTGGAAGTCAATTCCTCTTTCCAGACGGTTCGTATTTATCTGAATTCCAATCGTAGCTCGGATTTGTTCCCCATTCTTCCACATCCGATTCCAATGGCGTAATCAGGAATTTTTGATGGGGGGTTTTATGGCCGGAAACCATGTTTTTTGCTATTTTTTCTTACTTAAATGAAAAAATAACCTTTAACTCCTTTAGCGTGTATTAAAATTTTCAAAAACTCTCATACAGTGTGTAATTTTTTTTCAAATTTTTTTCTCCAAATTTTTTTCTATAATGACCAAATGATTTTTCTGGAAATTATCATGCTAGTTTTTGATGGTCGCCGCCCCCCAAAAAATTTGGGGGGAGCGAGAATTTTTTTTTAATTGAAAATCACTTTTCTTCAATTTTTTCTTCAGCGACGATCACCCTCTGACGTAATTTCTGGATAATACGAGTTCCCGGCAAACAAGGCTGCAATAGGGCTGCTAGGCCTACAGGCCCACTAGGCCTAGAGGGCTACTGGGCCTAATGGGCTTATAAGGGCTGCAGTAGCATGTGTCACGACACCATCTGCACAGCGACGATCGCCCTCTGACGTAATCCCTGGCTAATGCGAGTTTCCCGCCAACAAGGCTGCAGTAGGGCTGCTAGGCCTAAAAGGCTGTCAGGCCTATAGGCCCAGAGGGCTAATGGGCCTAATGGGCTGATAAGGGCTGTACTAGTATGTGTCACGACACCATCTGCACAGCGAAGATCACAATCTGACGTAATCTCTGACTAATACGACATCCCCGCCAACAAAACTGCAATAGGTCTGTTAGGCCTAAAGGGCTGCTAGGGACCTAGGGTCATAGGCCTACTAGGCCTAGAGGACTACTGGGCCTAATTGGCTGATAAGGGCTGCTCTAGTATGTGTCACGACACCATCTGCACAGCAACGATCACCTTCTGACGTAATCCCTGGCTAATACGAGTTTCCCGCCAACAAGGCTGCAATAGGGCTGCTAGGCCTATAGGCCTACTATGCCTAGAGGACTACTGGGCCTAATGGGCTGACAAGGGCTGCTCTAGTATGTGTCACGACACCATCTGCACAGCGACGATCGCCCTCTGACGTAATCCCTGGCTAATGCGAGTTTCCCGCCAGCAAGGCTGCAGTAGGGCTGCAAGGCCTAAAAGGCTGTCAGGCCTATAGGCCCAGAGGGCTACTGGGCCTAATGGGCTGATAAGGGCTGTACTAGTATGTGTCACGACACCATCTGCACAGCGAAGATCACTATCTGACGTAATCTCTGACTAATACGGCATCCCCGCCAACAAAACTGCAATAGGTCTAGGTCTGTTAGGCCTAAAGGGCTGCAAGGGACCTAGGGTCATAGGCCTACTAGGCCTAGAGGACTACTTGGCCTAATTGGCTGATAAGGGCTGCTCTAGTATGTGTCACGACACCATCTGCACAGCAACGATCACCTTCTGACGTAATCCCTGGCTAATACGAGTTTCCCGCCAGCAAGGCTGCAGTAGGGCTGCAAGGCCTGAAAGGCTGTCAGGCCTATAGGCCCAGAGGGCTACTGGGCCTAATGGGCTGATAAGGGCTGTACTAGTATGTGTCACGACACCATCTGCACAGCGACGATCGCCCTCTGACGTAATCCCTGGCTAATGCGAGTTTCCCGCCAGCAAGGCTGCAGTAGGGCTGCAAGGCCTAAAAGGCTGTCAGGCCTAAAAGGCTGTCAGGCCTATAGGCCCAGAGGGCTACTGGGCCTAATGGGCTGATAAGGGCTGTACTAGTATGTGTCACGACACCATCTGCACAGCGAAGATCACTATCTGACGTAATCTCTGACTAATACGACATCCCCGCCAACAAAACTGCAATAGGTCTGTTAGGCCTAAAGGGCTGCAAGGGACCTAGGGTCATAGGCCTACTAGGCCTAGAGGACTACTGGGCCTAATGGGCTGACAAGGGCTGCTCTAGTATGTGTCACGACACCATCTGCACAGCGGCGATCGCCCTCTGACGTAATCCCTGGCTAATACGAGTTTCCCGCCAACAAGGCTGCAGTAGGGCTGCTAGGCCTAAAAGGCTGTCAGGCCTATAGGCCCAGAGGGCTACTGGGCCTAATGGGCTGATAAGGGCTGCTCTAGTATGTGTCACGACACCATCTGCACAGCAACGATCACCTTCTGACGTAATCCCTGGCTAATACGAGTTCCCGCCAACAAGGCTGCAATAGGGCTGCTAGGCCTATAGGCCTACTATGCCTAGAGGACTACTGGGCCTAATGGGCTGACAAGGGCTGCTCTAGTATGTGTCACGACACCATCTGCACAGCGACGATCGCCCTCTGACGTAATCCCTGGCTAATGCGAGTTTCCCGCCAGCAAGGCTGCAGTAGGGCTGCAAGGCCTGAAAGGCTGTCAGGCCTATAGGCCCAGAGGGCTACTGGGCCTAATGGGCTGATAAGGGCTGTACTAGTATGTGTCACGACACCATCTGCACAGCGAAGATCACTATCTGACGTAATCTCTGACTAATACGACATCCCCGCCAACAAAACTGCAATAGGTCTGTTAGGCCTAAAGGGCTGCAAGGGACCTAGGGTCATAGGCCTACTAGGCCTAGAGGACTACAGGGCCTAATTGGCTGATAAGGGCTGCTCTAGTATGTGTCACGACACCATCTGCACAGCAACGATCACCTTCTGACGTAATCCCTGGCTAATACGAGTTTCCCGCCAACAAGGCTGCAATATGGTTGCTAGGCCTAAAGGGCTGTTAGGCCTACAGGGCTGTTAGGCCCAAAAGGCTGGCTTAGGGCTGTCTGGTATGTGCCTTGGCACCCTCTGCACAGCTACGATTACCCTGTGACGAAATCCGGGGCTTATACCAGCTCCCGGCCTACGTGGTCGGAATACGATCTTTGCCCGAGTATACTCGGGCTACACGCTATGGGAACGATTTGCGCAGCCCGAGTATACTCGGGCTACACGCTAAAGGGGTTAAAACACTTTTTTCCGGAGCCAAGGGGGGGTTTTAGCCCCCGAAACCCCCCTTGCCTACGCCACTGTCCGATTCACTCCAAACGAATGCGTCAGCTCAGAGTTAGGATCTCTCCTTAAACACAGCTCACCGCCTTTTCCACCATTCTTTCGCGCCCCTCCTTATACCACCACCACCATCCCTGGACCGGAGATAGTTTCTCTATCGGGGTGATATATTTCTGCACACCGGTCGCCATCTTTAACGCGTGGCCGGTCCCCGTGGCTGATGCGATGTTCCACATCAATGGTCGGGCCTGACATTCGACTCTCTCGAAAACCCCGCTTTCCCCGTCTCTCCCAAGTCAGACGTTAATACGCCGGGATAAGCCGGGTAGTCAGCGTGAAATTGCATCAGACGCAGCAGCACGACCGGCGCGAATATCCTCTTACGTAGATGGGGTTCGACTCCTGACTCCGCGACTCGCATTTATTATTCCTACGGTCCGACTTAGTATGAATCGCCATCAATCATTCACCAGTCCAGCTATAGACCCCTCTCTACCTCTCTAAGTCGCGCTGTCTGTCCCGCCTCGCGGCTGCCTGAGTGGTACAGTTTGTGTGCCTGTCTGCGTGCGTATCATTGTGTTTGCGTCGATGTATTATCGACTCGTGTATGTATATATATTTATTTATTATATACTTCTATATATATATATATATATATATATATATATATATATATATATATATATATATATATATAGACGAGAGTGAGTTTATAAATACAGTGTATGTGTGTGTATGAATGTGTCTATGAATATGAGATGTGTTTGCCACTATACCGTATATGCTGCTCATAGACGTGGCGCGCCGCCGCAGCTGTATACGCGAGAATTCCTGAGTGGGGATCTTAATAACCTACTGAAGCGTTTGCCGTGCGGAAAGAGAGGGTTAACAGGCGATTAAACAATGGGTCAATCTACTTTTCTAGTTCATTTTTGATGCAATCGACTGAAACGATCGTTAAGATGATGACGTCGCTTTTGAAAGGCGCCACCTACTGGCGGGTTTTCAATTTATGGCTCCATATAAGTCGTCGGTCTTTCGGTGCTCCCGTCTTTGTTATAATCACAATTATTACGCTGATAGTGACTATTACCAACTAGGCAATGGTATATTAAAAATTATAGAAGCGCGACAACTGCAACTATGGCAACATCGATAATAATAATAATAATATTAAAAAGTTTAATTAATATTTTAAATCAATAGCTACTGCTTCACTTGTTTATTGTACCTTATGTTACTGCTGTTGTTTGTTGAAGATGATAAAAGGGTAATAATAATTTTAAAAAAATAATGATGATGATGATGATGATAATAACAATAATAATAATAATAATAATAATTGGCCCCAATGGTGGTAGAGATTGGCCAACCCCTCCACGGGGTGTCCCATGCCGAGACCGACACAGTAGTGAAGGTTTGGAGTGAAAAGCTCAAAAACTTTGGAAATGCATCCCGATCAGACAGACAGACAGACAGACAGACAGACAGACAGAATATTCTCTTTATTTATTTGGATATTGAGAGTCTATAGAGTATAATAGACTCTATAGACAAGCAACTATATTACATAATGAGTGCGTGTGAGCAAGTGCGTGTGTGTGTGCGTGCGTGCGTGCGGCAACCCACTAAATCTCGATTAAATATCACATTATATTTATTGCCATTCGTAGCATTGACTAATGCAACGGGATTTGTTAATTTGTCGCCATAGAAGTCTTTCAGCTCTTCAATAAGATCCATTTGCTCTGTGTTTTCAATAAATCTGTCTGAACTCGACGCTTCCATATACCGTCCCAGAATGCACTGCTCGACCAGAACTGCTTCTATCCCGGCATTCGTTTGCACCGGAAATGACGCTCGTTGTCGTCGGCGGCGGCCATATTGCTGCTCGGAATTCAGTTCGCGTTTCAACCACCAGGCGGCACCAGGCGATTGCGAAACTCGATTTCCGGAAATGACTTGACAGATTGCACCCTGGGAAACTCGTCATTTCCGGTCAAAATACGAATCAGTGAACAGAGCGATTCCGTTTCTATATAATAATTGCTTAACAGACGGAAAAGTGTTTTAAACGGAAAAGTCTTTCCACCCATCCACCTATCAGTCTATACCTGGCTAAACATACAACCAACCACTCAACCATCAACCTAACCATCTACCCAAACATCCACCCACCCTTCCTCTTGTTGATCCATCCATCCACCCACCCACCCGCCCACCCTTCCATTCATCCATCCATCCACTCATTCATCCATCCATCCAGCAACCAAAAAACATGTACACCCAATCGCCCGTCCGTTCATCCGTATATATAGCCTTCGTCTATTCATCCATCCATTCGTCCATCCATCCATCCATTCATCCATCCATTCATTCATCTATTCATCCATCCATTCGTCCATCTATTCAACCATCCACTCGTCCATCCATCCATCCATTCATCCATCCATTCGTCCACCCGTCCATCTATTCAACCATTCATCCATCCATCCATCCATACATACATCCATCCATCCACCTATATATTTACCCATATACATCCATCCGACCCTCTATCCACCCACCAATCTACCTAACCATTCAACCAAACCATGTGCACCTATACTCGACCATCCACCCACCCAACCATCCAACCACACACCGACCCACCCACCCAACCATCCACCCAACCAACCATCCACCCAACCAACCATCCACCCATCCAACCAACCATCCACCCAACCAGTCGCTCGCTCAACAACAACACGCTCACTTGCTTCACATCCAGTAAATTAATTACGGCGCTATATAACGGGACACCTGTCAGAATGGCGCTTGTGGCGCCGCATGGTGGCGGGAGATTTCGAGGAGAAGCAGCGGGAGAAAGGGGAAAAGGGGAGAAGGGGGCAAGAACGTCCATTTCCTATAAAGACGACTGTCGTCAGGTCGAAGGAGGGAAAAGACGGGGCTATAGATGCAAGGCCATCCTGTGCGTTCCGAAGCGGAATAAATGTCGGACGTGCCACGAATGGTTGAGAGTTCGATGCCTGCCCTTCTGACACACTCCCCTGTAGTCATTCCCTTTTCTCTCCAACCTCCCTCTGCCTCGCCAACGAGACGAAAAGGTCACACGTGTTGTCCTATGCGCAGGTCTTTAGTAGAAAACGAATTTACGATGTGTAGACGGAATGGCCGAGCCGCTGTTGAATTGAAGACGTATACGTGCAATTGATCCACGTATACATATATATATATATATATATATATATATATATAAATATTATATATATATATATATATATATATATATATAATAGGCCAACACTATAGCACAATATATATATATGCTACTATAAAGGAAATATCGAAGCCTATTCCACGAAAGATTAATTGCACCATTCTAGAGGAGTATAGCGTTCATATGATCATTCCAAATAAGATAATATTTGAACTGGTGATAACCTATAAATGCCATTTCCATATATTATGGCTGCATGGAAAGACTAAAACATGAAAAATGCTTTCAAAAAACATGTGTATGCTTCATATAGATTTCTAAATACTGATTTCTCAGCTTTAATTTCTTTATCATAGGTGTCAATAGAACTTTAGTTAATGAAAAAAATTACTCCAAAAAAGTAGTAGTCAAAAACATAGGTGTCACTCATTTTGCCTTCTCTTACCCGTATATGAGTGCGGGCGCCCATGCCACAGACCTATGCCAATACTACCATAATATCATTTTTCGAAATACTTCAATAAAATAATGCACCTGAAACTAACAGATTACCTATCGAGTCAGTTCATGGTTCTGCAATAACTGCACAAATCAACTGCACATTTTGTGTCGATCTGCACTCTAAAAAATACCTGCCTCCTTCTTTTCGCTTCCACTTCTGCTTCAACTCCTCCTTTCCCCCCTACCCTACCCTTCCCGTTCCTATGTCAGATTCATTTTCTTCTTCTTCCTCTTCCTCTTCCTATTCCTCCTCTTGTTTTCTTTTCTCCTATACATCTTTCTCTTCCTCTTCCATCTTCTTCTTCCTCTTCTTCTTCTTCTTCTTCTTCCTCTTCTTCTTCTTCTTCTTCCTCTTCTTCTTCTTCTTCTTCTTCCTCCTCCTCCTCCTCTTCCTCCTCTTCGTCTTCGTCTTCCTCGTCCTCTTCTTCCTCCTCCACCTCCTCCTCCTCCTCCTCCTCCTCTCCTCCTCTTCTTCCTCTTCTTCCTCTTCCTCTTCTTCTTCTTCTTCTTCTTCTTCCTCTTCCTCGTCCTCCTCCTCTTCCCCTCCTCCTACTCCTCTTCCTCTTCCTCTTCCTCTTCATCTTCTTCTTCTTCGAATGTAACTCTGGACGCGGTCTGTGAGCACGTAACCACCCGTCAACTCTTAGCCTCTCCCTGACGCTACAAAGTCTTTAAACGTCGCATGCAAAGATGAAACAGAAGCAGAGACACACGCGTTTGTATAATGCAGCATTCCTGTTATCTTCTGAATGGCGCGATTACGTATACGGCATACCCGGTCGACGCGCCTTTGGTGTATAAAGACAAGCATACAGATCAGAGGAATTTATGCAATGATGTATACACGTAGCATATATACACGCTCGACCGATTACCACAAAGAGGTGTTTCACGCATAAGCTTTGATAAAAGCTGCGATGATATTTTGAAAACGTTTCGTTATATATATCACGACGACTGTGAGACGCTGAGGAACAGAGGGACATGCATGTAAACAAATGGACACATACAAACACATGCGCATACAAAGAGATAGAGGAACACTGAAGCATACACTTATAAAGACATATAGGCACAGAGATCGACAGAGAGACATAGACAGAGAGACAGAGTGAACGAGAGAGAAAGAGAGAGAAAGACAGACATACAGAGAGAGAGATACAGAGAGAGAGAGAGAGAGAGAGAGAGAGAGAGACAGAGAGAGACAGAGAGAGACAGAGAGAGAGAGACAGAGACAGAGACAGAGACAGAGACAGAGACAGAGACAGAGACAGAGACAGAGACAGAGACAGAGACAGAGACAGAGAGAGAGACAGACCGAATGCAAGTCGTCGTCACGGTTCGTCACACAGACGAAGGTAATTCCATTTGTTGGAATTTTCTCGAAGGACTGAACACGAAGAACCGGAAGAAGACAGAAAGATTCCATCGACGGACCTCCATCCATTCCTCGTCGATAAGACAACTGCATCGGCGTCGACAGACCTCTGTCTCTGTGATGTGTCGGCGTTCGCTTTGATCTCTTTGTCCTGCAGTATTATTCGCGCATATTCATCGCCACTGCAACTACACATAGGCCTATACATTGTGAACAGGAAGAAATCTGCGATGTTCGACGATAGAAAAGAAACACGTTCGCACTTCGCACCAATGACTAAAATTAACTCGATGAACGAACGAACGAACGATCAATACAATTAAACTTACGAATAGGCCTACAATATTATTATACGATCGATTTAAAAACTTTAAATACTCATTTTAACTACCTAATGGAAGATTACTATATTTTGTCTTGCACTTGAAATGTACTAAACGATAAACCTCTATAATCTATATACTTGTTAATCATTAAAGGTGTTTAATAACAGAATATATATATATATATACAATGTATATATACCGGAACTTTGTAATAATTATATTTAATAAATTAATTAATAATTAGTCCAGTAAACTGGTGGACGAAGTATATATACAAGCTTGCATGCAGGGATAGGAGAAAGAGGGAAAGAGGGAGGAGGGAGAAGAAAAGGGAGGAGAATGAGGGAATGAGGAGGGAATTCATCCCT
>OX457053.1:9623490-9720990 GCA_949752735.1 Lumbricus terrestris | reverse complement strand
CCCGGCTGTCGCACTCTGAGGTAAATTGTGGCGAGTCTCTGACGACAGGTAGGAGGGAGTCAGTGAAGAGCATCCAGCCAAGCAAGAGAATGTGCCGGTTTATTTGGTTTATAAGCTGTGTGATTGCAATGCGGTTTGTCATCTGGATATGTCGTACTTTGAATTAAACGAATATCAACAAAAGGTCTACCAGAGTATAGATAGTCTACTTATATTTAGTTCGCAAGAGGCGCTCATGCGATAATAGATGGTCTACTTATATTTAGTTCGCAAGAGGCGCTCATGCAATATACACGGTGTTCGGAAAAAACCGAACCTCTACTATTGCTGCAATAATTGATGTAGCCTAATAATTTTGTACATTTTAGTAAAACATGGACAAACTTCAGTTGTTGACAGGACTTGAATCAGATAACTATTATTTGTTAGTTATAATGTTGTTGAGAATTTTGTACTCTGTCTGTCTGTCGTAACCTGTGTAGCTCTGTCTGTCTGCCTGTCTGTTTGTCTGTCTGTCGTAACCTGTGTAGACCTGCCGGGTCTACGTAGACCTGGCCTGTAGCAGGTGTAGACCTGCCTGAGGTTACGTAGACCTGGCCTGTAGCAGGTGTAGACCTGCCTGAGGTTACGTAGACCTGGCCTGTAGCAGGTGTAGACCTGCCTGAGGTTACGTAGACCTGCCTGTGGTTACGTAGACCTGGCCTGTAGCAGGCGTAGACCTGCCCGGTCTACGTAGACCTGCCTGAGGTTACGTAGACCTGCCTGAGGTTACGTAGACCTGCCTGAGGTTACGTAGACCTGCCCGGTCTACCGTAGACCTGGCCTGAGTGGGCGTGGCCTGTGACAGGTGTAGACCTGCCCGGTCTACCGTAGACCTGGCCTGAGTGGGCGCGGCCTGTAGCAGGCGTAGACCTGCCCGGTCTACCGTAGACCTGGCCTGAGTGGGCGTGGCCTGTAGCAGGCGTAGACCTGCCCGGTTACGTAGACCTGGCCTGAGTGGGCGTGGCCTGTAGCAGGCGTAGACCCGCCTGGTCTACGTAGACCTGTCCTGAGTAGGCGTGGCCTACGCGTGCAGATGCAGTGTATATAAGGAGGCTTGCCTCACTGTTGAGATAGTCTGACTTTTCGGGGCTATAAGGCTGTTGAATTGTCTGGCTCGATTCGTGGTAAAACACGCTTCGAGTGATGACTGCTTGTGGAGCGGAGTAAATCCTGAGGCGGCCTTGGAAGCTTTTTAGGCTCGGTCTTGAGTGTTCAGGTTTCCCTCTACGTGACTGGGGTGCGGCCTCCGACAACCGCTACCTCCTGACGAGAACGACCGCTGGGATCCGCTGCGACGACGGTTCTACTCCGGGCGCTGCCACGACGGGTCAAAACTTCTGATTGCCCTCCCCCCCCCATTATAGGGATTGAACGAGTTAATGCAGTCAAGGTTCTGGGTATTACGCTTTCATATAGATTGGGTTTTTCTGAGCACATTGATAACATTGTCTGTAAAGCAAAGCAGTCATTTTATGCACTTCGTGTCCTTGTTTCACATGGTTTGACACGCAGCCGACTCCATGATGTTGTGCGTTCCACCACTGTTGCGCGAATGCTTTATTCTTCACCAGCATGGTGGGGTTTTGCAAATGAGGGTCAGAGGAGTCGTCTGTCAGCTATTATTAGAAAGTTGATAAGACAGGGTTTTTTGCCCTCTAACACCCCTACTTTTGACATGTTATGTTCTAAGGCAGATGTATCCCTCTTTTCTTCTATCCTCTGTGACCCCGGGCATGTCCTCCATTATCTTCTTCCACCTGAACGTGTAACTGGTTACTCCCTTAGGCCCCGATCACACAATCTTGAAATACCACGTTGTGATTCGTTGATTGCAAAGGGATTTATCACCAGAATGTTATATAGTTAGCTTGTTTGTCGATGATAGTTTAGTAATTATATTATATTTAACTTTTGATTATAATTTGCACATTTTTATTACCTATTATTACTTCTATGTATTATAATGATGTTCTGTGTCCCATTGTGCGTTTGCAAGTGGAGTAATAAAGAAAATACTTACTTACTTACTTACTTACTCCTGGCGCTGCCACAACGGTCTACTCCGAGCGCAGCCACGACGGTTCTACTCCGGGTGCTACGGAAGTCACTGGGACCTGCAACGACGGTCTACTCCTAGCGCAGCCACGACGTTCTACTCCGGGCGCTGCGACGACGGTTCTACTCCGGGCGCTGCCACGTCGGGTGTACTCCTAGCGCAGCCACGACGTTCTACTCCGGGCGCTGCCACGACGGCGCTATAGACCCCGCTGCGATCTATAAGGACGAACGGACGTTCTGCATTGACAATTGCTGCGAACAGTGGTGCATTAATCCGGACTCTGGCGCTATAGAAACTGCTCCGAACATTGCTCCGAACATTGCTCCGAACATTGGCGCTACTGAAGTTGACTGTGAAAACTGCATTGACATTTCTGTTCTTCAAATAAATGAGCTTAAGCCTAGTCGGCTAGTCTTCAGTCAACAGCTGAAGCCGTACTCGGCGGACAAGACGACGATACCCTGACGACTAGGGCTGGTGTTCGGCTCCTGGTGTCTTTGCCCAGCCCTGGTCCGCTACAATGTGTGTTCAAAATTTCCTCCTTCGGCTTCAACACACGCACAAAGGCGAGCGAGCCATTGACTAATTGCTGAATCGATTACAGCTTGATCAAATCGTCCCATGCCAGTATTATACGGTGACGTCCGTTTTTAACTGTTGTAGCGCATATATATATTATTAAATTACAAAAAGTAGTTAAGTCTACACGAGGGAGGCCGAGGATGGGCTGGCTTGTCAACATCGGAACATGGATGGGATCAACTCTCGGGCAGACTCTGGTGGACACAAGGGACAGGAAGAGATGGAGGAAGCTCGTCCATGATGCGACCAACCCTCGGATCGAGGATGGTTGACGACAAGACAAGTTAAGTCTAATGCTGGGAATAAAATAGTTTTATTCTCCCTTATATTTTTAATTTTTATGGCTAATTTCTATTTTTATTGTAGAGGTTTAGTTTTTTTCCGAACACCGTGTATATTCGTTGTTTGAGCGGTTCGTTCGATAGATGTCGTTATAATAGCTGCACAGCGCTGATCGCAGTGTTACCGCTCCTTGGCTTTTTTCCCAAGATCTTGGCATTTTCAATCGCATCTTGGGATATTGGCTTTTTTTCAAAGGACCTTGGCTTTTTTACTTGGCTTTTTTCTGCCCACTAAATAACAATAATCTTAGCAATAAACCACTAAATAACAATAATTTTAGCAATAATTCACTAAATAACAATAATCTTAGCAATAATATAACCATGGTTCCATCTACTGACCAGTATATATCCGACTTATTATTATTCTCTGAATTGTTTGCTCTATGACAAAGGTGAGGCATTCATCACCATCAAACGAAAAAACCCGAAAAATAAGAGCCGGGCAATCGTTGGTGCTTTCACTGCCAGTGTGTCCAAGCTGTCTGCAGCAAAGCCAGTTGTACACAAGGCCATTTTCCACGTGGATAATGCCTCAGACGGATGCATGCCAGACGACATCATAGACCACCTGAAGTCGCTGGACATTCCAGTTGTCTCCTGCTTTGTGTGCAAGTCGTGGCGGAAGCAGGGGTCGCAGGAAGACGCCAGCAGAGCATTTCGTCTGTGTGTTGAAAAACAATTCAACAGCAAAATCCTGGACAAAGAAATCTGGCCACGGGGGATCATGGTAAGACCATGGAAATTTAAATCGGCTGAAGCGAAGAAATCTTCTGGAGATATAGATTCAGCAGGTTATTTTGATCTCCAACCAGACAGCAACAGCCTTGTAGTAGACTTCACGGACAAAACTACCCTGTCTAAGAATGGCCTGTAGGTTCAAAACAGTTGGCTCATTTAATTTACATGGTCTGAATCAAGGCCGGTCAATGCTGTTTGACCTATGCCAAACATGTTGCGTGATCTTTGTGCAAGAACACTGGCTGCTACCCAATAATCTAGACTGTTTGTCAGACATAGATGACAAGTTTACGGCTGTTGCTAGCTCAGCAATGGATGATGTCATTGGCCGAGGTGTTTTAAGAGGCAGGCCATTTGGAGGCGTTGCTATACTTGTGGACAACAAGCTTATGAGCAATTTGAAAGTACTTGTAAAATCTGATAGACTCATTGTGGTGAGAATTAAGAATTGCCTGTTTATTAATGTATATTTTCCTGTTAATTCAGGTCATAGCAATGCATATGATGACATATTGCTAAACCTTGTAGGTTCTATTGAAAATGCCTTAAGTGATAACCCTGAATGTAGGGTCATTCTTGGTGGTGATTTTAATCTACAGTTTGTTAATGATTTGTCTTGCCATGCAATTTTTAATGACTTTGTTATATCCTCTAGGCTGAAGCTGTGTGACAGCAAAATAAATAGTCCTACGCAGTTCACCTACTTATCGGAGGCGAACAATTCTAAATCCTTTATTGACCACTTCTTTGTTGATGAAGCACTGTTTGCTAAAGTTCAGTTCTCTGAAATAATCGACAGTGGTGTAAATTTATCTGATCATTTGCCTCTATTGCTGCACTTCTCTGACAGCTTTATAGACTAGGGCTGCCAACCGTCCCGGATTCGCCGGGACAGTCCCGGAATCGGCCCTGTGCGTCCCGTGTCCCGGATTGGTCTCAAATTGTCCCGGAATTTGCTCTTGAGATCCGCTTAGCAAAACGTTGTTCTTATTTTGCTTACCAAACTTAACCATTTCTACGATGATTTTTTAGCTCTGCTCTCTATCAGACCTAACGTCGTCTGAGCATCGCATGTTGAATAGCACTGGTTTGAATTCTTCAAAACTTTTCAAAGCACTGACGTTCTGTTTAGCATATTGCGTCTGATCTGTCAGTTTTTATTGCTTTTTGCGAGAGAGCGTTCAGCATTACGGACGACCTGTTGTCTAACAATCGCAATTAAATGTGCACTGGGAGTCCACCGATTTATTTAAAGCAGAACTGTAGCTTGATATAAATTTTAGCATGGCATGTGCTGATTTCTACGACTGTTTGTCCAGCATTCAGGAACTGCTTAAAGCTCACCAGAATATGTGCAAGATAAGTTCTCCTCTCCGGTCGCAGGCCTATGAGCCCAGGATGCCTATGAACTTCTCAGGCTGAGTTCGCAAGTCCTACTGTGACAGGCTTAAGTGGCTGGAATTTGAAAAACTATCTTTTGAAGTAGATTAATAATCTTAAATTTAGGCTACTTGTCTTTTTTTATTTATCTGAAATTTCTAAGAAATTTTTTAGTAGATTGTAGATCCTATATTGGGCTGACACAACATTTGCTGCATTATTCATATTTCTGTGGACGGTGTCAATTGCTACATTGTGTGTATGCAGGCGTCCCGGAATTGCAATATCAAAAGTTGGCAGCCCTATTATAGACAATGGTGGTGATTTTGTTAGGCAGGTTCCTAATGGTGTTAAGTCAGGTCGGCTTAGATGGGATAAAGCGGATCTTGCTTCTTACTATCGTGCCACTGATTTACACTTAGGTCAAATCAATTCTTCACGAGTCTTTACAAACTGTAATGTAGGATGTTCATGTGTGCATGGCGATGACATAGATGGTGTCTACAGCATGATTGTTGATGGACTATGTCGATCCGCAGATGAACACTGCCCAAGAACCACTGCGTCACACTATAAGCATTATTGGGATAGTGAGCTGACTGATTTAAAAAACAAGTCAATAGCTGCTCATGACTTGTGGAAAGCATGTGGACGACCCAGTCAGGGATCAATACATGATGTGAAAAGGTGTGCAAAAGCAGAATATAAGCGTGCAATTAGAAACAAGAAATCTTTGGACGATACTTATGTTTCTAATGACTTGCATGAATATCTTCTTTCAAAAGATACAAATTCTTTTTGGAAAACCTGGCAAAGCAAATTTAAGAGTAAGCGCAGATCCCCTTTATCTGTAGATGGTTATAATGAACCAAAAGACATTGCTAAGGCCTTTGCTAACAATTTTAAAGCTGCATGCTCACCAAATAATGCAAACGCCAGTGAGAAACTTGAGAAGTGCTTTCACGATAGGTTTATCCAGTATAATCCAGCTTCTGAATTTAAATTGATAACAGTAGAAATTGTTGACCAATGCATTCGTAAAATGAAGCGAGGTAAAGCCGCTGGTCTGGATCATATTGAGACGGAACATCTAGTTCATGCTCATCCAAGGCTGGTTGTTTTGCTCTCGCTTCTGTTCAACCAAATGCTTGTGCATGGCAGGGTACCCACCAGTTTTGGTCTAGGCATAATCATACCCTTGGAAAAAGGGCCTAACGTAGATAAAGGTAATAGTGACAACTATCGTGGCATCACGTTAAGCTCAAATTTATCTAAACTTTTCGAAATGTGTATGCTTGAGCACTATGGCAGCTATTTTTCCACGTCTGATTTGCAGTTTGGATTCAAAAAGGGGCTGGGATGTTCACATGCAATCCTTGCAGTCAGAGCAGTTGTCGACTACTTTACAAGTCATGGGTCCACTGTCAACTTATGTGCACTGGACATGTCTAAAGCCTTTGATAAAGTGAATCACTTTACTTTGTTCAATAAACTAATGGACAGAAAGGTTCCTCGGGAGCTATTGACCACACTTATAAGTTGGTATAGTCTGAGTGCAGCATTTGTGAAATGGGACAACATTTTATCAGAGATGATAACCCTAACATGTGGGGTTAGGCAGGGTGGTGTTCTATCCCCGGTGCTGTTTGCTGTCTATGTGAATGACATTATTGAAAAATTAAGTAGGTCTAGTCATGGGTGTAGAATTGGCGATACTTACTTGGGATGTGTCATGTACGCAGATGATCTCATCTTAATTTCAGCATCGCTGTGTGACCTCCAATCAATGGTTGATATTTGCTTTGCCGAGTTAAAAGGTATTGAGATGAAACTTAATGTAGCCAAATCTCAAGTTATAAGGATTGGAACACGGTTTCGTAATACATGTAAGTGCATTAAGGTCAATGGAGTAGATATCAGTTTTGTTGACAAATTAAAATATTTGGGCTGTTTTCTGACTGCAGCCAAGTCATTTAAAATTAGTCTGCATGAAATGCGTGTGAAGTTTTACAGGTCATTTAATTCATTGTATAGTAAATGCTACAAACTCAGTGAACCAGTTTTGTTGCACTTAGTTGCTGCCCACTGTAAACCGTTTCTCCTTTATGGAATGGAAGCTGTGAGCCCTACCAAAAGTGAGCTGAACTCTTTAGAGTACACTTACAACTCTGCAGTATGTAAAATTTTTAAAGTCTCCCATAGTAGTGTTGCATCTGTAATGCACTTCATGCATGAAATTAATATTACAGACTGCTGGTTATCCAGAAGATTGCGTTTTATCCAGAAATGCCTTTCACACAACAATGTTGTTGTCAGTTTTGCATCATGCTTCTCTTACACGCCTTAAGTGTTTGAGCGCTTGTTATTTTCAGTGTATATATTCTTGTTGTGTATAACCACCACTGTCTGGGAATGTAGCCTACATTTGATATATGGTTTAGGTCAACCTAGAAGTCCTATGCATGCAAACGTTTATAATAAGGAAACTTAGTCTGTTTTCTGTCTTTAGTGCTATGCAGGCAGATATGCTGTCCTGTGAATGCTGTATTTCTTTGTTGTTTTATTAATTGTGCTACCATCATTTGGTGAATAAAAGATTGATATATATTAGTTATTTGTGACGTCACGTGCAATTTCGCGAGATTCCATGCAAAATCGCAAATAACTTGATAAAGATAAATGATAGATTGATCACAGATACTTATATTAATAAAAATAGACATTAATCTTAGAAATGCAAACAAATCAGCTTTAATGGATCACAAGATCGCACAAAAGCGCAAAAAATTTGAACTCAAGACAACAACAACTAAATTGAAGATGATGTTTATTTTTCAAAACTAGCGCACTATGTTCCGAAATGTAGTTCGTATGTTAGAAAATCAGCAAACGGAACCAATTATTAACAAATAAACATACATTAATTTAAAGATTAATTACACATAATTTCATAAACATCACAATTTATCGGATAAAATAGCTTTTGCTGAAATAAAATAGGTGACATAGTCCATAATCATTAACTTGGCTTTTCTTGGCTTTTTTCAAGACCCCATCTTGGCTTTTCTTAAATTTTGGAGCGGTATCACTGGCTGATCGTGACCTTTGACACGGTATAATAAGTTGACGTGTTGGACGATCTTCATGGCTTGAAATAGATGGAAAATGTGGGTTCGACGCAGGAAGAAAACGCTAATTAAAAGCTCTCTGGCCTTATGTTTGTTGCTCTTTGCCACCTACCAGTTGTACACGATCTTAGTTCGTCACGAGCCGTCCACGGACGAATCAGGGTTAGTCGGTCGGAACCCTGACTTGCATAGGGTCGCACCCCCTCTGAGTCCTGGTCAAGATGGCTCCCTGGACGCAGGCGATTCAGACCAGATGGGCAAGGATTCGGAAGAGAAGGAGGGAGAAGTAGTTAGACTGAGTGACGAATTTAATGTACCTGGCGTATCGGGAAAATCCGGAGAGGGAGTTGGTGGTAGGTTTGTTGATGTTGTTCCGGGAGACGACCAGGATCGTGAGACCGTAAACAGAACTCTGTTTGTAAATAGCCAACAGCGTCGTCTTCAGACCGAATTAAAGGATATTTTTATCAGCGTCAAAACTACTGGCAAGTTTCACAAGGCCAGGGTGGAAGTCATACTGAAGACCTGGTTTGGTTTAGCAGTGGACCAGGTAGGTAAACTTTGTCAGAATGCTTTAATTAGATCACTTTACAGTTTTTATTCTCAAGATACTCGAAACAATTTCTTCTGTTGTTTACAATGGTTTTCACAAGATGTTTAAAAATAGTTGATTTTTTAAAAATAAACAACATTGCCTACGTCATTTTACGGCATGCATTGGGTAAATTTCATTTTGAGATATGTGATGAGTTTTCGGAGAGAAGTCTAGGACTTTTGCTAACAGTGAATAATTAATCTGTTATGAATGAGAGTTTGTGAGCCATGTACTAACTAGAAAGTTAAGGCTTGCTTGTTTGTTTGCGTTGTTTCAGACTTACTTTTTCACTGATACTGACGATACTGAGCTTATCAGCAGAACAAGTAAGCAGTTTTAATTAATAGCTAGGATGTAAGGGCTTGCAATGGCTCTCTCCATGCTTGTGGTGCATTTGGCTAAGACCTGCAAATTGAGTGTTTGTTTCAAAGTTAAAAGAAATATCTGTAAACTAAGGTCACCTGTGTTGCATAAATCTCTCTTCGTAGCTCAGATTAACTTCCTGCCTTCAGAAGGCGACTCAACGTTCACTGTTTCTCCTTGGCTTTCAGGCACACGCATTTCTAACTCCATCTTCCTTTGGTGGCCGACTATCCACAGTTCCACACCTCAGATTCACATTTCGGTGTGACCTTGAGCATGCTGCAAATTTATTTAATCTATATAAATAAAAATGTAAAACGTTTGTTCCTAATGGGATTTCTACGAAATTTCACGACCGATTCTTTTGAAATATTTCGCAAAACGCTCCGTTCAAATAGCATCGTGTTTGTAAAAGAATTTCCTGGAAAGAAACAAATCTTTTGCACCAAAAAAACACAACTTTCTCCTCGAGTTGACACGTTTATACATTATAACTAGGGCTGTTGATTTAATCGCGTTAACACGTTAAAAAATTTTGCGATTAAAAATTTTAACGCAATAATCGTACGCGTTAATTAGATCTGATTAAAATGGAATCAGAGGCAGAAAAACTCGTTTTAAACGGAAGGCTCATACACAAAACTAGTGAGGGGTCATTGCATAATTACGTAACGCCGAAAATGACCGTTTTCGACCCACCCACCCTGTAACGCTTCGTAACGTTGCCCTTGACCCACCCACCCACCCTCCCCAGCGTTACGTAACGATTAGGCCTATTCAATAAAATCAGTTGAGATTTCAGTCTATTATTGCACTATATGAGTTTCATAGTGACTTTAATATAGCCTTGCATGTGAATTATAGGCTAATTTGAGAGTATATAGACTAGGCTCAAAATATACACAATGTTTTATTCATATAAACGACAGTCATGCATGAACTGTGATTTTCTTAAATTATAAGCTATAGGCCTACTGCAAGAATAAAATTTTACACTGCTGAAAAGTTTCACGGACTAACTGGCTCATTAACAATTATTAATCAAAATTATTTGCTTATTCTGGGCATTTCGATAATTATTAATAGAAATATTGCCGAGTTTCGTTGGACATTAATTTTAAATGTTTGAGATCGTGTCCACTAAGTAAAACATGCTTCAAAGTGGTTCTTCAATGTCAGGAATCCAAGGGCAATTAGGCCTACCACGTTGTTCCGTTGGTAAAGCTATCCAAACAATTCGAAAAGCGGTTTCCGGTTGGCACAAATGGGAGAACAGAATTGACCTGGCATGTAACTGGTGTCTGCTGCCGAATCTTATTCAGATAAATAAACCTACTTCGGTTAAGTTTTAAATCAATTCCACGAAGTTTAAGCTTCGACCACATCATGTCTGAAGTGTCATTCGAATCTTTCGATGGTAATCTAATATTCATTAATAATTTTTTTCATGGCGTTACGTAACGTTCAGCTTCCCCCACCCACCCACCCACGTAACGTTTCGTAACGTTCTCAGTGACCCCACCCACCCACCCTAGAGCGTTACGTAATTATGCAATGACCCCTGATGCATTCTTTGGCAAATATTACAAAAAAGAATTTGAGTATTATCGTAGCAATTTTTGGCTCAATTATCGCCTGCATGCGAACCAAAACATGCGTTGAAACGCTAACGATGAGCCGTCGACATCGGCCGCATCGCATCGCCCACTAAGGTTGTTTCCTCACCCCGTCAGACTACATTGGTTGAACTCCAGGAAATGGCAAAACCAATGAATTGAATGGATCCAGGTTTCAAATGATAAATGTTTACACAAGGACAACTGAGACGAGGTTTGGCAAGAACCGCAACCTCTTATGGAAAATGGTGACTAAATAATGAGGTTCAATAGTAGACCTACAGTCACTACTATTGTCAATTAATAAGAGCATTCTTTAACCGACCAATGTAAATAAACTGATCTGCCTATACAATTGGCTGAATAAATAATTAATTTTGATAGTCAGAAAACGGTTGTCTAATTTTCACATTTAGGCCTATGTCATTTTAATTAAAGGTGGCTCAAATGAAAACAATTAACGGATTTTGAGCAGTTGACTGATTTGAAAAGTGTTTCAATTCTGTCTGTCACACAAAACTGTTCAAAAAAACTAAATGCAGAATTCAATAGGCCTAAGCCAAAGGTTATTGAATCTGTTTGCAATAGAAAGAATGAATTCAGTGATTAAAAATTGTATGCTTCACGGGTCCTTAGAAAATAGTAAGAATAATATATTTGAATAAAATGCATTGTGATTAATTTGCAGTTAATTGCGATTAAAAAATTAATCGCGCGATTAATTTCGATTAAATTTTTTAATCGAACAACAGCCCTAATTATAACCTGATTATAACCCTAATTATATTGACCGGATTTGCATTAAGGCTTGTCAATCGCTCTATGCGATACGTGTTCTTGTAGCTCATGGCCTATCCGGGACACGCTTGCATGATGTAGTTCAGGCCACCACATTGGCTCGCCTTATGTATGCCTCCCCTGCTTGGTTTGGCTTTGCTAATTCTGGTCAGCGCGCGCGTATTAATGCAATAATACGAAAAATGGTGCGGCTCAACTTTCTTCCTGCCGACCAGAAGTCGTTCGATGACCTCTGTGGTCACGTTGATTCCTCCCTCTTCTCTTTTGTACTCTACAACCCAAGCCACGTCCTTGCTCCTCTATTACCTCCCATTAAAAATACTACCTACTCACTCCGTCCTCGTTCTCATAACCGTGAGATTCCTCATGCAGACGCACTTACCAGATGTAGCTTTATAACACGGATGCTATTCAAGTGACAATATATTATAGTTCACAACATGTCTATTATGTAGTTGTATAATGTGTTTATTGAATTGCATATTTCTATTTGTCTTGATTGTATAGGGCCTACTTGCATTAATTATTCTGTTCTTGTACATTGTTCCCGCAGTGCGTTTGCAGGCGGTTCAATAAAGTATATACTTACTTACTTACTTTGAATGCATACTCCGCCATTTTGGCCAGTGTATTTATAACGTACAGGGATGCCACTCTGAATTTTGAATAAGGTCAGGGATGCCACTCTGAATTTTGAAAAAGGTCAGATCCGGTCGAAAAAAAGGCTAGAAAAGATTGACAATTTTCACGTTTTTATATGCTTTTCTCGAAAAAACACAACATTGCATTCGATTTCAGCGAATTCAATTTATTTGCATTTGAATGCGGCCGTGTGGGAGGAAGGGGGGAGGGAGCGGACGGGATGGAGGGAGGAGAGGGAGGGAGGGGAGGGGAAGAAACGGGAAGGAGGGGAGGGATGGAGGAGGGAAGGGGAGAGGGAGGGGGAATGGAGGTAGGGAGGGACAGAGGAACGGAGGGAGGGAGGGAGGCAGGGTAAGGGAGGGAGGCAGGGGAAGGGAAGTAGGGAGGGAGGGTTGGACGGTCTTTTCAGCCACAGCAACGCGTGGCCGGGTACAGCTAGTAATAATAATAATATTAATACACTGTGCTGTATTGCTACATTCTGACATTTTGAATAGAAGTTGCTATAACCTGCTGTCACAGAATTTGAGATAGAAAGAGAGCGAGGAATGAGAGATGGTGAGTAGGAGAAAGAGAGATAGTGAGTGAATGAGAGATATGCTGGGGAGGAGAAAGAGAGGGCGAGTGAATGAGCGTGTGAGTGAATGAGGAGTGCATGAGCATGTAAGTGAATGAGTGAATGAAAGAGTGGGCGAGTTAGTGACTTATGAGGTCTGATATGTCTTTGTTCTTTTGGTACAATAGGTTGCGAATAACAGTAACACGGTCGTAAAACTTTAGAAGCGGTTTTGCTTTCTTCTCATTGGTTGAACATTGCTTTCGTTGTAGATGGTCATACAATCAACACAAACTGTTCCTCGATTCATTCCAGGTAAAGTGGAAGAAATTATTTACTACGTTGGTAAAGATGGATAAGCGACAAGTTCGACGCTTCTCATTTGTCATATTCTTGATTGTTTATGTTTCATAACCTCTTCTATCCTAAGTTCCTAAGTAATTGTTATCATTGTTAAGGGCGGATACAGACATTTTTGAAGGGGGAGGGGCAACATTTTTAGTCTTGGGACAGGGACAAATTTTCGTCTTGGTCGCCGAAAAATCTGATGACCTTTTTTTAGTCATTTGTCTCCGATTCCCAAGAAAAACGATACCATTTTATGCGCCAAAAAAGTTGATGACCTTTTTTTTAGTCGTATGGACCTCGTGTGCGGACTTCCCGTGGGTGTGTGGCGGCCTACGGAATTACTCATGGGGGGACGTCAACTTTCCGAGCCAGAATAGCTGGTCAAAGATCTAGCTCCCTATATATATATATATAACTTTAAAGAAATTTTTAAATGGGCCATGGCCGAATTGGCCCCCCTGGATCCGCCCCTGATCATTGTTATACTTCTGAAAGAAAGTCTCTGTCTTTAGGTGCTGCACGTCCATGCTCTAGTAGCATGCAGTGCCAGTCCCTAGCCGGGATGGAGGAGGAGGAGGGTGACACTAATTATCTATGTCATCAAACAATGTCGTTAAACGGAAACGTCTTCTGCTGTACGAAAAATTTGGTATGGGGTAGTTTTTTGTTCGTAGCACTCGCGCTTTTGTTTTCATTCCATCAACAGATCTAACCCAGGAATGTTCTGCCTGGCTGCTGTACAAGATCGACTAATTTAACCCTTTAGCTGCATTGGTTTTCAAGTCACCTTTAGCACACTATCAATGTTGAAGGCCTGACATGTTTATTACTGCAGTACTTTGCTGTTATTATTTTCAGCAGCTTTTAAAACTCATGTTATCAAGTGATTTGGTATATTCATACATACATACATGGTACTTACATACATTTATATGCGCATACAATGCATGCATGCAGACTCTACAAGTCTACATATATATGATTATATAATATATATGCATATAATTATATGTATATATATATATATATATATATATATATATATATATATATATATATATATATATACACATATGCATTTATGCAGGCATATATCTCTTTTGAACAACTTAAATATTGCTTGTCCAGTGAGACATTTCTCTCAATGCTGGCTTTTTCCACACTGCAGATTTTTCTATTTGTCCAAGGGAATTTTTGTGAAGTTTTGTTTAAAGGTACATTTTGCTTTTTTCTAGAGAGGGCCTCTGTTGCAAGATGGCCGTGGAATTAAACTATTTTGTGAAGGTTGCCACCACGCATCGGTAAGAATGAGCGCATGGGCTGCAATAAATTGCATTGTACCTGAATGTAACATTGATCTTTTGTATGATATGACAAATTGTTGTTCATCTGTTTGGTAAGTTTGAAGTGTCATGTCACTTGTGTGAAATTGATTATTGTAAGGTTATATAATTGACATTTGCATGGACAAAGGGCAACTGAAACAATAATTGATTGTCATTGTTGGTTCGCTGAACTTCTGGAAAGGCTATACAAAGTCTATTGTTTGCAAGTCTCTTGTTTGCAAGTCTATTGTTTGCAAGTCTATTATTTGCAAGTCTATTGTTTGCAAGTCTATTGTTTGCAAGTCTATTGTTTGCAAGTCTATTGTTTGCAAGTCTATTGTTTTAAAGCTGAACTAAAAGCAAATATTACATGAATAATGAATGATTTTTGTTGATGTGTGGTTGCGTTTTTGACGACCATAAAAGAGCTTTGCAAATATCTTCTGATTTTTGACAAATAATGCTAATAACTTGTAAAATATTAAAATGATGTTCATGACAGATACTGACCTCGGAGCCAATCAAACTCTTCACTCTTCGGCAAGGGGTGTAGCCTTTGGTTCCACGAGCTCACGTTTCTATCGGACAACACCGAGCTTTTTTGATTGCAGGTCCAAATATCTGGAATGGCCTCCCATTAACCTTGCAATTGATGACTAGAGGCTAAACCCACCTGCATTTTTGTCTGTCACTCAAACCTTTCTTTTCAAGGTGCGGCTGGGCTGGGAGCACCTCTGAGTAGCTAACTTGAAGAGGTGCTATGCAAGTTCTCGGGATGAATAAATGAATGAATGAATTGTTTAACCTAGCAGTGAATAGTTTGTGATGATTTTGCTTTTATGGGTTTGTTTTGTTTTCTCATCTAGATGGTTTTGTCATGTGGACGACGATACGTACATCAACATTCCTGCTCTGCTGCGGCTTCTCCAGCAGTACGACCACGTCGAGGACTGGTACATGGGAAAACCGAGTCTTAGTCACCCGCTGGAAATCCCCGATCCAGACATCCAGGGTGTACGTTTTATTATAACTATTGTAGTATTATTATTATTGTTGTTGTTGTTTTATAAACAGCATTAATTTTGGCGTAAAGATGACAGACTCATTTAAAGACTAATGAAAATGGCAATGCCATGTAAAGCCATTATTATTAACATTGTTATTATTATTATTATTATTATTATTATTATTAATAATTGTTATTAATAATCAATCGATTGCCTGAGTAAAATTGTGAGTGAAGTCTTGCTAAAAGGTCCACACACAGTAAACTCCTGAGAGAGAAAACTTGTATTCTTTTTCTCCGTGCTGTAAAGCGAGTGATCTAACGTTAATTTTTACTTTTCCTCACAACTCTGTTCTTCTTTTCTTTCGTCTGATTGCAGTCGGATGGCTGTAGAGTTATTTTTGTAAATGTCTCAGATGCTGTAGAATGGTGAAATAATTTTACTGCAGTTTTTCCAGTCAACTAATGAGAGCACATGCTTTCGAAAAGGGGTTTCTGCAGAAGTTCCACCTTAATTATTTCCTTCTTTCTACTTAAGGAACTTAAAACCACCTTCAGATATTCAAACGGCACTGATTATACTAATAGACTTGGCAATGGTCATGCCAGCTACTTTGACAGAAAAAAACATATGTCCCCATGTTGCCAGTATTATGAGAAGTTTGTACATGTATAGGTCATGCTCGAAAGATCCTTTGACTTTGTTGCTATGATCTCAGGGTTCTGGTAAGGCATGTAAACCAGTATATTACTGTTACCGTTACCATGGCTCTTTGCTTGAGTTTCTAAAGGTAATAGCCGGGCTGTTGTACTATGTGTTTTTAGGAACGCTTTTCATTCTGGTTTGCTACGGGTGGTGCTGGAATCTGCATCAGTCGTGGTCTTGCGCTGAAAATGGCGCCCTACGTTGCGTGAGTAGCCGTGCGGTTCGTTCTACAGCGTCAGCAATTCTTTATGTTAAATGCACATGAAATGAATTCTTACTCTGTCTCTGTTAGTAATAATCTTCATTTATTTTTCAAACTGGAAAAACCGTCTTTCCTCGTGCTTAGATGTGAATTCATGACTGCTGATTTTTCTGAAAGCATTCACATGACGAGGAGTATTGACTGCCAGTAATACACTTGGGCTTTGTTAAATTACTTAGTGTTAAAATGTTTAACATACGACTACAATGCATTCTGTATGCTATTCATTTAAGGCCGTTGCTTAACGCAATTTCTTTCTAATCGTTTGGTATTGTTATATTTTTTTTTATATTTGCATAAAATATATAGTTTGTTTGTTTTGTTGATCCTGTTTTCCTGTTTAGTAACGGAAGACTGGAAATGACTTGCAGCCAAATACGACTTCCAGATGACTGCACCATTGCTTATATTCTCTGTAAGTAACATGTTGGTAGAATTTTGTTTAGTGAGTTAAGCAGCAATGTAATTTTCTTATGGACTGTGTACCACGACATTCATTCAACCATTCGTTTATGCTATGGACTTGTATAGCACCCTTCAAGAACCTACTCAGGAGCGCTCCCAGCCTAGCCGCGGCAAAAGAATAAAGACTTAGCGGTCTATGAAACAAAGTTTGATTGGTCAGATGTGATAAACGCGTCTTTGAAGGCAGGTAATTCCAGATTGAACGCAATTGAGAAACCTTAGTGTCACATGGAGTTGCCCCTAAATAGCAGAGTGAAGAGCCCGATTATGGGCGGAGTTTGGTTTCCGTTTTGGGGGAGGCGCTAAAAAAAAATTGGTCCGGAACCCGACAATATTTTCTCGCGTCGACCCAAAAAAGTTGATGATTTTTCTAGTCAAGTTAAAGTCTCATGAAAATTACTATGTATTTCCCGGCCCGAAAAAGCTGATGACCTTTTTCTTAGTCACTTGGTTGAAAGTTCTTGGGGGGGGCTAGGCCCGAAAAAGATACCATTTACATGGTAAAAACATAAATCTGGGACTTCTTGGGGGCTTAGCCCTCCCTAGCCCCTGATAAACTCTGCCCAAGAGCCCGATGCACTTCAACACATAAAATCTGCTACGGGCATCATCACTTTCAGACTGACTACCATCTAAGACCCAGTAACGACGATGTTAACCAGTATTTCTTTTCAACTTCAGATCGCTACCTCAGCAGTGAGTTGACGCTTATTAGTGAATTCCATTCACATCTAGAGATGCTGCGGAGAATCGAGATTGAACATCTGGCTGATCAGGTGAGGAGGCATTTCTCTCTTCAAGATTATTGCGGAATCAATCATGCGGAATGTATTCCACAGTCTCCATTTCCACAGCGGATCGCCTATAGGCTTTCTGCATTGGTCTGTCGCTGACTCGCTGCATTGAGGGTCTGGCTCCCATGTACCTGTGGGAGTGAGCTCTGCTGTCCCACCTCTGGTGTCAATCGATGTTCTGCTTATCAGATCAACTTATCAGGCTGAATTCTTACTCCCTCGATCGTGGACTACTATAATGCAGCGGCGCTCTATCTCGGCGGCTGGTCCAAGAACCTGGAATATGCTCCCTGTTGCGCTCTGCCTAGTTAGTACCTAGAGGTCACACCATTACATTCCTTTCGAACTTAAAAATGCCTTGCTAATTTTTATCTGCATAATTATATTGTGTTGAGTTTATGTTCTCTTGTTTTTGAAGATAACGCTCAGTTATTCGGTGACGACCAGTGGCCTTAACGTCGTAAAAATTCCCGGATTTGATAGAAAGGAAGATCCAACACGGTGAGACAAGAACAATCTCTCATAGCAAATCCTCAATTTTATTCTGTGCTTGTTGTATGCATGCAATGCTACTCTGCATGCATGTAGATATGCATACATACATGTATTGTATGCACATGTGCAGGTATTACCTGTATTTACGCATGTGTGCACATGTGCAGTTATACCTGTATTTATGTATTTGTTTGTATGTGCACTTGTTATAGCGCCCTTCAAGCTCTCTACTCAGAGGCGCTCCCGACTGCAGAGCGGACACTGCATTGGAGTTTCACGCCGAAGCGCTGAGCAATTGCGAGTGAAGGACTTGCCCAAGGTCCTACGTGGCGACTTGGGGTGGATTTGAACCTCGAGCCTTCCAGCTTCAAGGCAACGACGCAACCGCTACACCACCGCGCCCCACGAATGGTCATATAAATAGTGCTACTCAGTTCCTTTTTAGTTGAAATTGACATTATAGGTAATTTGGAAAACAGAGTTAAATCTGAGTACATTGAAACTTTATCAAAGGGAGAAATTGCTGAGCACCAAGCGAACTTATGCTGACCAGAAATCATTCAATCACTTAAAGCTGTATGTAGGTGTAGTCAAATCTGTCATCTCCTCATTTCTGTTTGGTTATAACTGCTACACAGCTGGACTTTTGATGCACAGGCAATCTGTTCATTGAAAGTCATCTCTGAAAAGTTGAGGGTTCGAGATTATTTTGCTGAAGGTTTGGTGTTGTTGTTTACAAGTCGTTTGATTTTGTAGGTTCCTGTCCATTCACTGCTTCTTATTTCCTACATCTGAGGGCTGTCCACATCAGACGTCACATACTGTCAGAACAGAGGACGCGGTCTAAGCAGTTCGAAAGAAAGCGTATGAAGGCTTTACTTTCAGGAGTCCACTTCATGCTCAACTTCTTTTCACTTATTTTGGTTCAAGCGAGTGTACAAGCTTAGTATCGGTACACAGAGGTTGTTAACCAAGTTGTTGTTTAATTTCAGCTTATGAATGGATGACTTTTGTTGTTTGAATGCGAAAGGGGTATCACACTGACTGAAGAAAATGTCTTTTGGACCACGGATAAGGGTGTAAAGACTCGTAGTGCAACGATGTTTTGTGTGTGCAGTACTAGAAAGTTTGTCATCATGTTGCGAATTTAAAGAAATTTTGTGAACAGACTGTGGATACGAATGAAGTAGGTGTTGCACTGACTCGCAAAAATTTCTCTGGGACCACATGGGTATGACTCGTAAAGCAATGATATTTTATTTTGTATATGCGGTACTAGAAAGTTTGTCATCGTATTGCATGTTTAGAGAAATTCTGTGTACGGACCGTGGATTGTGAAATAGGTATTGTTACTACAATGATTGACTGAAATGTCTCTGGGACCACAGATAGCAAGGCAGTAATTGTTTTATTTTGTGTATGCGGTATTAGAAAGTCGGTTATCGTATCGCGTGTTTAGAGAAATTGTTTGATCACGACCATGGGCTTTTTTATGTCCCAATAATTTTTAGATTCATCTGTATTTGTAAATGTTTGACATCAGTGTCTTGCGATTTTATTTTAAATTTTGCTAATTGTAAATTTATTGAAACATTGAATTGTGTGAATTGACTGTATTTTTAAGTTTCACCATTGAGTGTAAAGTGCTTTCGATAATTTCTTAATTAAGTAGTACTATTATATGTTGAAGTGCTCTTATGCGCATGTATATAATTATGTCTTTGAACAAAATGTCTTCAATGCTTAGTCATCTCGTGAATTAGTCTGCAACAATTTAGCTGTTGATTTTTTTCTAGGTTATTATGGTGATTTCCACAATGTTCACTAGATCCATGGGTGCCTGGAAATTGGGGCAAAAGGGACTTTCACCTCTCCTGGAAATTTACACCTATTTCTTAACTACTTCTTTTCGATTTAAAAAAAAAATTTGTTCATACTAATAATAAAGTGAACCGGAGAAATGTAGCTTTAGACAAGAATAAAAAAGTGTAGTTGTGCCTCTAATATGATTTTGCTTGGATATTGTTTTAAATTTTTGAAAATTTTCATTTGGAGCCTCCATGAAAAAACCCATGTTCTTAATTTTCTATTGTGCATTTTTCAAGCTCTTGCTAAAAAAATTAATGGTGACCATTTGTTTTTGACACTTTGACTCCTCCTGTAAAATATCTGTGGACACCCGTGCCCAGATCATTATTTTGTGATGATAAGTGACACCGATTGTAGCCTAACCATGACATTAATTCTGTGGGCTTGTAATATTATAGAACCCCTTCAAGAAAGATTTGAGTTGGTATCTTTGAGCGCGTGGGGTAGTGTACCAGAATATATTTTCAAAAACTTTTTGTTTTACTATTCTTTTTGTATTCTCTTCTCATTTGTTGGAGAATCGTGCATCTTGCCGAGACCGAACTGCAGACTGTTTCGAGTGCAACTATTGCAGGATATATGTGGCTGTCTTGGTTTTTTTAATTGTTAGTCATTATTGTCATGTTTCTTGTTGCAATTATCATCATAGTCATCACCAACTTTGACTCTAGTATTACTACGCTTGTTGTTATTGTTATATATCACCATTTTGGTGATGTTGCTGCATTGCCATAGCATTCAGAAAGACAAGGGATGTCAAAAAATTATCACCTCTGAATCCCTCCTCTTGGATGCATTTGGGATTATCCTCCTCATTGCATATGTGGACGGCCACGCTGTAGTCCTGTGGGGCTACACACGTGACCTTGCATGGTTAACTGCTACATAGGGGCATGAAGTTGATGTTGCCCCCGTTCGGCAGTGGGGCTCTAATTATGCCCAATATAGTGTATCTTTTCTGGTTGCAGAATTCAGTGTTACTAAAGCAAACGTATGTATCAAGTTTAGATAATAATAATGCAGACATTCACGTTGTGCATTTATGACCATCTGCTCTGTCTCTATCTCCCTTCATTATCCATAATGATAAACCTCCTAGGCAAGCTGTGACAGATTGGCAAGTTATTTAATTCTCATTGTTGCTCAATTTAGATTTTATCTGTTAATTTCTTGCTTGGTTTGTTGAGCCTTATCCATTTTGTTTGATGTGAATAACCGCTCTATGACGATATTAGCGAACCTGTATTTGATATTTGCACAGTTAGGAGCGCGATGCATTGTACATGAGAAATTAGCTTTGTTCGCGTGTTTCATATGTGACGTCGTCGCATATGGAAAACATGAACAAAGTTAAATTCTATCACAGTGATGATCAGAGAAATAGGAAGATAGTAATTTGCTTGGGACTTTGTAATGTAATCCTAGACTTCTTATAACCTGCCTTGAATGTTAGAATTTTGGAGTTTTGGTATCTGGAAGTGTCTCCAGCCGAATTTGACTATGATTAGAGCACCCTGTAAAGTGGAGAGCATAGTCCTATGAGTTTGAGCCTTGCCCAAAGCAGTTGCCATGTATGGACCTCGGGCAAGTTCTTCACAGACAATTGTTCAGTGGGAATGTGCAAAAAGGTTGTTGGCTTCTTTCACAGTTTATTGGTGTTAATGCTTGCTAGAGAGAGTATTATGTGAGAGGTTTTGTCTTGTTTTCTTGCGTATGTGTGAAGCATGTTATTGTACCATGTATTTGCTTTTTATCCGTTTCAGATTATAGTTGGGAAGTAATTGAAGTTTATTTTGTAAATAATGCATTTTATTTTAATTTAAACTTACCTTCGAGTAAGAGCTTCTATAAGCTTTATTAATTTAATTTTTTAAAGTTAGTTTAAATAACATGCTTTTGTTTGTGCTTAGTTTATGACAGTAAATTGTGATTCATTATGGCAGAAACTGAAAACATACTGTTTCGTTTTTCCTAGAGCAAAGCAATTTTTCCTGCATGTCCAACTGTTCTAGACTTATTTTCATCCTGTTAATTCAGTATGTACTGCAGCTACTGCTCCACTTGCAGCTGTACAGTTCACCAGTTATGCTGTGATTAGCCCATATAATAATTATGTGAATACTTTTTTTAATTTGTAAATTATGTAATATCTTAAAAAGTAATTGTTGAAGCTGAACAACGTAAACCACAGCAATTGATTTATTTGGAAAGCACTTAGCTTATTTTTTAACTTTGTGACCAAGAATATTTTAAAATATACCTGTGTGAGAGGTTTTATTGTTTTTGTGACATTCATAATCGACGAACATTTTGATATTATGATTTTGGAATTATTAAAAGAACAGCAGTCATCCGTTTCTCATTCCTTCTTTTCCTTGCCACTTTTTGTCCATACATTTCGTACCTCGCCTACTCATGCCCATTAATTTTGCATTCTTCGTGTAAAATGTAATAAAATAAATTATTGTAACATCTATTCGGGTGTTCAACGTGATCATACACACACCCACACACACATGCATTCACATACACACCGACACACGCACACAAACACTAGTTTGTTCACCAAAACCGCTCAAGTGGGAGCATAAAAGCAGTCGATGTACATTTAGTGACAATGGGAAAACCAAAAAGAATTAATAGGAAAAACCATTCTGAGCTAGGTTCCACCAGGATTCCTTATTGTTCGTTGATTTGAATCAATTTATATGGTGCTCTGAAGAAGTCCACTCAGAGGCGCTCCAACTCCAACAATGGTGATACAAATAGGTTATAAGGAGCCTGTTAAAGCACTGATGAGTCAACCCTATTGGCAACAGGCGTATCTCCAATAGGAGACTTGATGGATCTACAACTGGGAACTCACGACGCTGACAAATTGATGCTTCAACATGGGGGACCAACAGTTCCCCACTGGATACAGAGCGAAGCCCTCTGCGAGCTCCGACAACAGATACTGCACAGTAGAGGTCTTTTCTCACATATAGATAGCCTACACCGGAGCATAGCCAAGGAGACAACGCCAAAACAGCGCACCGATTCTGTGTTCGATGCTGGCCAAGGCCGTAGCCAGGATTAGATTTCAGGGGGTGTTTAACCAATTTCCCTTTTTTCCATTTCCGGGGGGGTGTTTTCATGGTTTTTATTTCATGGTTTTTACATCGTATGCTCGTAAATGCATTATATTATTTTTCGCATTTTCTATTTGGGGGGGTGTTCAAACACCCAAAACACCCCAGGTTAAGCGTCGTAAGGGTCGGTTAGGTTCGTGAGATACTATTATACTACATTATACTATACTAAAATCGCTAAAAACTAGCGGTCCCGTGTTCTCCAATTACGCCGCTTTCGTTTCCTCATCTTCAGTCATTTTTAGTAATGCTTTTTAGATTTTTTATTACAAAATAGTGAATTAACACAAACAGATCCCTGTGAATTTCTATTTACTACAACTAGACCTGGGAGTCGACCCCAATAAGTCGACCCCAGTCGACTTGGTCGTCCCAAGTCGGGTCGGGTCGTTTCTGCTCACCGCAACTGACCCCAAGTCGAATTTTGTAGATAGAAGTCACTTGAAGTTGTTTTTACCTCAAGTCGACTTAAACCGACTTGAGACACAAACATCGTTAAATTCGCCATTCCAAACCAATGATTGTGACAACATTTAAGCAGCTTTTGTTGCCTATAGTGTGTTTACAAGAATGATTGAGGCCTTTGCTAAACAGAGACTTAGGCTAGGGTATACTGATTATATTACTTTACCGGTAGCTAGGCTATCGTGCAAACTGCCGTCTGCCGATCCATTCGTATAATTTGTAATTCTTATGCTTAAACGTCACGCTTAGGCATGCGCTTAATTAAAATGGTGAAACAAAATGTTACTAAAATATTAGCACGTGTGCTTATCATGCAATCAGTGAACTTCTAGTGGTCAGTGAATTCGGCGCAAAGAAAGCTGGATCTTCAAGGCCTATAATAGAATCGATAGTTTGGCGCTACTTTGGAGCGCTGCATCTGTAGTTGTCTGCAGAAGGAAAAACTATTGTAGGGCCAATTGGACAATGAAAGACTTTACTGTCAGTGAGTAGGCCTACTAGCTGTAGTAGCCTACTGTAGGTGATGCGCTTGCAATGCTATTTGCTAAGTTGCGGAATGATGTTAGTGGCCAAATAATTATGAAAACAGAATTACAAATTAGGCTTATAATATATAACACGCCATTCAGTGCAACCATGAAGTCCGCTATTTTATCCTAGACCTTGCGCTTTTTACAAATTTATTTAATATTAATATTTATAAAAAAAATAATGAGTGTAATCTGAATAATCACAATAATCTGAATAATCTGACAAGGTAAAATTCATAGGCCTAATAATTTTCGGTCGCATTGTCTATAGGTTAATTACTATAGATGGCCCAAAGCATCACAAAACAATTAAAACTGAAACACAAACAGCTTGAAATGGGCTTAATAACACTTTAACAAATTCATGCATCAATTAAGTGTTGAGGTCTCATTACTCATTTGTAGGCCTAAATGAAATTAATGCTTGCAGGAAAATTGGCTTGACATTAGTAGCCGTACTAGACCTAAGCTAGTACCATGTCAGAAGTCGACTTCAAGTCGGAAGTCGGTTGTTTTTCTGCCAAGTCGGGTCAAGTCGTTTTGATGCCGAGAAGTCGACTTCAAGTCGACCTCAAGTCACTTTAGGGTCAAGTGGGGTCAGATTAGCTGACCAAAGTCACTCCCAGGTCTAACTACAACGCAATAGTTTGCTAGACAGGAGCTAGGCAACCAGTCACGTGACATTTAATATAGGTCAAAATTATCATATCTTAGGCATCAAGACGGTTATTGGTTGAAAATGGTGTCATGGCCTGAGGAGGTGCCCTTCGACCAACCAGCTTATCGGAAAGTGGTGACATACTTGAGAGGATCAAACTACGATGTTGATTGGTTGAGAAACTGTGTCATGGCCTGACCGCCGATCAGCGTTGCCACTCCTTGGTTTTTTCACAAGATCTTGGGTTTTTCGATCCGAACTTGGGAAATGGGTTTTTTTAGGGAAGAACTTGGTTTTTTGCTTGAGTTATTTCCGACGGAAAAAAACGGAAAATTTTGGATTTTTTCGAGAAGTTTTGAACATTTTCGAACGATTTGTGCCGGATGACTAAAAACAAAAAAGTTATCAGAAATCTCGGACGAAAAATTGTGAACATTTTCGAAAGATTTGAGATTTTCGGACGGGAAATTCAGAAAATTCTGGACATTTTTGAAAGATTTGCTAAACTTGGGTTTTCTTGGGTTTTTTGGCCCTCCAACTTGAGTTTTTCATTTTTTACAAAGTGGCAAAGCTGCCGCTGATGGCTCAGTGAGTGTTCGGCAATCTTTCGAGTGTCGAGCTTTAATTTAGATTTGCGCTTCATTCTATTTAATTTAAAATCGAGCGAGTTTTTAATTATTACAAGACTGTTGAGTCGTACAGTTGTTTGTGTCTGTATACACTGTGGATTTGTCGAAATGGCGAGCGGAGATGCTCCGAACGGAGTAGAGCACGGACAATCGTCGAGAAAACTGGTTCGAGTCTGGGTGGATGGATGGTAAGTGTGGAAATCTTATGATGTTGTTGTTGTTGATGACGATGACAACGACGACGATGATGATGTTGCCGAATGCTACTGCGACGACGAACGAAAACTGTGGGCCACGACGCCGAAGAGATGTGCGTTGCAGTCTTTCCTGTCTGCGTATATTTGTATTTTTTACGGTTGTCCCATTGCCCTTCGGACGTGTTTTTTTATGGATAGGCGGGTAAAACTTCATTTTAGGTGCGTAAATTATTTCTCACGATTTCAAACCGGATAGTTGTCTGAAATTATCGTTAACACTGTAAGAAACATGTCCTCATGACGGAATCGGTTGCGGAAGACAAATTCATGGATATAAAACCTTTATCCAGCTTCGATTTCTTAAGCGTTTTATCATTCATCCAACTTCTATTTAAGATCTATCAAACATTAATCCAGCTTCTATTTAAGATATAAAATACATTGATCCCTCCCGCTCCCATTTCTGAAGCTTTTTTTAATCCAGCTCCCATTTAATATTCAATTTAATATTTTATTCAATCCAGCTCCAATTTAAGGCAATACATTTTACTCCATCCAGCTCCAATTTAAGCAAGACGTTTTTGTCGATCCAGCTTCTATTTCATGTGTAACAATATTAATTACGGTTTCCGTTACTCCCGCGGTAATTATTTTCAACGATCTAGTTCCGATTTTATCAAGAAAGCGTATACATGGAGAAATAATTTACGCACCTAAAATGAAGTTTTACCGATAGGCGGGTGTTATTTTTCGTTTGTTATAGGCCTAATATAATTTATAATTATGTCGTATTTTGTAGGGAGAGTGCTATTTTGAAACGAATTATCTTATATATATATATATATATATGGGTTGTGACTTAAATGTGCCTGACTCCTTGAGCTTTGTGACTGTGTCATGTGGACTGCTTGTTGATCTTCATAATCGGTCATTTCATGGACCTCAAACTAGATGTAATGTAGTGCAATCACGCATTAATAAGTTGCAATCTGTCCTTAATGCTGCGGCCCGCCTGATTGGCGGCATACCAAAGTTTGGGCATATATCAAGTTTTATACGGGAAGAACTGCACTGGTTGCCAATGCAAAAACGTATTGAGTTTAAGATTTTAATGTTCATGCGCAATTGCCTAGCAGGCCAAGCTCCGATCTATCTTATGGAACTCTGTGTACCTGTGCTGTCCATCCCAGGCCGTAGATTCCTTCGCTCTGCTACGCATGGTGACCTGGTTGTCCCTAGGGCTCGATCTTCCACAGTGCTACATAGAAGCTTTGCTATGGTTGGTCCGTCTTTCTGGAATAAGTTACCTATTAGTCTTCGCAATGAACTTCTTTGTATTTCTTTGCCCCTTTTCCGCAAGCGTTTGAAAACCATTCTCTTTGATTGTGGTTAGGTGTCAGGTCGGGAGCGCCTCTGAGGAGTTCTCTTGTAGTGGCGCTATATAAATGTACGATTACAATTACAATTACAATAATTATAAGTCCTGTGGGCTTAAAGATGGATATGCATTTTAGGTGCCAATTCATGTTATTAGCTTTGGCTTATGAGGGTGCCTGTCCTGACTTACTGAGCATCCCATTGGGAGTGTACGACCAGTGCGCTCATTTTATAGTTACTTTCATCAGAGGCAGCTGTGAAAATGACTTGGTATGCGTGAGAGTGGCATTCCCACTGGTCTAGAAATTTGTTACTTGCTCCCACTGCCCGCATGCATGCGATGGAACCTTGGTAGCACGTACCTTCCTATAAAACTCTTCTGACTTCCCACTGTTCACCAAAATCACTTTAGCCACTGATCAGCTGACACACCACTAAAACATGAATGTGAGAATACCTCTCGGCCTTTACAAGGTTTTGAACCGCATGATTGCTAGTCCAGCATGCCAGGCACTTGATAAATAGCACATGTATACACATCACTTTAGCGAAATTGATGATTTGCCTGATGCACCAATTTTGCACCCATTTGCATCATGTCATAAACATCTGTGATCGCAGCATTGCCTTTGCATTAGGTTGGATTAGACGATGGCAGTGTGCTGTCGGGTTCACGTGAATGATAAATTGTGTTATTCTGCCATCGGTCGATTGTTTGGTCCACTTGTTTCAATTACTGTTTTGTCTCAATTAATTATGCCACTTAGTTTAATGGATCGTTTGTCGATGCAGTTGCGGTTGATTTTCTGGAATAATTTTCTGCTCTGTTAGCAGGTCAGTGTCGCCAGTTTTGCCATTGTGGTAAAAGGGGTTGTCCAAACCCCGAATCATGTATGAGATTCCGCAATATTGACTATCTGTCTTGTCTATATGGCAATGATGGTCTGTGATAATGATGGTCTATCTTTGGTCTGTGGTAATGATAATGATGGTCTGTGGTAATGATGGTCTGTCTCTGGTCTCAATGGTAATGATGGTCTGTCTTTGGTCCGTGATAATGATGGTCTATCTGTGGTGTATGGTTTCTTTGTTTGTTTGTATGTGCACTTGTTATAGCGCCCCTTTAAGCTCTCTACTCAGAGGCACTCCCGACTACAGAGCAGACACTGTATTGGAGTTTCATGTCGAAATGCTGAGCAATTGCAAATGAAGGACTTGCCCAAGGTCCCTACATGGCGGCTTGAGGTGGATTCGAACCTGCAACCCTTTGGCTGCACGGCGACGAACATACCCACTACACCATCGCGTCCCACATCGTGTGGTAATGATAGTCTATGTATGTTTGATTTAAGATAATGACTTCTATCTTGCCAATACTTTATCTTCTATATTTTCAGTTTTGACATGGTCCACTTTGGCCACGCAAATGCCCTACGTCAGGTGAGTTATTTCAGAGCTCTGACATTCTTTTATGTTCGCTTGGCCGTTCTATCTAAGTCGAGCAATTGATCTTTTATTGTACCTGGACCTAAATTCAGCGATATTTTATTGTTCATTCTGTTCAGTCACCTGCGTTATTTTATACTTGAGACAAGTTTACTATTTTTAAATTGCTTAATGCATATCCACCATACCTGACTCTTTGCAGGCAGGCTGATCTTGTATGTGTTGGCATGGTTACAGCAGTTTTTTTTATGCTCCCTGAGCAGATAGTGAATTTAACACAGACACTCTAGAAATAGCTTATTAATGTTGATTTTAATATATGTGATGCTAAATGTTTTGCTTCTGAATAGTGCCTCAAAGAAGTGTTGACATTTTGAATGTTAGTGGATGGAATATTTCCGATATTGTCATAAGTTACGAATTACACATGTATGCATAAATGTACAAGCATGTAGATTCATTCGGAAATTTATTATAGCGCCCCTTCAAGAAAAAAACTACTCAGAGGCGCTCCCAACTCCAGCATGCCCATGAAGAACAGTTTTAGGTTTAGTATGCGGAATGATCCTGGTAGAGTCCAAGGGTGTAGGTGTAGCTCAAAGGTCATTCCAGACCACTGGGCCAACCACAGAAAAAGCTTGATTCTTTATGCTAGCAGTACGAGCAAAAGGAACTAACAGTAGATGATTTACTTTACCGTACATGACTTGACATGCTCTGGAAGTTGCATTTTTGACTCTTGGTGCAAAAATGGAAACCACTACAAATGATGGTACTGAAGGAACCTTTAATATATATGTCTTGTGCAGCGATGTGTGAAAGTTTGAAGTTTAGAGAAGTTTTAATAATTCTGAATTGCACTAATGAGAGTCTTGAAATGTCAGTTTAAATTAGTAATAATGTAAATTGTGCTGTGATGGAATTTCTATTTTCTCTGAACAGGCAAAGCAGATGGGTGATGTGTTGGTTGTTGGAGTCCATTCTGACGGTGAGCTTTTTCTGTCTGTTTTTTTTTATTAGGTTGAAGTTCTGTGTTTATAAACGAAATGTTGTTGCCATTTAATGTTATTTCCATTGCTAGGTGTTTTCCATACTGAGACTGGAAAATTCCTTACATGCATAAAAATGTCAGGATTTAATACATTCGCACGCAAAAGAAATATAGACAAACAAGGCCGTAGCCATGATTCAATTTGTGGGGGGGGGGGGGGTGGACGGCCAATATAGGGCCTACATTACACATCACAGAAATTTCTTACATCTTTACATTATTTCATTTGGATGGGGGGGGGTTCAAACACCCAAAACACCCCCTAGCTACGGCCTTGTAGACAGCTCTAGGATAAGTTTTCTTACCAAGAAGACATCATTGTACATATTGCATCTTTAAATTTATAGATCGCCTCTCACAGTGCAAACTGATGTTCGTTATCTCCATGTTTCTAGATTAACCAACTAAGTCTAAGTGACAGGAGCTTGGCTAATCATAGGTGAAAACACATAAAAAAAATTTAATGTAATCTTTTATACAGTGGTTGTCTTGTTTCTGGAAATGAGTATGTCCATTGCAAGTAAGTAAGTAAGTAAGTAAGTACTGTCAGTGAATGGCTTTTGTTTACTGACTTTGCAGCTTGCAGTACAGTTTCAACTGTTGAACCATTTGACCTTTATTTGAAGGTCGTTTGGTCTGTCTTTTACATACTTGTTTATGAAGGACACTATCAGGGTTGTCTGTTTCATGGTTGACTTGTTAAAACCGAGAGCGGCTTTGATGTGCGATAACAAGGAGTCAAGGACTCTCCATAAATTTCAGGACTGGTTACTCGTGAAAATTTTGTGTACGTCCATTTCACTCTCAGCCATAGATGTCGCCCCAATTCATATTTCATTTCTAATACTAAAGTTATGAATTATGTATTATGTTTTGAAGCTCCAAGTTGTTATTTTACTTTGCAAACATAATTATTTGCCAATCTGTCTTCATAAAATTTTGTTAATTGAATCCTTTCTTAAATGAAAACAAGATGGGAAATTTTCCAGAGCCCCAATTATTGTCCATAACTAGGATTCATGCAACTTAATGCAAATTGTGAGTTTCCAGTCATCGTGTGTGTTTGAACGGTCATTGACGTGAAATGGAAACTTTCTTGACTGATCCCTGTGGAGGATTTGGGATCTGTGGGGGAGTGGGGGAAATCGGTTTAAATGGCTTTTGTACTTTGGGAAGTTTGTATGAAACGAGACCTACTTATCGAAGCGGCCTATTTATCGATGGGACCTGTTTACAGTTCCAAGAGTCCTAATTGTCGAGGGGGGTGCTGTCTGTTCGTTTGAAGAGACGTGCTTATCGCTTTTTGTCTGTTGCTGTCATAGCTGAGATAAGCAAGCACAAAGGACCACCAGTCTTTACTGAAGAAGAACGTTACAAAATGGTCCGAGCGATCAAGTGGGTCGATGAGGTAAGAACCTTCAACTGTTCAACATCCCACTGACTTTATGGTCAATGCGCTCGTTTTATTGTTCTGTTTGTTGGAGGACGTGCAACTGGAGCATAAATGTGAACGTACCTTTCAGCATTTGCAAGGATGTGAAACACTGACCTCTTTCTTTTAGTCTAGCTGTACATCTAGCTGTACATCGATTCTACTCTTCCAGCTCATCTTTCTGTTCTTATTTTTTTCATCCATTAATACGTATCTGCCATGCTGAATCAAAAACTATCACAACCTTTACCTTTATCCTATTAATTCTTATTCTCGTTCTCTGTTTATCTTCTTTATCATTCTTAGCATTTCAGACCTCGTTCTTTCATGTCAGCTAGGCACCATCCTCAGCAGTCTCTGCCTGCTTCGTGTCCTCCTCATCCTTCCTCATCCTCAATCTAATATGTCGTCTTCCCTCCTCTTCCTCCACCTCCTTCCTTTTGCTCACCAGTCTTCAGTTTATCTGTCCAGCTGTTTGTTGATTTCCTTCAGGGTTGTTTTCCGTGGCATTTTCCAGTCGTTAATCTGTTGACTTTCGCCTTTGCCATGTAGTCATTTTCGCTTTACCATGTTTTCATTGATCTTTACCAAGTATTCATTGATCTTTACCATGTCTTCAATGATCTTTACCAAGTATTCATTGATCTTTGCCAAGTCTTCATTGATCTTTTAACCAAGTCTTCATTGCCCTTTACATGATTACATTTTAATTATGCTACAGAATTGTTGGTCCACGAATGGAGAATTTTCTCAGTTTTGATTAGCATCTTCATTGTTGGAGTTTTTGACAATTGTGTTGTTTTCTTTTTAATGCGAAAGTAACTGCATTATTATTCATCCACATATCTAAAATATCTGTACGTAGAGATTTATCACTTGACCTGTGTAAGTCGTGCTGGTGTTTGAAATAACAAGTCCATGTCACAGCGTTTAGCCAATCGATATTCGTTTATTCAGAAGAAATAAGTGCTGTCACAGATGCAACTCTGTACATGTTGGCTACTGCACTCTCCAGTGGCAAGCAGAGTGATTTCATGCTTTGATAATGATCTGAATTGATTTCCCAGTCACTTTTAGTGCAGACTTGCCATTAAGTGTTAAGAAAGCTATTGATTTGGATTTTGTTAGTCAGACAGAAGACTTGTTAAAAGTGAGAGACTCTGACTGTGATTGATTTTGTGCTTTCCTGTCCAAGCGTCAGATGAGTTTTGCATACAACTGTGCACTTTGTGAGGCTGGATGAGTCATTCCAAACCTTTTTCAGAGAAATACACCCTTAAACAATTAGCTATTCAGTCAATATAACCTTGCCTAATTTCATCTACTTTTCTTCAAACTGTCAGTCTTCTGTTTCTTTGACTGGTTAGATGCTGTTTTAATAATGCCTTGTCTTATTACAAAGATAATTAATATTACTCTCTTCCAAATCCAGTTCTTTATCTTAGCAAAAAGCAGCATCCCTTGTGTTCAATTGCAGTGTTGCAATTACTTCTATGCTTAAGTTCTACAAATGGCTAAAGCCTATGCCAGATGTGTGATCAGTAATTTTTCACAGTGATCAGTGATTTTTATACCACGCAGCTGCAGCACCAGCAGAGCAGGTTCACGAGGACCCTCAAGTGCTGTGACATCCATGCTGGGAACACTGGGTTAGATGAATTGGTGCATTCAGTACTTTTAGTTTGTTTTCAGCAGGTAAAGTAAAATTTTATGATTTTCACTGTTGCCAATGATTTTTTCGTTTGCACGTGTTTCGTTTCAGGTCGTCGAATCTGCGCCATATGTGACTACTATCGAAACTCTCGACCAGTACAGATGTGACTTTTGTGTACACGGAGGTAGGTCTTCTTACCTGATTTTGATTGACTGATTGGCTGAAGTCGTGATTGACTGTCTGTCTGGAGATAAGTGTTTGGTTGTTACATCACTATGTTTTGTAGGTTTTTTTTATTACAGTGGACGCATGTATGCTGAGGTAAGACTTGTTGTGCACAGAGGTTTTGGTAAGGCTTCTGTTTGACAAAACAATGGTTGTGTGGTGCTTTGGAAGATACATAGAACTGTCAGTCTGTCCCTGACAATAGTTCCTCAGCACCAGCCATCTGGAACAGTGTACCTGCTGATCTTAATACCAAAAATAGCCTATCACTATTCACCTTCGTCTGTCAAACGTTTCAAGGCGTAGTTGTATGTCACAAATAGTTTTGCCTCATCCTGTTTACCGCAGACCCCATGGTGGATATCATTCATCAGTCAGTCTAATATTCATTTCGTTTATTGCTTCCATTTCAAACAGTTGTACAGTAAACAACAATGCAGTCCAGAATACAACAGGAGTACCCAGAATGGACCAGGACCTCGCTTATTAGGGCCGCCTATGCATCGTGAAATGAAAGTAGAACATTGGCAAAACCTCTGTGCATTTTACCTCAAAATACATGCATGCACTGTAATAATTGATATTTATTTTAAGTCCAACTGGACTACAAGGTATAAACAGAACAACATTGTTTTGGAATGACAAGAACTTTAAACTAATAGAGAAAGACACAGAAGAATATCCATCATCATCTTAATCATCAACATTATCCAGAAGACTGTATATGTACTGAATATTGTTCATTAAAGACTACATAGTAAGTAAACAAATGTGTTATTTACTTATTTATTTACTTTGTGTGGGAGCATAGCAGTATTGGATAGGGATTTGGAGACTGATACATTGCTGAACTCGTTAAATTACCGATCATTTATTTTATTGTATTAATTTATTTCATTGCCTGTTTGATTGTTGTTGCCAGACGATATAACTACGACTGCTGACGGCGTTGACACGTACCATATGGTCAAAACCGCTGGACGATATCAGTACGCAGAGGCACCTTCTTATCGTTCATCATTTATTATGAATTATTCGCTGAATTCTTTCATAAAATGCGTATTATTTATTCGTTTTTCTTTAGATTCTTATAATTTATTCATTTAATACTATAAATTATTTTTAAAAAAATTCAGTATTGTTCTTATTGACATAATTATGTAAATTATATGCCCATTTTATTCATATAATTTATTCATCAAATGTTCATTGTTCTTATTGTTTATGTATTATTTTATTTGCTCATTATATTTCTATAATTTGTTCATCTTTTGTTTGTTGTTCTAATTAATTAAGTAATTAATTAATTCTTTTTTATTTTTTATTTTATTTAGTCTGGTCAGACTTTCTCAAGCGTAAACAAGATGTTATTTTATTTAGAAAGTTGTTTACTGGATTTGCTTTGACATACTTGAAAGAATTATTCGAACATTGATTGCATTTTTTTATGATCTGAATTCGGAATAGTGTTGCTGTTTATTTTGCTCCAGGGAGTGTCAGAGAACTCAGGGAATCTCAACAACGGATCTTGTTGGCAGGTATTGTATTGTATCTATAAATTTATAAAGTGCATATCACAGTGCACATTAATCATAGGTTCTCAAGATGATTTTGGTTTCACCTGCAAATTCCTCTTCGCATCTTTATTTAGAATACTTTTACTTTTCTTCCAGTTAATGGGCGTTTGGTTGTTGTTTGATTATTTAATTGTTGTTTGATAATGCCTTCTATTAAAAAAGATGATTAATATAATGTGATATAATTAGTAATTTTCATAGCACCATTCACAGCCATTGCCATTCAGTAGTGCTCCCAGTACGAGAACCCCGAGAGATATAGGTCTTAAGAAGAGAGAGAGAGAGAGGAGAGATATGTAGATTGCGGTCCATAAAGAAGACTCCCACGCAAAGTGGATGAAAGGAAATTCGATAAGGAGGGCCAATGTTTTCGGCTGTTTTAGTTATGCATAATCAATGGGGAGTTTTGCATTTTCTTCTCTATGCTTTTTTCTCGTTTTGGTGAATATGTGTATCTTTGAGCTGAATAATTATATCTTTGAATTGAATAGATATGCCTATTAACTAAATAAATATGTCTTTGAATCAAATAAATATGTCTTTTAGTTGAATAAATATATGTCTTTGAATCGGATAAATATATCTTTGAATTGAATAGAAAATGTCTGAATCGAATAAATATGTCTTTAAATTGGATAAATATGTCTATTGATTTTTGAATGAATGCATGTCTCTGAATTGAATATAATTTTTGCCGTTCTAATTTAGGATGCTCCTTGTTACAAAGTCCCACCACGAGAGAGATGAAACGAAGGGCCCCGACAAGTTGTCGCTAGCGAACATTGGACAGGTATGAGGAGTTGCAAATCTTCTTTAAAACTTTGATTGCCTGATGACTTTATGTTGGCGTTGATATCTTTTTTCATGTCCCAATAGTACAGTTGATAGTCACTATATAGTTTTTCTCTCTTAAACCAGGGAAGGTATTCCTTGGCGTTGGCTGGAATTGATCCGGAAGATATACATCTAAATTGTTCCATCTGTCTTATTTATCCAGATTTTGGATAAAATAAAAGAATTTAATGCTGGGAAGAAAGTGTTTTTTGATTCCGTGCTTTTTATTGGATCAGATGTAAAAGCAATCGAACATTCAGTCAGTGCTGTTTCTCGCCAACTCAGCTTCCCACTGAAAGCTTAAAGTCGGAGGTTTTCTAATTATAGCTGAGTTGCTAACGGCATAGACAGAGCAGAACTCGTCAAAAAATTTGTTCCCTGGTGAGGATTCTAACCCTGACCTCTCAATTGGCAGTCCAGCCCTACACTATCGAGAAGTACCCCTGTGGGGCACGGTGGTGGTAGTGGGTATGTTCGTTGCCTTGCAGCCGAAGGGTTGCAGGTTCAAATCCACCTCAAGTCGCTGCGTAGGGACCTTGGCCAAGTTCTTCACTTGTATTTGCTCAGCGCTTTGGCTTGAAACTCCGATGCTGTGTCCATGCTGCAGTTGGGAGCGCCTCTGAGAAGAGAGCTTGAAGGGGCGCTATGACAAGTGCACATACAAACAAGCATACAAAGAAAGAAGATGATTTGAATAACTAGTTTCAGTGGTTGACCCTTTAGCTCAATCGAACTGCAATTTTCTCTGTGTTGTAGGACCAACTGGCGCGTAGTCCATACACCGGAACGTCGCAGTTTCTTCCAACAACCAAACGAATTGCGCAGTTCTCGTCTGGAAGAGAACCGAGATCCGGTGAAATAATCGTCTACATCGCTGGCGCTTTTGATCTCTTTCGTATCCTTAAGTACTGAGATTAGAGTACACAGATCCTAACCGGTTTTGATTCAAATTTTTATTTATATTTTATTATTATTACTTTATTTAATGATTTTTATTTATGTATTACAATCGTTAACTTTCATTGATTTTTTGTTCTAATTTGCTGTTGTGGTGAGAATTTAAAAAAATTATTATTAATGACATATTATACTTTGCCGTTCTAATGGCAATCTATTAAGAAGTGCTTGCTGTCCAACCACAGCTAAATAAGGCAGAACTTTGTCAAGTTCAAAAGGTACATATAGTGGTGTGATCTCTAGGCTCTGGGCATGTCGACAGGGAACCCATTCGAGGTTTTTATGCAGTAATGATTAGTTTGTGTTTATCTGTGAGTTTGAAGTGTTTCAAGTGAATCCGAATTTTATTCGTCATTCCACAGTTCGTTTGTTTTAACGTGCTGCTGTGCAGTGTTCACTAAACTTGTGTGTAGCCTAGTGTGTAAATTTGTTCAGTTAACTTTGTGTTAAAAGAGCGTTTGCGTTTTCCAGTGGTTTACAACGTCTTATAGTATCAATGACCGTTGATGTCCTTTGTTGTTTATTGTTCATATTTGGCGATGTATTGCTTTGGCTGTTTTCCCACTTTTATTCTTTTCCTGTTTTGCCTGGTTTCCTCTTTGTTTGTGTTTCTCCTCTACCTCTGTTGTCTTCTCTTTTTCTTCTTTTTTCATTTTCTTCTCTTTTTTCACAAAATATTCTTCAAGTTTTTAAAAATTTATATATTTTTTATGTTTATTTATTTTTATTTTTTTATAAACCATTATGTGTTAAAAGAGCGCTGTGGGTTTATATTTATGTATACATGTATGCGTGACTATACGGCGTAGTGTTGCGAAATTGTGGGTTTCGTTTCGTTAACAAGAACCACAGACATTGGACACCTGGATTTCCTGGAGCAGGTGCGACAAGAGGCCGGAGAGTACATCATCGTCGGAATTCATTCCGATCCCGTAAGTTGTTGTGATCTGGCAGGTATCAGGCAGGTTAGTCTTGCTCTTCGAACGCGTTCATCGTTGTCAGTTGCAGAAAAATTCTTTCTATACTTGTAGATTTTATTTTCTTTCTGTTCTATTCGAGTACCAGATGGAGATGGAAGGAGGGTGACAATTGTTATCTTTGTTTTGACTTGGTGACGTTAAAACAGCAACTGACTAACTACTGTTCTCCGTATTGTTCGTATTGGCTTATTTATGCACATACCGTACAATGGACTTAGACAATATTTGTTAACTTTGCAAAGCTAATGGAAACCAAAGCTAGAAGAAGATGCGATTCTTTCTCTGGTCATGTTCTTAATATTTGATTCGAGTCTTTGGCTTTCTACCAATGTAATTGAAAGCATCTTAATGTTTAGGGTGTGGCCTTTGTGTCTATCTATCTATCTTAATCTTGTAATTTTTATCTATTATCTATCTTAATCTGATATTTTTAATCTATTTATCTCATCTTGTAATTTCTACCTATCTTATCTTGTAATTTTTATCTATTGTCTATCTTAATCTGGTATTTTCTGTCTTTCTATCTTAATCTTGTAATTTTTTACTGCAGGCATTTTGCAATGAAGATGTGTTTGATTTCCTAAGAAGATGTGTTTGATTTCCTGATTGGTTGATTTGATTGACAGGTTGTCAATCGATACAAGGGCTCCAACTATCCAATCATGAACCTACACGAACGTGTTCTTAGTGTTCTTACAAACCGAGTAAGCTGCATGTTTGCATTCTGTGTGTTTTTTATTATAACAGATGCATTCATTTATTCGTTCAGAGAATTTAACATGCATTCTGTGTGTTTTTTATTATAACAGATGCATTCATTTATTCGTTCAGAGAATTTATGTAACACCTCTCTAAGATGCTTAATCAGAGGCACTGCCATGCCTACATCGACAGTCAAAAACAGGTTTTGGATGTTGATAGATGGTACATGCAGAATCACTAGCTAAGAGAATGTGCAGATCGAATCTAGATGCATTGTCAACAGATTACATAAATTCATACCGTAATTGCTCATGCTCTTCAGCGTGAAACTCCAACTCGGTGTCGGCACTATAGTCGGGCGTGCCTCTGTGTAGATAACTTGAAGGGATGCTGTAACATATGCTTTTACATGCATACTTACATACATACATACATACATGCATAAGAAACCAAGGTTCCAGAATAAGTGAAGTGTTAGAAATTATTGAACATATTCCAACTGTTCATTAGCGAGGCAATTTCTATATCTAATTTGCCTGCTGTCTGCCAGTTGCTCAAGACTTTTCTCTTTGGCTGTGAGGCTGGGCTGGGAGCGCCTCTGAGTAGGCTTCTTAGATGGATGCTATATAAACTTTTGGAATGAATGAATACATCTCCGAAGACTATTGGGCAGGTAAATGATTACATAGTTACCTTGTCTTTTCTGACCATTATAATTCAGCAGGATTAGTTAAGTAGAATGCTGATCGGCCATACTGTTTGTTTGTAGTATGTGTCCGAGGTCGTCATTGGAGCGCCTTATTCCGTGTCTGCGGAATTGATGGATCACTTCAACGTGTCGTGCGTCTGTCATGGAAAAACTCCGATCTGTGCGGATGTTGACGGTTCAGATCCTTACGCTGTAAGTGGCTTAGAATATATCCGGTGAATTCCATATTATATATATATATATATATATATATATTAATATATATATACACATGTGTGTCTCTTTAAAAGTGCTTGTAAGTGGTCAGGACGGCTGGAGAAGGCACCTCCAGGAAGGCAGGTTGGGTCCATTTGTGACTTGTAGACTTGCACCTAGGTGCAAGACGGCTACTCCCCCCACTTCAAACATATTTTTTTCTAAACTAGTGATTTTGTTTCAACAAATTTCATTGCACTAAAGTATTAATTATGCTAATGATACGCAGAGTGAAAATGAGAAATTAACATTTAGAAACCTCGATGAGAAACACCCGTGGATGCTCTTAATTTCCTGCTTTGTATTTGTCAAGCTCTTGCTAAGAAAATGTAGCCTAGACGATAGCGTTTGCCCTTTTTCTGCTAAAAAATCTGTGGATACCTATGAGGCGTATAGACCCGAGTCTACCTTCTCATAGTGGGCAGGGTTGCCAGCCAGATTTAAGAAAATGCTGCTTTGTCGCGCGTCAAAATAGCCCGAAAGTCATGAGATGAGCAGTTAAGTGAAGAAGTCAGAGCTCAGATTTTGCTGTGTTCATTAAAAACATACTTTATTCGTTTCGTTGGTCGCGTTACAAGACAAACCTCGATGAAATCATTGACATAAAAATTTAGTTGGCAGGCTGCCTACTACTTGCCATAGACTCATCCATATGCCATAGAGCAGTGGTTCTCAAAGTGGTGGTCCGCGGACCGGCGCCGGTCCGCGGAGACCTGATCACCGGTCCGCGAAGAAGTCTAAAAGTGAAAATAAATTATACATACTAATTTTTATATGTTTCAAATTGTGAAATTATTTGAATTGTTATTCAAAATTTATTCGAACTTCTTCCTCAAATTTAAAAAAATACATAACCATTGCCTTATTTTAGCTTGCCAACTAGCTTTTTAAACAATTTGTATTTTTTAAAATAATTTTCTACGTCTATTAGCCTACTGCAGTCAGTTTCGTTTTATTTTAGTTCTGTTGATCTTTTGGTGTGCGATAGTCAAGTAAACGCTGGATGTAGGTCTTTCAATTTTGTAACATGATATAAAATTCTAAATATAAGCAAATGTGTTTGTGTGATTTTGAAAAATTGCAAAATGTCTGGGCATTTTTTTCCCCTAAAATTAAGGAACATTGCTAAAGCGTGGCCGCTCAGACACTCTGACTCTGAGGGCAAAAAATGATAGGCCTAACTCTTAATTGGCTTCCTACATCTACGTTAACAATGAATCGACCATTCACACGAAAATATTATGATGCGCTATATTTTAAAATGGTAAAATGTGGTGGTATTCTGATTTCTATGTTTTATTTCGGGCAGGTACGTGTTTCTATCATTAGCGCAAAATCTTAGTAATGTGTCATTAGGCCTATCTATTTTTGCAGATCCTCTTATAGGCCAACCTTAACAAACTTCTAATCTTGCCTGAAACTTCGAGTACAAAATTTTAAAATGCAATTAAATGACAATTAAATTGAGAAATAACTTAAATGCTATTGGGAATATGTTATAATTAACGAAACAAATCTCTAATTACGAATAGCCCTGTAAAAGTCTTTTTATAATATAGCCTAGTTCGTTTTTGTTTGCGCATGCCATTAAAGTTGGTGGTCCGCGAGTTTCCAACAAAATTATTGCCGGTCCGTGGCCTACGGAAGTTTGAGAACCACTGCCATAGAGCATGGATTTATTATTGAGTTAGCAACACATCATAATTATGAGTAATATATAAATAGCTAGTTTAATGGAACCTAGTAACCTGCTGTACTCGGTAAACTTATGAGAATTCACAATGTCGCCGTTGCAGTTGCGGAACAGTTCAAAAGGAGCCCAAAAATTTTGCGATATCGAAATTTTCTGTCGAGGGCATGTTGAAAAGTAGCCCAAATCGCGCGTTTTGCGACGACCTGACAACCCTTGTAGATGGATAAATATTTGTGTGTTTGTCAACTCTGCAGGAGCCAAGACGTCGTGGGAAGTTTAAAGTGGTCGGAAGTGGGAACGGCGTAACAACCGAAGGAATTGTTAACAGAATCATAAACCACAGGTTTGTAGCGACTGCTTTATGAGATGTAGAAAGCTGATCGGTATTGAGTTGCCTTGGGAAAAGAAACAGGTTTTTCTGGTGGTTTACGGTCATTGTCATTATGCAGAGATTTATAAAGTGCCAGCTAGCATTTGTAACTAGATACACTGCAAATGACCTAGTACTTGTTTGGTTTAGTCAGATGATTTTAGCCGTTAAGTCTAGTTTCTTTATTTCTTTCTGATGCTTTCGTTAGAAAGTTGTGGAGCATGGTGTCCTATGGGTAAGGCATTGGGTAAAAGAAATAAATGCACGAAATTATGTCATAAATAAAATGCAAATTCATTGTAAGATGAGATCTGATATAATTTTAGATGGAGCTTTAAAGGAGTTCTCATTTTTTAATGATAATTTAATCAAATTAATGATTGTACAATTAATAAAATGTTCAAAGAGTTTAAAAAAACGTTCCCTGAGTATGGTTTAGCTTTGCAAGTGTAAAGGAGCAGTCTGCTCAATGATCATAATTTGGACTGGCTCTTTTGTGGGGTGCTTTAGTGACAATAGCGTACTAAAAGTTAATGGGAACCAATGCAATTTGTCGTTAAGTTGTTAACGGTGCTGACTTTCTAGATGACTAAGTAGATAACTTAGATAACTACTGGTAATGATGGACTGAGATGGTTGGCGGTGTTTTCTGTCGTACAGGTTGGAATACGAGGCACGGAATCGGAAGAAGGAGGAGAAGGAGCTGCGCATTATTGAATCGAAGGACGAATCATCATCCTAGGTGGCGCCACCGAATTATTAGTCTGTCATTTGACGATACAATTGCTCGATTCGTACGAACGTTCGAAGGAGGAGAGTCAACGAGAGATGAGCGTGTACAGCAATACCCGATAAACAATTTTTTCCTTTGTTTGAAAGTCTCCCACTGCTGCTTTGTTACGAATTTTCTTCTGCCCTCTTGCCCGAGATCACTTTTGGTGGTGTCGTAGATGAACCCAGCTGTTCCATTGGCAGTCGTTCACAGGCGCGACCCGCTTGGGACTCTTTTCTGAGAACCGTTGACCGTGGCGTGATTTGCCCAACGCTGGCACGAGCGAACAACAAACAATACTTGTCGATGGTTGATGCGTTTTACACTTGTAGTTAATTAATTATTGTTATTTATGTACAAATGAGCCTTTGTCTGTGAATTTGTGTACATAACAAACCGGTCGGTTCTTGTATATTGTTCATGTATATTGTTGATGTATATTGTTTATGTTCGGACGGAAGCAGTCACTGGGATACAAGAATCCAACATAGAAAAATTTGTTTGCTATGAATTGCTGCGTGTGTCTCCTAATTCTATTTAAGGAATTGTGTGTTATTTAGGCGACAGAATGTGATATAAGATGAGTTTGTTCTGCATCCTTTGAAAGGTACTACTTCAAGCTAGTTGGAGACAGAAATTAACAATGTGGCTAAGAATCCATTCGGTTTATATGGACCGTGTAATATACCACAGTGGAAACTTGGTGTTGTGCATGACCGTGCCTGAGAGAAACCCCAACCTAATGATAGAATTCAGTGTTATTGAAAAAACTTATACTGTTTCGATTCTATGTAGTTTGTCGCAAAATTTTCTCAGACTTCCATCCTGAATCGATGCAATATTAGACCGTTTTTTTTTCTTTGGTGTATTTTCTCGTGCATCATCAGAAATTGTGTTTTGGACTTATGGTTATTTATAATGTCATCTATGATTTAGATTTGCACGTGTGCTATGTATTGTTTAGATATCTTCACAGATATGGAGTTGATTGTTGCTATCTAGGTTTCACTTGGAAGTTGACCGGTCAGATTTAAAGAACTTGGATTTTAGTTTAGCATGCCTTTGTGTGTGATGGATATCAGCAAATTTGCATTATCTGCACTTTTGAGAAGTTTTCACAGATGCTGTATAAATGTTCAGGTAAATCATTACTGTGAGACGTGTTGGCCAGTAGGTTAGAGCACTTGCCTTGTAACTCGAAGAGTACAGGTTCGAAAATCTTCCTGGGATGGCTTCTGTGTAGGACCTGAGCAAATCATTCACTCACAATTACTGCTCTGCATCATTGATTCACGCTCGGTTATCAGACACTGGCGCTTGTTAAATGCACGACGATAATAATCTTCATAGTGTCTGGATAGGTTTGTATCCAGGCACGGATGTTAAGGCTGTGTTCATACAGCGTTGTGTACTCGTCCTGTTGCACAAAATGTATGGATCTTAATCTGGTGCGAAATGAGATGCTCATTGTTTATGTGTCTTGAAGAAATACCCCATCAATTCGCTTTCTTCCTCTCTGTTAGTCATTCCTCGTCCATCTGTCGTCTCAAAACAGCTGCCTTTTATCTTGGGTGGTTACACACTGGGAGTGCTTCTGAAAGGCTCTTGCTGCGGGAAGCGCTTTATAAATGGTCAGATACAATACAATACAAACTTACAAGTCCTCGACACAGAACTGATTTCACACAATTAATGCAACTGGCCAATGCTTTTGTCACAAGGCGTGCTGCTTCACGATGTGAGGTTAAAGAATTAAACTTGAAGTAGCATCATTTGAGAGATCGTCATCGACAACGCTAAACTGTAACAGAATTGACATTGATCTCCATTAAGCCCATTCGCGGTTTCAAGACGCTCTTGTATGAAACTAGAGTAGGCCTACGTTGTGCCTGTTTATACCCGAGGGAACTATAGGTATGATGTGCTCTAGACTACAGTATTTTTATATTTTTACCTAGGTATGATTACTTAGAGTATTTTTTGCCTAGGCATGCGGTACTCTATAGAGTGTTTTTTTGCCTAGGCATGCGGTACTCTATAGAGTATTTTGTACCTAGGTATGATGTACTCTATTAGGGTATTTGGTACCTAGGTATGATGTACTTCAGAGTACATTGTGCTATATTAGGTATGACTTACTCTAGACTCTTGCTTTGCCGAATGATACTGACTATTGGCAGAGATACTGCAATCTGGTTCCTGCTCTAAAAGTTTTGCTGTGGATATTGAAGCTGCAATGCAGATGGCAGTTATATAGGTCTTTGCAACTTATAAAATTCTGCTGTGACTCTTGTGTGTACTTTTGCAACATCTTTTAAAAAGTGTCCTAAAGTACGAGTTAAATTCTCAACACAAAGGAAAATTAATAATTTTATTAAGTCTTGACAGTTGGTGAAGTGTTTTGCATGCAGGGCTGTTTTTAAGGAATATTTAGAACTGCACAACTAGGCTACTTCTTTCCTTTCCCATCATCCATGGCAAATTACTTCCAATCGGAGGACAATGACCTTTTTTGCTTGTTTTAACTGTACAGAAGTGCTTCTACAACTGCACAAATCCGTTTAGAAGTGCACATTTTGTGTACAACTGCACGTTAAAAAAGCCCTGTTTGCAATGGACTTTGATTTACAAAAGACAGGCAGCATTTTGTGTTTTGTTTTCTTGATTAAGTGGCAGATAGCAAAGGGAATTGGAACAAACTTTTCCGTGTCTTGTCCGAGTTGATGATGTGTGTGATTTTTGTTTTGCAATTGTTTTCTTTTCAGTTTTGCTTCTTTCTACTTGCCACACACATCTACTGTGGCTGCAATGACATTTTCTATTGGATAGTTCGTCTTTTCGTCTGCTGTGACTCATTATGCTTGCGCACATAATAATTTAATGGAAATTTTCAATAAAATCTTGAAACTTACTAATTAGCGCATTGTTTTTAGTAAACCTATAAGCTAGCCTGAGGGCAGACATGTATATGAAGTGTTAGCAACTCTGTTTTCATTCTCCCTCAGCAGGTAGGCCTACCGTATGTTTCAGAATTATCCCCCAAGACTATTTTGAGATTAAGTCTCTGTGAGGAGGAGATATTTTATCCCCCCCATCCAATTTGAAATGTTTGGGGGTGAGATAGGCCACAGGTGCATCATATTTATAGCTAATCAGGTTAAAATGTCGTTTTAAGTTGCTCAATTATTGAACAAGAAGATGTATTCCCAAAGTATTACTGCATTTACACCAGAAAACTGATCTAATACAAAGACATTATTTCAACCATAGGAGACTTACGGGGAACACTATTTATGACACGGGAATATAATTATGAAAGTATTATTGTCCCACCCCAATGTACACTGCAAATTAGGTCTAATAAAGGGGTGTAATTTTGGTCCAGATAGTGGGGATACCAATTATTGCCTTCCCTGTTGGCCCACGCGACAATCTAGGCTACGTATAAATACGACTTAAACAGAAATGTTTTCGAACTATTATTATTCAATTTGCGTATGGACGACAACAGTACTATGGGCGCGGTGGCCCGTTGGGTAGGGGTATTTTCAGAGCAAGTCCTTCACTCGCCGAAGCGCACCATGCATGGTGTGCTTCGGTGTGAAACAGACTCGGTGTACGCGCTGTAGTCGGGATAGCCTCTGGTCAGGAACCTTGAAGGACGCTATGACAAGTGCACATACATACAAATACATTACATAAAAGTAAGTAAGTAAGAATATTCTTTATTATACCACCAGCAAACGCACAGTAGTTTACAGAGGAAATAAATAATAGAAAAATAAAAAAACATTTATGCAAAGTTATATAACATTCGCATAATAAAACTGCTTCTGGCAAAAGAATCAACTCTAGGAAGGGTCAGATTATGTGGCCTTGGTCGAAGTAATGTAATGTGAAGATTAAAGTAATGAAGTGTTGTTGGAAAACGTCCTCTTTTTGGGCCTCTGACCCAGGCGGCTTTCAAGAAATATGGCTTTTGTCCGGGTTTTCCCAGTCTGATAAATAAACAAAATTTCGCCGTCACCGTCGCCTCCAACTTGCCGGAAGCGAATTCGTAGAACATACATGGATACGAGTCGAAGGCTTTGATTACCCAATAGGGAAGCGAGTTATAAATGGCGTGACCTGATATGTAACTTTCGTACGTGAGTAAGTAAATATTCTTATTAAATGCAATTGGTTTAGAAATATTATTATTTTTCAGTGTCTCAAATTTTGATTAAATGGATACGAACGAAGCGCGTTTAGAAATTTTAGTAATTAGTCCTAATGATTATTCAAGTAACGTGAAATAAAAATACGCGCTGCGAAGAAGGTTCATTGTAGGCCTAATCGATGGCCAGACGAAGTGCATTAGCGTGCGCGGCATAGGATCAGAGGTTGCCCCTAAGATAGTCAAAGTCGTACATTTGCCAGAGAAGTTGCATTGATGAAAATAACTCGTTATAAATCGAAAACAGGTTGCTGATGGCCTCGCTGCAAAAGTAGACCGAGGAAAAGAGCGTCTCCTGAATGAAGTTGCATTGATGAAATTAATGCTTTTTAAAAATTGAAGATGGACACACGAAACAATCGCGTTGCTAAATAGAAGCTGGATTGATGAAAATATTCTTGCTTAAATTTGAGCCTGGCTGGTGAGAATGTTTCTTTGTATGTCCTATATTGGAATTTAATTGATGAAAATAACTGTCGGTTGAACAGAGGCTGAAATTATGAAAATATCGCTTGATAAATGGAGGCTGGATTAAGATATTTTATGACTGGAATGCAAGCTGGCATGATGAAACAAACACTTGAGAAATGGAATCTGGATGAAGATTCCTTATAGGTGAAATAGAATCTGGATTAACGAAAGTAACGCTTAAGAAATGGAAGCAGGACTAATGATAATTAAAACGCTTGTGAAACGAAACTGGATTAGGGCATTTTTATATCTTAAATGGAAGCTGGATCAAGGTAATTTTATATATGAAATAGGAGCTAGAGTAATGATAAACGCTTAAGTAATTGAAGCTGGAATCAGATATTTTTACGCCTTCAATGGAAGCTGGATGAAGGTATATTTATATCTGAAATAGAAGATGGATCGATAAAATATGCTTGATTAATAGTCGCTTGATAAAAGAAAGCTGGATATACGGCTTTGCAGCTTAAATAGAAGCTGGATGCATGTTGAAATACACGAATGAAAATCAACAGTCCAGTTTCCATTTATCAAGCGTTATATACGTCAATCCAGCTTCTATTTCACCTATAAGGAATCTTCATCCAGCTTCATTTTCCAAGCGTTTTTTTTATTAATCCAGCTTCCACTTCATATATAAAATATCTTAAACCAGCTTCCATTTTAGATATAAAAATACCTTAATCCAGCTTCCATTTCAGATATAAAAATACTTTAATCCAGCTTCCATTTTAGATATAAAAATACCATAATCCAGCTTCCATATTAGATATAAAAATTCCTTAAACCAACTTCCACTTCAGATATAAAAATACCTTTATCCAGCTTCCACTTCAGATATAAAAATACTTTAATCCAGCTTCCAGCTTCCATTACACAAGCGTTTTTCATTAATCCAGCTTCCATTTATCAAGCGGTGATTTTCAAAAATCCAGCCTCTGTTCAACCAACAGTTATTTTCATTAATTCAGTTCCAATATACGCAGAAACATTTTCACCAATCAGGCTCCAATTTAAGCAAGAATATTTTCATTAATCCAGCTCCAATTCAAGGACGGGCATTTTCATCAATCGAGCTTCTATTTCAAGTAAAAATACAAACTTTTTCCTGTTTCCATTTCTCAAGCGTTATTTTCATCAATCCATCTCCAATTTAATCAGGAAGATTTTCGTCCATCCAGCTCCAAGTTAAGCAAGAACATTTTCATCCGTCAAGCTCCAAGGTAAGCAAGAACAGTTTCATTCGTCCAGCTTCAATTTACCGATTAAACGCTCTTTTCCTCGGTCTTTTTTGCAGCGAGGCCATCACCAACCTGTTTTCGATTTAGAATTAATTACTAAAATTCTAAACGCGCTCCGTTCTTATCCATTTCATCAAAATTTGCGCTACTGAAATATAATAATATTACTAAACCAGGTATTTCTGTGAATACTACCTTGTGAAATATGATTATATTTATCAGAATTATCAGAATATACTTACTTACTCGCGTACGAAAGTTACAAATCAGGCCACGCTATTTATAACTCGCTTTCCTATTGGGTCGTCGGAGCCTTGGACTCGTATCCATGTATGTTCTACGAATTCGCTTCCCGGAAATATAAAATTTCGCCTTCGCCTCCAACTTTCGCAGGCAATATTTAGCTCAGTGGTATGGTTATAACTTATAATTGAACTTCCGGTCCCTGAAGTGTATCAAACGCCGCGCGCGCACGCGAGTTAAATAATTGTAAATAATAATAAAAATTCAATTTAATTAGAAGAAATTTACATAAAAAATGCTGCGAGGTAAGTGTCCATTTACAAACGCAATGAAAGCCAAATACACAGGTTTTTAGTGAAGGTCGCTATGACTGGGAAGCTGAATGTATAAGTTCTTCCGAGAAATACGGTTGGAGTCTTGGACTGATATGAACCCCAAGCGCAGTCTATAGTACTGTCCGAACCTCAGTTTCCTCAAATCCGGACGATTCTGAGGATAAAAAATAACTCAGGATGAGATTTCACCATAGGCGTAACTTTCTATTGTGACGGTGGTGTCCAGTCACCACCACTTTCAAAAGTGGTGGTGACAGTCACCACCACTTTTTGGTCCAGCAAAGAAATTTATTTCTTCACATGAAAGCATATGGCTGTCTAACGTACAGGTAATTCCTGAATATTTAACATCGAAATACTGGCAAAGCTGATAAAGACTTCCTCAGTGTGTTCGTTGTCCACACTATCTTACAATACTTACACATGTTTGGCAGCATAATAATTAGGTGAAATCATCCATTTGCTGCATATGGAATCTGGACTTTACACTGTGAATTTTCTAGAGAAGGTCAACTTATCAAATTTTTGTGGGGAATTATGAACATGACATTGCATTAGTCTCGTTTGCTGTGATCAAACGTGCCAGAAAGAGTAGGCCTATACTAAATTTTGCATTTTGGAGAAGAGATCGAGGAAGGCGACGGAAGAGAGAAAGGAAGAATGGGGTGGACAAAACGCACAATTTAACGGGCCTGCGGTTTTTGCTAATTGACAACATGATCAATGGCATTTCAAGCTTAAAATAATTACTGTAAGAACAATAGCGCTGAATGTCTCAGATAAAGTACTATAATTGTGTTCGATATAATTTAGAAAAGGATGATATTGCAAAATAATTAAATACATGGTGCCTCAAAGAGGCGTTTTGCCCTCACCTGGGGCAAAACACCCGTCAATTGTTGCCCAATTTGTATATTCTGAAACCCTTTGTGACCTCCGAAGCCTAAAATAACTAAAGAGGTACCGGTACTGTTACAGTGCTCTATTTTGATTCTGATGGTACAGTGTATATAGGTCTGCATCTCCATTCTTTTTAAACACAAGAAAAATTGATCGCTAAGAATGGATCTACAATACATACAAATACACGGGCGTTTTGCCCAAAGTCAAGGAGAACCATAGAGGGTGTTTGCCCACTTGGTGCTACCTGTGAGATTTCCACTATCAATTTTAATGATATAGTCAATGTCACATTATTTATTGTGCACTGTATTTCGATTTACTGTATGCATGGTATAGCACTATAGCCTACTGTAACTCTATAATTTGTATTAAATGCTATGCTTGGCATTTTTGAAACATTAATGATCGATACAGAAGTGGCAGCAAACTCCTAAAATTATTAAAACAAAATAAATAAATCAACAAACACAAATGGCTGATATTATCTCAATTATATGGAACAACTAAAAGACCACAGAACAGTCAAACTGTTCACTACATAGCACACAGGGGACAGAGCAAAGTGGACACTTTGCTTCTCTACCCTAGTGACTAGTAGTAAGCTGAGGAATAGTCACCACCACTTTCTGGGGCAAAGTTACGCCCATGGATGTCACTACTATTTTCTGTGAGTTGGTGTTGGTCACTGTTTTGTTTCTGTGTACAGTCAGTGACGGTAATGTAATGTGTAGGCCTACTGAACTGAAGTACTGAACAATAAAGTTTAAATTGAAACCATACACACTAAGAACAATATTTTGTGTGGTTTAACGTTACTTTTGTACAGCTGGCACAACTTGTGATAATCGTAAATATTTAGTATATCGATATTTCTACAGCGCCCATAAAAGCCAATTCGCGGGCGTTCAATCAGAACATAGATAAACAGAGAGGGTGAGACTCTCAGACTGGCAGGCAGAAAATTGGACGGATAGACATAGCCATAGGCATGGTTTAAAGGGGGATGAACATTGACCCCCTCCGGGGCCCTCCCCGTACAAACTGGATCCGCCGATTAGGCCTAGTCCGAGGCACATGTTCTCAATGGCTGCATGTTCATTCATCCAACGCATTGCACACTGCAACTTAAGATGTAATCTCTCAGTCTCTACAGCCGTGTAGCCTACCTATAGGCTACAGATCAGCGTCCGATAAGATGCCACGTACGAAGGCTCTCGTTATATATCAGCAGCCTGCCGAGCTGCGGCAGAGAGGCTACTGGCAGATGCGAGCATCGAGCGTCTGTGGAATAGGGGTGCGGATAGACGGAGGCAATTGCCTCTCTGTTACGGTGGCGCACCAGGGCCAACACAAAAGAAAGCTCGCTAGAAACTTTCCGATTATTTTTAAGGAGAGAGTTTGCACACTAAAATTTAGCCTACATTGCCCTACAATAATAGCGGTCTTAGTAATCATTAGTATCACTGTCATAATTTGACTTTCAAATGGCGATTTAGAAGTCTGAAGATTGTAATTTTGTGATCATTATTATGATGTAGGCCTATCCTCATCATTAGGCTATCATCATCATATCCTCGTCGTCATCATCCATCCTATTGTCTGATAAACTGCATACCTGACTCCAGATCTTCTGCCTATCGACTTTGTTTTGATTAAGCGCCTGTGAATAACCTTGTTCCCGCGACTTCGCTTTTGTGGGCGCTTTAGCGCTTGTAGAACTTCCAATTTAACGATTGCGGTAATGACTTTCGCTTTTTGTCTCGTACAGACAAGACGCTTCTGACCCATTCAAGCTTCTGTATCAATACAGCAGAATTTTAAAAGCAGCGCCGTTGGATGCTGGCAGCCTGCGTAACCTGCGAAAGTCTAATCGTGCAAGCTCCGTGGCTGGCGAAGTGAAACCAAGGCTTGCATTTCCTACTCGCAAGTAAAATACCTTATTGTTCTTCGTAGGCTACTGAAAGTAAGGAGGTTCATGCCTAACAAATTATGTGTGCGGTTGTAACGAGGCTAAATTTTTGGCAGTGTGTTTTATCGTTACAAGTTAGGTTGAACTTAGTGTTGTCCTAATTCTTCACTTTGTTCGGAGCAAGGTTCTTGTAAAGCAGAGTAATGCTAATTGCTTGAACGCCGTCGATCGCTAGTAACTGTTGTAGCGAGAACCAGGTCGATGCGTACAGGCCACTCTCGCTCAATGAAATCGATGTTAATAGCTGTGCTGAAACAACACGTTTCCTGTAAATATGCAGTAAAACATAATATAGGCCTACGTCTGATAGCTTGTGACTTGTGTTAATGGCTTTCTCAACGAATGCCTGTTTTTATGGCTGAAGAGTTGGAGTTGGTGAGGCTGGATTCGCTCGAACTTTTTATAGTACAGCGTTAATGATTAATGTAAACTTAAGAGCATATGAAAGGAAACATCTGAATTTGTGTTGGTGTAGGGGAATAATAGACTAGATATAGGCCATGATGATGATGATCGATGATGATGATCATGATGATGATGATGATGAACATCATGATCATCATGATCATCATGATCATGATGGGGATGATTATCATGATGATCACGATGATGATCATGATGATCATGATCATGATGGAGATGATTATCATGATGATGATGATCATGATGATGATGATGATCATGATGATCATCATCATGATCATGATGATGATGATGATCATCATGATGATCAATGCCACTGGTTTCTGTTCAGTGGTTTTGCCAAGCCCTTAGTTAAGTCTAGTTAAGTCATTAGTTAAGAGTTGTTTTTCTCCTTGTCGATGCCTAATATTTTTTTCTCTCTCCCTCATGATCTTTATATTCCTACAATTGAATGTTCTGTCATGTTTTTCTTTTATATTTTACAGGAATTGTCGGTGGCCCTATTAGTGGGATTTTCCATCCCTTCTGGGTCTCCCCTTCTTCACCAAATTATGCTATTGTATTATTCAATGCCATAATTGTATCATGTTTGTTTGTTGTTTTTGGTTGAGGAAGAAAAATTAATAAATAATTTTTTTTAAATGATGATGACTGTGATGATTATGTTGTGTAATTCCAGGTTTTTGGAACTGATGATGTCCGGTGAAACAGGTGTTCCAACTTTCAACGACTCGAAGAAACCAGTCAGGGTGTATTTTGATGGATGGTTAGTTTAGAAAATATAATATATTCCTGCTTAAAGTAAGATTAGCCTTATACCATCATCATCATCATCATTGTTGTTGTCATAGTCATCATCGTCATCATCATCATCGTCGTCGTCGTCTTTTTCGTCGTCGTTATTATCGTTGTCATCATCACAATCATCAGCAGCAGCAGCATAAGCATCGGCATCATAACAATTATCATCTTCGTCATCATCACAATCATCATCATCGTCGTCGTCATCATCATCATCGTCGTCGTCGTCATCATCCTCATCGTCGTCGTCGTCATCATTATCATCATCATCATCATTGCCTTTGTCTTATACATTTCGCGTTGTCTCTTTTGTTTAGCTTTGACTGTCTACATTATGGCCATGCAAATGCTCTGCGACAGGTTAGAGCACATCTATCGTTTTTGTTGCTGATTTTCCTTTGCTTTAAGGTCTTTAGTTGCATTGTTTCAGAGATCATTTAATGCAGGTGCCTGAATTTATCAAGAACCAGAAGTAACCAGCAGAAGAAGATCAAACATAATAAAAATAATAATAATAATAATTATAATAGGCCTAATAATAATAATAATAATATTATTATTATTATATTATTATGCATTAAATGATCTCTCAAGCAATAATAATAATAATAATAATAATAATATTATTATTATTATTATTATATCCACAGCAAAGAAAGAAATCATCATTGGCAAAATTATAAAGATCAGTGCATATTACAGTCGAGCACCCAGAGAGCGAATTGAGTTGGTGCAAGTGCTAACATTTCCCATGAAGTTTTCTGGAGGAAAGGAACGTTGTGGACTGATGTAAAAAATTGCATGAAGAGGCAACTCCTTAATTGTTCCATGTGTTCGCTTAGCTGCCAGACAAAGCCGTGCTTTCTCAGCTGTAGGGTCGTCCGTCTATAATGACCTCCCCTCAGAGCTGCCTTTATTAGTCTACATCTGACCATTCTGACTCTGTTTCATAAATCTCTCAAGTCTTTTCTATTTTGCCGTAGCTGGGCTGGAAGAGCTCCTGATTTGGTTTCTGAAGGGGCGCTGGTCCATGGTATGAACGAACGAACGAATGAATGAATGAATGAAAGAACGAACGAACGAATGAACGAATGAATGAATAAATGAATGAATGAATGAATGAAAGAACGAACGAATGAATGAATGAATGAATGAATGAAATCCAAAGTCAAAAACCAATTCAGTTTTTTATAATTGAAATTTTTTTATTTTGTTTTAGTCCAAAGCGATGGGTGATGTGTTGGTTGTTGGAGTCCATTCAGATGGTGAGTCAATGATAATATAAACCAACAAAATAGTTTAACTGGACAAAAACAAATGATTGAATCAACGATTTTATAGTCATTTTAGAGTCAAAATATTTTGTATTAAAAATATGTCATAGTCATTTTACTGGATTGCCTGAACCACAGACCAAGAATTTGCAACACCAAAGACCAGGGTCGCCGAGGGAGGTGCTGGGGTCCCGGCGACTTTTAGGGGCCCAGGCTAGGTAGTTATAATATTATCAGTGGCGGCGCCAGGATTTAAGTTTTGGGGGCTGAATCCTCGCGGACCTTTTTTTTAGTCATCTGGTTGAAATCTCATGGAAATTTTTCATTTTCATTCGCCAAAATTTCTGACGACCGTTTGCTTTTAGTCATTTGGTCGAAAGTCGAAATCATTTAGGAGGGGCTAATCATGGAAATATTTAATTTTTACATGTAAAAACTGGATGGCCTTTTTAGGGGGTTTAGCCCCCCTTGTTCTTTGGCGCCGCTACTGAATATTATATTGAAAAGTTTATGATTTTAGGCCTTTTTAATTTTAATATTGCATGGAAAATTATATACGATCAGCGTAAACTTCAAGTTATCACCTGAATAGAATCAGGTTTTATACATAAATATCAATTGTAGGCCGTTCCTTCACTTTATCACTTCGATTTTGTTTTTAAAAGATTTGTTTCTCATTGAGCCTAAAGATAGTTTAGGGCTCGAGAATGCTCCTCTGCCTATGGACCAGGAATTATTCCTCTCGTCAGTCAAACACCAAAGGTTGCCACACAACAGACCAGAGATTAACTGCACCCAAAGCAATTTCTGTTTCAAATTTCTATTTCTAGCTTTTCAAGCAATGCTTTTTCAATCGATGTTTTCGTGTCAATCGAACAAAGATGGCAGATATGGCAGCAGATGTAACGGTTGATTCTTTCGCCATTTTAAATTTATCTGTTGTTGTTTGTTTTTTTGATGAGCAGCTGTCATAACAAAGCACAAAGGTCGGCCGCCCATCTGCCCAGAATCGGAGAGATACAGAATGATTCGTGGGATCAAATATGTTGACGAGGTTCTTTCACTCATTTTCTGTCGCACATTCACTTTAAGCATGAGAGTTCGTATTTATTGAAAGTTTTTCGCTGGATGGCAAAAATTATTAATCCATCATCAGTAGCGGCGCTAGGGGGCGGCTAATGGGGGCTAAGTCCCAGGGCTATAAAAGACTAAGCCCCCTAAAAAGGGCCATCCAGGGTTTTTTTTGCATCCAAAACTGAAATATTTCCACGATTTTCGACTGAATGACTAAAAAAGGTCATCAGAAATTTTGAATCTCGGCGGATGTAAATGGAAAATTTCCTCTGGGAGGTTTCAGCCCCCCCAAACTGAAATCCTGGCACCGCCACTGTCCATCATGCATATATAGCCATGTATTTTCTGTAGTTGGTCCGGTCGTATGGAATGGCCTCCCTCTTGAGATGCACCAGTTCCAAAGATCACTCCCTGACACATTCTATGAGCTCATGAAAACTGTTCTTTTTGGCCCTGCTCGAGTCGGGAGCACCTCTGATTAGTTTCCTTGAAGAGGTACTATGTAAATACTTGAATGAATTAAAATTAGGAAATTGTGAAACTCATCGAAACTTAAACGACTGACTTTTTGCTTGATAAAATACTACTGAAGCTGTTGGTAGGACCGTGTACTATATATATATATATATATATATACTATATATATACTATATATATATCCTATATATATATCCTATATATATATATATATATATATATATATATATATATATATAAAAGACTTATTAGAGCAGTAAATTTGACTGAGAGTTCACACGGTTGACAATGCGTTTGAATAAATCTTGTCCTCTTATTTATAGTTGACATCTCTTTCAGATATCAACTATACTGCTCAATGTATTGCACTTCTGCGGTTGCATGTTGTTTCGCATGTAAGGGTGACAGTTTTGTTTTGCAACAATATGTGATGTTCCATATTAATATGTTCCAGCATAATGTTATGTTCCGGCTGAATACGTTCCATGTTGCTGCATGGTGGCATGTTTAATTTTGTTTATGCTTTGTCCAAAATAGCAATCAATTGAAGTAACATGCTACCTTTGTGGACCAATGCTTAAAGAGAGCTGCACGGTGTCTAGCAGTGGCGTAGCCAAGGGGAGGTTTCGGGGGTTAAAACCCCCCACTGGCCAAGGAAAAAGTTTTTTAAGGATTATTTATCCACTTAAATAAGAAAAAACAAAACAATTGCTTGTAGTAACAACTGTTTTTCTTACTTTATTCCCTTTGTTACTTTATTCCCTTTTTATTTACTGTAATACTGTTGGGTTGGTGTCAAAAAGGGCATCCGGCCAGGCCAAAAAACCAAACCCCCGCCCCCATGAAAAATTCCTGGCTACGCCACTGGTGTCTAATACAGGAACAAAATTACTTTGCTGTGAAATATTTACATTTATTGAACACGTATTCCATCTTTAGTCCACTACACAGTCTTGGTTTTTCTTCTGATCAAGTTCAGCTCAATATAAAGTTCAAGGTTTAGATCCGACGAAACATTTGACATTTCCATCGATCTCCAAAGATAGATCGGGGGCTTGTGAATTTGAATGATATCTTATATCTACTTTTTCAGGTTGTTGAAGATGCAACTTATCTGCCTGATGCAGAGATGCTCGACAAGTACAACTGTGACTTTTGTGTCCATGGAGGTCAGTCTTAGCCGACGATGATGATGATGATGATGATGATGATGACGACGACGACGACGATGATGATGATGATGATGATGATGATGATGATGATGATGATGATGATGATGATGATGATGACGAAAGTGATGATGATGACGAAAGTGATGATGATGACGAAAGTGATGATGATGGCGAAAGTGATGATGATGGCAATGACGATTGTAACGACAGTAACGATGACGATGATTAACAACAATGATGATAACGATGATGACGGTGATAACGATGGTGACGACGGTGGTGGTGGTGGTGGTGGTGGTGATGATGATGATGATGATGATGATGATGATGATGATGATGACGGCGGCGACGACGACGATGATGATGATGACGATGATTGCGATGATGATGGTTTGATGCCCTAAGTCTGGTGTTATATTTGCTCTGTGTAATGCGCATCGTTCAATGTAGTCTATAGGTGTATTCGGAAGCAAAAATGAATTTATTGTTTTTATTTAAGATGACAATTCCTATAACGCTGACGGTGGCGATTCATACCGTCTGGTTAAAGCTGCTGGAAGATTCAGGTAATTACATAATAACATCTGATCTTGTTGTATTCACAATTATTAATAGGCCTATGTAATGTAATTTATCACTGAATTTCTTTAAAATAAGAAAATAAATTCATTATTAATGTGAGTGATAAAACATGAAATTTGTTTAGTAGGAAGAGGTGTTAGTTGTTCTTGCAGTAGTTTTGTTCGAGTCTAATAACTCGTGCAGGTTCACGATTAAAAGCGCTGGCCGGGCTGGTTCTAATTCCCAAAACAGAAGTTCAGATGAGACGTGATGTCCAACTAATTAATTACATGTCTCCTTAAAAGAAGGTTGTGCAACTGCTTGATAGCACAGTTAACTAGTTGATTAGTTAGGTAGCCTACCGTAGTTGTGAACTCATATAAGTGTAATATATGTATAATATTTATATATATATATATTATATATTATGGAGGGTGGTGGTGGGTTCGGTGCTTTGGAACTGGTGGGTTCGAGATTTGAATCCACCGCAAGCCACCGCGTAAGGTCTTCGAGTCCTTCATTAGCACTTGTGATTCAGCGTGAAACTCCAAAGCAGTGTCCGCGTTGTAGTCGGGAGCGCCTCTGAGTAGCGAGCTTGAAGGGGCGCTATAGGAAATGCAATAAATAAGCAAATACATTATATATATATATATAATATTATATATATATATACGATATCAGAATTAGCCTATTAAATTTATGTAAATGAATTTCTTCTTCAGGGAGTGCAAAAGAACACCTGGAATCTCGACAACAGACATCAGGCAAAGGTAAAGTGAATCTTTAGAACACTTAATAATTTAAGAACATTTCTTACAGGTGTTTTTATGTAGGTGCGGTTCCAGATACCATCAAAGTTCTCAACGTTTTTTCCACAGAGCATCGTTTTAATTTAGTTTGCTTTCTTCCTCTCAGATGCATCAAAATGAATTTGTTTTATTTTGAGATTGCAGTCTAAGAAGCACTGAGCATCAATCGATTGTATATTGAGCAACTGTGAGTCGAGGACGTGCTCAAAATCTGTGAAGGAATTTCAAACCTGTGCTTACCACGCTATAATGTAAACACTCTAACCATCCAGCTACTGTGCTACAGGGTTTCCCATTTTAATTATTATTATAATTGCAAATTTATATGGCGCCATTTCATTGAAGACGCTTCCAACCAAAGACCCGTGAAGCTGCGATCGTGCAGAAAAAATGGCTTTCAAACGGAAAAGAGACAAAGAGAGGCGGACAGCTTAGTTGCCTTGTAAGGCACCATTGTAGCGCATGACCGTGTTATAGTGCGATGTAAATTATCATTATTATTATTGTTATTATTATTATTAGTAGTAGTAGTAGTAGCAGCAGCAGCAGCAGCAGTAGTAGTAGTAGTAGCAGTAGCAGCAGTAGCAGTAGCAGTAGTAGTAATCATTATGAGTTAACTGTTTGCTCGGAACTTTAATATTTGTCTTGAATTATTGTTGTTGAAGAATTTTGGCGTTGACTTCTGAGGCATCTCATGATGCTACAGCTTCCACAGTTTCACAACAATGTGCCACCAGCAGCAGCAGCAGCAGCAGCAGCAGCAATAACAACAAACAGGTATCCATTGATTTAGCAATAAATAAATAGCAGCATTGTTTATATTTGGTTGTTGCGTTGTTATGCTTTGTTTATAAATTTCCTCTAGATCAGCGGTTCTCAACCTTTTCACACTCACGGACCCCTTTTAAATTTTTGGTCCAGGTCATGGACCCCCACCGAAATTTGGCGCCTTTGGCGCATTATCGTGACTGTGCGACTCTATAAGCCTATAATTATAATAGTAGGCCAACATGTATGCTATATATAGCATCTATATAGATAAGCCCACTGAATGCACTCCTGTAGTACAAATTTATATTTATATGAAATTTATTAGAAAAAAACTATATTTTATTTTAATGTAAGCTTTGGGCATGCATAAGCTTATTCGAGCATATAATATAGCTTATCTGCTCGAAATACTCAATCTGAGCCCATTTTAAACCTCAAGCCGTGGACGATATTTTAATTGCAACCAGTGCAGAATATCCACATTCACAAAGATATAGGCCTAATGTTGCAAAAGGTGAAATAGTGTTGAAAGCTTTCTCAGACAGTTTTGAATATTTACGTGAAGCTTGATTCCAGAATAATGCATCAAGCTAGACCCTAACTCTTCTTGCATTCAACGTACATCTTCAATGTAGGCTTAGTATCACTATAGTCAGTTCAATGATTTGGTTCAATTCGGAGGTTGGTAAATTCTACGAATCAGTGTTTGCTAGAAACTGATTGGAAACCCACGAAAAACTGTGAACGTTCAAATTACAAATTAGAAGTTGAGCTGATCCAGCTATGATTGACCGAAAATTAAATTAACAAATTTTGGTTGATTGATCTGAGCATTTCCTTATTTTTATGTGAATTCATGCAAATGATCAACTGTGTCAAAGTTATCTACCACTATCTATTTTGCACCAGAGATCAAGTTTTTTGTAAAAGCAGACACTTTATCACTAAGGATGATTAGATTTGTCTACATAACTTGCGTAGAGGAATTCAGTTTATTAAAAAAAATGCCAGTGAGGTATGCCAAAGTTAAAACTCATGAGTTGTTTATTCAAATGAAGTACAGGCATGGTCTTTTTCTCTAATAAACTCTCAAAAGCATCCCGAAATCTAGAGTCGGTTACAAACAAACCCATCTAAAACAAATGGATTTGTCATTAATCAGCGTATTATTACCGGTTGTTTCATGTTGCCATTGAAAAGGAGAAATATTGAAAAATTGACAATTGACTGTTTCTGTGTTTTTAACTAAGAAATATATAATTTTCAGGACTTGCTCGCGGACCCCCAGGCAGATGGCCGCGGACCCCCAGGGGTCCGCGGACCCCCGGTTGAGAACCGCTGCTCTAGATTTTGCACACACTAGCCTCGAAAGCCAATCTCTGAATTGAGTTAATGTTTTTATATATCTTTAGAAATGATCTTCACAAATCCAGACGGCCTATTAGCCACAAATGTCAAAAAGATTCTACCAAACGCGGGCATCTATTCTCAATCCATTTATCTTAGCTGCATGGGCGGATCCAGGGGGCCATCAGGTTTCAAGCTGTCAATCAATGGAGTGGGAAAAGGTCAGAGAAAAGAAAAAGTTGCATGTGGCTAAAAAGACATCGGCTTTCAAATAACCGGAGTTGCCACTTTTTTAGAAATCTTTTATAAAAAGGCATAAAAGTCCTCAGATTTGTCAGCAAAAGACAACGATTTTTTTACCAAAGACCAAAACTTTTGCCCCCTCCCTTTCAAAATTTCTGTATCCGACCCTGCTAGGCTGTACCACTGTTGAGACAAAGTCTTCTTGATAATTCAGATGCATATAAAACTCTTGATGACCTATTCACGAAAATGAGTGATTTTGATAAATCCAGAGCCTTTCTAAGTTTAAATCTGAAACCTATCAAAATTTAGAAGCCTATCCACAGAAGCAGATGACTGATGACAGATGCACTGGTCACAGGGCTTAAAGTGTGGCTGGACGGTCATGGACGGCGTCCAAGCACTTATTTTAAAATCTGAATGCCGTCCAGCCACTTATTGGCCAGCAATGACTGGAAAGGTAAGGGGCGTCCAGGCACTTCTTTTGGAAAGATAAGGGGCATCTAGGCACTTCTTTTGGAAAGGTAAGGGGCGTCCAGGCACTTCTTTTGGAAAGATAAGGGGCATCTAGGCACTTCTTTTGGAAAGATAAGGGGCGTCCAGGCACTTCTTTTGGAAAGATAAGGGGCGTCTAGGCACTTCTTTTGGAAAGATAAGGGGCGTCTAGGCACTTCTTTTGGAAAGATAAGGGGCGTCCAGGCACTTCTTTTGGAAAGATAAGGGGCATCTAGGCACTTCTTTTGGAAAGATAAGGGGCGTCTAGGCACTTCTTTTGGAAAGATAAGGGGCGTCCAGGCACTTCTTTTGGAAAGATAAGGGGCGTCTAGGCACTTCTTTTGGAAAGATAAGGGGCGTCTAGGCACTTCTTTTGGAAAGATAAGGGGCATCTAGGCACTTCTTTTGGAAAGATAAGGGGCGTCCAGGCACTTCTTTTGGAAAGATAAGGGGCGTCTAGGCACTTCTTTTGGAAAGATAAGGGGCGTCCAGGCACTTCTTTTGGAAAGGTAAGGGGCGTCCAGGCACTTCTTTTGGAAAGATAAGGGGCATCTAGGCACTTCTTTTGGAAAGGTAAGGGGCGTCCAGGCACTTCTTTTGGAAAGATAAGGGGCATCTAGGCACTTCTTTTGGAAAGATAAGGGGCGTCCAGGCACTTCTTTTGGAAAGATAAGGGGCGTCCAGGCACTTCTTTTGGAAAGATAAGGGGCGTCCAGGCACTTATTTTCCCACACTTTAATCACTGACTGGTCAATGTAATTTTGTAGGCTTCATATTCCACGATGTCAGCATCTGATGCCAGCTCTTCTTCATGCTTCCTGCCAACATCGAGATTCATCGCATTATTTGCATCTGGAATTGAACCGAAGACCACAGATCGCGTGGTTTACATCGCTGGAGATTTCGATCTCTTTCGTATCTTTTTGCAGTCACATCAAACATCTTACTGATTTACTCATTACTATTGAGATTTTTTAATTAAAGATACACGAATAGATCAATAAATATAATTATTGTAATAAGCCAATCAAGTTGTTATTGTTAGCACGGGCTCGGTTATGTTGAATTGAATTTATAATTATCACGTATTATTTTTACACTTTCTTTTTAGATTATGACTGATGTCATTGTTACAGTATAGTTGGTTTTTGTGGGCGCTGTAAAAGTTCCGGGTTTACGATTACGATTAGGATAGTTGTATTGTAATTTACGTGTAGACTATGGTAATCAGATGAAGCATATTTATATTTATTTTATATTAATGCTGTTACTATCGCTAATAGGTTCTGTTCTGTCAGTTATTACGGTATTATTCCATGCTATTTTAAAATTTTTAATATTTATTTTATTTTATATTAATGCTGTTACTATCACTAATAGGTTCTGTTCTGTCAGTTATTACGGTATTATTCCATGCTATTTTAAAATTTATCTGAGATAATAATATTATTATATTAAAACTATTACACAGTGTGACCTTGCATGCATCCAATAGACCACATTACACATGCTGCCATATGACCAACTGTATTAGTCCATCTGCCCGAGTAACAAAGCAATTTTCTATGAGTGAAGGTGTTTTGTAAGTGCAAAACAGGGAACCCATTGCCATTTTGGGTAAAAAGTACATACAGTGCGACCATTTGTTGACTAACTTGCGCGCACCGTACGCACCAAGTCAACATTATTTACGGTTATTCGAGTTCTCCTTGGTGAGAAATTTGTCGAGTTTTGTGTCAGTTGGCATTCTTCGGTCACCGTGGCAGGTGGCAAATAATATATATATACACTCGCTCTGTTACCTCCCTTGGAATGGTTTCTTTTCTTAATATTTCGGTATAGACGCCGGTCATCTGGAGTTGCTGGAAAAAGCTCGGATGGAAGGCGATTACCTTCTCGTGGGAGTACATTCCGATGACGTGAGTACACAAAGTATGCATTCACTAGTGGTATAGTAATGGTGGTAGTCGCGGTGGTGGTGGTAGTGGTGGTGGTGGTTTTGGTGGTGGTTGTGGTGGTGGTGGTGGTTTTGGTGGTGGTTGTGGTGGTGGTGGTGGTTGTGGTGGTTGTGGTGGTGGTGGTGGTGGTTGTGGTGGTGGTGGTGGTTGTGGTGGTGGTGGTGGTTGTGGTGGTGGTGGTGGTTGTAGTGGTGGTGATGGTGGTGGTGGCGGCGACGTTAGCAGTAGTGGTAGTAGTTGTAGTAGTAGTAGCAGCAGCAGTAGTAGTAGCAGGGCCTAGTTGTCTTAATATCGTTAATTTTTTTCTGAATGGAGTAGCAATGCTAAGTACCTTCTGACTCCCGTTAATGCCAAATGGTATCAAACGCTTTCTAGTGATTAAATGCTGTGCACTATAATATACAACAAGCAAGTAATAGAAGACATTAATTTAAGGGAATGGCTTTTTAGTTGGTCAAATATTTATTAGACTAAGAAAATCAGATGATGTGCCTCACATATCTTAGCAAATTTACATGTATCTCAGTTATCTTCGATTTCTCGTGAACTTCTTAGGTCGTGAGAAGTTACAGAGGATCTCCATTTCCCGTGATGACGCTGTTGGAACGAACGCTAAGCATTCTTGCGTGCCGAGTAAGTAGCCTATAGCTGTCGTTTGCGTACTTACTCTTGATTCGTCGGGCCATCTTCGTGGCGAAGAAGAGAAAGAGGAAGCGGAGGAGGAAGAAGAAATTTGTTTAGAAATTTCTGTCTCATCTGCGATCCTTTATAGTCTACTCAACGGTTATAGTGAGTACATTGACCATGATGTGCCGTTGGTGGGAAGAAAAGTTGGCGAGGTGGAGGACTGGCCCTCGTATACAGATAACTATAGTCTACAGATAATATGAAAATTAAGCCATTGACATTTCAAACACATTGGTGCCTCGCAGATCTAGATTATGTCTAATTTTTTTGCTGTCTAAATCTTCATTGTAAATTCTTCATTATCTAATCCTTCATTGAATAATTCTTAATTGTCTGATTCTTCAATGCCTTATTCTTCGTTGTCTAAATCTTCATTGTAGTCGTTATTGTATAAATCTTCATTATCCAATTCTTCATTGTCTTTTTCTTCATTGTCGATTTCTATTATCGAATTCTTCATTGTCTATTCTGAATCTATATGTGGTTCTTCATTGTCTAAACTTTCATTGTCGAATTCTTCATTATCCATTCATTCATTGTCTAAATCTTCATTGTCGATCTCTTCAATTCTTCATTGTCTATATCTTCATTGTCTATATCTTCATTATCCAATTCTTCATTGTCAAAATCTTCAGTGCGTCTCTGAGGTCATCGTTGGCGCTCCATTGACCATTACGTCGCAGATGTTGAATCTCTTTCGAGTCGACCTCGTCTGCCACGGAAGCATCTTATTCCTACCGCAAGATGGCGTTCGGTCACCAATTTATCTTGTGAGTAGGCTACATACATTTAGATGTATTTCTTTCACACAGACTAATCTCAGTGCGCTAACTTTAGAAAAATAGAGCAAGGATCATACCTGGATCCAGGGCCCTAGCTAGGGGGGTGTTTTGGGTGTTTGAACACCCCCGAAATGGAAAATGTGAAAAATATTATGATTCATTTACCTGTACATGATGTAAAAACCATGAAATAAAACCATGAAAACACCCCCCCCCAAATGTGCGGGATTACCAAAAAAAGGTCATCAGATTTCTAGGAAGGGAAATTGGTGAGTGAAACACCCCCGAAATCAAATCCTGGCTACGGCCTTGCCTGGATCCACGTGGGAATTGCGTGTGCAATGAAGGCTTAACAATATATGGAATCTTAAGAATAACTTGGTGGGGGCTGAAACTAACCCCGTCCACTGGGCAATTCTCGCCCTCACTAATCTGTGGATTTACTATCATAAGTGTTAAAACGATCTGCTACTGACTGACTTACTGACTTACCTCACCTGCGTGGGCGGAGTTTGGTTTCTGTTCTTGGAGGGGCTAAAGCCTTCTTGGGGGGGGCTAAGTCCAGGAAAAGATACCATTTACACGGTAAGGCATGAATCTTGGTCTTCTTGGGGGCTTAGACCCCCTAGCCCCTGATAAACTCCGCCCATGCTTACCTGGCCAATTCAGTTTGCCTTTCTTTAGAATGATAATGATAGATCAAAAAAAAATGACGACAATTTATATGGCACCGTAACACGACCATGCCGTTACAAGGCGGCCTTACAAAGACGCTTCGGCAATACCTATTAGGACCTTTTGTACTTCAGTGTATACTAATCGCAGTAAGGTTGATTTGTGAATATGTATCGAATGACATAAGAAGAGAAAGGTAGCTAACAGAGAACCAGAGGCGGATCCATGGGTGGCCAATCCGGCCATGCCAACTTAAGCCATCAATCAATCCATCAATCATCAATCAATCGATTGATAAATTCATCATTCAATTCATCAATCAATTCATCAATCAATCGAAGAATCAATCGATTAATCAATTCATCAATCAATCACCAAATCAATAAATTCAATTAATCAATCAATCAATTCATCGATCAATCAATCCATCAATCAATCATTTCGTGTATTTGAAGTAGTAAAGCTGACGCAGATGCAACTTAAACGGACTTTACAGGATAATTACAGAGAAATTTTTGACGCAAAGGTAAAATATGCCAGCAGATGTGTTTTTAAAGAATGCACGGAATGAAGTCGTGATGATCTTTAATGGTCGAAGGTCAGATCCGCTGGTAAAGAGAGGAGGAAGCGAAACCAATTTTCCCCCAATGCACATCCATCCATCCTCTCCATGGACATTATCGTAATCGTTGCCTCCAAATTACTACTGCGACACTTGAAAGCCAAGCTCAGGGCACCAGCTTATTCACGAGTGCTATGTCAAGTTAGAGGGTTTGTCCAAAAGAGTAGGCCTAGTCAGTGGCGTAGGCAGGAAGTTTTGATGGGGGTTTATGGCCAGAAACCCTGTTTTTTGCTATTTTTTCTTACTTAAATGGAAAAATAACCTTAAAAAACCTTTTCCCCCGAGCCAATGGGGGGGGGGTTTAACCCCCGAAACCCCCCCTGCTTACGCCACTGGGCCTAGTCCGAAGGCGACCGTAGTCGTAGCATGGCAAGTGTTAGCTCGTCCAGCTTTCAGCCAGTATAACCAGCATGCCAAGTATGGTTGTGGTACGGCTCTATCTAATGTATTTTCGAATTAGATCAAGGTTGCTTATATATGTGGTTCTGTTTTTCTCCTTCTCTCTACAGGAACCAGTGAACCGTGGTAACTTTAAGTCGCTTGAAATCTCGTCCGATGCCATCTCTGTCGACATTATGAATCGAGTAAAAAGCAGCAGGTTAGCCTATAGTTCTTGGTTACTCATTGGATGGATAAAAATTAACATGGATTAGCGAGATGAATTGGGAGGTGCTTAGGGTGGAGGCATGGTTGGATGACTCAAATAAATTGTGGTCATGTATGCGATTTAGCGTAGAGATGTAGCCTACTGGTTAATATCTAGAAAGAAAAAACATGTTCATAAGTCTACAGTATACATGTACATTGTACAATGTACATACACACGTATTATGTGAATGTGTATACTGTATACATACATAGACATTACATATTATACATACATACATACATACATACACACATACATACATACATACATACATACAATGTCATACATGTACACACATACATACATACATACACACATACATACTCATACATACATACATACATACACACATACATACACACATACATACATACATACATACATACATGCATGCATGTAATGTGATGTAATGTAATTCAGACAATAATATTTTTATAACATCGTCAGTAGCAAGCCACTTCTATAGGACGCTTTACACGCATGATGTCAACACATGCATACATAATCGGATGGCCATTTCGGTCTGACCATGAGTACGTTGCAAAATAAATTTTTAAGTTGTTCATATAATTATACATATAATTATTTATATACACTATATATATATACATACATCCTTTACCTACATTTAGGTATTAATGTGTTGCATTTTACCATGTTTTTCATGAATCTCTTAGGCTTCTAGTCTTGAATAGAAAACAGGAATCGTGGCTGAGTATAATAATTGTTGTGTGTGTGTTTTCTAGCTCGCTTTGATGACTTCTTACGTCATCTGTCGACGTCATTCGTCAGATGAAACTTCACAGAACATAATTTTATAATTAAATCCGATTCAGGGATGCCACTCATAGCTTTTCCCACCTTGATCTAGGTTTTTCGGCCTTATCTCGGTTTCTAGGTTTTTTGTCGAGATCTAGCGGATTTTCTGACATTTTTCCGCAAAATAGACATTTTTCGGTAAAAATGTACGAAACACGAGTAAAAACTAAAAAGGTGGGACATTTAAGGAAAATTTCTGATTTTGGAGCGTCTGACTAAAAAGTCACCAGGAGATTTGAACGGAGAAAATAGGGAAATCTAAATATTTTGGGACCTGAAAGACTAAAGAAAAGTCCGTAAGAAATTTCAAACCCGAAAATTCAATGTATTTTTTTCAGAAATTTCTCGATCTAGCCTTTTCTTTCCGTTTTTTGGCCGGATCTGACCTTTTTTTTAAAATCAGGGTGGTATCTCTGATCTGCTTCCAAGATGTGACTACAACTACTTTTGACACGAAGCTAAACTGTTTCACTGCTGATTTAAGTGAGGTTACTGTAGGTCGTATTAACCTCTCCTCTATCGACTTGTGAATTGGGATCCCAATAAAATCTATCAAATACAGTCACATACATTGTGTTTTTGCATTGTTTCTCCTGCTAACTCTATTGCTACTATAACGCTGGATGCAGAATTTTTTCAGCGTGCAGTTCTGCATAAAAAGTGCAGTTCTAAATTGCTTTTTTCAGCTCTAACAGTATTTGTGTGCAGTTAAAAATAGTTAAAATAATTGTTCATTGTCATAGGATTTGGAATAATTTACCATGAAGAATGGGGAGAGAATGGGGGAGAGAGTGGGGGAGAGAATGGGGACAGATGCAGAAATTGAAAATTCCTTTAAAGAAGCTCTGGTTGATATCTTCTATTGACTTCTATATCATAGAAATATGTAGGCATAATTATGTTGTCTATAGCCTACGAACGAACGACTGTGCCATATAGGCCTACATTCTGTCTATTATACCTGTATGAATATTATGCATGTGCAAAATGTTCATGTATGTATGTTCGAATAATAATAATTATGAAAATAATAGTAATAATAAAAGTAATACATTGTAGTAATTAATGATAGTTATAATCATTTGCTTATTAATATTGATTTTATTTTATATTACGAGAAGAACGGGCGGACGTCAATACGACTCAGAGTGACAGACCTTAATATACACAGCTTTTCATTTTCATGGATCAACGGTGGAGGAGGAGGAGGAGGAGGAGGAGGAGGAGGAGGAGGAGGAGGAGGAGGAGGAGGGAAGATTAATGTTAAATGGATGGAAGTATACTGGAGGAAGCGGTAAAGATGGAATGGATGGAAGAGACCTGGAAGCGGAAAGGAAAAAGGACGAGTTGGGTATAGATTCATCATTCATATGATGCGCATGCATGTGGAAGTGTCTATAGGCATCATCATCCACCGGACATTCTCTTTCCATTTCCCTTTCGACTCTTCCCTCTTCGCAGTTCTCCTCTTCCCTTCATACATGCATGACGTCTCTCTCAGCATCTTCCTTCCTCGCATGTATTGCGTGAGAGGGATCATAGGGTTGGTTGCGCGCCGTGTGAGAATTGTAGAAAATAACAGGGGTACCGTAGGCCCGCATTAGTTTAGGTACTAAGGGTGCTGCAGCACCCTGGCCCGCAGTTTTGGGGGACCCGCATGTTCGGAAATGTCGAAATTTCATAGTGAGAATGTTGCATTATTCACAAATGCGAAGTCGTTGTCGACCAGATTTTGCCAAAGTTCTCTCACACATCAGATTTATTAGCTCGAACTAACAGTTTATTTATTATACGTTATAATAGGAAGAAGAACTTATAGATTTAAATATATGAATTATGATAAAATGAGAAGAAAAAGTTAACAGAGATCCGAAGAAACGGATGGAAAAACATTGATATGGAATAGGCCTATTGTGCTGTGTGGATCTATCTATCTGTCTGTCTGACAGATAGATAGACGGTGTTACTTAGGTCTAAACCTTTTGTAAAATCAGTAAAAACATTAATTAAAAGTGTAGCTACCATAAAAGCCCTATAGGATGATATAATTTCTTTATCTGTCTGTCTGTCTATTTATCTGTCTGTCTGTCTGTCCGTCTGTCTGTCTGTCTATTTATCTGTCTGTCTATCTGTCTGTCTGTCTATCTGTCTGTTTATCTGTCTGTCGTCTGTCTATCTGTCTGTCTGTCTGTCTGTCTGTCTATCTGTCTGTCTGTGTCGTCTGTCTTTCTGTCTGTCTGTCTGTCTTTATGTTTGTTTGTCTGTCTGTCTGTCGTCTGTCTGTCTTTCTGTTTGTTTGTCTGTCTATTTATCTGTCTATCTATCTGTCTGTCGTCTGTCGTCTGTCTGTCTGTCCGTCCGTCTGTCTGTCTGTCCGTTTGTCTTTCTGTCTGTTTGTCTGTCTGTCTTTCTGTCTGTCTGTCTGTCCGTCCGTCCGTCTATCTGTCCGTCTGTCTGTCCGTCTATCTGTCTGTCTGTCTGTCTGTCCGTCTGTCTGTCTATTTATCTGTCTGTCTATCTGTCTGTCTGTCTATCTGTCTGTCTGTCTGTTTATCTGTCTGTCGTCTGTCTATCTGTCTGTCTATCTGTCTGTCTGTCTGTCGTCTGTCTTTCTGTCTTTCTGTCTGTCTGTCTGTCTATCTGTCTGTCTGTCTGTCTGTCCGTCCGTCTGTCTGTCTGTCCGTTTGTCTTTCTGTCTGTTTGTCTGTCTGTCTGTCTGTCTGTCTGTCCGTCCGTCTATCTGTCTGTCTGTCTGTCCGTCTATCTGTCCGTCTGTCTGTCTGTCTGTCTGTCTGTCTGTCTGTTCCTTCCGTCCACCCGCCATCTCTGGCATTCTACCGGCCAACGAGTTTTATTACCTTTCGGCAACTATTATAAGGGAGACTGCTGCTGCAGTCAGGTGGATCTGCGTCCTCAGCCACATCACCAGCAGCAGCAGCAGCAGCAGACTCCATCTCCGCATCATCATCTTCTGGAAGACTCGGTTGAGCATCCATCCAGTCGCAGCCTCTGTATCCGTCGTCTGTCGCCCTCCAGCGGCGACGATCACTTGGCGCACTATCATGTAAGTAGATGATGAATTTCTCATGTGTATGCATGTACGTATGTATGTATGTATGTATGTATGTATGTATGTATGTATGTGTGTGTATTTATGTATGTATGTATGTATGTATGTATGTATGTATGTGTGTGTATTTATGTATGTATGTATGTATGTATGTATGTATGTATGTATGTATGCATGTACGTATGTATGTATGTATGTATGTATGTATGTATGCATGAACGTATGTATGTATGTATGTATGTATGTATGTATGTATGTATGTATGTATGTATGTATGTATGTATGTGTGTGTATTTATGTATGTATGTATGTATGTATGTATGTATGTATGTATGTATGTATGTATGTATGTATGCATGAACGTATGTATGTATGTATGTATGTATGTATGTATGTATGTATGTATGTATGTATGTATGTGTGTGTATTTATGTATGTATGTATGTATGTATGTATGTATGTATGTATGTATGTATGTATGTATGTATGCATGTATGTATGTACGTATGTATGTATGTATGTATGTATGTATGTATGTATGTATGTATGAATGTATGTATGTATGTATGTGTGTGTATTTATGTATGTATGTATGTGTGTGTATTTATGTATGCATGTATGTATGTATGTATGTATCTAGAACCCACTGGTCCACCACCCACACATTTATTACAGCGGACCCAATGACTGATTAGTGCATGTTCAACGTGTTCGGCCGAACATAGTCCCACAGTTTAGCATCCCACTCAGCAAAAGAATTAAATTTCAATAGTTTATTATAGAAGTTTTTTTTATTCCAATCGTAAGAAAGAGCCAAAAACAGAGCAAGTTATTCGAAATAAACTCACCTTGGTCTATGTATTTTTATATGGCACATATATATACAACGTTCTCCAATAATAATATTAAGCAAAAAATTCGATTAACAAAGATTACTTTACACTGTTTACAGCAAGGCAGCAACATGCTCATGAACAAAGCTAATGACGTAACAATAGTATAATCAGTGCCGGCGCTAGGATTTCAGTTTCGGGGGGGGCTGATCCCTGCGGCGAAAATTTTCCATTTTCGCCGCCAAAATTTCTCACGAGGTTTTTTTATTATTTTTTTTAGTCATCGACCGAAATCTGATGAAAATTTTCCATTTTCCCCGCCAAAATTTATGACGACCTTTTTTTTTTTTAGTCTTCGACCGAAAATCTTGGATATTTCAATGTAAACAAATTCGGATGGCCCTTTTTTTAGGGGGCTGAACCTCTTGTAGGGGGGGCTTAGCCCCCAGCCCCCCTAGCGCCGCCACTGAGTATAATTGTTAATTATTAGCCATTATATCCTTGCAACGTAACACCATACATAGTTAATGACGTAACAATAGTCTTGTAGTCCAAGAAGATGTCGTCATAATAGTACTGGGCTGTCGTCGTAACAGCCAATGCGAGGAGACGCAACAAAATTGCATCACAAAGAGAAGCCGTCACAATGCGATGTCCATAGAACAATATTAATAATGTAGCATCGTATACGTATACGTCATCTGCAATAGCATTAGCTTGGCAATAAAAGTGCTTTTAGAACAAAGAGATGTCGTCACAATAAAATGCCCATAGCACAAAGTCAATATTCCTCCACCTAAGAGGCGCTATATCAAGTACCCTGATATATTATATCAGGGTACTTGATATAGCGCCTCTTAGGTGCATAACAAACATGGGCGCCTCACATGGGAAGTAAGAAGGGACGCTTGCCCCATGGAAGTTGTCAAACACTTTTTAGCTACTGCTTTTTGGTTTTAAATTTCCTTGCACTAAAGCACTTTTGATGCTGACGATACACAATGTAAAACTGAGAAATTCCCACTTAGCAAATTCTACGAGAATTACACACGCTCTTAATTTAATACTTTCTCGTCTTTCAAACTCTGGCCAAAAAATCAACCGTGATCCATATGTTTTGTCCCACCTGCAAATCTATCTGCGAGAACTCGTGACATGCTTACAAATCGCAGCTATATTACGTTTGATTGAACACAGCTGTTTCTGTGCTATTGCGTTATAGGCGGGCTCGACATCTCAATTAGATACGTTTAGACCGGTCACCGGATGTGTAGCAGCTGCATAAAACATAATTATAATCGTGACTCTTGATGGTTTAGTTGATCCAGTTTCACCGTTGCTATGTTGTAGAACTTATTACTTCACAGTGGGCTGACATAATATTATCAAGAAATTAAAATTCCTAAGTTTATTGATGATTTATAACAAATTGTAACTGTCAAAACCTCGTTTTTCGTGTTTATCATTTTGGTAGCATGAACTTGACCCACTGCGCACGCGCGCACGACATAACGATTCAGTTTATTAGCCAGAGCGATTGCGCCAGTGGGTAAATGTCCTTTAGCACCACCGGATTTTCTTGAGGGAGATATTCATTCGTTCATTCCTCTCTTCCTTCCTTTCTTGCTTCCTCCCTTACTTCCTACTTTTCTTGCTTCCTCCCTTCCTTCCTTTATTGCTTCCTTCCTACCTTCCTTCCTTTCTTATTTCCTTCCTTCCTTCCATTCTTATTTCCTTCCTTCTTTCCTTCCTTCCTTCCTTCATTTCTTATTTCTTTCCTTCTTTTCTTCCTTCCTTCCTTTCTTCCTTCCATCCTTCCTTCCGTCCTACCTTCCTTCTTTTCTTATTTCCTTCCTTCTTTCCTTCCTTCCTTCTTTCCTTCCTTCCTTCCTTTCTTATTTCATGCCTTCCTTCCTTCTTTCTTCTTTCTTTCCTTCGTCCTGCTTTTTCATGTATATTCTTTCCTTTCTTATTTCCTTCCTTCCTTCCTTTCATCCATCCTTCCATCCATCCATCCTTTCGTCCTATTCCGCGCTCTATCCCTAAGATTCCGAGTCTCTGACGGTTGGAATGACTGTAATAATTTGCCAAGCGTTGTTTACCGAATCCGTCGGACCCGAGAAGATCTCATGAACCGGAACAAGAGTAGGTCCACAGAGAAATGATTTACACGCAGCAGATAGACGGTCGAGTATTATACGGGACATCCTTCTGTACACTGTACAGCGGTGATCCAACAACACAGATCATCAACAGTGGCTCAGAAGAAGACAGAACTGTACACTGTTTACACTGTACAGTAAATCCAACTAAATGAATCTAATCTCATCTAAATCTAATCATTAAAGGATTTCGTTGAGTGAAGCTCTCTGATGAATCTCTTAGATAGGTCTGCAGTCGCAAATATATAAATATATATATATATATATATTATACGGACGGAGGAAGGGAGGAAGACAGAGAGACACACAGACAGAGACAGATAGACAGAGAAAGAGACGGAGAGAGATAGACAGAGACAGAGAAAGGGACAGAGACAGAGACAGACAGAGAGAAAAAACATCCAGAACGAGAGTGAAACAGACAGACAGACAGACAGACATATTGGTTCGGACGGACGGACGGACGGAGGGAGGGGGAGACAGAGAGAGAGACACAGACAGAGACACAGACAGAGACACAGACAGAGAGAGATAGACAGAGACAGAGAAAGGGGCACAGACAGAGACAGACACAGTTAGAGAAAGAGAGAAACAGGGACAGAGACAGAGAGAGAAAAACATCCGAACGAGAGTGAAAGAGACAGACAGACAGACACGAGCCAGGGTTCGGCTTCGCTTCGGGGTGCTTTATGTTGACAATATGCGGAGAGATAAAGTCTTAAAAGTAATGAAGATTGCCTTCTAGGCTATAGGCCTACTCAAATATTTCTACAACCTTCTCGAACTGCCGCCATTTCTAACTCCAGCATTTCTTTATTAATATCCAATATTGTGATCGGCAATTTATGCAGCGCAGCATTTTGAATAAATCTACGGCGACTCAAGACATAAATTAGGCGCAATAGAATTTTTGGTTTATAAACGCGCGGCGTTAATTTCCCTCTTTCCGTACTTGCGTTCGTCTATAATTAATCACCCAATATATTTAATCAATTTTCTTAATTCACTTATTTTTCGCCTTTATAAGCTAAACTTTAAGAGTCTATTCTTCTGTTGACACATCACACCGTCGGCCGGGATGCATCGTAGTCTCAGGTGGCCCTGGCTTGCGGGAACTTCTGTTCCATTGGGTATTATATCTTTATCTCTTATTTAGAACCAAGAATGAGGTAGAGTTTTTACTCTGGACTCTCGAGCCGGTACGGTAATTAAGCACTGGTCAGTGATTGTTTCTATAGCATTTTTTCTTTCTTTTACAATTTGGTTTCAGTCACTGAAGTTACTGCTTGTATTGATATTCTCAGGATAGAATTAAGCAATAAATCAGGATTAGTAGTAGTAGAGATTCGGCAAACTGCTTATCAGAACGTTGCATGGTTCCTTCCTATATACTTGCTCACCTACTTCGACGTTAATAATTATACGATGACAGAGGCGATCAAAGTTGAGAACAGTCAGAAAGACACAACACAGAAAATACAAATAACTGTTGCTTTATTACATGCTTCATCGCCCCACACTGTTAATCGATTGCGTTAGCAGAAACTTTTTCAATTTCGAATATGTAGAAGAGTTTTTGTGTTAAGTTGAATCAGCTTCAGCCGCGTTGTCGATTGAGTTGAAGTTGTCCTCTTGATGCTATGTTTAGATATCCCACTGCGATCTAGCTCCACGTCACTTGCAAGTCTCCACGTCCACGTCGTCCACCACATCCCTCTAATCATTCCGCCCATTCATCTCCCTTCTCACTCCTCGGCTCAACAACACACATCACATAAATAATAAAATAAATGTAAAATTAATAATTGTGGGCTTGCGGGATTTTGAGCCGTAGCGTCCGCGCCAGGGGCCCTCCTGCCTTTGCGAGGAGCTTACGGGGTTTTAAGCCACGCCAGAGGCCCGGCAGGTACTAATACAAATAAACTACAAACACACAACAAGAACACCGAGCCACACAACCGTCACTCATCACAATCCCCCTCACTCCAAACCTCCCAGGTCAATTCTGTCAGAAGTCATGCAGCGCTTCCTAAAGCAACACAGAAAATCCACGAAGATAATAATACATGTTATGACAGATTTGTGGTATCATTGTATACGAAGATATAAAAGAGCGTTTGCAAGACTATCCTGCTCGGTTAAAGCTTGGATGTATCTCATTTGTTGGCTAATTGATCCAGCCGATAGCTGGATGGATAGATGAATGAATGAATGAATGAATGGATGGATGAATAGATGAATGAATGAATGGATGAATGAATGAATGAATGAATGAATGAATGAATGAATGAATGAATGAATGAATGAATGAATGAATGAACAAGCAGAAAATTTAATAGAACAATAGATGTAGGCCTATAAACAGATAATTAAATGAATGAACAAATCGATTCTTACCTTCATGAGCAATCGCGGCTTTGTGCGTTTGACTCTCGCCTTTCCTTCGACTCGGATTTTCCATCCGATGACTCGATCTGATCCTCCCGAACATCTAGGACCTTCTAGGTCATGGTTGCGCCCCCGTCTTCATGTAATTTTCATCTTGTTTCCGAATGGTTTCCTACGTCTGAACGAAATAAGACAGAGCAACGCCCATGTACATGTGGGATCACAACGTAGCTCTCAAATCTGCGGAATCGATATAGGCCTATATTATAATCATTATGTGTGCCACCACATACTACATGCATGACGTCATTAATTATGAGCTTCATTATTCCTTGTCCAGAAAAATGACCTATATAGTTATGGTCCCAAAATGTGAATGACGTCAGGTCATATAGGCCTACTTCTATGGGGAAATCATCTACGGTATTCTCTAATCTTTTACCTAGGAGGTCTACTTCTTTTTCTACTTTACTTTCGTATTCTATTCACTACATAGCACTTGCATCAAGTTAATTTCTCATTTCATAATAATGATGTTTCATGTTTGACTAAACTTCTTTAGCTAATAATCGATAATTTTTTATTTTTGAAATGACGACGAAAAAATCTGTCACCTACATTACGAATAATTTCTTTTTCACTTCGATGATCGATTGCCGTTCAGTTGTGGAGCAGTGTTGGTCTTCGTGTCTGCTTTTCCACCAACCTTGTCGCATTTTGTCGTTTTAATCGTTTTGTCGTCGTCTTCTTCTTCGCCATCTTCACCGTCCTCGACAGAAATGAACAGCGATCCCGAAACGGACGAGAAACAGAGGCATTGCGTCATTTGTGATGACGCCATATTTTAGAATTGTGACGTCAGTTGAGTTTTGTATAAAAGGAAATTGCAACGGGTGTAGTAGGCTAAGTAAAATCCTTTGTGACAACGTCAATGCCGCGTTTCAGTATCTAATAATTATATTCTATTGGCCGACTTACAAATTTACAATATAAACTATGTATTTCAGGTCACATTGCAGGTCTCACATCATAATTTAATTATAATACAAGCTACAATTATTTCAATAATTATGAACACCATTAGTTAGCCTAGCAATGAAAAACACGAAATAGGCCTAAACTTTGATTTATCGCTGTTTACAATTTTTTTAAATCGAGTTTCGTTCACAATTTGCATGCTTTTAGGCACGGTGTAATCTAACCGAATGGCCTATAGGGTCCTGCAGGCTGATTTTCTTAGATAACATCGCCTCAATTGTGTTAGTTTAAACGGTCGAGCACCAATTTCGCCACCAATTTCATAAGGCTCTGTATGTTTTAAGACCACCATTTCTTTTAAAAGCAGTCTGTATAGATTAATGGCTTTGCTGACATCTGGATTTGAACTCTCTCTCCTCTCTCTCTGTCTCTCTCTCTATCTCTCTGTCTCTGTCTCTGTCTCTCTCGCTCTCTCTCTCTCTCTCGCTCTCTCTCTCTCTCTCTCTCTCTCTCTCTCTCCACCTCTCTCTCTCTCTCTCCCTCCACCTCTCTCTTTCTCTCTGTTTTTTCTCTCTCCTTCTCTCTCTTCCTCCCTCAATCACCCCTTCATAAATGGAAACTTCGGGAGGATAGGGGAACGGCCCACCATAGTTTGTGGTGAGGGGGACGGAGATGCTTATATGATTATATCCCCGAATATTTCAGAAATGCTTCATAGACATCATTAATAATTTCTACAGTGTTACTGTTATACACTGTTTATCCATGGCGAGCAATTTTGCTAAGATGACAGCTTAAAATGCTACTGTTACAGTGTGCAAATAAACAGACAAATTGACAATGGGAGGATAATTTTTTTTTGAAGTCTTAAACCACATCTCTGAGCACTGAAACCATGAATTTTCTTAAGATGACAACTTAAAATCTTATCTTATCGTATCTGACCATTTATAAAGCGCTTCTCACAGCAAGAGCCTTTCAGAAGCGCTCCCAGTGCTTTTAACTCCGAGGGAAAAGGCAAGTTTTTAGACGAGAGAAAGACAAGGATACACTACCAGAGAGGAAGGCAGAGCGAACTGATGGGGGAAGCCCATTCCATAGGAAGGGACCAATGCAGGCAAATGATCTGGATTGAACCATGGCAATCCTGACTCGGGGGACAAAGAGGTCAAGGCGATCAGAGGACCTAAGAGGACGCAGTGAAGTGGCAGAAAGGGGGCGATGTATCTGATCGCAAAGATACTTCGGTGCAAGGCCAAATGAGACTTGAGGACCAAAATAAGAACCTTGAATTGTATATGAGCTGAGACTGGAAGCCAGTGAAGTTGTTCAGCCATGAATGTGGAAATGTGGGAGAATCGAGGAAGACGGGCAATGAGCCTAGCAGCAGCATTGAGTACAGATTGCAGAGGAGCTAGGTGAACCTTAGGCAGGCCAATAAGGACAGAATTGCAATAGTCGATCCGAGAACATACAAAAGCATGCACAATTGAGGTAAAGATCGATGATGAGACAGATTTGCGAATAGCCCTGAGACGCCTTAGCTGGAAGTAGGAAGAGCGAGTAAGATTGGCATTGTGCTCAGTGAAGGTAAGAGAACTATCGAGGGTGACACCTAGGTCTCTAACACTGGAGGAGAAGTTAAAATGCTACGGTTACAGTCACAGAGTGTGCAAATTCGAAGAATTTTAAGGAAGTCTTAAACCATGACTATCCCAGTCTATCAGCATTGAAAAATTAGCAATTTTATTAAGATGACACTTCCACCCTGCATTTTTAGCTGTCATCATGACAGCTAAAAATGCAGGGTGGAAATTAAAAAATTGCACACTGGGGAAGAGACAATTATTGAAACCTTAAACCATAATCTGTTACGAAAGAATTGTAAGAAACGTTTCGAGATAGCTTCAAATGTTACCATCACGGCCTTATTTAGGGGTGCTTTGGGTGTTTCGACACCCCTCCCCGAAAAAAAATAGTGTAATAATGAAATAATGCATTTACTAGCACACGATGTAAAAACTATGGGAGGGTTTAATTTAATTTCGAAGCTCTTATTTTTCTAAACGACATTTTACAATGGATTAGATCACGATGATGATAATCTAATCATGATGATGATGATGATCTAATCATGATGATGATGATCTAATCATTACGATGATGGATGATCTAATCATGATGATGATCTAATCATGATGATGAACTAATGATGATGACGATGATCTAATAATAATGTGATGCTGTGGAAGCTGCTTCAGTCAGTTAATTGATTTGGTTGCTTGTCGGCTTGCTCAAGATCGAGTAAAAAATTAAAAAAATTAAAATTAAAAAAATGATCCCTCAGGATTAAAACAAATTGTGACTTCATATAAATATAACTATTTTGCTGATGTCATTATCCAGGGCAAAATCCTGGCTACGGGCTTGAAGGCATGGATAGATACATGCACATGGGCGAAGTTTATTAGGGGCTAGGGGGGCTAAGAAGCTAGGGGGCCATGCAGCCATGCATAGTCATGTTTTTTTACCGCGTAAATGGTCTATTTTTCGGGCTTAGTCCCCTCCCCAAGCACTTCCAACTGATGACTAAAAAGGGTCATCAACTTTTTCGGTCGGGAAATGCATATATAATTTTCCTGAGATTTGAACTTGACGACTAAAAAAGTCATCAACTTTTTTCCGGCCGAAACGAAGAATTTTTTGGGCGCCGCGCTTTCTGGACCAAGTTTTTAGCCTCCCCTCCAAAAAAGGAAACCAAACTCCGCCCATGTACATGCAGTTCATGTGATAAGTATTTTGCCCATTAATTCTTTACGATGTTCCGCTGCATGCTACGAAACAGGATCCAAAATCTCCCACGAAAGTGTTGAAACATCTTTTTAAAAATCTCTGTGTAGACAATTATTATTGTGCACGGAAAAGCATAAATATGACAAACAAGCGTTTGGTCAAGTTTATAATTAGACCGACTCTATGATTGGAGTAGACTAGGCCTATGCTTTACTTCTCTCCACTCCGTCGATCGCTAAAAGCGAGTCGACGACTCGACTCTTTGTATAAGCTTAGCCTTCCAATTATAACCACACGTCGCACACATCCATCTTCAGCTAGCCTAACACGTTTTGTACACGGAAACAAAAAATGGCAATGGGGCAGCGCAAGAGAAAGATCTCACCCAGTTCATTGCAACAGTGTTAGAAAACTCATAGTACATGCGTGCCCACGCCTATTGGATTATAGGATGGATTTACAGCACAAACAACTACTGATATGGGCATACCGATGATAATATAACGTCATAGCCCACAGTCTGACAGTCCGACACTCGGCCAAATCCGACGCTTCTATTGAAAAAAATTATTATGTGGTAACTTAATTGTAAGGCCTATATTAGTTGGACTATTAAATTTCCGGATAAATATTGTATGATTGCATAATTAAGCTTATACTTCTTCTTCTTCTTCTTCTTCTTCTTCTTCTTCTTCTTCTTCTTCTTCTTCTTCTTCTTCTTCTTCTTCTTCTTCTTCTTCTTCTTCTTCTTCTTCTTCTTCTTCTTCTTCTTCTTCTTATTATTATTATTATTATTATTATTATTATTATTATTATTATACTATTTATTATTTAAGTATTTATAATAATAATAATAATAATAATAATAATAATAATAATAATAATAATAATAATAATAATAATAATAATAATAATGATAATAATAATAATAATAATAATAATAATGATAGTAGGCTAATGTTGCGGAGGACGAGGCCTGACTTTCCAAACATTTTAGCAGCAGTTCCAAGCATAATTTTTTTAAATCCCGAGGAATCTGAGGTAGGCTACCTCGGGTAAAAAATAATAATAATAAACTATTGTTATCATTATTATAATAAAACAATAATTTTATTATTATTACTATTAGTTTTGTTGATTTTGCTGCTGCCATTATGTAAAAATATCTTTCTAAGTTCATACGGGTAACGAGACAAGGCCATGGTTTTCTTGGATTTGCCATGTGTTTTCCTGCACCTGCAGTTTATAATGCGGCTAATTTGTAAATGCCAATTTTGTTTGCGAAAGTCTTTATGTTGCTAAAAGTAGAATATATAAGGTGTCGGTGCTTTGATGCCGTCTGCAGCTCTCCTTAAAAATACAGCGCACGAAATAATACATGACGCCATATAATATGACCCTGCACGGGATTAGTGTCAGCTGTTGGCTATAATAATAACTGTGGTGGCTGTAGGCTATTTGATCAGCTGAACCTATCTCTACAATGATAGTCGCATCATTAATTAACTATAACCATTACAAGCGCCATTGGATATACAGCTGAAAAGAAAAAGAAGAAAACAGGTTGTCGCCTCTGATAATGACGATATCAGAGCAAACTCAGATGCCTGCTTCAGTTCGACAATTAATTTCAGTTCGACAATGAGAATCAGCGAACGTGTCATCTATATAAATAAAAATGTAAAAAGTTACCGTTTGTTACATCGGTTCTCGGAGAGTTCCGAACCGATTGCTTTGAAAATTTTCGCAAACCGTTCCATTCAAACATCTCCGGGTTTTTTTTATGCCTTTTGGGGAAAAGCGCAATCTTTTCGACCAAAAAACACAACTTTTAATTCCACTTTCACGCGTCCGTCCATTTGCATTCCAATGAGGCCGCGCCGTCCATTTGCATTCCAAGGCCGTGCATACCGTCAACTTCCCGTCAAGTGTTTCTGTAGCGCATTTATATGTAACTGTCGGTTTTCAAATTTTCAAACAACGTTCGAACGGACGGGTTTTATATGCTTTTTTGGAAAAAACACAACGCGTGTATGCGTATGTGTTTTTTTTTATCCGCGCGTGTTCTTATATAGCGCATATATATATGTAGCTGTAGGGAACGGAGGGAGGAAGGGAGGGAGGGAGGGAGGGTCTTTTCAGCCACAGCATCGCGTGGCCGGGTACAGCTAGTCTATAAATATAACAGTTATTAATACCGTTGCTTCTCAAACCTTCGATGGTGTAGATTAACGGCTATTGTCTTACCAATAATTTTTACCAACCTTTTAACCTGCGCGCCGGTGCATACATAATAATAATAATGTAACGGTGCATTTTACATTAAAATCAGGGCTGCAATCAAGGGTATACGCGGGTATACGACGTATACTTAACCTCCGGCGAAAAACGGCATCGTATACTTACCAGGGGTTATTTTAACGTGCAGCTGGACACAAAGTGTGTAGTTGGGAAAGAGATTTGTGCAGTTGAAAATCAGATCTTGTGCAGTTACTTTTTGCCTTGTTGCGTGAACCGACGAGAAGTTAGTGGTAAAAAGTTGGACACAAACATGATAGTAACAGCCCAAAGTGAACATCTTTGAGGCGGTTTATTTGGGTGATATTATTTTATTTTCAGGAAAAGAGCAGGCCTGTTGAAATTTGGCGTGAACTGTAATAGGCCTAGATATGGTGATTAGATGCAGTTTTCAAGTCAAGCATTAGTCCGATACGGCGAAGGTCACCCGTGTGAATGAAGTAAGAGCGGGGAAAATGGGTGATGTAATCGAAGACAAGGTTCTGCCAAAATCACACATAGGCTGCAGACAGAAGAATTTGCAGTAGGCTAAATGTATGGGCGGATGCAGATTCAAGGCCTGCTGTAGGTTGATATCCTGATAAAGTTGTAAAGCCCGGGGTTATCCTTCATACCATAATGACAACTTCTTGGCCATCGTAGTCTACTTTCTCCTGCTTTTGCCGCATACTCTGACAAGCTGAGGTAGGAAGGGACGTAGACAATCAGACACATAAAGCAAAATAGTCTACTATAATATAACAACCCAAGTATCTAACGCTGACGACAGTTACATTCTTATACCTGCCTCCGCTATAGATACCACTTCTTTTGAACTTGAAAATATTGCAAATTGGGCACTTTCTTGTAATCTTAAACTCAACACCAATAAATCCAAAGAGATGATCTTTAGGCGTCCGCGCTCTAAATTACTCAACCTCCCCTCACCTATACCTGGAATAAGTAGAGTTTCTGAGTCTCTTATTCTTGGAGCATAGGCGCAATCACGTCCTAAAAGTTGGAGGGGACCAAATGAATCACGTCCTAAAAGTTGGGGGGGACCATAATGATAAAGTCAATGGGACCACTCAAAAGTTGGGGGGGACGCGTCCCGTGGGTCCCATAGGGTGGTTGCGCCTATGTCTTGGAGTAACCTTAACGGATAGACTTAGTTTTGACCCCCATATTGACCGGATTTGCATTAAGGTTTGTCAATCGCTCTATGCGATACGTGTTCTTGTAGCTCATGGCCTCTCCGGAACACGCTTGCATGATGTAGTTCAGGCCACCACATTGGCTCGCCTTATGTATGCCTCCCCTGCTTGGTTTGGCTTTGCTAATTCTGGTCAGCGCGCGCGTATTAATGCAATAATACGGAAATTGGTGCGGCTCAACTTTCTTCCTGCCGACCAGAAGTCGTTCGATGACCTCTGTGGTCACGCTGATTCTTCTCTTTTGTACTCTACAACCCAAGCCACGTCCTTGCTCCTCTATTACCTCCCATTAAAAATGCTACCTACTCGATCACTCCGTCCTCGTTCTCATAACCGTGAGATTCCTCATGCCGACGCACTTATCAGATATGGCTTTATAACACGGATGCTATTCAAGTGACAATATATTTTTTCCTGTCTAGCCTAAGTTCTCTCCTGTATAGTTCACAACATGTCTATTATGTAGTTGTATAATGTGTTTATTGAATTGCATATTTCTGTTTGTCTTGATTGTATACTTGCATTAATTGTTCTGTTCTTGTACATTGTTCCCGCAGTGCGTTTGCAGGCGGTTCAATAAAGTATATACTTACTTACTTACTTACTTACTTACTTAGACAGGCGATGAAAAGAAAAGAATTAATCAGGCAGACATCCAGATTGAGCTAGCCTTTCAGCCACACAGGCTATCCAATACATACATACATGATGTAGGATTGTAGGTCAATGCATACTCAAATTTTCTTCCAAATTCTCCATATATCCCCATATTACATGCACCCTTTTTTGAGTTTATGTGATCCCATCCAAAAATCACCATCCTCAGAATCTGAAAGATACACGTAGGCCTATGTTATTGAACTAACATCTTGCACAGAGGTGTAGACTTAGATGGGATAGGATCGAGGAACGGAACCCGTAACTTGTGGTGGTGACGGAGATGCTTATATCTTATATCCCCCAAATATTTCAGAAATATTATCACAAACATTATTATAGATTTCTACGGTGTTATCCACTGCTTGTCCATAATTATCAATTTTGATACAGATGACAGCCTAAACTGCCACTATTCCTTTGTGTAAATTTAAAAGAAATTAAGATACAGGTAGGGGAATTATTCAAGTCTTAAACCACGTCTCTGAGTATCAAATTATGATTGAATTTGTCAAGGTAACAGCCTAAAATGCTATTACAACAGTGGGCAAATGACTTTTTTTCAAACAATTACGAGAAAAGAAAATTATGAGTAATTTTTCAAATGACAGCTTTAAATGCCAGATTAACAGCATGCAAATTAAAAACTAAACAATAAGGAGACTCTCTAAACTCTAAAAACCATAGCTGTCAGCATTTAAAAAGAGCAATTTTGTTCAGATGACAGTTACAGTGTGGAAATTCAGAAATGTAAACAATGGGGAGGGGCATTTATTGAAGTCTCAAACCATGCCTTTTAACGTGAAACTTGTGAGCAATTTTTTTAAGATCACAATCTAAAAGTTGCCATTCTAATGTTGTAAAAAATATTTAAACAATAGGATGGGACACTTATTAAAGTCCGAAACCATGACTATCAGCACTGAAATGATGAGCAACCTCGCTAAATTACAAATTAGAATAACACCAGTGCAGTGTGGAAATAAAAAAAATTATAAAATGGGATTGGTACATCACCTTCCAAAACCCCTACCCGGCAAGGTGCTCGTGCATTGGAAATTATTGTCCTTCGGTCGCTCGTTCGTTTCCACAGACCCAGGACCAAGTCTGCGGCTATGTTCACACACACACACACACACATTCTGGTTCTCATGAATGAATGACACCAGAGCTTGTAGCATATAAAATTTCCAGCAGTCGTACCCTAAGTCAAGTCATGGTGTGGTAAAATATCATTTACATGTAGATCGGCGACGCGGCTCCTGGTTAAAACTGCTATTAGCCTAAACAGTACATACGGTATTCGTGTTGATGTGGGTGTCAGTATACGCCTATCGATCAATAATGACCATTTGGGAGGTTTGCTAATGATATTTATCGGTCTTACATCGTATTTTGCAGTTAGTGGGTTATATTTTATACAAAATTTGAAATCAGCTCAAACATTGTATTTCTTGGGGAAATATCTCATCTTGTCTGCTAGCTTTAGCTTTAGCAAAACAATATCATGATGATTTTAATGACCAGGGTTTCAGAGCAGAAGAGCAACATTTAGACGTACCCTTACATATAGGCCTACTAGCGAAACTTTGAAAGTGTCCAGGAACATAGGACCATTTAACTTTATTACACTTAACAATCTTTCTGAGCTATTTCCAATTCCAGCAACAGCAGAGGATCTGTAAGGGATCTTTAAGGGATCTCTAGTCGATTAAGGATATTGAAAGGTCTAAACGTCTAAGAACGTCTAGCTGATTTCATTCGTTAATTCATTTGGAGATTTTGCCATGATGAAATTTGAGTCAAACATTGTCATAACAATTGATTTTGATCTTTAATGTGAATTTTTATAAAGTCGGAAAATCTTAATATTCAAACATCTAAAGCTCCAGTCGAAGGCCAAGTGCAAAGCACCAGCTTATTAACGAACGCTCACCAAAAGCTGCTTCAGCTTTGGGGGACAAATCCCTGGTCAAGGACTTTCTTATGTCCAGTCTCAAAATACGTCATTTATGTGCAGTTGAGAAAATTCCTTAAAATAACCTCTGATACTTACCTCCCGAAAACCAGGGCATACGCGGGTAAAAACCAGGGTACACGAGCATACACGAGTAAGTCATGGTGCACGTGGCTATTTGGGGTTTTTTTCATGAAATTCTAAGCGAAAGACTAAAAAAGGTTATCAGAAATTTTGCACCTAAAAAAGGCCATTTTTTCTCCCGGTCAACGTGTACTCACCTCAAAATTTACCAGTAGGCTCACAGTCCTGATTAAAATCACACGTTTAACTATGTCTGCACAGTTTATTGCAACTAGGACTAAATGCTTTGTTACTGTTGCATGTTCAGAGTTGTTTAGACTGTTACACGGTGCACTTGATGTGGGGTTCTCGAACGGGGTTAGATTGCAGTTCACTGAGTTGTGACCTGTGCAACCTGGTCGTTCGTGATTACGAATAATTCTGCGACTGGCAGTTCGAAGAGTGGGTCCATTGTCACGGCTGCGTCGTTATACATGTACGCTTACTTTGTTATTAATTTTGTGTCTTCATGAACTCGGATAGGAGTTGTAGGCTAATTAGTGCAAGTGCGGAGCACGGATTGACCTAAGAGGAGAAAGGCATGCAGAGACAAGCAGAGACAGACAGACAGACAGACAGACAGACAGAGAGGAGGAAAGACAGAGGCAGTTGGGAACTAGTGGTGGACGGTATGAAGAGAAAATACGGTAAGGATGTAAACAAGGACAGAAGAAGATCCAGTGAAGTGTAAGAAGAGTAGGGGAGGAGGAGCAGGAGCAGGAGCAGGAGCAGGAGCAGGAGGAGGAGGAGGAGCAGGAGCAGGAGGAGCAGGAGCAGGAGGAGCAGGAGCAGGAGGAGGAGCAGGAGGAGCAGGAGCAGGAGGAGCAGGAGCAGGAGGAGGAGCAGGAGCAGGAGGAGTAAGAGCAGGAGCAGGAGCAGGAGCAGGAGGAGCAGGAGCAGGAGGAGCAGGAGCAGGAGCAGGAGGTGGAGCAGGAGCAGGAGCAGGAGGAGGAGCAGGAGCAGGAGGAGCAGGAGGAGCAGGAGCAGGAGGAGCAGGAGCAGGAGGAGCAGGAGCAGGAGGAGGAGGAGGAGCAGGAGCAGGAGCAGGAGCAGGAGCAGGAGGAGGAGCAGGAGGAGGAGCAGGAGCAGGAGGAGGAGCAGGAGGAGGAGCAGGAGCAGGAGCAGGAGCAGGAGGAGGAGCAGGAGGAGGAGCAGGAGCAGGAGGAGCAGGAGCAGGAGGAAGAGCAGGAGGAGGAGGAGCAGGAGCAGGAGGAGCAGGAGCAGGAGGAGGAGCAGGAGGAGGAGCAGAGGAGGAGGAGCAGAGGAGCAGGAGGAGGAGCAGGAGCAGGAATAGGAGAAGTAGGAAGAAGAAAAGGAGAGGAGGAGGAGGAGGAGGAGGAAGAGAATGAAGAGAGGATCGATGTAGGAGGAAGCAGAGCTGGGGAGGAGAACGAAGAGCAAAAGAATGAGAAGTAGGAAGAGGAAGAGGAAGAGTAGAAGCTTCCAATCATTCTCCGAGTGTAATTAGTGTCATGGAGATGACCCCCCCCCATCGGAAACCTAAGGAGGTGGAGTTGGAGAAGACCTCTTAACCGACGACGACGACGATGATGATGATGATGATGATGACGACGACGACGACGTCTCTGTCAATGTCCTCTGGCTTCACATATCCATGGATGGCCTACTGAACCGACTGCTTGTCACATTCTTTTGAGTTAATATGGCAGTCTGGCTCTATTTGCTTCTCTCAGCCTGTCTGTCTGTCTGTTAGTCTCTGTCTGTCTATGTTTCTTTCTCTGTCTCTTTTTTGCTCTGTCTCTCTATGTCTCTATATCACTCTGTTCGTCTCTCTCTCTGCATCTCTCTGTTCGTCTGTCTCTCTGCCTCTCTGTCTGCCTGTCTGTCTGTCTGTCCGTCCGTCTGTCTGTCTGTCTGTCTGTCTGTCTGTCTGTCTGTTTGTCTCCATTACGACCCTGATGCAACCTGCCGAAAACAACACAGAGCTGGTGCCACCACTAAAATTGTATTACGAAAACTTTCTCGTTGCGTCTTGATAATTTCCAAAATCTATTAACTAAACTAACTAGCCTATAATAAATATGTAATATAGCCTAGGCTGACACTACATATAAATTGACAACAGTACTTCTCTTTCGTTGCGACTTCTTCTTGAGTTGAGTTACAAACTACACTTTGTTCTGTCATTGACATGAAACTGACGTTTTCAATGTCCAAGTTTTTTTCTTGTCAAAAACCGGGACAATTTTGTTCCTTTCCCTAAGTCGTCGGGACACCGGGACGCACCACGAAAAACCGAGACATGTCCCGGAAAACCGGGACGTATGGTCACCCTAAGTCCCTAACCTATAGGCCTACAGTTTGCTGTTTATCTACAGCTGCATGTAATCTAAAGATTATAAACATTACTAAAGTCTAATAATCGAAGCAGGTAAACGATCGACGAACGCATTGATATTAGCTTTATGCATAAAATATACAACGCAGGTCAAGTCCCAGTAGCCTATTATCCGCTGGCTCATTTCAGAAAGTAAGATCTCGGACGAGCGCTGTCCTTTCACGGAAACCTAAATGGCGTGGCTCTCATTCAAACAGACATAGGTGGTGACGGAATTCACCTGATCAACTCATTGAAGAGTCAACTGTGGGTTGACGCCAGATATACGGTCGATATATCATATATAGATAAACGTGAACAAGCCCGTACAAAGGTAACAAAATGCAAAATATCGGAATACAACATGTATTCCGATATTTTGCATTTTGTTACCTTTGTACGGGCTACCAGACAATGCTGAGCTTTCTCGGTTGTAGGGCCGTCCATCTGGAATGACTTAACCTTCAAAGCTGCGTTTATTACATCTGACCAATCAAAATTTGTTTCATATATCTCTTAAGTCCTGTTTTTTGCCGTGGCTGGGCTGGGAGCCCTTCTGAGTAGGTTTCTTGAATTAATTAATTAATATACGGACTAATTAATTAATTAATTAATTAATTAATTAATTAATTAATTAATTAATGGACTATTGTGCAATATAGTGTGTGCAAATACAGCAATACTTATTCGAATATAACATGCCCCTTACTCGCATACTGAGTTTCCGTGTGCATGTGTTACAGCATAGTGAGATCGAACTTCGGCTGAACGAACATCCGAAGAGATGCTGGGACCAACCGAGATCGAGGAAGACCTGGAAACAACGGCAGGAGTAGGAAGAGGAGGAGGAAAAGGAGGAGGAAGAGGAGGAGCAGCTGCGTCAGCCTCCGAGTTGGAACCTCATCTCGGAGCAGCGGAAGACGATGACGACGACGACGACGGCGTCGAGGGCGGAAGTGGAAGTGGACTTCGACGAGGGAAAGGACGAGGAGGAGGAGGAGGCGTGGAAGGGTGCACCCCGCCGCTCAAGAACTGCTTTCGCTTGGTCCTCGTCGGGTCTTCGAAGGTCGGAAAGACTTCCATCGTGTCCCGCTTCCTCGACAACAAGTACGACGACAAGTATACGCCGACGATCGAGAACTTCCATCGGAAGGTCTACCGTATCCGCGGCGAGTCCTATCGTCTCGACATCCTGGATACGTCCGGCAACGATCCGTTTCCTGCGATGAGGAGACTGTCGCTGATGACGGGTAGGTGCGCGTCTGGCAGGGATGCAGGGTGGGCGGGTGGGTGGTCGTCTCGGTTGGCGGTCTCTGTGGGTTGGTATTGGTGAGTGGTCTTGGTGGGTGGTCCTAGTGGGTGGTTTTGGTGGGTGGTCTTGGTGGGTGGTCTCGGAGGTGTTCTCGGTGGGTGTTCTCGTTCGGTGGTCTCGCAGGGGAGTCTCGTTGCTGACCTTTGCAGCTTGTATCGTGGTGATATTTTTGTTGGATTATTTGGAAAGAGGAAAGGTGAATGGATGGATGGATGGATGGATTGACAGACGGACGGACGGACGGATGGACGGACATATCTCCGTGTGTCGGTTTGCATGGGTTGTTGGATAATAATCACGTATGAAGGATCATCAATCCATCCATCAATCGACCGATCATTGATCGGATGATTAGTCAGACAGAGCGAGGGAAATGTTATACATGGACGACTTTGACAGACAGACGCAGACAGACGGACAGACAAACAGAGACAGACACACAAATAGACAGCGACAGACAGAGACAGACAAGCAGATAGGATTGACGGACAAGTCGCTCAGTCCGTCTTCGGTGAATGTCTTATGGACGTTAGATCACACAATATCACACACGTGCACACAAACACAAGCGCAAACGCAAACACAAACACAAACACACGCAGACAACTGTATATATATATATATATATATATATATATATATATATATATAATTCTCCTCTTTTCATTCTGGCTTGGATTAGTCAATAGTCAGTCCCTCGTTGGAGAGGGGTCAGCCACTCGTATCCATTGTATCCATATGGTTCTGTTACGCGAGTCGTCTGGTCTCAGATTGATTAGTTTGAGGTCCTGCTGGATCATGTCCGTCCGTCCGTCCACCTCTTCTTCTGCCCCCCCCCCCCGACTGCGTTGGCCCTGCACTTCCACCATCATTATTCTTTTGAAGTTGGGGCATCCGCCGCCCGATTCACATGTCCATACCGCCTCAATCTTACCCCACGTATCTTGTCAGATATACAGGCAACTCTTACTTTCTCTTGTATGTTTTTGTTGGAATGCAGAGCTTTATTCACGATTAAAGGAGATAAAGATTGTCACATGTCATCTTAACTACTAGCACAAAACACGGAACGGAGAAGAAGGAGGAAGTGACGTATAACATAGACTAAATTATATAGAGTCATCTACAGTCATCTATGCTAGCGCCATCTAGAATGTGTATCATTATTCCAACACCCCCACTTTATACACACTCAGAAAATTAGGTTAGTGTTATTTTTCTAACCCCATCCCAGAAATGCATTTGTTATGCAAATCTTTACACAGTCCTTTCGTTAAACAGTCAGCAACCATGTTTGTTGTTTCAATCTGTTTAACCAGAATGTCTCCAATTGCAATTCTGTCTCGAATGAAGTGATGCTGCACAGCAATGTGCTTGGTCTTGGGTCGATATCCGGGATTTCTAGCAAGATCAATCGCCCCTTTATTATCACAGAAAATCTCCACGACATCTGAAGCTTGAGGAACAAGTTCTTTGTGAAGTCCCTTTAACCAGATAGCTTCTGTAGCAGCCATGCTTAAAGCCATGTACTCTGCTTCAGTTGTTGACTTTGCAACTGTTGGTTGTTTCTTTGAGTTCCAACTTATTGCGGCACCACTTAAAACAAAAGTGTATCCTGTGGTTGATTTCAGATCCCTTTTATCACCACCCCAGTCAGAATCACAAAACCCAATCAAATCTTCATTGGTTCTCCTGTACACTAGTTTGGTACTTGCAGTCTGCCGAAGATATCTAAAGATTCTTTTCACTGCAACCCAATGAGTTTTTCCATAGTTGTTATTGAATCTGCTCATGACCCCCACTGCAAATGCGATGTCTGGTCTTGTAGCCTGTGCTGCATACATAAGGCTACCCACAGCTTCTTGAAAAGGAATGTTTCTCATTTCTTCTTCTTGCTGTTGACTGTTAGGAAGAAATTCTTCTCCAAACAAATCTTGATTCGGATCAAGTGGAGTTGAAACCCCATTGCACTCAGTCATATTGAAGCGGTTGAGCACTTCTTCAATATATTTCTCTTGATCAAGTGATATCGTTCCTGTATCACGATCTCTTTGGATATGAATGCCCACACAATAGTGTGCCTCACCAAGATCCTTCATCTTGAGACGTTTCATTAGATCTGCTTTCAAATTCTGTTTCTCCCCCTTGTTGTTCGAGAGAATTAAAAGATCATCAACATACACTGCAATGATTAAGATCTTTCCGTTTTCACATCTGTAGTAAATGCAAGTGTCAAAATTTGATTGCACAAATCCAAGTTCTTTCAACAACTTATCCAATTTCTTATTCCAGGCTCGGCTTGCTTGCTTCAGACCATAAATTGACTTCTTTAGTCGACAAGTTTTACCATTCAGCCGAAAACCACCTGGCAATTCCATGTAAATTTCTTCTTCGAGCTCAGGATGCAAAAATGCTGTTGTGACATCCATTTGATCAATGTCAAGGTCATATTTTGCAGCCAGTGCCATCAGAAGACGAATGGAAGTATAACGTACAACCGGCGAGTACGTTTCCTCATAATCAATGCCTGGTTTTTGTGAACATCCTTTAGCCACTAAACGAGCTTTGTAACGCTCAACTGTACCATCAGATTTCAGCTTTGTTTTGAAGACCCATTTGCACTTAATTGCTTTTCTCCCAGTAGGTACATCAGATAATGTCCATGTCTGGTTTTCAACATGTGCCTGAATTTCTTCTTCCATTGCACGTTTCCATTCTTCTGCATATTGAGAAGTAAGTGCTTCTTCAACAGTTGCTGGATCAGTACTTTTACACAATGTAGCTTGATGCACAACAAAATTCTCATTGAATATTTGCTTATTTGGAATACGAGTTCTTTTTGGCCTCTCAAATGTGTCTCGTATCACTTCTCCATCATCAGTTATGTCCTTATTGACCACTGAAATATTTGATCCACCAGAATCTTCTTCCACAGAGTTTATTTCCGAGCCAGTGTTCGAGCCATCAGTAAGATTAGTCTTTGATCCACCAAACTCCTTTGAACCATCAGACTCCCCCACTTCAACATGAGTTTGGGTATTCTGAAACTGCTGTTGATTATGAATGTCTGAAGTGACAGTTTGCGATGAGTTGTCATCCGCAACATCCGGAAAAGGATCATCTGAAGACGAATGTCGAACAGGAAACTGAGATTCAAAGAAAACAACATCTCTGGATCGAGTGAATTTCTTTGTAACAGGATGAAGCATTCTGTAACCTTTGCTTTCTTCACAGTAACCAACGAGGATGTACTCTTTTGACTTAGAGTCCCATTTCTTGCGGTTATTTTCAGGAATTTTCACCAAAGCTTTGCAACCAAAAACACGAAGATGGCTTAGGTCAGGTTTTTCTCCTGTCCATGCCTCTTGAGGTGTCATATTTGGTAAGACTTTTGTAGGTGACCGATTCTTCAGATAATTGGCTGTATTTACTGCTTCTGCCCAAAAATCTGTGCTTACTCCGGATTCTAGAATCATTGTTCGAGCTCGTTCTACCAAAGTTCTGTTCAGACGTTCAGCAACTCCGTTCTGCTGAGGAGTATACGGAATCGTGGTTTCGTGACGAATTCCACAACGTCGTAAGAAACTCAGAAAATTCTCATTGACATATTCAGTACCATTATCTGTTCGAAGAGTTTTGATACGTTTACCAGTCTGATTCTCAACAAGAGATTTGTACTCCTTGAACTTCTCCAGTACCTCAGTCTTTGATTTCAGAAAATAGACAACCGAGTGTCTCGTGAAATCATCAATCAATGTCAGAAAATACCGTGCTCCACCAACTGATGAAACATGCATTGGACCACAAATATCAGAATGAACAAGACCAAGAACGTGCTTCGCTCGTTTGGCTCCTGTTTTCTTGAACGGTTTGCGATGCTGTTTGCCTTTCACACAAGCTTCACAGGGAATAGTTGCCGTCCCTTCAGACTGAACACCTGAAGACATAGTGCTTCGAAGTAGGCGCATAGAAGGCCGATTAAGATGTCCAAGGCGACGATGCCATAAGTTTACAGAGTTCGTTGACAGCGCAGCAAACATACGAGATTGCTTACAGTTCAAACGATACAGTCCATTGACTTCTGTGGCAGTTCCAATGACACTTTTTGGATTGACCTTCACCTGCTGATTAACTATGCGACAGCCTTTCTTGTCAAACAAAACAGTTTTACCCTCCTGAGCAATTCTGTTAACTGCTAAAAGATTTATAGCCAAATCTGGTACATGAACAACATCTGAAATTTCCATTGTTTTCTTTGTTGACAACGGAATCGATAATGTTCCCATTCCAGTACTTTTTAACTTTGTTCCATTTGCAATTCCAACCTCTTGACTAGAATCTGAAGAAAAATTCTTAAGCAAGTCAAGTCGAGATGTTAGATGTACCGTGGCACCTGAATCAAGATACCAATCATCATTCATCGAGGTAGGCTGCACCGATGAAACTGAAAAATTCGTTTGGGCTGACACAGCACCAAAATTCGCGTTGGCTGAATTCTTATGTGGTTTAACCTTGACCTTCTCACATTGCGAACGAATATGACCAAAACGATTACATTCAAAACAACGTGGTCCTTTTGGCTTACTTTTCATCTGGGACATGCCCTTGTGGGACCTGCTCATTTGAGACCTGCCCATTGAAAATGCTGAATGAGTTGCAACCGAAGTCGTACTTGCTCCTAGCTCCTTAACACTGTCCTGAAGCAAAAGACTTTTTACAAACTCAACTGTTGTGTCTTGCTTTGATCCTTGAATGCCCAATATTAAAGGCCTATACTGATCTGGAAGACCTCCAAGAATTATGCCTCCAACAACATTGTCCTGAAAAGGTTGACCAATTGATTCCAATTGTTCTGCAATTGACAAAATGTGATCTACATACTGCTGCATCGAAGGAAAGTTCTCAAAATTTGTCTTAAACAAACTGGAATACAGTCCAATCAGACGAACAAGAGCAGTGCTTTCATATTCACCTCTCAATGCGTCCCAAGCAGCTTTCGCAGTCTGGCATTTCTTCGTGACTCTGGTTGAACAGGGTTTTAGGCTGAGATTGATTTTGGCTAACGCACGTAAGTCCAAATCCGGATCAACAGTCTGGCCCTCTTTTGGCGAAACACAGCGCCATAAACCTGCGTCAATTAAGAAATTTTGCATCCAGAATTTCCAATCACCATAATTTTTGCCATCAAGATGCTTCGCTTCCGGTAAACCTCCGACGGAATTTGTAGTAACTGTTGTCGCTACATTACCTGTTCTGTGCTAATTTTCTCCTGAATTCTCAAAACTTGCTGCTGTAGTTCTTCCAATGCCGCCATTTTGACGCGAGACCAAGAAGAAACTTCAGCTTCTATCGACTCGGATAATTAACGAGAAAACTCGAAAAATATTAGTCGACCAGTCGTCCTGGGAATTAACCAGTCGTCCTGCGTTCGACCTGGGCACATAACCTGTTGGAATGCAGAGCTTTATTCACGATTAAAGGAGATAAAGATTGTCACATGTCATCTTAACTACTAGCACAAAACACGGAACGGAGAAGAAGGAGGAAGTGACGTATAACATAGACTAAATTATATAGAGTCATCTACAGTCATCTATGCTAGCGCCATCTAGAATGTGTATCATTATTCCAACAGTTTTCATTTCTTTGCTTGTCTCTTAGTGAGACCCGAGTATCCATCGTAGCATTCTCATTTCTGTTCAGTCCTCTTTTCTTCTCAGTGTCCATGCTTCTGCTACATAAATCAGCACAGGTCTTATCATTGTCCTGTATATCCTTCCTTTGAGGATAGCCGTGATTTTTGGGTCACACAACACACCAGATAGACAGGGCCGTCTTATGGTCATTGTAGGCCCTAGGCACTTTTTGCATAGTAATCTATTCGTAGGCCCCTATGGCCTACGAATAGATTAATTCCGCACCCAGACTTTCTACGTGATCATAGACAGACTTAGATCTATTACTGAGATGGGAAAGCGGCTAGCAACTTACGCAACACTACATGAAAGATTTAATTTTCTTCTTGACAGAACTTTTTCAACTGAAGAAATAGTGATTAGAGCAAAGACATTATTTGAGATATATCCATGTGATCTAGAAGATGCATTTATTGACGAATTTCTTTTGTTTTCTCGAATGTGTGCAGACAATAAATCTGTAGCTGAAATGATTAGGTCACAAATAGCTGACAAGCTGGTCTCCAGTTTTCCAAATGTCAATATTGCTTTTCGAATATATCTTTCTATTTTTGGAACAAGTTGTGAAGGTGAACGTTCTTTTTCGAAACTGAAAATTATCAAAAATTACCTTCGGTCAACGATGGGACAGGCACGATTATCCTCCCCTGCATTACTTTTAATTGAAGACGACTTAGCCTAATGCAAGAAATGACATTTGAAGACGTTATAGACGTCTAAGCGATTTCGCGAATGCAAAGAGCCGCAAAGTTAACATAATATAGCTTAGCCAATGTTACTGTTTCATTAGCTAACTCTAGCCTTAAAAAAGTTAGCTCGTTAAAATTAAATTTGCAAGTTTTCGTTTTCTGCTTGTTCTTTCCGGTCATTGACCAATCACTGCATTTATATTTTTTCAGGATTTCGTAGGCCCCTGGTAAGTTCGTAGGCCCTATAGGCACAGAGCCTACTGTGCCTACTGGATAAGACGGCCCTGCAGATAGATCTCTCCATTTCTGCCAAGCTGTTTTTTTATCCTGTGTTTGACATCCTGCTCGCATCTCTCTTTAGTATACATCATCGACCCAGGTATTTGAAGTTATATATATACATCCATTAATCATTGATAGGCTGATAAGTCCAACAGAGCGAGGGAAATGTTATATGGAATATATATATAATATATATATATATTATATATATATAAATATATACAGTGGCGTAGCCAGTTATTTTTTCATGGGGGGGCAGTGGGGTGGCAGCTTAAAATGATGGGGTGGCTACCGTTAGCAATTAAAGCGTGCATCGGCATCGGTATATTGCCATAGACTATGTATTTTTAGATTTTGGATGTATTACAGTATTGGACATAATACGCATGCAAGCCTCACTAGCTTGTCTGTCCCACAGTGCACTATAGTGACCTATCCCACTTTCCAATCACCCACCCTATAAGAAGTTGTACAGGAAGTTGTATAAAAAATAAAATAAGTCAGAAATTATATAGCATTCTTTAATTCTTTATCACTCGTAAAAGTAAAAAGTAAAACAAACGCAGGGATTGGGGGGCAGCTGGGGAGCAGCCCTTCCATTTGGGGGGGCGGCTGCCCCCCGTGCCGCCCCCGTAGTTACGCCACTGAATATATATACATATACGAAGAAGAAATATTACAGAAATATTACAAATATATGAAGACATGTTAAATGGAAAAGATATATATATATATATATATATATATATATAGGCCTATGTATATGAAGAAGAAATATAATATATATATAAATATATATATAAATATGAAGGCAGAGAGGCAGGCAGACAGAGACATATAGACAGAGATACAGAGAAAGGGAGACAGAGGCAGACAGAGAGACAGAGGAAGACAGGCAAACAGACAGAGAGACAGACGGACAGAATAGACAGAGAAAAGGAGAGAGACGGACATACTGAGACAGATAGACAGAGAGATAGAGTTTGAGAGAGAGAGAGAGACAGACAGACAGACAGACAGAGACAGAGACAGAGAGAGAGAGAGAAAGTGCGAGACAGACCGAGACAGAGAAAAGAGACAGAGTATGAAAGAGAGACTGACAGACAGACACACAGACATACAGACAGACAGAGACAGACCAACAAAGAGAGACAGAGGAAGAGAGAGAAAGACTTTGTAAAGTAGCTGCAGTACGTATATCGTAAGTGCATGCGCTATATAAGTCTAGAGATTGAGACGACAACCAAGAGCTATATATAGAGAAGAGTGTAATTACTGTGACAGTGAAAGTCGTTCGCGGTGGGCGATAAAAGCGGACGACGATGAGGAGATGCATAAGACACCGGAAGTCATTTGTCAGCGCAACTGCTTCCGGTCTACGTTATAAACACGGCATGAAACAAAGAAACACACACACAGATATATATATATAAATGCATATATATATGTATATATACTAGATGTATGCATGTGTAATGCGAATTGTGTGTATATATATATATAAGTGTAAATTCACACAAGCATGCACCTAAGTATACAGGCATAATATGCACGTATACAACTCTACATATATCCATGAAAATATGTATTATATGAAAACTACATATTATTATTATAATTATTATTATTATTATTATTAATAATTATGTATATGCGAATGCATATGTATGAATATAATGCTTGTAGACGAATTTTGGTCTTTGCATCTGCATATTTTTTATTGCGCAATTATAATCTCTCTTGAAGGTACTTGTGATATTCGTGGCTGATATTCATGTTTAACAATAAATTCTAGAACAGGTGCAGCTAAAGATAAGCTGCGAATGTTTCTCTAGCGCCTTTTCTGGCGAAATTCTCGATGGAAGATTGCTCCAGATGTCCACCTGGAGCAATCCAGTGTCCAGTGTCCGAGAAAGGACTTTGTGTCTCGTTCCATCATACGCGGATCCATCAGATC
>OX457053.1:9610990-9620990 GCA_949752735.1 Lumbricus terrestris | reverse complement strand
ATGGTCAGTTGAGTGCGATCTAAAGTGGTCGCAAAATAAACAGATAATTGAAACAGGCAATTGAACCTAGAAACCCCTACATGTATAAGCTCTCACGATGTCTGGTAATAGCATTAACACTCGGAAACAATTAATGGAGAAGAAACAAACGAGGACTGAAGCGGCAGCTGTGCGCCATAAGATTAAGGAACCGGCGACATTAAAGTGGTGTGTAAGCCGCATACGGAAAATGAATGGGCGTCTTGTTTGCTTCATGCGTCTTGTTTACTACATGCGTCTTGTTTACTACATGCGTCTTGTTTGCTTCATGCGTCTTGTTTGCTTCATGCGTCTTGTTTGCTTCATGCGTCTTGTTTGCTTCATGCGTCTTGTCTGCTTCATGCGTCTTGTCTGCTTCATGCGTCTTGTCTGCTTCATGCGTCTTGTTTGCTTCATGCGTCTTGTTTGCTTCATGCGTCTTGTTTGCTTCATGCGTCTTGTTTGCTTCATGCGTCTTGTTTGCTTCATGCGTCTTGTTTGCTTCATGCGTCTTGTTTGCTTCATGCGTCTTGTTTGCTTCTTTCCGGGATTGGGACAAACATGTAGTTGTCACATAGACGCACAAACACATAGCCCCTCCCCCGAGTACGGGACTTGTGGGAAAATAACTGGAGGGTCGGACTATGATCTGCGTAGAGTTAGGTTGTGAACAGCAGACTTTATCATGGGGCCATAAAAAGACTGAGAGGTTGAACTCTTCAACCCCGGAAAATCTCACCCTGGGCCCCCTTGAAATTTGACACGTAATTTTTAAAATTACGTTTCCTCGTTTTACACAAATTGCTGCGTAATAAAGCATCAATGACACTAAAAACACTAATGATACCAATGATGCTAATACACTAATAACACTAATGACGCTAATGATACTAATGACACTAATGATACTAATGACACTAATGATACTAATGATACTAATGATACTAATGATACTAATGACACTAATGACACTAATGACACTAATGACACTAATGATACAAATGACACTAATGATACTAATGACACTAATGATACTAATGGCACTAATGACACTAATGATACTAATGACACTAGTGACACTAATGATACTAGTGATACTAATGATACTAATGACACTAATGACTCTAATGACACTAATGATACTAATAATACTAACGACACTAATGATACTAATGAATCGCAAGGTGAAACTGAGAAATTTACATTTAAAAACCAACATGAAAAACGCCTCGAAGTATCATATTTTGCAGCTTTCAGGCTCTTGCAAACAGTTTTTCACGTGTTCCCCCTTCAAAAACCTTTCTGCAGACGCCCATGAATAGGGATGTGTTTGAGCCTACTGCGATATCGTGGAGCGACGATGGGAGGCAGGGAGTGAGGGGGAATGTAGTGAGAGTGAGAGGGACCTCAAGGGAAGGAGTGATGGAAGGGGGATGTAGTGATAGTGAGAGGGACCTCAAGGGAAGGAGTGAAGAGAGACACCTGTATCGCGGCCTTAAGTCTCATCGCAATTAGCTAGTGTCCTGTATGCATTGCATTTCCATCACGTACACCGAACAACTGAGCAACAAATGGGCAACAAATGAGCAACAATTAAGTGAGAAACAAGTGAGCAACAAATGAACAACAAATGAGCAACAGATGAGCAACAGCTGAGCAACAAATGAGCAACAACTGAGCAACAAATGAGCAACATATGAGCAACAACTGAGCAACAAATGAGCAGCAAATGAGCAGCAACTGAGCAACAAGTGAGCAACAAATGAGCAACAGATGAGCAACAAATGAGCAACAAATGAGCAACAAATGAGCAACATGTGAGCAACGAATGAGCAACAAATGAGCAACAAATGAGCAACAGATGAGCAACAGATGAGCAACAAATGAGCAACAAATGAGCGACGCTGTTGTTGATTTGAGATGTCCATCACGTGTCCACATCGACGCCTACAGCCGACGAGTTACTGCTGCTGCTGCTGCTGCTGCTGCTGCTGTTAGTGCTTGTGAGCTAATTTTGTATAGTCTATATAGTCAGTTGATGTTTAGGCGTACGACTAGACCAGCTCAAGGTCAGCGTCTAGACAGTTAGGCCTGCAGGTGACAGACTGGCGGGAAAGTTGGCGCGGCTCGGCCGACCGTCGCCGGAGAGCGAGAGAGAGAGAGAGATAGATAGACAGACGGACAGATAGACGGAGAGAGGCAGATAGAAGGACAGAGCGGCAAGGGAAGAGTGTACGTCTAGACAGTGAGTTAAGTTGTAGAAGAAGGAGTTGGTAGTAGAGAGTAGAAGACGTTTTAGAGAACAGTGGAGTTAGATAATAATAGTTGCGTTGCTGTCGTTGAATTCAAGCGTTTGTCGTTGTTTGATCCATTGTTGTGTGATTTGCGTTGTTATGAAGAAAGAAGAAAATACATTGAAAGAGAGCTTCGTTGTAATTGAACAAGTTAAGAACTTTAGAAACTTATACACTAGCTTTAGATACCGAAGTACAGTGTCTAGGTTAGGCGTAGGCTGCGCTACTTGAACTGTAGAAAAGGAAGAAAACTTTGAAGGTCAATTGGAGGTTGACATTTTGGTGACAGCGGTGGGATACTGAATTCAAGCCGGTGGGATACTGAATTCAAGCCGGTGGGATACTGAATTCAAGCAAAGGACGTTGGGATAGCGAACTCATTTGGAGGAATATTTTCAATTGGAGGAATATTTTCATTTGGAGGAATATTTTCATTTGGAGGAATATTTTCAATTGGAGGAATATTTTCAATTGGAGGAATATTTTCAATCGGAGGAATATTTTCATTTGGAGGAATATTTTCGATTGGAGACGCATTTCGGAGTCTGGTGAGAAGATACAACGGGCATACGAACGACATTACGACAACGCAACGCCAGAGAGAGGTATACAAAACTTGCTTGTCTACCCAAGGAGCCATAAGAATTAAAGTCAGCCAATCACAGATATTCATAGCCACTCCCTTGATTTCTTCACGGTAATCACTGAAGTAAAGAAGTAAGATGGAGAAACTTACAGAACAAAAGCAAGCCAGTATAAAGAAGATGTCTTCTGATCGATTAATAAAGTTATTAATTGAAGAGGGTCTAGACGTGGAAGAAGTCGAAGAGATGTCTAGAGAAAATTTGATGAGAGCATTAGCAGAGGTTTGGCTTAAAAAGGAAGCTGAAGAGAAAGGTGCTGTGGGTGGCGCTGAGGAGAAACCAATTGAAAAACCACCGGCACCGATGTCTATGGAGGCGTTGATGCAATTTATGATGATGAGGGAGGAGCAACGCAGACAAGAAGAAAAAGCGAAAGAGGAGCAACGCAGACAAGAAGAAAAAGCGAAAGAGGAGCAACGCAGACAAGAAGAAAAAGCGAAAGAGGAGCAACGCAGACAAGAAGAAAAAGAACGGAGACAAGAGGAGAAAGAGAAAGAAGAGCAACGTAGACAAGAAGAAAAAGAACGGAGACAAGAAGAGGAACAACGGAGAAAAGAGGAGAAAGAGAAAGAAGAGCAACGTAGACAAGAAGATAAAGAGAAAGAGGAGAAACGGAGACAGGAGGAGAAAGAACGGATACAAGAGCAGATTGAACGAACAGAAAAGCTTCGACTAGAGGAAAAAGCAAGAGCAGAACAAGCAGAAAGGATGAGACAACAAGAGATAGAGATGCAGAAGCAGCAGTTCCAGCTTCAGCTAGAACAACTGAAAAGAGATCGTGACGAAGCTGAACGAAGAAGAATGGAATTGATGATAGAATACGAGAGAGCAAGGAAAAGTGATGAAGAAATACGAAAACAACAGATGGAAGAGCAAAAGATTCGTGAGGAAGACAAAGAAGCCATGCGTTTGGCAGAATTACAAAGAGCCGAAGAGATTCGACAGGAAGAATTAAAAATGGAGAAAGAAAATTTGGAAAAAGCGGAAAGAGAAAGGGAAGAACAATTAGAATTAGAACAAAAGAAACTCGCTCTTAAGGAAGCTCAGCTCCGAGAAATGGCTATAGAAAAGGAGGAACGCAGAAAACAGTTAGAATTGTTGCAGCAAAAGATAGAACAAGAAGAACTGCGTAGGGTAGAAGATCAAAATAGACTGAGGGAACGAAATGAAGACGAAAGAAGAAGCCGTGAGGAGTCAGAACGAAACAGGATCAGAGAAAGTGAGACAATGGTGTCCAAGATTAAAAGGATAGGTGATGCAATGAAACACGTATTACCTAAGATGCCATATGATATGATGGAGGTGCCATTATATTTTGAGACAGTTGAGAATGCATTCAACAGTTTTACGGTGGAAAAGCAGTTTTGGGTCAAATTGCTGTTGCCACTAATGACGCCAAGAGCAAGAACGGTGTTGAACCGATTGTCTTTCGCTGATCTAGACGATTACGACATAGTGAAAGAACATTTACTGAAAGAATTCAAATTGACAGCGAGAGAATATCGATCACGATTTGGAGATGCGAGGAAAACGGCAGAAGAAACATACACAATGTTTACAGCAAGATTGAAGAATCTGTTGAACTATTATGTCAGAAGTAGGCGAGTGGGCAAAAGCTACGAGAAGTTATTTGATCTGTTGGTGGCGGATAAATTGAAAGAATGTCTACCACCGGGTCCACTACAGTTCGTACTAGCAAAAGAGGGTACTGAATGCTTTGAAGCTAGTAATGTTGCAGAACTCGCAGACGTACACGTGAACAATCGAATTGGTCTAATGTTTCAAGACAAACCGAAATATGAAGCATGGGGAAATAGTTCGAAGCAACCCAGGTGGAATAGTAATAACAAAGAAACAGGAAACCAAGCCAGAAATAACGAAGCAAGGAATGATGGTGCTCCTGGAAGACAGTTTGGTCAAGATAGAAGAGAAGCAACGGGTGACAGACAAATGTACAGTCGAATTCCAGTGATGGGACGTCAAAGAGAAAACAATACAGCGTACAATTACAGGCGGGAGAGCACTGAACAGAGAGGGATTGTTAAGAAACGTTGCCATAATTGTCAGTCAGACCGACATCTGATAAAGGATTGCAAAGCACCACCCAGAATGACAAATCTGAGAAATAGATTTACTCGAAGTGCAGAAAATCTCAGAGTAAATCAGATACAAGTAATGAATGCACCGAATCAGTCTGAAGAACAAGACAACCGCGAAACGGAAGTGAAGTCAGTGATGAAGTGCACGCCTCAATTTGCTATACAGAGAGAAATAGTAAATTCTGCTCCAATTAAAGATACTGGTCGAGAAACAGAAAGCAAAGATGAATGTCAACGTACGAAGAAGTCTTTACTACAGCATGTCAATGTAGAGATACGTGGAAATGATGACAGTTGTCATCCCGTGCAAGTCAGAGCGCTGATTGACTCTGGTACAGAGATTCCAGTAATCAATGAGGAATTGTTGAAAGGAGCGACAGTGGAAGAAATTGGCAGAGTACATTTGCAATGTGTGGCTGGAGAACCCATTCCAGCTAAGTTGGTGAAAATCGAAGTGCGGATGAGTTGTCATAACGAAGGAGGAGATTTGAAAGACAAGGGAGTAAATATCGCGCCATATTTAACCTTGGTGTGTGCCAGCATTCCGGCAGTCTTGTGCAAAGATAACAAAGAAAAGTTCTTGCTGCATCCAGAGATAATCGCAGAACTGAAAGAGGTTCCACCAGTGAGTGTATTACAAGGAGAATTGCAAGTGAATGTGACTACAAGAGCACAGAGTCGGAGAAGAGAAGTGGAAGAAGGAGAAGAAGAAAAGTCAAATGAAAGTTTGCTAGATGAGGACACAGAAAGCGATGATGAACAAAGCGTTCAAGAAGAAGAAGAAGGAATAACATCCGGAAACAATGAAATTGAAGAAGAGATGGTTGCATGTGAACGTGATAATGATGATGATTCGGAGAGTGATGGTGAAATAGACACGAGTATGAGGGATTTGTTTGCCGAAAATACGAGTGATGAAAGACAATTGGCAGACGCAAAGAAATTTGAAGAGCAGCAGAGAAATGACGAGTCACTGAGGTCGTGGTGGAAGATAACTGAAGACAAAGGATCAGAGTTTAGTGTGGTGAATGGGCTGATGTATAAGAAGCATCAAATGTTGGACCAGTTGGTGTATCAGTTGGTGTTGCCGAAGGAAAGAAGAATTCAGGTGATGGAATTGGCACATGAGTCAGTATTTGGCGGACACTTGGGAGAAGAGAAGACAAGGGAACGTATCAAGTTGTCCTTTGTGTGGCCAAGAATGCGTAGAGATGTGGTGAAGTTCTGCAAGTCCTGTGAGAAGTGTCAGTTGAAAGCACGAAGTTTGGTGATGGATCGAGTGCCGATTACACCGATACCAAGAGAGGATGTACCGTTCAGAAGAATGACCATGGACGTCGTAGGACCAATCGAACCGACTTCAGCAGCAGGGCATAAGTATTGTTTGTGCATCGTGGACTCATGTACAAGATGGCCGACAATATTCTTGATGAAGTCATTGACCGCTAAGGCTGTATGCGAAGCTTTGATGAAGCTGTTCATGGATGTGGGAGTTCCGTCAGTAATCACGAGTGATAGAGGAACGAATTTTACAGCCAGTCTAACAAGAGAATTTCTGAAACTGATGGGGTGTTGTCCTCGATTCGATTCGCCAGGACATCCAGAAGCGGCAGGATTGGTGGAGAGATGGAATCAAACGTTCAAGAAAATGATTCATCATGTCGTTGTGGAAAATCCGAGACAGTGGCATAAAATTATTCCATTTACAGTCTGGGCATTGAGAGAAGTGCCTAATGCAACTACAGGAGTGGCACCGTATTTGCTGGTCTATGGAAAGTTGCCGAGAGGGCCACTCACCATCCTTAAAGAAAGCTGGACCAAAGAAATAAATCTACCACCGAACATTGGAGTACAACCGGCAAAGTACCTGAAGAATTTAAGAGCAGACATGGAAAAGGCCTTGACATTCGCCGAGAGCTGTGCTGAAGAAAAGCAAAAACAGTACGCCAGTCAATACAACAAAAGAGCAAAAGATAAAGAATTCGAGCCAGGAGAGAACGTCATCGTGCTGTATCCAACGTCAACCAATAAATTGATCTCCCGATGGCATGGTCCATGCACGGTCTTACAAAGAAGATCCAAATATTCGTATCTGGTGGACATGAACGAAAACGGTCGACGGATTATTCATGCTAACAAGATGAGGAAGTTCATTACGAGAACATTGTCTTGTGGTCTGATCGTGGAAGAGGATGACGAATTTGGATCAGTGGTAGAAATACCGCTGAAGGAAGACTATTCAGAGACAAAACAGAAGTCACTTCAATTGGATTACGAACAAATTGGACATCTGACCAGCGAACAGCAGAAACAATTACTTGATGTACTGAATCGATATGCAGACAGATTTTCAGACCAACCTGGACTATGTACATTAGTAGAACACGAAGTGGTGCTGAGACCAGACTTTCGAGAAAAAGAATTCGTGGCATATCGAATACCATTAATATACCGAGCAGAAGTGGAAAAACAAATACAAGAGATGCTGAAAGAAAACATCATTCAACCATCGTCAAGCAGAATGGCAAGTCCACTTGTCATTGTCAAAAAGAAGAATGGATCCTTGAGATTGGCTTGTGACTACAGGTACATTAACTCTTATACTGAAAATTGCCGATATCCTATGCCAATCGTCAACGATGTCTTGAGCAAAGTTGGAAAATCCAAGTTCATTTCTGTTATGGACTGTCGCAGTGCATATTGGACTTGTCCTGTGAAAAAGAGTGACCAATGGAAGACGGCGTTTGTTACACATAATGGACTGTATGAATTTACGCGTGTTCCTTTTGGAATGATTAACTCTGGACGGACTTTTGTAAAAGCGATAAATATGATCTTGCAACCGATTCATGATTTTACTGAACCTTATGTTGATGACATTGCAGTGCATTCGAATGATTGGGACAGTCATTTAAGACATTTGGAATTATTTTTGAAACAAATAAGACTGCATAATGTAACATTGAACTTGAAGAAATGTGTGTTTGGTAAGAGTGAGGTGAAGTTCATCGGTCACCTCATAGGATCAGGGAAGAAGATGATGAATCCAGACAGGATTGACAGTTTAATTAATTTGAAGAAACCTGAAACCAGGAAGGAAGTGAAGCAAGTCTTAGGATTTTTTGGATTTTACAGACAGTTTATTTGTAATTTTGCTGAAATTGCTAAACCATTGACAGACTTGACCAGCAAAAAAGTACCTGATAACATTGTTTGGACTGATGCACATCAGAAATCTTTTGATTCCCTTAAACAGATTGTCTTATCAAATGTGATTCTATATATGTTTGAGGTTGGGAAACCATTTAATTTGTACTGTGATAGCAGTGATTTTGCTGTGGGAGCTGTACTGTCTCAGGTGGACGAGGAAGGGATTGAACGTCCTGTTTCATTTATCAGTCAGAAGCTGACAGATACTCAGAGGAGGTGGGCGACGATTGAGAAGGAAGCCTATGCAATTATATGGGCTTTAAACAAGTTGAAAGAAATTCTTATTGGTTCTAAAATCAATGTGTTTACAGACCATAATCCTTTAGTTTATTTGACTGAATCAATGTCGAAATCTGCTAAATTAGTCAGATGGTCTTTATCATTACAAAATTTTGACATTCTGTTGAACTATAAGAAAGGTAAATTGAATGTAGTAGCTGATTGTCTGTCTAGATTGTAGTGTAAGATATTTTATGATGTATTATGTTATGGACTATTTTTGCATTGTTTAGTTAAGGTACGTTCGCTAATTTTTATAGATAATTAGCTCTCTTTAAAAGAAAGGAGGGAGGTAATGTGAGCTAATTTTGTATAGTCTATATAGTCAGTTGATGTTTAGGCGTACGACTAGACCAGCTCAAGGTCAGCGTCTAGACAGTTAGGCCTGCAGGTGACAGACTGGCGGGAAAGTTGGCGCGGCTCGGCCGACCGTCGCCGGAGAGCGAGAGAGAGAGAGAGATAGATAGACAGACGGACAGATAGACGGAGAGAGGCAGATAGAAGGACAGAGCGGCAAGGGAAGAGTGTACGTCTAGACAGTGAGTTAAGTTGTAGAAGAAGGAGTTGGTAGTAGAGAGTAGAAGACGTTTTAGAGAACAGTGGAGTTAGATAATAATAGTTGCGTTGCTGTCGTTGAATTCAAGCGTTTGTCGTTGTTTGATCCATTGTTGTGTGATTTGCGTTGTTATGAAGAAAGAAGAAAATACATTGAAAGAGAGCTTCGTTGTAATTGAACAAGTTAAGAACTTTAGAAACTTATACACTAGCTTTAGATACCGAAGTACAGTGTCTAGGTTAGGCGTAGGCTGCGCTACTTGAACTGTAGAAAAGGAAGAAAACTTTGAAGGTCAATTGGAGGTTGACAGTGCTGCTTCTGTTGGTGCTGCTGCTGCTGCTGCTTAGAGAGAACGAAAGTAGCCCAATCCTCCCAGCATGCGCTGCGCGTTTCCTCGTAACGATTCCCGTCATGCAGTGCGGCGACCGCTGTCGGAGGGAATTCGGGTCAAGCAGGTCACGTGACGCTGGCCAGAGAAAACGAGCGGATTAATGAGTCTCTGATTGAACGATGAGACTGGAGTGGAGTCGACGCCGGGGGAAAATGCGCCGTATAAATGTAGCGCAAATGAGGAAGAGGGGAAGGGAGAAGGGGGAGTTGGAGGGCCTAGAGACGTGAGGGAAAGGAAAGAGAGAGAGAAAGAGAGAGAGTGTGTGTGAGAGAGAGAGAGAGAGAGAGAGAGAGAGAGAGAGAGAGAGAGAGAGAGAGAGAGAGACAGAGAGACAGAGAGACAGAGAGACAGAGACAGAGAGAGAGAAGAATTTAAGCAGCTTCTCTCCCTCTGCCTCTCCTCTGCCTCTACTGTTCCTCTCTCTCTCTCTCTCTCTCTCTCTCTCTCTCTCTCTCTCTCTCTCTCTCTCTCTCTCTCTCTCTCTCTCTCTCTCTCTCTCTCTCTCTCTC
>OX457053.1:9503490-9600990 GCA_949752735.1 Lumbricus terrestris | reverse complement strand
CAGAATTTCTGTGAAACTCGAATCGTTGGAGAAAAATTGGAAAAATTAAATGATTCGCAATTAAAACATGCTGACATTTTATTTTAACTCCTGCAATTCAAAAACTGTTTCATAACGATCAAACCAATAATCATCATTGAAAAGTTCATCCAAGGATTGCGGGCAGTATCTAAAGAAGCCACGCCCAAAACTGAGTTAACCGCACCGAAAATGCCACTGTCGTGTTCAATAAACTCTCTGAAACTGTCACATACGTATCAAATGTTCTCTATGCTTTAAACTAAAGCACATGCTGCAAAGTACTCGACATTGCGGTCACATGTGCACCGTAAAACTGACAGGTTTAACAGGTGCTTGCTGATCCAACGGGGTCTTGAAGAGCGCCTTGTGCAGAATGTTTGGATCCAGTTCCACGACCTGTGTTGGCGCCGTCTTATTCAGTCTGAAAACACAATGGAAAACGTTGACAGGAAATTAGACCTACAGCACCGCTAGAGTATTGTACAAGAACATAAATTGAGACAAACCCGTACAAAATTGAAAGACAAAAAACTCATTGAAGGAGAATTTTGCTCTAGTTTGTTGCGTAACAAGTTCGGTCCATGTCGGCTCCATAGACAAAAACAAGTGAAAATTTATTGACTTTATGACCTCAAGAGAATACTCTTGACCTGGCAACACAAAATGATGATTGGATAGAATAGCCTACACGCACTGAGAGAGAGAGAGAGAGACAGACAGACAGACACAGACAGAAAGAGAGTTCAACTTTGCCTATCATGGCTAAAATGACCTGACCTGACACATGGAGCAAGTCCAGTGTTAATTCGCTTACAAGTGCCCCCACTACACGCCATTCAACTTAGCACAGTGATGTCATATCCCAAAGCTATTAACTAAGTACGCTGTACTGATTAACCTTTCAACTACAAGAGTGTATTAAAATGAATGGGAAAATTAGTGCAGTTCTCTGTCACAGGGTTAATGCACCACAGAGAACCGCAGTGCAGCACTACAAGTTACTGTAAAAAATTAAGTAGCAACACTGATCATAAGACATGTCCATGAAGACTCCATGCTAACAAGTCTACACTCTATTCAACTTCTTAAAAACACTGGTAACTAGAAAATGATTGACACAACCAAAGACCATCACAAGCACGCCTGTCAGCTTGATAAAAAAATCATGTGAAACAGGAACATACATGTATTAAAAAGAGCCAATTAAGCAAACAGAGTATCTTGAAGTTTGAATGATTAAGCAATGATTAATGATTAAGCGTCATCTCACTTGAGTGGCTGGTACTGCTGCAGATCAGACAATGGAGTTGTTTGCGCTCTTTTGCCATCTTCCAGCACTAAATTCATAGGAACACCTACACCAGAAATGACATCACTACAAGTTTCCAACAGACAATATCTTGCATTAAGACAAAGAATATAGGAAAGAGCTGTCCACACGTGCATCAATGTTCTCTGACGAGAGGTACTCTGATCGCAAAAATTCTGCAAAGAACTTGTAATAAGATCAATGCAAACTAGACGGCATGCAGTCTGATAAAATTGGTCTTGAAAGACAGAGTTGCTTTGACATAAGTACTGCAAGTACCAAACAAAATCTTCTCCACTAGCCATAATCTCTCCAAACTCTGCATTTGGGTGACCACCCCTCCCCCTTTCTTTGTAGATATCTGTTATGAATTACCAGCAGCAACAGAATCACAAAGTACAATAAAACTACTTAAAATACTTATTCAACTTACCTTATCAGAGTCGACGTCACTTGCAGAGCACATGCTAATCATAATCTTAAAACTGTTTGCTTTCGACTAATTTATCTATGCTAGTTAAGCAAAATATGACAGGGCAGAAGTGAAGACAATAATCCCAGAACGCAGAGTTCTATTTTCACTGATAGCCATGTCCACAGAGCCCACCTACTGAGTCCAGCTGCATAACGATTCATAATGCATAATGCAGCGGCATTCATTCTCAGTGAATGGCCCTAGAGCATGGAAGAGCCAGTTAAGCACAAGCACTCCATCTGGTACACTATGTTTCTTTTGAACTTAATAACCACCTCATCTAACCATGGTTGGACTGGGAGCACATCTGTGTAGTTTACATAGAAGGTGTGTAGATTACATAGGGGTCATTCCGCCTCAATTCAACAAATGGCTCCAGGTCGACCATCTTGGATTTGAATGAAAATTTTTCAGAATGTTTATTATGGTATTAGAGGAAACTATGCCAAATTTTAGATCAAAATCTTAAGTAGTTTTGAAGATATTAATTTTCAAAGACGTCTGGGGTGACCTCGTTTTCGACGTTTTGGGAGTCGCGTCTAAATTTGTAACAACATTCAGAAGCTCATAACTTCATTACTATAGCAGATAATTTTATGAAATTTTCAGGATGTTTAGTCTTTGTGGTTTAGATGACATGCTGAAGAAATGAAAGATCAGTCTTGAAAATTCTGATGTTAGGACCCAACTGAAAATGGCTTAAAAAAAACTTGCGGGTGTCTGACGATCATACTTTGCTGCCCTGGTGTGGCCAAATTCAATTTTTTTTAAAGAATATTTTAACAACTTGTGATACTAATGTACTTTCTCTGCAAAAATATGCAAAAAGTTTGAATTTCTGATGCATGCCTACTACCATATGGCTTTCCAAATTTGGAAAATTCCATTCCGAAGACCATTTTCAAGGTCAAAGATCATCATGTTTGTTAGGTCATGGAGCAATAAAATTTACATCATTGGAAAGAGCAGCTCAGATACTCTAAGTGCACCAAAATTTGTGATGGAGTCTCTTCTTGTTCGTGCAATATGTTTTTTTCAATTGTGGCAGTTTTCTGCATTCGCGAGTTTATAATGGAGTCAATATCAGGGCATTATATTGTGAAATAATATCTGTAATAAGTCAATTTTTTCAGATTTCAGTCTCCTCATCTTCCTCAGGTCTTGAAGTTATTAGGTGGATGTCTAACTTGATGAGTCACTATCATATGAAAGATATATCTAAGAGATACACATGCCCGAAAAAATGTAAATTGGCATTTGTGCAACATTTACAAATTTATAAATTTAAAATCACAAGAACTACCACCCAGATTCTTGCATATTTGGAAAGAACACAAAAAAACTGATTGGATGAAAAAAATATCAGCCCACTGGTTAATTTCCTAGCCGTGATATGACAGTCCAAACTTGCTGGATCAGGACGTTTCTCGTGAATGATGTAATATGGCATTTGTACAAGATATGCAGATTTATTAATTGAAAATCACAAGGACTACCACCCATATTCTTGCATATTTGGAAAGAGCACAAAAAACTGATTAGATGAAAAAAATATCAGCCCACTGGTTAATTTCCTAGCCGTGATATGACAGTCCAAACTTGCTGGATCAGGACGTTTCTCGTGAATGATGTAATATGGCATTTGTACAAGATATGCAGATTTATTAATTGAAAATCACAAGGACTACCACCCATATTCTTGCATATTTGGAAAGAGCACAAAAAACTGATTAGATGAAAAAAATATCAGCCCACTGGTTAACTTCCTAGCCGTGATATGACAGTCCAAACTTGATGGATCGTGCCGTTTTTCGTGATTAGTTTTGTGCCACTTGAATTAAAAGCTAATCACGAGAAAACGGCACGATCCAGCAAGTTTGGACTGTCATATCACGGCTAGGAAATTAACCAGTGGGCTGATATTTTTTTCATCTAATCAGTTTTTTGTGTTCTTTCCAAATATGCAAGAATCTGGGTGGTAGTCCTTGTGATTTTAAATTTATAAATTTGTAAATGTTGCACAAATGCCAATTTACATTTTTTCGGGCATGTGTATCTCTTAGATATATCTTTCATATGATAGTGACTCATCAAGTTAGACATCCACTTAATAACTTCAAGACCTGAGGAAGATGAGGAGACTGAAATCTGAAAAAATTGACTTATTACAGACATTATTTCACAATATAATGCCCTGATATTGACTCCATTATAAACTCGCGAATGCAGAAAACTGCCACAATTGAAAAAAACATATTGCACGAACAAGAAGAGACTCCATCACAAATTTTGGTGCACTTAGAGTATCTGAGCTGCTCTTTCCAATGATGTAAATTTTATTGCTCCATGACCTAACAAACATGATGATCTTTGACCTTGAAAATGGTCTTCGGAATGGAATTTTCCAAATTTGGAAGGTCATATGGTAGTAGGCATGCATCAGAAATTCAAACATTTTGCATATTTTTGTAGAGAAAGTACATTAGTATCACAGGTTGTTAAAATATTCTTTTAAAAAAAAATCAATTTGGCCAGACCAGGGCAGCAAAGTATGATCGTCAGACATCCGCAAGTTTTTTAAAACCATTTTCAGTTGGGTCCTAACATCAGAATTTTCAAGACTGATCTTTCATTTCTTCAGCATGTCATCTAAACCAGAAAGACTAAACATCCTGAAAATTTCATAAAATTATCTGCTATAGTAATGAAGTTATGAGCTTCTGAGCGTTGTTACAAATTTAGGCGCGACTCCCAAAACGTCGAAAACAAGGTCACCCCAGACGTCTTTGAAAATTAATATCTTCAAAACTACTTAAGATTTTGATCTAAAATTTGGCATAGTTTCCTCTAATACCATAATAAATATTCTGAAAAATTTTCAGTAAAATCCGAGATGGTCGACCTGGAACTTTCTGAAAAATTTGTTGATTTGACATGGAATGACCCATAGGTGTGTACTGTGTATATAAAAACTCAATAACATTTAGTAATAATAACAACAGTAATAAAGGTAAGTTTTTCCTATCTCATTATCTCATAAACGACGATTGTTTTGGGAGCAAAAAAACAAAAACAAAACATGTACAGATAAACTGTTCGGACTACTTTTACCGACCGTCAAGTTCCCTCATGTGGTATTTCGCCACTGCTGCCACTGCGTCGTCCCGATTGACGTAGACCACCTCAGCGTGTCCCACCTTCACAAGGCGTGCCCGCTTTAAGGCTCCCACCGCACCAAACAACTCCTAGAAGATTTAGAAAGCATTACTTCGTATAACCAAATTGTTTAATTTAGACCAATTTACACAGCAACAAACAATGCCGTCCGTTTTAAAAGATGCCATGATGCAAACGACGTAGCAAGTACACACCTTGTCACCCTGTGTCGTCAGTTCGAGGAACTCTAGTGAACGTCATGACCAGCCTTCCCCACTCCGTTAGCAAGTACACACAGATATCTTTGACAGCCACATTAAGAGCTGACTGATATCAACATCATTTTCTAACGATTGATAAAAATTGGATCCATGTTTAAGGCCACCATCTACAAGTTTCAGTGTGCAATGAAATGAAAGCTCTTGATGAAGAAACATGTATGCAAGCACTAAGGAAAGCCTACAAGTGACTGGAGAAAAAGTCCAGTGGCTAACATGCTGGACCGTCATGATATGAACAGTTGTGGATCAAATCCCCAGGAGGGTAATTTTTTCTTACTACCACCTCTGCCACATTGTGAACTCAGCTATGCCTAGCACACTGCCTGAACGCAGTCAGTGTGAATATGTGCTCTGCGAAAAAGGTTGGCCATATGCCCTCATTGCAGCTCAAAAGCTAAGGTTAAGAAAAATGAAGTTGAAAGTTACACTAAATATATACTGCAAAAAGCAGTATGAACAGTCAAGTAAGGGAGCGCTTGGTGATTGTTGAGGCTATGCCATTAGGGGCGAAGGTTCATACTGAAGAACCTACTAGGGCGATACGCGAGGCGGACAGGTTCACCATGAACCCCGAATGGTTGGCCAACGCAGGCGGCAGGTGTTGGAAGGACACCTCAGGGCAAACGAGGTCAACAAAGACTCACTGGCGTCCTTACCCTGTAAGGAGAGAACTGGTCATCACTCATCACCTGACAAAGCGGCCAAGAAACCCTAAATGAAGATGAAGCTAAAAAGAAATGTGGGCAACGACTTGTTAATGGGGCTCTTCGCATAAGCGAAACTTCATAAGGACCTCATCATCAAGAAACTGATGGAAGAAAAGAAAGAAGAACTGCAAAAAGCAATGCTTCTGACAAGGTCATTCTTAGTCAGCACTAATGTTTCTTCATTTACTCAGATTATATAAATCTTGCTCAGGAGAAACAGTTATCAATAACCAAGTATTGAAAATAAACACATCAAATGCAATATTCACCGTGATATCTTCATGTGACACATTGGGATGTAGATTCAAGACCTGGATACGAAATCCTTGCAGCGGACTGGCCAGTTCCATCTCAGGCTGCTGCAACAGATTCAATGAACTGCTCTGTAAGCAAAATATCAAATGAATTGTGATGCAATTTCTTACATGTATTTGGTAAGACTATGATTATAATATTATGTCTGAAAGTAACAACGAGATAATTATCGTGATATCACAGATAGTACAACTGCAACAATTCAACTTGGAACATCTGCAAAAACGATCTCTCAGGCTCTAAGAAACAATACAAAGTGCTTTGTCATTCTGGAGTTGCTCAGTCATCCTCTCCAGTCAATAAAGTCTGTGTAAATGTGACACAGAATGGAACAGCGTTAAACTTCTGCTCACATTATTATCATTATCCCAACATTATGGGCCAGTTACTTCACACATCACAGATTCATCCAAATCTTACAAAGCTATCTAAACTACTATCATTCCTATTATTATTATTATTCATTTATTAAATACCACTGCCTAATCATCGAGCATCAATAAACGGCAGCGAGTAGCTGTGAGCAAAGGACTTGCTCAGTAGCCATCTCAGCAAGGAGGCAGCTTGAACCAATGATCCCGTACTTTCCACATTTCAAGATGAATGCTCTACACAATTGGCCACCGTTTCCAAGAAATTAATAAGAGTTTATAACAAAAACCAATTTACCCCATTTTCAACAAATAACTGTTCGCAATATATATCAAACCAATACCTTAGCTGCAGCAACAGCAGCAGCAGTTGTAAGTCTTGGCTGAGTGGAAACAGGTGTCAGTGGTTGGTTGACGACCTTGACTGGCGGCTGAGATACGACCGTCTGAATCGGTTGCTGCTCGATTACTTTCCCAAACGCAATTCTCGAACTCATCGGGAGACCGGGGACATTCTGACCGAAAAGAACAACAAAGCAAAACATGACATACGCCACACAAATATCACATGCTCCTTTCACTCAATTATGCATGGTTTATGCATGATGCTAGTGCTGCCGAAGTACTTACATTTGGGTGTGATGTTGTAATGGATTGTTGCACCAGTGGTGCAGCTTCAGTACACTTGCAGCAGCTCCTATTAGGGCCCCCAGAAATTCGCGATCTTGCGCAGCGCAAATTTTGCGCAAATTTTCAGGTTTAGCGCAAGAGCGCAAAAATTGGCAATCCGCGCGAATTTTGCGCAAATTTTGACAAAATCTTGCTAATTTATCTAAATTGGGCTTTGATTGACTTAAAATCACCGCGGCCCATGCCAGTTCAACATAGCAATGACGACCGATGTGCAATAATCAAAATGGCGGCCGCCGAATGGGATGAAATTATAGATGAATTTTTAGTTAAAGATCGATATATTTGGTAGTAACGCACAAACTTAAAGTATAAAAAATTCCAGAACTTCACGGCCACACAATAACATGTGTTAGACGAAGTTTCTCAAAGCGGTCACACAGCAGCGTCGCGTGCTGTCGCGGCTTAAAGCAGAACGAACGCATTTAATCTATAGGCGTCAGGCGTGCACACAAAGACGGAAGGCTAGTACTCAGCACGTTGTGTAACTTGGTGATTCATTATAATATAGGCATATATAATACTATTTTAAAGTTACATTTGTAATGAGCGTAGGCTAGATTTCGGTGGGCGTAAATTTTGCAAAATTAAAATTATTTGCGTTCGTCTGAATACATTAATCTTATGGTTATTGAAACTTTATAACTGTATTTTTGGCTTGATTGTCTAATTTCTAGAGTGCCAAAGCTTTTCACTAAATAACAAAAACACTGTTAGATACTTTGGTACACTGATATTGAATGAAAAAATAACGAACATTTTGATTTTTTAACTTGCGCAAAATTCGCGCAAATTTATCGTTTTTGGTGCGCAATTTTTTCAATTTTTTGGCGCAAATTTCTGGGGGCCCTATCCTATATACAGTGTATTTAGTTATACTAACTTGTGCTCCATAGAGTAGTCCAAGGAGAAGTGAAGAGCAGTTCCTTTATATGCTGGTAATGAGACAGCCAGGAGTTTGAAGCGTAAAGAGCAATTTCAGTTTCCAAACTTTCACATATATGAGGACACGAGTCCTCTCCCTTGTCATCATGTCTTCCCACCAACAGCGCATACAGTCAGTGTATGGTCCAAGATGGATTAAAAATGCACTTTGAAGTGCAAATTATTAAAAACATTTGGCAAATTTCATACTAAAAATATCAACATATCAATATACAGACACTATTCCGCCTGCTTTGTCTCCAATACAAATTGTATTGTGTCTACAAATTTATAAAGTACCTCTCACAGTCCACACCAATCAGGGGTGCTCCCAGTGTGAAAGAAAAAAAAGGGTTTGAGACAGTGGAAAGATGTGCTTGTGGTTCCAGATAACAGCGAAGAACGTGTCAATGAAGAGAGCTGATCCCAAGAGGCAGGACCAAAGAAGGCAAAAGCTCAAGTTTTTAACCAAAGCCGTTCTTGCTCGCGGGACAAGATCACATCAGTCAAATGCAAGAAATGAGAAATCATGTTGCAGAAAGGAGTCAAAATGACACACCGTGCACTTTGCACATGTATCTTTGAGGAAAATCGTGCACTTCTCGCAAAATAAAAATGCAAATGACGGCATGAAGGCATTCGTATATTTGGAAGAGTCCTGACCATCTGCTGGTGCGTTGCTAAGCTGAAGCTCACCTGCTGGAAAGATTTCTGTGTTGATACGATACATGATGCGCGTTGATCATTCTTCATTGTAATCAGTAATTTCGCATTGTTCTGTAAGATCTGTGTGTTGGGCATTTGGGGTTCCCCTGAATTCCCCTAAAAATGAAACCGAAAGTACAGCGACAAACATTATACAGATAAACAATTACATTGTCTGTCCAAAAGTTTCTATTCACATTGTACATGACTAGGCTACAAGATGCAACATTTAAATGGAGCAACAAATGAAAGAAACCGCAGTGAATCTGCGAGTCATAGAACTTAACCAGGCACATTCCTAGCATGCTTAGTATCACTATAGTTGATGTCAATGTCAACTCAAGCTTCATGCACGATGCTAGTGCAACAGAAGTTATTACATTCAGGTGTGATGTCGTCATGGATTATTGCACTGGTCAGTGGCAGCTTCAACAGATTGCAACAGCTCATATACAGCGTATTTAGTTATATTAAGTTGTACTCTACAAATCTTCGTATAATAATAATAATAATAATAATAATGACAGCAAAAATAATAATACTAATAATAATCTACAGTTTACACCTCAAAACTTGCAACAGCTCACTGAGCTCATATTTAGTTACATTAACTTGGACTCTATAAATCCATAGGCGGAGACCTGGGCCGAGAATTGGGGGGACGGAAAGACGCGAAATCTTCCGAAAAATTTCTGACGACCGGCGAAATCTGGAAAAAATAATTCTTGTCGCCGCCAAAAAAGTTGATGACCTTTTTTTTAGTCATCCGTAAGTCTTGGCGCTCAAACATTGGGGGGGACAAATGCATGGGCCGTCCCCCCCAACACTTTTTTTGGGGGGACCGTCCCCCCCTGTCCTCCCTAGGTCTCCGCCCATGTATAAATCTACATACATTCACATAATAACACTAATAATAAATAATAATAACAATAGATAAAAATTACACCTGAAAACTTTGTTCTATAAATCTACATACATTCATATAATAACAATAATAATAATAATAATAACAAAAGATAAAAATTACATCTCAAAACTCACCATCAGTTGCTGCGGACCAGGCATGTGCGGAGTAGAATAATTTACAGTCTTAACTATGTTTCCACCAAAACTCATAACTCCCTGCTGGTTAGCACCGAGTGGAGTAGCCATTGGAGCACCACCCCACGCAAACGGTTGCTTGGTCTCCAGCGGAGCAAACAAACTTACAGGACTGTGCTGGACGGGCGGCGGAAACAACGGCGGAACCGGAAATCCTCGCTTAGCCTCGATCTTCTGCCGAACGTCAAACAGACTCGGAACACCATCTTTCTCCAGCTTTTTGTTGACTATCCTCTGACGCGCGTCCGCAAACTTTGTCCTAGCGAGTATCTTCTGCCGAGCGTCTGAAACCCCGCTTTGTGGCCCTGGAATCAAACTCGGCACCGGTGTCCCGCCGATTCTTGGTGCTGAGCGTACGCTTGCTGCTGGTGCGCCGCCAAGTCGAGACGCTATGCCTACTTTATGAGGCAAGGTGCCAAAGTTTTTTGCGGTCGGGGTTGAAAGCCATTGTCGTGCCTCGAATCGCTGGGCCGGTTTTGCTGACAAAGGTGCAGTAATTGGTTTTTTCACGAAGGGTTTCTTTCCATTTGGTGACGTTATCTTTATTCTTGTACCAGAGGCGTTAGTTGTACTTCCAGGAGGAGTCCTAGATAACAAGGCACGGTCACATTAAAAGAGAATTTACAACAGGAAGGTAGTTATATGGTAGCACCAAAACAGAATTTACACCAGGTAGGCTGTTATTCGGTCCAGAAAAGCAGACAATTTTTAACGATGAGTCAAAAATACACTCAAGATTATCAGCAACCACTCACTTTACATTCTTTCAATGACACAATTGCACATTCAAATATATATATACACATAAATATTCAAGATATTAAAATTTGGTATATATACCCCCGATACTTCAAAAGTGGTGAAAATGCACAATTCATCGAACACTTAAAACACAAATAGCCTGTCCACCATTTGAATTCTCACATCCAGCAAGTACAAGTCAGCCAATGCTCTAAACACTACATTGGACATCGCCCATAGAAGCTAGATTCGCAGCAATGGCTTTGTTTTAACTTGGAGACTTTGACTTCAGGATGCGGTGAAATTCTTTCTCTGGCATTGAGGTAGTGTGGATTCGACAAGCAAACCTACGGGGAGTAGGGCCGCACACGCAAAGAGATAACCACGCATAATATCGAATAATCATGGATGCATATCAAAGAAAACTAATGCGTCTATTCGGCACAACCCTGGACTGTTCATTTCGTATTTACGTGAGTATTATAGTACGATACAGTACGTATATAGAACGTTTGCCATACATCCTAGGTTACGTGGTACTCTACCTCTTTTTAAAGTTTAAACCAATTCCTTTCTGCTTTATGTAGTCGTCTAATGAGCAGTCGGCCATCTTCTACTCAGACAATCAGATCTATTTTCGTATCCACAATAAAACAATCTGACTAACTTTAGACGTTAATAAGTGAACATTAATTCCAAATTAAAAAATTTCTAGCGGACCGGAAACCGACGATTTTATGAAAGTACTCGAAAAAAATGCATACGTCAAAAGATTATTGATTGAGCGCCAGCATGTATTTTAATAAGTACGAAAGTGTTCTCATAGCAAATCGTGGGTTTTAAAATTTAAGTGGTTCAAACGAATGCAATGCTTTGGTAAACCTAAATCGCTTAATGGCCATTCACTTTAATAATCATCCACGCGTGCATTAAACTGATTATGCCACTTATCATTCATCAGCTTACTTTATTTTCTTCTTATGATTATCATTTATTTTCTGCAAATATTCTGGACTTTTATATATAAAGCGATGAGCATTTTATGTCTAATAAGGAAAGCAGCCTACTTAGGTATTTTTTTATAGTCATGCCTACAAGAATGAGTTGGTGTTCACAGTAGTGGAAATTATGTCAAAATACGCAAGTGGCCAATATATAGCGTTATTAGGAACAGCTTTAAAGGTGTCCAAAAGGGTACTTTAATTTTGGGGGCCCGGTAGAGTAGTGGTTAACACGCTGGCCAAGAGTGCGAGAGGTAGTGAGTTCGAGCCCCCATTGGGCGGATTTGCTTTGTAGGCTGCCATTGGCGCCGTGTAATTACAAAGCTGTCTGTTCAGTTGGTAGTTAAGTTTAATTAAGATTACTGCATAACTTGTAAATGTAAAGCGCAGTGCGTCTTGCAGGCGTTTAATTAAAGAAAAGATATTATTATTATTAGTTTATCTGGAAAAGCCCATGCTTGACTTTTGAAGCTCCAAGTGTTCACCAAGACAGTATTGTGAACTTGGATCATCCGGAAGTCTACCACTCCTGCTCTGAAAAACTTCTGGTCTATTGTCCTCCGTGTATCTTACATAATTTAAACTTTAGTCATCGAGTCGCCTTGCTTGGTAGCCTAATTCAACAAAATTTTCCCAGTGCAATGCAACATCTCCAGTGATAACCTCAAAAGCTTTGGTAAGGTCTTCTCTATTCTTCCTCTGTAAGCTGTGGTTGAGAACTTGAATATCACAATACATATAGTTTTTTTAGAAGTTAAGTCAAGAAAAACTAATTTTCAGGCGGATAAACAAAAACTATTCAATTAAGATCGTTGGCCAGACAAAGCTCCGCCAACTTTTTCATGATAAAAACTGTAAAGAACCAAAGGTGGATGAGAATCATATCTAGGGAATGTAAGTATTAATGCATTTTATTTCCACTTGCAAATGAAAGTGCTGAAGGGAGACTGCACTATGAGACGATTTATGGGACGTTTTAGTAAGACGTTTTAATTTCATTTTATGATGTTTGTCTCTCTTGATGTCACCATGTAACCAGGCTGCGGTGTGTCAACCTGGACGTTTTTCACGAATTAAACGAATATCTATATATTTGGTAACTTTGTACCAGTATCATAACATGTATGTGCACTTGTTATAACGCCTCTTCAAGCTCTCTACTCAGAGGCGCTCCCGATTACAATGCAGACACTGCATCAGAGTTTCACGCTGAGCAATTGTGAGTGAACGAATTGCCCAAGGTCCCAACCCCCTATGCGGCGACTTGAGGTGGATTTGAACCAGCAACCCTCCAGCTGCAAGGCAACAAATATACCCACTACACTGCCGTGCCCCACATATAGGCCTACTAGACTATATTAGGTCCACACTGGGTAGAATCTCTGAAACTGTCTCCCACACAGAATTTTGCAAAGAAATCAACCTAATCAGGGGCTATGTAGTCTTGATAATTATCTGTATAACACAAACTTTCTCATTGTAACAATATTCTAAAATATGTCCATATGCTATGTTGTTACTACAGCCACAGAAATACACAGATAAACAAATAGACACATATGATCTATCATGGACTTAGCATTAATTAATAAAAGAAGAAAAACGTTGTTATTCTTATTATCGTTATTATTATATAAATTTTTAACATGCACAAGATCATACTGAAAATATAAATCTGAAGCGTTGATAGTCATATGTCAGAGGAAGATGCAGTTAGGCATCCATGTGCCTGAAAGCAAAGGGTATGGCCGAGGATCCACATGGTCATTGAATTGGACCCACGAGGGCAATATTATAGATGGAACCCATAACGGCATTAGATGGGACCCACAAGTGCATTTGATGGGACCCACAATCGCATTAGATGGGACCATATGGGCATTAGATGGGACCCATGTGGGCATTAGATGGGACCCACAATCGCATTTGATGGGACCATATCGGCATTAGATGGGACCCAAACGTACATTTGATGGGACCCATGTAGGCATTAGAGGGGACCCACCTGTAATCACATTTGATGGAACCATATTGGCATTAGATGGGACCCACGAGAGCACTAGATGGAACACATGTCCTCAAATGTCGAGCGGATTAGGCTGTCCCATCAATACAGCAAGCAAGAGAAGAGCCACAGTCATCATAATCATCATTAATCATCATTAATCATCGACGAGACTGGTGCTGAAGACTGAGTCCCTTCATCCAGAACTCAAGAACCGCTCGATCCTCTTCTTTCGCACCGATCACGTTCAGCAGCTTCGCATCCTCCTTCAACCGATTGCCTCCGACCTTCGTGTACTTGTACAAGACTTTCGCTTTGCTACGGAGGAACACAACCACAGATTGGAATTTAGAAAAGCAGGATCACGAAACTGTCGCAATTAAAACACACAAAGACCGCTTTGATCATTTCAACTGTCATCAAAGCTTTATATATAGCACCTTCTCATGGAACGACTCGTAAGAGATGCTTCTGCCTAATGCGCCTATGCCACTCAAAATGCCCTGCAAGAAAATTCTCAATGCATTGTACTCGCAGATTCTGACAAGCAAATAATATGGCATGGGTAACTGGTTTCGATATTGACGAGTTATAATTTGATTTAGTGCACTAGACACCATAAATTACTAATTCCTAATAAAAAATAAAACACTGACAGCATCCTATTTCTTGTGCCCACATTAAGAGCATGGCTGGCCACAGCAGACACCAACGACATAGCTTTTATAAGTTAATTAACACTTGTGCAGATCTTAAGCAGAGCAGAAATTGTGATGACGTGCGCAGATTAAATAGTAGGGATGAAAAGAAATTGGAATTTTCCTGTTGTCATATGAATAGAATTACTCAAATTATGTCAATAATATTAAACTTTAATAAATTTTAAATATCGAAAATATTAACAGATCAACTAGTTCAAAACTGACTTGAGCCATTCCTCCTTGAGGCAAGACAGGAACGGCTCAACAAGGCACTCCACTAGGGTCTCACACAACAAAGTCTGCTCCATTTTCTCCAGTACTGTCGGTCCTGGAAGGAAAAACACAATAGCAGTTTCATCAAAGTTTGGCTAGCGAGCAATGCCATGTGTCAAAATGTAACGTAAAACTGAGATTATAATTACCGTATGCAGCATTAGACATTCATGAGAAGCAGAGCCTTTACAGTAAGGTTATGAAGAGGCATATGCAACCAAAAGTGCTGATATCTTGGAAATTAAACATCCAGAGAATATAAACAAAATCTGGATGGCTCTGGCAGAGCAAAAAAAGCCTCGGAAGGCAACGGCATTTAGGCATTGGATCATAGCGGCCAGTTGGCAAATTGTTTAGAAGCAATCATTCGTCATAATACCCTATTGTTTTAGAAACATTCATTCATGTTAATGTCCTATTGTTTTAGAGACATTCATTCATGATAATGTCCTATTGTTTTAGAAGCAGTCATTCACAATAATCTCTTAAGCTCTGATAAAGTTTGATCCTCCTTCACTCCAAGTTGTGTGGGGAAAAAAGGGTAAAAGTTCTAATAGAAACCAGGAATATCCTTATATACTTATCGTTTTAGAAGTAAACTCAAGAAAACAAACCAGTGGTCATGGGGGACAAACAAAAAACATTAAGCCAGGATCGTGGGGCAGCAGCAGGGCTTTTTTAACGTGCAGTTGTACACAAAAAGTGCAGTTCTAAATGGATTTTTTGCAGTTGTAGAAGCACTGCTGTACAGCTAAAACTAGCAAAAAGGTCATTGTTCTCTGATTGGAACTAAATTACCTTGGAGGGTGGGAACGTAAAGAAGGGGTTGTGCAGTTCTAAAAATTCCTTAAAAAGTCCTGGGCAGCAGAATATCCCCGGTACCTTTCTTGGGCAACGCAGTAGACGTCGGCGAGTACAAAAGGCATTGGTATGACTTGAATTCATCAAGACCATGTTCAACGTCTGATGCAAACATCGACCTCGTCATCTCAGGACTTGAGGTGCAGACACGCTCCGGCTGGCTGCCCTCCGATGATTTTTCACTTATCTGCAGCACAATGCTCGGAGGGAGGTCGTCCGGAAGTGGAACATCCAGCGACATTCCGACAAAGTTGCACCTCTTCCAGTCGTGGTAATTCTTTGTGTAGTAGACCACGTGGCAGCAACCCTTCGGTAGAAATATCTGGAAACATAACGCATGGTAATTCTTAGATCTCTGTGTCTGTGCAAAGTTTTTCTAGCTCCTGTTTGGTCAAATATTTCTTTTGATTAGGGAATGTAATCCCGTGATCCAAGATCCCGGATTCTTTTGCAATACTGGGATTGACAACACTGAATCCAACATTTCGGGATTAAAAAATTCCGATTTTTAAGATTATATTAAAATTACATGACCCATTGCGCAATTCTTCATTTGTCAATAGACTTTTTCTGTTCCTGCCTCATTCTATAAGTTGTATTCAATCACTTATTCATTCATTACACAAATCTATTCCTGTCTCAAACAAGTAAGAACTCTAATGTGAGAAACAATCCTTCCTTCTTTAACAATAAAGATACTTTTAAAAAATCAGTAATACTGAAGATACAGATAACAAATGACCATAAAGCTAACTTGCACACACACTTCTCATTATAAAATTTGCAATTCAAGTTCACTTAATTTGGATATCCTACAGCAGATTAGTGGCTATAAAATCTTAACCTCCACATTCAAAGTATTGGTAAGTTATGTTTCTGAGTAATAACAAATATTTCCTTGCACTGATTGGAACTCACTTTGAGACAGTCGATTGCAGAGTGCACAAGTTTGCGGCTTCGTGATCGAACGATAACCTGATGACCGATAACAACGTGATGAACGAGCTCGTGAAATGGACCATAGCCAAGAACCTGAAATTTTAGAATAACAGTGAACAAGATGCTAAAGTTTTATGAAACTCAAGACTACAAAGAGAAGTTATACAATCGGATTCTAGTCTTGTAAATTTCGAATGCACTGCGACGAAAATGTTCTTGGGTAAATTATAAAACCTAAATGTATTATATTAATTAGCAAGCTGTGTTTACTATGAACTGGCATCTTCATCTGGAAATAATCCACTTGGCATCATGAAATGATTAAGAAAATTAATTGAACGAGCTGTATAATTAATCGATTGACAAATCTTCAATTAAAAACCTTGAGCAATTTGCGCGGATGTGTGAAAGTGGCGGAAGGTTTGTCCATCTCTTCGCTGTCGCTGTGCGGCGCCGACGACGGACATTCCTTGCGAACATCGTCACGAAAAAACAGCTTCACAAAACCCTCTTCTGTTTCTGTTGACACATAATATGAAAAACGAAAGGCAAAATATCACTCAGAGCCGAGGGTAGAAACAGCAACTGTCAGACTTAGGATAAATGCATGTCAGAATTGTATGCACAGACATACGTAAATTATTAATAAAGTAAATATAATTTAATACAATCGTAAAGATTCAAATCATGCTAAACAGATTCATTTAAGTAACATTATCATGAAAGATCAGGGGCGGATCCGGGGGGGGGGGGGGAGAATCCGGCCATGGACCCCCATTCAGAAATTTACACATTTCTCACCAGCTATACTGGTGGGAAAAATGAACGTGGCCCCTCCCATGAGAGATTCGTAGGGCCCCCCCATGAGGTTCATAACTTCATACAGACTTTCAACAATACAGTGGGAAAAGGTGACAGAGAAGGCAGAACGTAAAAGGGAGAAAAAGTAGCGTATGTCTAAAAAAAGGTCATCAGGTATTTTGACGGGGAAAAGGGTATTTTTTTGGGAAATGTTATCTTTTTGCCGGAGATTTTGACCAAACGACTAAAAAAGGTTGTCAACTATTCTGGCGGACAAAATGGTAACTTTTTCTGACATTTCGACCAAATGACTAACAAAAGGCATAAGATTTGACAGCAAAGAGAAATTTTTCAGACCCAAGATTTTATGGCCAAACACACAAAAAAGTTCAGACCCAAGACCGAAAATTTTAATCTAATCCATTAAAGCAACTTCAAATGACTTCGTTCAGTTTCTAATTATTGATATTTATATATCTGGAGACTTACTACATTGCTTTTTAAATACATCACAAAAACACAACCAGTGCCAAACTAAATGATGTTAAATGTCATTAAGAAAGAACATCATTAGCAAGTAAAACGATGCACACAAAAAAAGAGAAGATTCACCAACGAGCAAAACCTAGAGACACAGAGTATTTTATCGTGCGGTATATGACCATTTGCAAATGCCTCTCGACCCCTAGAAAAAGGCAGAAATTGAGGTGAGAGAAAGATTCATGAGGAAAGACAACCAGAGAGAAACGAGAAACAAAAGGACTCCAGAACAAACCTTCCTGCTTTTCCATGTCAACCACCGATTCCTCCGTCGGTGGTCCCTCCACCATCCGCTCTATCAACCGGTTGCTACCGGCCTTTAGAAGCCACGTGAACGCCTTGTGAAGCCACTGGAAGATGTGCTTATCGCCAGTCAAGTCTTTCAGCGATCTGGGCGGTTTCGAGCTAGATCGGGTAAACCTCTGCCTCTGATGATTCCCGAAAGGCACGGGTCTCTGTTCCCTTATGGGGAGAGACTCCTTGCAGTAAATCACATCCGCCTTTGCCTTGAGGTGATCGATGATGTGACGCATGTGTTTCGTAAGGAACGGCCAGGAATTCAGCAGAAATATCTTGTCGGTCATGACGACAATTATGCTGTAGTTGCGCTGAAACCCGCGCGAATAGTTATTGTCTTTCAGGAAGAAGTTCTGGCTTAAGACGTGAATGCCTTGGTCGTCGCCGAAGAAGATCGGACAATCACGCCCAGTGCAGACCTTAAAAACAAGCAACACAATAAGGAAAATACAAGCAATTGAAACTGTTCTATTCGGCCGTGCTCGAGTCGGGAGCACCACTGAGTAGTTTCCTTGAAGAGGTGCTATATAAATACTTGAATGAAGAAATGAATGAAAAGCTATAGACTATTTCTGGAAACCAAACATGTGCCAATAACTTGTAAAAATCAGCAAAAATAATGAACACTCAGACAATCAACTTTTAAAATTTAAATGGGAAAATGCAGAATTTTGGTCAATCTGGCTACTGTATTCTCAAGGCGAAGTTCAAGATTCATTTGAAATTTTTGCGAGAAAATCCGTGTCTCAACTGAGCAGCACAAGGCATTCTCTGATTGCTGTGTTTTTTTAAAATTAAATATATGTAAGTGTAGGTGTTTGTGCAGCTTGTGTGTGTGTGTGTATGTTCAATTATACACGTGTCTCTTGTTTGAATGCACACATGTATGTATGTATCTGGACTTGCATGGAAATGCATTGTAAGAATACCACAAAAGCGCAATAAACATGGATGTCTAAGGTATTATTAACAGCCATGCATCCACATGGCAATTGTACCTTCTCCTACTCTCTGTCTCTTCAGAGGCTCAATAGCATCATTCAGTTTTCCACTGACTAGTGGTTCCTCTGCATAAAAAGGAGGCATTCGAGAGTAGACATAATTATTATGATAACATAGCAGTTCATTTTCAAGAGAGGAGACTGCTGATAATTTACAGTCCAAGAAGGTTATAGTTAGAATGTTGTAGTACTCATATTATAATATGACAGTTAATTGTTGTTAAGATGTATTTACACCAGAATGTGGCTATTGTTATTGTTGTTAAGACGTATTTACACCAGAATGCGGATATTGTTATCGTTGTTAAGATGTATTTACACCAGAATGCGGATATTGTCACTGTTGTTAAGACGCATTTACACCAGAATGCGGATATTGTTATTGTTGTTAAGACGTATTTACACCAGAATGCGGATATTGTTATTGTTGTTAAGACGTATTTACACCAGAATGCGGATATTGTTATTAAGACGTATTTACACCAGAATGTGGATACTGTCATTGTTTCCAACGAACGAAATCTTAGTCTCTTTCAAAACTGGCAATCAAGACAAAACATAGTAAAACCCAATTGGGTAACGAAGTCACAAGACCATTGCTTACTTCTCCGCTGAGACTGCGCACACAGGCTTGGCGAATGATGCAGTAGACTTCGGGTTGATGCGGGTACTGGCTGCTGATGTAGCTCACCTGTGACTCCTCGTCGTTGCTGATAAAACCTGAGTGACCAGTCTCGAATGACCTGCATGCCTATGACCAATATGAAACAATACGATTAAAAATATGGTTTGTCATAATCATGCAATGTTGCACCAGATTATATATATCCGATGCAATGTAACATAGTAAATGTATGTACGCGCACCTGTTATAGTGCCCATTTAAGATTGCTACTCAGAGGCGCTCCCAACTACAGCACAGACACTGAATCGAAGTGTCACGCCGAGGCACTGCGCAATTGCGAGTTAAGAACTTGCCCAAGGTCAATGCATTGTAAACGGAATGCAAAGTAATGTACTAAATGATTATGACAAATGCAATGTTATGTAATAATGCAATGTAACATAAAAGACTAAATAAATGATTATGACAAATGCAATGTAACGCAATAAATTCAATGTAACGTAATAGATTAAATGTAACATCATATGGGGACAGACGAAAATTTTATACAATGGACACAAATGGACAGTCGGCTGGACGTAGGAAGGGAGAGATGATAGAGGTAAGTAGGTGGACGAACGCCTGGAGGGGTGAATAGAGGGAGGGACACTGAACAGGCAGAGTAGAAGATTAACGTGGAAAAAATAGTATTTTAACTGTCTTAAGATGGGAAAAACAATTAGTGTCATCTTTATAAAGGAGCTTAACATAGTGCGAGCTGGGGCGCAGGTCATAAGGGCGCTGAACTACGGGAACTACTATGAACATACGAACTACCAACATCTTGCTAATTATATACAGCACATATCACGAAAATCATAAAGGTGACATTACTTCATAGAGATATAACAGATCCGAAAGCTGAAATTTAATGTAGATTAGAATCTGCATGAGTGGCCACTTCTGGCTAAAATATGCTGCACATCAGGCAATGTTTACATTACAATACGAAGAAATAACTAAAACTGAGCAATCAATTGAATAAAATATTTTAGAGATGAAAAAGATCACTCCAGTCAGACCTCACAAAGTGCAGGAATTTTTGGTTTATCTACAGCTGGACTGGCAGGGTCAGAGATCGAGTCTGTGGTGTTCGAGGACGTAGTGTAGTCCGTTGAGCAGTACCAGCTACTTGGACCAGAGTCAGGACCATCCCGCGAGTCCGCATCGCTACTCTCTGTTTCGTGTTCCGGCTCGGCGAACGCCCGAGTGCAGAAGAGAACGGCTGGACCATGAATCTCACAGAAGTGACACAGTGCTACAACTGCATTCATACCTGCAAAAGAAACAGTACAGCGTACAGTAACTGCATTAATAAATTTATGTAGCACCACTTCAAGAGAGACTCTTCAGCGACGCTCATGACAAGATGGCACTAAATCATGATCGCAGATAATGGTTTCAACATCATTGTTTGCGGAAAGAGGGGAAAAGATCAGAAGTTCATTACGGAGATTCTAGAAAGACGAACTGACCTCAGTATAGCTTTTATGCAGCACTGTGGAAGTTCAAGTCTCAGGTGGTCGTGATGTTGAGATGTCTACAGTACCCAAAAATGTGAAATCACAGGAACCAGCTTATTTAAGATAAGAGTCAGTTTTTTTGCAGTGTGGACTCAATGATGTGAAGTCATTGGTGGATATGACCTAGGATGGAGTGCACACCAGGCCATGGACTGTTTATAACAATGGATAATGCTGGAAAAGTCAACATTCAATGCTGCATTGTTCTTATATAATTATCATGTTAACCATATGGTATGTTAGGTTAATAGCTTTAAGGGATACAACACCACTTTGTGTCAAGCAGAATGGCACATGAGCAGGGACCATGTAAATTTGTTCAGATAATGTTTGGTGTTGTTTGTACAATATTAGTCAGAAGGGTTGGCAGAAGAAAGTCCAAGACCGTTTGACATGGGCTGAAAGGGGTAAAATAGCTCTTCTTGAAGACGGGACAAAGCTACTAGATCATAGCATTATGACAGAACCATATGGACACTGGAGAGGAACTGGAGAGGATTGCCGTAGGGCTTGAACTAATAGAAATTCTCTTGATCATTAATTCCTCTAATTCACAGTTCGAAGAATCGTAAACAAAGTTGAGACAACAGGTCAAACCTTTAACAACGTAAAACTGTCACAACGATAAAGCGATTTAGCGGGTCGTGTCACGAATTATACTTAACAATAATAATACAATTAACTAAGACTTAACGTATCGAAACTTGAAGCTTTCGACAACTAAGTTTGAATGTTTTGATGGTCATTATAAGCACGCACGTGATAAACAATCACGACCACACCAGTTCGCTGATCACGTGGGGCTGAGAAACAGAGACAAGCAGAGATACACAGCAAGAGGCAAAGATACAAATAGACGGAGACAAAAGAACAACGACCTCATATAATATTACAAAAGAACGAAAGACAAACCAATTGAAAGACGGGAGTAGGAGGGACCTTCACCTTGTCTTGCTTGTCTATTTGCAAGAAAATAAGTAAGTATACGGAAGTTAATTTAATGTTGCAGAGAAATAATTTCGTTCATTCAAGACAATAAGTTGACAGAAGGAAATGAAAAGTGGACTAAACTAACTGTTTCTGCTATAACTATTATCGTGGGCTTGAAAATCTTGAAAAAGTCCGTCATCATAAATAAAAATTCGCGCGCCTGGAAAGTGGAACCAAGGACTCTGAGTTTAAATGAATTTGAAATAGACGGGAGTCGGATTGAGTCTGTGTGTGGTGGATTTTGCTTTGACGCATTCATTAAGCACACAGGTCCGCGATCTGCTGAACATCTCCCATGACTCTGACGCCACAACCATTGCGCCCATTAAATGAATTTTATTAGGCCTAATCAAACATAAGTCTATGGCACCGAGAAATTGAGTGAACGACCGTCGTTTCTGCTATCCTCAGTGACCCCAAGCATCTCCTGGCTTGGTCTGCTGCCAGAACGAGAAACTGGATACGCCCCTATGACTTGCTCATATAATCTGCAGACAGGTCTACCACACTGTGATTCGTTCATTGGAAAGGGATTTCATCGCCAGCATGCTGTATAAATGACTTTTAGATGCCAATATTTTAGTCATTTAATTCAACTTGTTATTTCATATGTGCCTTTTAATACCAATTATTACTTTGATGTATTTATTTTTAACGATGTTTTATGTCCCGGCCATTGGCATTTACAAGAGGAGTAATAACGAAAATACTGTTTAGTTACGTCTAGAAGCTGAATTAAGTATGACACAACTTATTTATATTTATCCGTGATTTTTTTATTTATGATTTACGAGTTTTGCATGATTTTCATCATTCATTTATAAAATGGCAAAGATAGAACTCTCAAGTGAATTTTAAAAAAGCATCAATAGGAGCACGTATACTCGTATAGCTCCTGGGAGTCCACTCAAGACCACTGGGCCCACCACAGAAAAGACTTGAATCTGCATAGTTGCAGATCATGAAAATGAAACAAAGAGCAACTGAGGATATCCGAACAGTCACAAAACTTTTATGGGTAGTAATTAATAGATTGCAACATGCTTCAAGGCTCTACGTAAATGTTCCTGTATGTAATTTAAGGGTATGCAATTTCGAATGCCTATAAAGTTATAGGGGTTGCCCACACCACAATTATATGTAACTGCCACAAATTACTACTTTCATTTTGACGCAGCAGGCAGATGGACTCGTGTGCACAAGAAGCTCTTCCCAGGCCATTTGATTTATAAATCAGATTATTAGTAAATGTCCAGTAAAGTTCCACCATTGGACTCTAGTCCATTTAAGCAACTAAACACAAAAAATATGTAGAATTTCACAAGTTTTGCTGGCATCTCACTAGTTTGCTTGTAAGTGTAGTAACTTCTGTGACTAATGCACAAGTCAACCAATTGCACAAAAAAGTAAACAAGACTGATTAAGAGGTCTATAAGAGATAAGAATAACTTGATCTTCAGTGCATTTTAAAAAATCATGATGCCAAGCCGTAACAAAAGCAATCATGCTTCCAAGAAACAGAGCCACGCCCAAAGCCTTTCTGCATGGTTTTTTAAATGTTTTGTGTTTGCAATTCAACAGTACATTTGTCATTTACAGTAATTATTATATAATTTGGCAAACAATAGTAAAATAAATAAAAAAATAGTTTTTTTATGCCAGCCATGTGATAAATACACACTTCCCACCCAGAAAAACCAATCTAAAAGCATTAGTAAGTATTCATCTAGCATTAGAATGTATTATTCTGCATCAATTCGCCTCTCATGGAACCCAAAGAACTTTAAAATGCACTGTTGATAATAAATAATTTTTAGCTTCACTGATATGCCATTTGCAGTTTTATTTTCGGAACGGTTTACGAAATGCCACAAGTCCAACAACCAACACTGAAAGGACCTTAGAAGAAAGTGTTATTATCATTATTCAAATCACATGGCCAGTGCTTGAAGCCAAACAGCAATTGACAAGTTGCAGTAAACAGTCATCTACTTGATTCCACAAGAGATGGTAATGTGGGTTCTCAAGTTAGTGCCTCGAAATATAAATAGACTTTCCTTGAATCCACGAATCTACCAGTAGTTAGGACTGAACTGTTGCTAAGACATAATGACAACACTAATGCCAGAACTTGATCAATGTCCTACTACAGACAAAATCATTCCATAAATGAGACAAAGACAGTAAGAACTCCATCGTCTGTACATAAAAAGCAGAACTGTAACAGGCAGGTTCGTTACTGCGTCTCCTTTGGCTTTTCAATCTACAACCAAAAACAGCATTGTTTATTATCACGAAAAAACACAGTTTATTATCATTAAAAAACACATAGCTTATTATCACTAAAAACACATGTAGTTTATTATCAATTAAAACAAATAGCTTATTATCACTGTTCCTCTCACTAACAATGAAGTTTTAATCACTTAATCTTGATACTACACATTGCAAAAAATTGATAAACTTGAAGCAGGGGCATTTTGCCTGGCTCTTGTTACACTTTTCCAGTCAGATTTTGATTGATGCTGCAGCATTTTCAGATACTATAAAACATTGTTAATATATACATGTATTGGAAATCAAGCATAGCCCATATTGTGCATTTTAAGCCAGAATCATCTTACTCAGTACCGAAATGGAACAACCTGGCTATGGCAGATTTTATTTATAGAGCACCAGTCTCTTCTGTGACGCCGAAAAAATTATCAGGTTTACATTACATTTAACATTATGCTGTTCTCAATTTCACAAACTGTTGAAGACTGTTCTTTTCGCTTGATCTCGGCCGGGAGCGCATCTGAGTAGGTACCTTGAAGGGACGCTATAAAAATTCTTATTGATTAATATACTGTATCTGCAGTCTACAGTTAGTTCTAATCAATTATAGCTGAACCATAAATAGTAAGCTCAGGTTAAAAGAACCATGTGGACTGAAGATTGAAATCAGATATATGCTTTGAAGGAAAATACCTTCTTGAGTTGTCCGTGAAACAACTGTGGATGAATGAAGTCGTGTTGGCAGTTGGCGTATCCCATTCCTAGTCCTACACCTGCCCCGAAAGCCACCGGCCATGGCCTCCCTGTTCAGAATAAAATTACGTAACTTTCTAATGTTTTCTGTGTGAAAAACTAAAGTGTTCGTCTATGCAAGTGGTAAGTCATATCTTGAGTAATCAATAACAATATTCGCTTAATTAATTTGCGAGGAACGGTGGTGTAGTGGGTATGTTCATCGCCTTGCAGCCAAAGGGTTGCAGGTTCGAATCCACCGCAAGTCGCTGCTTATGGACCTTGGGCAAGTCCTTCACTCGCAATTGCACAGTTCTTCAGCGTGAAGCTCCAATTCAGCGTTCGCGCTGTAATCTGGAGCGCTTCTGAGTAGAACCTGAAAGGGGCGCTATAGCAGGTGCACATACAGACAAAAATTACCAACTGACACACCGCAGAATGATTACAATTCATAGTATGATGAATGATCACAACAGTCACATTCAACTGTTAGCAGCCAACTCAATCAGCTCACAAATTTATATGAAATCCCTGCCACAACCGACAATGCCAATGATTTAGTTTTCATGAGCTTGTTACTGGAAGCCAAAAGACGCTGTGAAACACCAGAAATACTGCTAAATAGGCTGGATATGAATAGCGTTCACTAGTATACTTCATGATGCAGAAAGTACATACCGTTTAGGTCCATATAGGTACTGAGTGAAAGCCATCAGCACAGTGCCTTGAAACTATTTAACAGTAAACCTGCTAATACTAACAGAGTGAACAAAACAGCGTGAAACTTGTCAAGTTGTCATACTGACATTACATGACATAGCAAGCATGGTCAACACTTTTCTACACCATCAACACAGTTCTGCTAGTAAAAATACTTTAAACGCAAAGAAAACCGCTGTGGGTATTTATTGATCAAGTGCTCATAAAAATAAGAATTTAAATGAATAACTCACTTTTAAAGAAAATCACAGAAAAGACTATTCCAAGACCAATCCCGCTGGCTGCAAATAGAAATAATATTTACAGTCAACAACATGTATCACGTTATGTTCAGAACACTTGGAACATTCTCATACCTAAGTAAATCACCATATGCAGGCAATATTGCATTTTCAATATCTCTCTTTAAAGTAAGACACAACCCTATCACCTCAACTCACATGATCACTTCAAATTCCAATTCTCAACCTTTCAATTACAATTCTACACCTAAGCAACCCAATCTTCAACACTTACCGACCCTCTGTAAACCGGGCTTGGAGCTTCGAATTACCCTTGTAACAACTTTTCTAACTTGACGCAGTGCTGGTGAATTAGAAGATCTGCGCTAAGCCTTCGATATGGCATGGCGTAATTGCAGTATCGGGACCGTGAGTGTCGGTTAGGTTCAGGTTATTCGTCGTGAGTGTCGGTTAGGATCGGTGTCGTCAGTAGATACTGTCCATAGATACGGTATATGCTTCGGTCCCCGATACTGCAATTACGCCAAACAATTTACAACTTAGATACATGAATGCACAGGGGCATTCACATACGAGATTGTAGAAATAAGAAGCTTTGCATACGTACGGTAGTTCAAAAGATCTGGGGTGGGTGGGCGCCACTGAGCGGTGGCTTAATAAAGTGAAGGCAAGACTGATGAAACAGTATGCAGCAGCCTGTAGGTTGCGGGCAAATGCGGAAAAACAAACATCCCTCACAAAAAAATTACGCTGAAGCTCCGTGTTAGATACAGTGACATAAGTTGGAACTTGCCTGTTTTTATGGCGGTGTCAGATAGACATCTATCCCATTTACGACCAAGTTCATCTTCCGACCTTAGCGGCGCCGCCATTTCCGTCGTTTGACCGTGGATAACCGGTCTTCCGGTCACCGAGATCAATCTCTATGCATAGATATCTTACAATTACTTTTAATAATGATCTCTATGCATAGATACATAGACATTTATTTATTGCCAAATAACAACAAAAAACATGGGTACAAGTAGTGGATACAGAACGGTCTCTAAGCAACAGGAAGCCCGGAAAAAGCTAAACTTAAATCAACCTGGCCCCTAAATTACATTTACGGTCCAGATATGAACTTGTGGATAAGTCCAAAAAGTTGTATTTGTTTACTTTTAATATAAGATGTCTATGCATAGATATCTGGTTGTACTTCCGGTTTGTTAAACAGTCACCCAAAGATTTTAAAATCCTGTTCAAAGATTTCAAGAGGGAAGTCTTTATTTTACTAATATTTATAAGCTATTTATCTTTCGCTTACTGTGTTGAAACTATGCTCGAATAGAGTGCAAAAGTTTGCAAGTTACGAAGTTTTTCATTACTAATGTAATTTGGAATCTGCATATCAATACGTAGTCTATGGAGTTCAGGCCTACACTCACGTCGCAACACGAACCACAACAAACCTGAGATGGACGAGTTCACGAGAAATTAAATATTCTGTGATATTGCGACAGTTAATCAACGACCTTTTCCCTCGCCTACTACACGCGAGTACTGGCGATTCCCTCTTTGACTTTATTTGACAAGTGTTTTGGACGATAATCGGAGGTCAGGAAATTACACATGTATCTTATTTACATAACAAATGCATGAAATTACATATATTTCTGTTCAGGTAGATTGACGGATAATTTGGTTTCAAGAGTAGAAATTGTATGTATTGTTTTCAAATATTTTCTTCCCCATCACGTTCATATAGTACTTTTGGTACAGTTATAGTATCCGGGACGGACGTATCGACTAGATTCAGGACTAGGGTTAGTGCAGTCATTAGGTCTCGAATACTATGCCATACTTTATATGTATGAACATTTCTTGCTTGAATCCAGACTGGCCTGGAACTGATAAATGGCCAAAAACCCTTTGTAGACCAATCCATTTGACGAGAAATTTCAAAGATTGTCTTACATTACATGTTACATTACATATTTATGTTATGTTTCATTATATTTTACAATATATAATTAATGTGGGTGTGTTGGGTATGTTCGTTGCCTTGCAGTCGGAGGGTTGCAGATTCGAATACATCTCAAGTCGCACCATAGGGACCTTGGGCAAGTCACTCACAATTGTTCAGTGCTTTGACATGAAACTCCGATGCAGTGTCCACACTGTACTTCTGAGCGCCTCTGAGTAGAGAGCTTGAAGGGGTGCTATAAAAAGTGCACATACATACATAATGTTACATATGTCTCATGATATATTTTACGTTACAATTAATGTTACATTTGTTTCAGAGTATCGATCGGTGCTGGTTGTGTGCGTGCGTAGTAGTTCTTATGACCGCCAGCACCGCTTACATCAGCGTCCTCCTTTATCGGGTCTGGTTGACACTGGCAATGCCTGAGTAGGAGTGGCGTGTGTGTATGTGTGTTGGCCTCAGCTTTCAGCCATCAGAATCATCCATATATATTATTCTGTGTCCTAGGAAGATCAACAACACGCTGACTGACGAGAATGAAACATATCAGACCTTGCTTTCCATTTGGATTCTGCGGGCTTGTGTGGCACCACGTCGTGAAGAAAGGATTTCGATGTTTGGCTCACGTGAGACACAGAATCAACCGGAGATTCGCGGCGCTGTACATTATCACGTTCGTAGTAATTTTTCCACCGCTATGCTTAGTGCTTCGAAACTCCATCTGCACTTTGAGATACGACGAAGCTGGAAAAACGCGGCTTCTACTCGCGGAGAACTCCCGGCGACTCGAGGAGGCACAGCGCTACTTCGATATGCTCGACCGAACAAAGCTTCACCAGATGCTGCAGCATTTCAACGACGTTGGAACAGACGACGCGCTCAGCATCGCGTTGACCATCGTCACCGTCTCGAGAAATCGACATAAAGTCGACAAATACGAGCCGAACTATCTGACGCAGGTCGTCTGGAAATTCCTGATGTTGCTCCACTCGATCGAGTCGGAGGGATTTGCCCATCAAGTCTCGATGAGCGTTTGTAACGTTGATCACGACCCGGGCACGTACGACGAGGCGATCAACATCTCGCGTTTCGTTCCGACGTTCAGTCGCTTCAACAAGACGCATTTCTCGATGGTCCATCCACTGGAAAAAGAGAAGCAGGACTACGTGTTCTGCCTCAACCGATCGCTGGAAAGCAATCCGGACTTTGTCCTGCTCGTGGAGGACGACGCCCTCCCGACGTCCGACTTCTTCCACGTCCTCGACTACACCATAACGACGCACCTCAGCAGAAGGTTCCTGCGCGGCGAGTTCTCTCCGCAGCACGAGCGCATCGCCTACGTCAAGTTCTTCCACCCGGACTGGCTGCTCAGTTTCTGGAGCATAGAGAGTGAACGAATTCCGGAACTGATTTCGTTGACGACGATAATCGGCCTAGCGCTGACCTACCTCTTCTCGTCGTTTCGTAAATCGGACGACGCAAAACCTTGCACGGTTGCCGGATGTGTCTGTATTTTCGTGTACAGTTTTCTCGTCGTTGCTGCCATCGGCAGGCCGAATTTCAACAATATGCGGACGGTACTTTCTCCTTACCTGCACTCGTTCACCCCCGCTCCGAGCTGCTGTACGCCTGCGATGCTGTTTCCCGCAGACGGCGCGAGACAGGTTGTTTCGTACCTCGAGAAGGTTACGTGCAGTAATAGTTTTGGGAAGGATTCCGGCCTCGATAGACTTTTAGCGGAGAAGGGACTGAAGGCGTACCTCGTTCAGCCCAACACTTTTACGCACATCGGGCTCTACTCGTCGCTGCGAGACAAGATGGTGAATCCATTCATCGTGTGATGGTGGTCCAACCAGGTTTTTTTCTTGGGGTTTACTCTGCATTGGCAGAACACCCACGGCTTTTGCAGAGTTTAGATGGTGCTATATGGTTGAGTGAACGTTGTGACTCAAAGTGTTTGGCAACAAGACGCATTTGTGAAGATGTGTGTGCCTGCTTTAATTTTGAACATCTAATGTACGTTAATAATACTCTTTGTATAATATTACGTAAAACTGCCGTGGACCCAGTATTACTGCAGGTCATAGTATGAATGATGATCACATCTTTTAAGGAGTCAAGTTTAACGGTTTAACTTTGTTTTCTAGTTGGTTTTAAATAGGTTCATAAATTAAGGAATGCAACTTACAAGGTGCCTTTACAAGCAATTGGTTTAAATGTGACATTATTATTATTATTTTTGACCTTTTATACAGTGCACCTTTAAGGTAATCTACTCAGAAGCACACAAATGTTCACATGGTATGTTAAGGGTAGCTCCAGACTTCTGTAAACACACAACTACTGTAGCCAAGACATGAAACTCTTCGGCAACAAAGTAAAGTCAACGTGGCTTACGGTCAGACGGTTGCAATGTCTGCTATCACAACACAGCTGTACACATTGTGTCCATTTTCAACTTCTGTTGTTGTTGTTGTTGAAACTCCGATTTGACAAGTCAAGCACATTCCAACATCTAGGGTTGTAAAAAAGGCCTTCTGGGATAATCTTCCTATTCCATTTCGTTTAAAAAATACGGAAGATTCCACAATAAATAATTATAATTATATAGTATCGAAGAACAACCTATTTAGATAAAGTTAAAATAAAAAAATATATATAATCAGATCTGGTCCTTTCCTTAAACTGTACTGTCAATGCTTCGTTTTCCATGTCGTCTCCCCACGTACGACTAATAGAGCGGAAAAGCCGTGCTGTTCGGCTGAGCGCCTATTCCACCAATTTCACGTTCCTTTTCCAGGCTCTGCAGTTGATAGCGGAAACTGTGCGACGTGTTCAGAAGTTCATCGGTAACCGACCTTGAGTCTCGAGTCGACGACCTTGACATGCTTAGACTCGGCTGCGACGACATGGACTGCAAGGTCATTGTCTCTCCTGAGTTCATCTCTTGTCCAGTACGTGGAATGCTTACGTTTGGTAAGAGGAGTGGCCGCGGCAGACTGCGCTGGGACGTTTTGCTCACCGAGTCGGCAATTTTTCGTGCTTCCTCTTCAGTCTAAATAAAATAAATCGAATTTATATGGTGCTCTATCAAGATATGCCTACACAGAGGCACTCGGGGTGTATATGAAGTATTCTTTTTATGTCTTTCTTAAGTGCCACAATCTAGTAAACCAAGACTTGAGAGTGATGGTGCCTGAGCAGTTCTTGGCGACAGTTTTGTGAATATTACTTTTGGAATATTGTGGTGGCAACAGTTTGTTTGAATGTTTGTTTGTTTGAATTTTATTGTGATAAGTTTTGTAGATCTATATAACTTGGAATTTTATTTCAACGACTGCTTTTTGTGAATATTACTTTGTTATTGTCCTGAGTCAGTAAGTCCACAGTTTTAAGAATATTACGCTGGAATTTTCTTGTGGCAACATTTCCACATGCAGGGCTGTTTTTAAGGAATTTTTAGAACTGCACAACCCCTTCTTTTCTTTCCCATCTTCCATGGTAAATTACTCCTTTTTTTTCTTTCTTTTCCGTGCTCTGCCCTTAGGCAGGTTCGAATGTTTGACGACTCCATTCTTCTCCGTTCTGCGCTTTCATTTTCAGCTTCTGATAGCCATCTTTCATCATCCAGTCGAACAGTCTTTGTCTTGGTCTGCCTCTCGTTCTTTTTCCATCCATTTTCCCCTCTATGATTGTTCGCAGCATCGAGTCTCCTCTGAGTGTGTGCCCGATCCATCTTCTTTGTCTTTCTCTAATTGTGTGTATCATCGCTCTCTTTTCTCCGACTCTTCTCAATACCTCCTCATTGCTGATATGATCCCTCCAGCTGATTCTTTCTATCCTTCTCCATAACCACATTTCAAATGCTTCAATTCTCTTGATGTCTTCCATTCGCATAGTCCATGTCTCTGATCCATATAACATCACACTCCATACTAAGGTTTTTATCATTTTCTTTTTCAGCTCCTTATTGATTCCTCTTCTCAGTAGCTCTTTTCTCTTTTCAAATGCATCTTTTCCTAGTACAATCCTTCGTTGTATTTCTCTGTGTCATCTAGCATCTTCCGTAATCGTACTGCCGAGATACGCAAATTCCTTGACTTGTTCTAATTCTTCTCCATCTATGAATATTTTAACTGCCTTCTGCTAAATTACTCCTAGTCGGAGGAAAATAGCCTTTTTCAACTAGTTTTAGCTGCACAGAAGTGATTCTGAGTAGATACTTTTGAAGAGGCGCTATATAAATCTGAAATGAATGAATGAAGTTGAATACTAACTGTGATCAGTTGAGACTTGATGCCGTGTGCCGCATGCTTAAGGTCAAGATTTGTGGCGGTTGCAATACTTGATGGTCTCGAACATTCGTATCCAGCCAGGCAGTGCTACAACCAAATATTCATTTCAATTTATATCCTGAGCCAGCATAACACAATTATGGCCGTGAAGATTGTTGGGTCCCACGACTGCTTTAAGACGGACGTTGTCCTAGGATGGGCATGAACGACTTTGTTAGGCTTAGGGGAGACGTCTAGTGACCGAGTCCTCCTATTTAAAGAAGGACATTAGGGAGCTTGAGAGGACTCTGAGTCTCTGATGTTTCGACAGCGTAGTTGTTGGTTTGGCAGTTTTGATGTCAGAGTTCCTAGTTTACTTAACGCGAGTTAAAGTTTTTATTGGTACATCCACAAGTGTTGTGTTTAGTAAATTTTCTCTTTTTCGTGAGCCTGTGTTGCTTCTTGGAAGACGAGTGTTTGTGGCTCTTTTGCCTTAGAAGGAGCGTGTGTTCTGCTGACCGTCTGTTCTTCAGTTTGCTAAATGTATCGTTTACTGTTTCTGTTGAATTATACTCATTTAAAACTAGACACGAGTGTTGTTTGAGCCTAGAATAGGAAGGACTGTGTAACAAGATAGCAGTTGACATTTGGCGGATAGCATCTGGTCGCCGATCCTAATAGGTCATGGTTGTGATCATCAAAGTTGGCTGATGTATCATCCCGCAAATATCCAAAACAGATTGTATTGTATCTATACACTTATGTAGCGCCTCTCACGGTGCACACCGATCAGAGGTACTCTCAGTGCATTAGACCAAGAGAGAAAAAGTGGTTTTAAGACAACGAAAAGAGGCACCTTGCACAATAAGGGGGAACACGTCAAAGGAGGAAGCTGGTTCCACAGTGCAGGACCAACGAGAACAAAGGCTCGCATTGTTTTAGCCATTACAATGCGATACACGTGCCCTTCGTGCCAGAGTGTTTGCCATTACTATAAACTTGTCGTCGTGATGCATTTAGACGATAGGATCTTTCAAGTCAATCAATCATTATTACTCTCTGCCAGAAACTATCCAGAAAATCTATCAGTCAATCTAACCATTCATCCACATACCACAAAACACCCCAAACATCTGACTATCAGGTAGCTTACCTCCTAATTAATGTGACTTCAGCATTTATGAAGTTGCCTTTTGTTCGAGGTATAGAGAGCACTGTTAACCTGTTGCCGACCAAGGGTATAGTTTTCCCATCCATTAACTAACAAAGAAACAACTGAATAATAGGTGAATACCTGTGACAAAGCACAAGAGTCGATGGGATCAAAACTTCGTCGTCTGTGTGGCTTGATTTTGTACGGACTTTCGAGCGTTGACCGTGGAATGCTCACTCTGGAAAGACAGACAAAAGAAAATAGTCTTGAACTAACACGTCTTGACAATTAACTCACGAGTTTGACACTTTGAAATGATACCTGAAAAATTTATGTAATGCGTGTCAAAATTCACTGCTCGATAGTCACCAATAATAATAATAATAATAATATACCTCATACTAAATACAAATCCTACCCATACTGTTAAGCGTAATATTGCCAAATGCCAATGCTATGAGTTCCACGAGCCGTAGTATTATGGCCAACAATTCGACTGACCGTACGAATCCCGGTGAATCCTGGGAAGGATCCCTTTTAGATGACAAGCAGACCGGGCAGAAGCTGGTTCCCTTGACGTCCACGTTGACTGGTTCCGTGAAAAGGCGTTCGTTCACGCTGTACCCGTGTATGCCTTCAGAAACATTCAAGTAACATGTTACAATTCTTACGTGTATGGAGAGCAATAGCTACATAAAGTGCTGTATTAATTTCTGGTTACATTACTTGATTACAAGAAGGTAAAGCAACTATTTAGTCAACTGACATATCAGCAGCTTATGAGTTGAAAAATAGAACTTTTTAACAAACAGAACTAACAGGTGTGCATAGGATTCTGGACTTCAGGAGTAATAGGTCGGCCAAGATCGACATCGTTCCTGAGAAGAAGAAAAAAGACAAGTTGAATTACTTTTTTATCCACTCCAAGTATAAACTGTGTATTGAAAATCATCTTTTGTTGACAAGCAAAACTTGAACGTGCAATAAAGATGAAAAGTTTTGGTCTGATATTGATTCGTTCAAATTATTACGATTTCATCCTTCATCAACCGATTTCTTGTTGATTATAACTGCAACATTTGTGCTAATGTTAGTTTTACTATATTTTGACTCACAAGATACTCCTTATATAATTTAAGGAACTCAATCAACTACTCCAACATCTAGTAAATTGTTTAGATTAAAATTTTTACTATTATAGTAGTAACCACAGACAGAATAGACCTTTCTCAATTATATGCCCCTCTGTTTGGAATTAAAACAGCCTTTCCTTTGGCCTGCGTTCCTTCCGCGGTACTTGTCTCACTCTTTTTATAAACTACTCAAGACCTTCCTCTTTGGCTGTGCCTGGGTCAGGAGTGTCTCCGAAAAGTTATCTTGAACGGGCCAGTGGTGTAGACAAGGGGAGGGGGTTTCGTGGGTTAAAATCCTCCCCATTGGCCTAGGGAAAAAGTTTTTTTAAAGGTTATTTATCCACTTAAATAAGAAAAGAAACCAATTGCTTTTAGTAACAGTTGTTTTCTTACTTTATTCCCTTTTTAATACTGTTGGGTTGGTGTCAGAAAGGGCATCCGGGCAGACCATAAACCCCCCCAAATGCCCCCTCATCATAAATTCCTGGCTACGCCACTGGAAGGGGCGCTATATCAATTTCTCAGACAGATATTAATTTGTTTGTTTGTTTGTATGTGCACTTGTTATAGCGCCCCTTCAAGCTCCCTACTCAGAGGCGCTCCCGAATGCAGAGCGGACACTGCATCGGAGTTTCACGCCGAAGCGCTGAGCAATTGTGAGTGAAGGACTTGCCCAAGGTTCTTACGCGGCGAGGTGGATTCGAACCCCGAACCTTCCGGCTTCAAGGCAACGACGCCACCACTAATTAATACACGAGATATAATATTTAATCGAGACTCACAAGACGTGAGAAGTGCCGGTGCATTCGTGTTTGTTCTGCCGTCGGAATTCCTTCACTTCCTCGAACAGATCATCCGGCTGCCCGCACAAATTCCGGACGTCATCATTGTCAAGGAGACCAGCGATCCAGTCGTATCCAAGCAGGGTCCTTCCCTGCCTGTCGTCCATCAGGCGGGAAAATTCCCTCGTGGATGGATGCTCCAGGTAGGACTTTGAGCGAGAACTTTCGTTTCCACTTCTCTGTGGAATGATATCAGTTGGGAAAAATAAACATTCATGATCAACATTCATTCTTTCATTCAATGGACCTATAATGTATAGACACTTCAAGAAACCTACTCAGGAGCGCTCCCAGCCCAGCCACAGCAAAATAAAAAGACTTGAGATACTATGAAACAAAGTTTGATTGGTTAGATGTGACAAACGCAGCCTTAAGACTGTAAGACAACAAGTATAAGAGGTTAAAAAATATTTAACCACGTTCAGTTATATGTGCGACACTACTGAGCTGAATGAGCTAACTTGGAGAGCACAGGTTTGTACCTCCTTTGCACGGCTACTCCATAAAGTATTTAGTCACTATTTAGTTGGTGCTCAATAAATGTGTAATAATAACAATAACATTCACTTCATATTAATAATAAATAGTCAGCCAATTAAGCATGCACTCAACTGAAAATAAACCTTAAAAGCTACATTTATTACATATGATCAAACAAACCTCGTTTCGTAAATCTCTCAAGTCTTTTTCTCTTGCCGTGGCTGGGAGCACCCCTGAGTAGTTTGTTAAAGGGGCGCTATATAAATACATTGAATTAATGAAACATATTTCACATATTTTTTCGATTAGCACCTCCAGCAGCCAAGTAGCCTATTAATTAGTCACTTGAAGAAGAAAATCTCTGTACGAAAAGAGGAAATGTTAAGGCCAGGTTCTTCTCTTGCTGCAGACATCCTTAGAGGTAAACTTGCCTATTAAATACTCTGCCTGCATGATACGGTAGTTGACACCAATTCCAGTTGCAAACAATGAAAGCAGGCAATGAAATGTCGATCATAATAATTACACTTTACAACAAATACATTTTACCTTAGTTCCTGATTCTTTGCCAACATCAAAAATGCCAGATTTGGGACGACCCTCCAGTTCTCGGACGATCGAGGCGTGCTTTCGATCGTTACCCAAATGCATCAGCAGGTTTTTCTGAACGACGTCTTTAACCTTATCCGCTTGACTACCATTCTGGTTAATCGGACGCTCAGCGTGTTTTGAAACTCCTTTGTCCTGTGCGCCTACATTCCCAGCTTGAACTACTCTTTTATCAGCTCTGCTTTGTACTTTCTGGTCGTTCTTGTTTTCATTTTCATCCAATTCACGCTCTTCTGTGAAAGACCCGTTTGTTGGACTTGCGTAGTGAGGTTGTTTACGCAGATTTCTTGTCTCGTCCGACGACGCAAAACTCAATAATAGCGGCTTTTTACTGACGTCTGAAACATGCCTGGTCAAATGCAGCGACTTCAACTTTGTCTCACCTTGGTCCGACGCTTTTACACCCATCTCTAGTGACGACGCCTTTGATTTTGAAGTGCGTTGATCGACACCGCTTCTGTTTTCTTGCTCCTGCTGATCGGAGCTTTCAACGGAGTCGGAAAAATTCACCGATTTCGACCGTGGCATGGCAGAGTCGGAGTCGATGACGTCGGAGTAAGAGAAATTCAAACCTCTTCGTCGCCTCGACCTTGACGTCGTTGGGGTGTGTTCGTACTTCGATTCCACTTTCACGTTGTCGTCGATCATTCTCCGATGGCGGAGAATCGACTTCGGGGTTCCCTCGGCCGAGCTCGTCTGATGCGGCGACATGCTGCCTGCGAATCCTTCTCCAATGCGGCTCGAACCCCGATCGTCACGGTCGTAAGTGTCTCCGGTGAGAATATTCCTCAGATCGGATTCCAGATCACGAGCAGAATGCGTCTCGTTGAACTCACCATTTTTCAGGCTATTCTTCGAAATTGCGGCCAATTTGCTGCGAGCGTCAAGCGTCTTGTCCAAAGGGGAATCGGAAATCGTTATGAAGTCCGGAGTAGAATCGTCGTCGGAGTCCGACCGCTCCGTCCCCGTATGAAGATGATGTTCCGGTTCGTCGTTCAGATCGTCTTCGTAAACATCTACATGGTCTGAACCTCTGGGCCTGTACGTGAAGTCGGAATAGCTGGACTTTGGGTGGAAGTCATCTTCTTGTGTATCTCCTGCTCCCACATGTGCCTGCAAGTCGTAGTGCATCATGCTTTTGGTTTCGTAACTTTGGTTGTAGAAGTTGTCTGCATCGCCCGCAGAACTTAACGGCTTCACCTGTTTCAGAGAGCCGTCCATCACGTCCTGTTTGCTATTGTTTGGACCGGAGAAGGCTTCTTCTGATGCAGGCGGGGCTGCCTCCTCGGTTAGCCCAAATCTACTGAAACGTGAAATATTCTCCAGTCTTTTATAGCTGGGCACATTCTGCTCACTATTACTTTTAGCAATGGTGTGAGTGTCAGACTCTCTGGCTGTGTTTGAGAGATATCCACTCCTATTGGCCAAACCCGATCTGTTAGCTTTGGGCAACTGCTGTGGATGATTCTTAGAAGCATTTTCGTTTTGGGTATCAGCTATTAAATCCAATGGCACAACGAAAGATGAACGAGTGTGTTGGACATCTTTAACCGAGCCTTGGAAACTGCCGGCGTGTCGCGTTTTGTACTCGACTTGCCTGAGTCGAAGAAGCTCCAACTGTTTGAGACTCTTCTGCCGCATCTCTTCCAGCATCTTCTCCTCCTCCACGCTGAAACCTTGCACCAGGGTCGGCATTGTGCTACTAAAACAGAAATGAAACGCTTAGAAATTATAGATTATAATTATTATACATGTACATGGCAGCTAACAGACAAAAACACATCTTCAGTACTATCGACGACGGACAGCAAATCATTAATCAACCATAATTAATATGCACTCGTAATTAAATTACGAAGACGTAACAATATAATTACTTTCACACATGCTTGATAATTTATAAACTCTAGCAAGTTATACTCTAACAGCACCGGATAATGTACAATGAATCGATATAATAGGCCTACACAAGTTGATTTCGTGTGCATTATCACTGCGCTTGGGACAACAGCAATTGTTGGTGCGAAAGTAGTTAAATGGAAATTTATATTTCAACAAATCCAAAAGGTGCATGATCGCTAGGCTCACACGCAACCCATGGTCTTATTCATATATCGACCAACCTAAAAGACCAAAATGGACCTGGTTCACATGAAAAGAGGAGTTTTTCAGGGAAAACAATTCCTACTGATTTAATTTTGAGATTTCTAAGTAGTGTACTAGCAGGCAATCTCCAAGAAAAAATCTCACAAATACTTCACACCCATGGCTGCTTTAACGGATAGGACTGCTCCTCGTTTTCTATACACTCAGGAACCTGCCAATCCTCTTCCAAAACAATCTAGAATTCGGTCAACCATAGCATATTTTGTTTAAGAAAATTAAAGCACAAGATAAACATCACAAATCTCAAACCAACTGTGTACATTTCTGACTTTGAAGTCAATTGGCAAACCTGCAAGTAAAATAATTTGCTCCTGCGAATGTTGCCACCATCTACTAAAATACTTACACAAAGTTCGTCTTTGCACGATTTTTCAGTTCGGATAAGTACGTGCCTCTATTTAATTATACAAAAGCAAGACACAACATGCACGCCCGTTCCTAGTAATGAAGAAGTACGCTCAGAGTGTGCTCCGAGGATTATGATATGCAGTGCTTTAAGCTCTGAATTTGACGATCATCGTCACCAGTTGGTTTAAATGGTTTGTATGTGCATAGAATAAAACTTTTTCTGCGTTCTACCGGGACAAAATTCTAATCAAGGTGAAAATTATACCTGATGTGTAGAATTTATTGTTGAATCTAAAAAATCAAAATCTGACAAAATCTGACAAATCTAAATATTTTTAAAAAATTTCTGAAATGATCTGATATTGGCGTGGGCGATAACAGAGGTTTTACGTATAGCAGACGTTGTTTGCATCATATCATTGCCTGCCGTCTTTGTATTTCCTTACCAGTCATATTTTGATTTCCTCATTGTTCTTGATTGTTAACAGCAAAAATCAAAGTATGTTTTACTACAACGAAAAGTTGTGTGTGATATGTCGAGTTTTATTTGATGAAAGTAAGGCGAGTGATGTCAAAGTCACAATGTCTGACAAAAGGCATAGAAACACTCCTCGAGTACAGTGAGTTACACTATGATGGAGAGTTGACCCAGTATTTACGAGGGAAACCCAGCCTTGTTTGTGTTCACAGTAGCTGTCGGAAAAATACACAAATAAGAAATTTTGTGACAGTCAAAAAAGGCATGTACTGTCTGACGAAAGTAGTGTAGCTCTAAAGGAAATTAGGTCTGTAGTAGGCTACCAGTTGCTTTTGATTGGAAGCAACATTGTTTCTTTTGCTACAAACCAGATAAGCGAGACACAAGTGCCGTTATGACCTTCCCTTTCGTGATAAATTAATTGAGAATTGCCGTAAAAAGGTGACCCTTTGGCAACTGTCGTCCTAGGTCGGTTAGAAACTTGTTGTGACTTGGTTGCAGCTGAAGCATTTTACCATAGAGCTTGGTATCAGGCATTTGTTTTGAAACCAATACCTTCTGTTCTGGGCAGTGATAATGCATCAAACACTAGTTCTAATCGTATCGTAATCTTGAGACTTCTACAGCACCCGCCGCCCACAAGAGCCAAGTCGCGGGAACCAGCTTTTTCACAGGCGCTTATTAAAAAAAATTGATAGGCAGCGGGTCAAGTCCGAAGAGTCAGGCAGATAGATAGATAGACGGCTAAGGTGGGTGATATTTTAGAGTTGAAATGATGAGGGAAGTGAGGAGAAGAGGAAGAATCAGGATAGGATTTGTGAAAGAGCAAGGTTTTCAGTTTTGAGTGAAAGACCTGTGGGGAGATAGCGAGAGGTGGAGTTTTGGTGAGTTCGTATGATGGGTTGGAAGTTTGACGTAGTGCTGGCGGAAGTTTGTTCCAGAGAGGTGGAACGGCAATGGCTATCGAGCGGTTTGCGAATTTCAGTGATGGGAGGGCGAAGCAGTGTAATGGAGGATGAGGAGCGTGTTGAACGAGGTGGCTGGATGGTGAACAATTGACGAAGGTAGAACGGCTGGGATGATTGAAGTATATTGTAAGCGCCTCTGAACGGTTCACACTACTAGAGTCGCTTTATAAATATTTAAATACAATAAGTGAGTGAGAGGACTTTGTATTCGATGCATTCAGGTATTTTGAGCCAGTGAAGTGATTTCAGGACAGGAGTCATGTGGTGATGTTTGGAGGTTTTAGTGACAGCACGGGCGAGGGCATTATGGATAGCTTGGAGGCGGTTAATTAGGGTGATATCAATGTTTAGGAAGAGAGGGTTGCAGTAGTCAAGTTTCGCATGAACTATAGATCGTGGATGCAGTTTTGAAGTAAAGCATAGGCGGATTCTTCGAAGGTCGCGGATATGCAATTATGCATGAAGCAAGAGTGTGAGAGTTGGGTGATGTGATCAGAGAAGCTCAAGTTTTGATCGAAAATAACACATAGGTTTCTGACAGAAGAATTTAGAGTAAATGTGTGGGTGTATGCATAGTCAAGGTTGATGGATATAGAGGGATCTGGGATTTTCTTGAGTTGCTCACGCAGGCCTATAAGAATAAATTCAGTTTTGGAAGGGTTCAGGCACAGGAGATTTGAGGTCATCCAGGAGGTGATTTGGGTGACCACACAGAGAAGATTATCTATGGAATCAGAGAAGCTGCTTGGAGAGAAAGAGATGAATAATTGGGTGTCGTCAGCATATAGATGATGCTCGACTGTTGATGCCTTTATGAGTGAACTGAGTGGAGTGGTGTAGAGGATGAACAAGAGGGGCCTGAGGACAGAACCTTGAGGAACACCACAGGTTAGAGGGCATGATTGAGATAACGTTTCAAGTGTTTTGACTGAGAAAGAGCGTGAAGAGAGATAAGACAGAATCAAAAGGAGAGCAGTGTCAGTAAAGCCAAACCACGAAGACAGTCTTTGGAGTAGTATATGTTGTGGTCGATGGTGTCGAAGGCTGCAGAAACATCAAGGAGGCAAAGGCAGGAGACTTGTTGATGAGAGATGTCATCTAATAAAATCCTCGTCTGTTGACCACCATCTCTACGCAGACGACACACAACTCTTTATATCGTTCTCCCCAGGCTCTTTCTCCACCGCCATTGCTCAACTTCTCAATGTGGTCAATCTGATCTCTCAATGGATGTCCTCAAACCTCCTCTGCCTCAACCCATCAAAAACAGAGTTCATTATTCTTGGCCTTCCTGACCAAATCAAGAAAATCCCTGACCCTTCAATACACCTATCGACTAACTCTTCAACTCTCGCCTTTACTTCCGATGCTCCTGTTCGCAATCTTGGTGTAATGTTTGACTCGCATCTCTCCTTCTCTAACCACATCTCTAGCCTATCACGCTCCTGTTTCATGCACATCCGGGACCTCCGACGCATCCGACCTATGCTTGATTTCAAAACTGCTTCAACCATTGCTACGTCCATCGTCCACTCAAAGCTTGACTACTGCAACTCCCTGTTCTTAAACCTTGATTCCACACAACTTAAGCGCCTCCAACTCATTCAAAATTCTCTAGCTAGAGCCGTCACCAGAACACCCAGACATCATCACATCACCCCTGTCCTCAAGTCTCTTCACTGGCTGAAAATCCCAGAGCGAATCCACTTCAAAGTTCTCTCCTTAACTTACAACTCTTTACAATGCTCCCAGCCCAGTTATCTTCGCGAACTCTTCACCATCCAGCCTACCCGTTCTACCCGATCATCCGCCTGCCTTACACTTTCTCGACTCCCGGTCACAAGTCATCTCAAGTTCTCCAACCGAGCCATATCCATCTCAGCACCACGCCTTTGGAATGATCTGCCTCCTGAATTCCGATCCTTTTCAGTCCCTTCATCATCATTTCTAATCACACACCATAACCTTCCTCAGGCTCCTCTGTCCATCACACCTCGGGCTTTTCATTCGAAACTTAAGACACTCCTTTTCACGATCTCTTACCCTATCTCAACTGATCCTCCACCCTCCAATTCCCGGCCCAGACGACACCCACCCAGGGGCTTCTATCCCCCCTAAGCAGCCGGGCGCAATCCATCTTCTTCCCCCCCCTATTTCTGGGTCGGTCTTCCCTCTCGGCAATATGTTATCTAGTCAATTACTCTGGTGAATGAAGGTTTCTGAGATGTGGGACGGTTTGGGAGAGAGATGGTCTCCTCTCCGTAAGAATTTTTTTCAATTTCCGCATTGCAATTTCCGCATTGTAGGCTGTCATTTTTACAACTATACTAGCCTATTATTTCAGTGGAGGATTGCTGAAAAGAGTGGTCTATGACTTGACAAATGGCCCTATTCTTAACAATCATATTTTTGGGAGTTTCCACATTGTAGGCCTAGACCTGTATAGTACTAGCAGTTTACGATGTCATTCTAGCAAAATTACTCTGACACAGTGCTGATAAAAGAGTGGCTTGAGATTTCGATAAACATACATGTACTTGTAATTACAACAATTTCTTTATTTATCAAGTTCAGCAACTCAGTTCAGCTGTTTCTGCTGCACAGTGATGGACTATACGATAATGAATAATTGCTGACGAGAGTAAACTTAGGCCCAAAAAAATTATAGCGGCTTGTAGCCTATTTGTTGCAATTCAATCAGCTTAATTAATGCCTGTCTCTTTTGCCCAAGACGGTCGTGAATTGCTGACCAAGATACAGTTAGCAGAAATTGTTACAAATGGTAACCATGCAACCATGCAGTGGCGGCGCCAGGATTTCAGTTTTTTTGGGGGGGGCTGAAGCCTCGCGGCGAAAATTTTCCATTTTCGCCGCCAGAATTTGTGACGACCTTTTTTTAGTCATCGCCCGAAATCTCAGTAAAATTTTCCATTTTCGCCGCCAAAATTTCTGACGATCTTTTTTTTAGCCATCAGCCGAAATTCGTGGATATTTCAATGTTAAAAATTTCCGGAGGTACCTTTTTTAGAGGGGGTTGAGCCTCTTGTAGGGGGGCTTAGCCCCCAGCCCCCTAGCGCCGCCACTGAAACCATGGCAGGAACTACCAAACTGCCAAAATTGGGTAGCCAATGCCATGCATTGTGTCTAGCGACTCTGATCAGTGTGCACTGCGAGAGGCGTTACATAAATTTATGGATAGAGTACAATGCAACACAATGAAAATACAATATATAGGCCTTCGTAATAATCATGCTGTTTTACTAAGAGTTCAAGGAACACAACATTTTGAAATTTGAGTCTGAAATTTGAAATATAACACTGGAGACAGTGGAGATAAGCCGTTGTACATTAGTTGTACAAAAATGGTAGCCTATTTGTACAAGCAGACCTATATAATATTAAATTAACCTATATTCATTATTTTAATTATGATTGTGTCATTTATTAAAATAGCAAATAATATCATCATAATCACATAACCGTAAATATTATAGCAGTTCATGTGATGCAAAAAGTAGGCCTTGATAGTAGGCTATAGTTAGGATAAAAACTATTACCATTCTGCCAACATTTTCTGTGGGGAAGTAATTTCTGGAGAACTTCCCTAGAGATGTCTATAGATTGAACACTGTCCTCCATGGCCGGTTCTCCCCCCCTACAGACGAGTTTTGGCTCTTCTGATTCCCCCCATTTTTCACTGGGTGCAAGCTGCGCCCGCCATGTATAGGAATAGAAGCCCCTCGTTGTACCCCGCAAAAAGTGTAATTGTATTGTTAACGCTGTAGGTTTACATTGCTAACAATTGGGAAAAAATTCCGTTTCCCCCCCCTGTTTTTCACTGGGCGCAAGCTGCGCCCGGCATGTATAGGGATAGAAGCCCCTGCACCCACCTTAGTAGCTGTTCCGCCCCTCTGACCCTATGGTAACTCGACCCGGACCACCACGGACTACTCTCACGGACAACCCTTCTAACACAACGCATTTATGATCCAATGGTAACTCGACCCGGACCACCACGGACTATTCTCATGGACAACCCTTCTAACGCAACGCAGCGCTCGTGAATAAGCTGGTGCCCTGCGCTTGGCTTTCGAGTGGCGCTTTAGAAATCTCGAGTTTACGATTACGATTACGATGGCAGAAACAAGTTTATTGTAGAGGGAAGTGAGAAGTGTTTCGGTTGAGTGCTTTTTAGTAAAACCGGACTGGTTTGGGTTAAGGAGTGAATTTGAAGTCAAGTAGTCATTGATACGAGAGAGTACAACACGTTCTGTTAGTTTAGAGATGAATCACAGGTTAGAAACAGGTCGATAATTTGAAAGGATTTCCTTATTCTAGTGCAAGGTTTGGTTGGCCTGTTGACCTAGAAATGTCTGGTGCTTTTGAGAAACTCTGCAGTTGGCTCGAGGCTTCTGACGATGAGCTGTACACATTGGATGAACAACTGAAGGACAAGATGGGTACATTGTGAAACAACTCTCAGTCGGTTTATTCTAGTAAACAATTGAAGCGGAAGTTGGAGTATAGATATGGAGAACACATATTTTTCTCTTAAATCAATGGACGCAATCTTCCCTTGTTAACTCCAATGCGCCCATCAATTCTCTCACCGCTCTTGGTTTGGTTGCAGATTTAGATATTTCTTCAGCGTAGCTCTCTGCATTTGGTTATCAATCCATCTGGTTCAAATCCGGAGATTTGGGGCCATTGGCTTTCTCAATGAAACCAGAACAATCGAGCCTTTCATTCACGGAAAATCGTGCTAAGTGACTTCTCAGTGACGTGCAGTTACGCTGGTACCCTATTTCTTTTTAAAATAGTGAACAATGCTATTGTGACCATCTGGCAATATCAAGGCTATTGGATAACAATTATTCGAGATAAGACGTAATAAAATCGTATTTTTGTTACTTTTTGCTGCGTTACGTTTTTGAATCGTCAAAAAACGGTGGATGGCCTCACTAAAAGTGGCATAACTTTTTTTCTTTTTGAAATATTGTGATTAAATCTGGCCACCATATGCAGTTATGAATTGTCTTTAAGCCTCTAAAATTTCATTTCGATATTCTTACTTCTAGCCAAGATATTTGCCAGAATAATTAGATCGGTTTATGCTACTTTTTGTTGCGTCGCGTTTTTGAATCGTCAAAAAAACGATGGGTGGTCTCACTAGAAGTGATATAACTTTTGCTCCGTTTGAAATATTTTGATGAAATGTGGCCAAGATGTGTAAATATGAATTGTCTATAAGCCTGTAAAATTTCATTTGGAAATTCTTACTTTGTCAGTATATTGGCAAAAAACGTAGGGGGGGATATTTTTTGACCCACCCTGTACTGTTTTCGGCTTTCATACTGTATTATATCAATGTCTGGGTGATCATGCAGATGTAATGAGCAGTAGAACACTTTAACTTAGATGGATATTTCAGGTAAAACATGTAGGAATAATTTGATTAGTAGTAAAAGACAATTTTTGCTTTCGGCTGCAGTGGCGGCGCCAGGGGGGGCTGGAGGGGGCTAAGCCCCCCCTGAATGCGGCTCAGCCCCCCCCCAAAGCAAAATGCGGAAAATGTCTATAACGGCTAATTTCGTAATAAGAAAACTAGACAATCATCAACGGCATCGAAATCTATTTGAGAATGAAGTTAGCGACTTCATTTCTTGGCCTCAGTCTATGAAAACGGGTGACAAGTTTGCACCCTTACCTTTTGACCATACAACCGGACAGGGTTGTCGAAATTGTCGAAGAAACATCATGGCTCTTAGACACCTCGTTTCAGGTTGAAACCGTTTTATAAGTATTAGGCGTATTGAAATATCGAAATTGCCTAGTCCTTCAAAAAATGGTGCAAAGCTGTATTTTCTCTTGATTTTTCGCATATTTCACAAAATTAATCATCGTCACAAAAGAATGTTTAGGATTTTCTTCCTCCTGCAATCAACTATATTATCATAGCGTAGATGCTTGCACCAGTGGCGGTGTCAGAGGGCTAGGGGTTAGGCCTATAACCTCTAAATGTGGCTCAGCCCCCGCCCCAAAGCAAAAAGCAGAAAATATCCATAACGGCTTATTTCGTAATAAGAAAGCTAGACAATGGTCAATGGCATCGAAATCAACAATATAATTTATTATATATAATATACATATTCTATATAAATATATATATTAAGTTTTATAGGTCATTTCATTCATTGTATTGCAAATTCTACACATTTAGGGAACCAGTTTTGTTGCATTTAGTAGCTGCCTACTGTAAACCGTTTCTTCTTTATTGATTGGAAGCTGTCAGCCCTATCACAAGTGAGCTGGACTCTTTAAAGTGCACTTACAACTCTGCAATATGTGAAAATTTTAAAATCTTCCATAGTGGTATTGCATCTGTAGGCCTACTGCACTTCATGCATGAAAATAATATTACAGACTGCTGATTATCCAGAAGATTGCGTTTTATCCAGAAATGTCTTTGACACAACAATGTACGTAGTTGTCAGATTTGCATCATGTTTCTCTTACACACCTCAAATGTGTGCGCTATTGTAATTTTCGGTTTAATAATTATTATATTCTTGTTGTGTATACCACCACTGTGGTATACCGAAAATGTAGGCCTACGTTTGATATCATGGTCAACTAAGAAGTCCTAGTGCTATTAGCATATATATGTAAAACATTTGTGTGCAGATAATTATAATTATAATTATAAAATAATTGTGTGCATATATCTAAGCATGCATATTTTTGTATTAAATTAAGGAAACTTTAACTGTTTTCTGTCAATAGTAATATGCAGGCAGATAATTATAATAGTGTCCTGTGAATGCTGTTGGACACCTTTATTGTGATTTATTTTTATTTGCGATTATTTAAATTGAATGTTCAGGGTAACGGCCTCTGTTGTCATAGACCCTGGTCAAATCGGATCCATCCATTATTGTGATGCCTTTTTTATTGTAAAATTTCTGAGTATTAATACTGTGTTGGACACCTTTATTGTGATAACTTGGAACTCGAGTCCGTGTCCATTGCCGACTTTTTATACGATAATGCTGAATTGCACACAATTTTATTGTAAAATTTCTGAATATTAGTGCTGTGTTGGTCACCTTTATTGTAATAACGTGGAACTCGAGTCCGTGTTCATGGTCGACTTTTTATACGATAGTACTGAATTGTACACCATTGTATTGTGGATTTTCTGAATATTAATACGCTGTTGGACACCTTTATTGTGATTTATTTTTATTTGTGATTATCTTAATTGAATGTCCAGGGTAGCGGCCTCTGTTGTCATAGACCCTAGTCAAATCGAATCCATCCATTATTGTGATTACTTTTTTAGTGTAAAATTTCTGAGTATTAATACTGTGTTGGACACCTTTTATTGTGATAACTTGGATCTCGAGTCTGTGTCCATTGTTGACTTTTTATACGATAGTACTGAATTGCACACCATTGTATTGTGGATTTTCTGAATTTTAATGCTATGTTGGACACCTTTTATTGTGACAACTTGGATCTCGAGTCTGTGTCCATGGTTGACTTTTTACACAATAATACTGAATTGCACACCATTGTTTTGCTAAATTTCTGAATATTAATGCTGTGTTGGACACCTCTTATTGTTATAACTTGGAACTCTAGTCATCGGTGTTTTTGAGTGCCTGCAAATCGGTATATCAAAGACAATAGGGACTTTACATTACCTCACTGTCTGCACCACATAGCTACTCGGGCTGGTATGTGCACACGCACTGTATATAATGCATTGCCTTTCGGCTCAGATGACTGAAATTTGGGGTATGGTACAGCGCTGGCACGGCATAGACTTGACGCGGACGCGTTTGAGGACCTCCCATTCTCCTTTGCTACCTTAGTTGGACACCTTTGATTTTGAAATTTCGGAACTTAATTTAGGTTTGCGGCCGGACACTCTAAAAATCAAAAACCTCAACAATTGCTCACTTCATTTAAATAACCCATTCAATCTCCAACTACATCTTGCAATGGAATATTTATGTGGAGCGATCGAGTTTGTGCCAGAGCACAATTTCTTGTAAAACCCTTCGCACGATTGCAATATGACCGCCCTGGGAAGAAAATGTTCTAGTTGCGTCTCTGGGAGGGAGGAAGGCTTGGGGCTTCAGCCCCCCCAAACCTGAAATCCTGGCGCCGCCACTGTTCGGCTGACGGCCATCTTGCATTTTCTCAGTAAAGTGGTTGTTCGCAACATTTTTTTGTGTCAGATTTTTTACCACATCTTTTATATATGTGAAAACTATGTAAATAGTAGGTGCTTGGCTTGATTAGATTTTTGTCTAGGTGGTTTAACTTTTCTCCTAGGCTATTGTTATTGCACCCCTTAAAACCCACTACTCAGAGGCGCTCCCGACTGCAGCGCGGTCACTGCATCAGAGTTTCACGCCGAAGCTCTGAGCAATTGGGAGCGAAGGACTTGCCAAGGTCCCTACGCGACGAATTGAGGTGGATTCGAACCTGCAACCATTCGGCTGCAAAGCGGCGAACATAGCTAGGTTGCCAACTACACCATTATTGTTATTATATTCGTTTAATGGTGACAACAGCTGATGGACACACCACTATCAGGTAAAAAGGCAATACAATATTATAGGCCTACCTATAGAATGTCTTTAGCCTTGTCTGTTGGATTTGTCTTGGGGTGAGAGCATAAAATGACAGAAATTACAAAAAGAATGATTCCATGTTTTTATAGGCTAATGAGATTATACAATTTATCATCATTAATGGACATAGCGTGCCTTTCTATACAAAACCCGAGAGATGTAAATAATGTCTGTCATCTTTGCAATGGTTGGTAATCATTATTATATTCGTTTAAAGGTACCAAAAACTGATAGACACACCCTATCAGGTACAAAAAGCAGTTTATCAAATACAATATTATACATATAAAATGTATTTAGCATTGACTGCTGAATTTGTCTTAAGATGAGAAATCGACGTATATTCGATGATATGGACGATCAGCAACCGGTGGGAAAAGATCCTTAGGTCTTTAGATCGCCCAGCTAGCTAGAAGAAATTGATGCGAATAAATTATGACTCCCATTCCTTTCATTTTGTGCCAGTTATTTTTATTATAGTCCAATTTAACCGCCATCATCCAGTAGTTTTGATTGATTACTAGGGCCTATGTCATGACAGTCATTACTCTGGTATCTGTGCGTTGATCGAACTCGATGCTGTTCCACACAGAAAATGAAGAAAACACCGGATTATACTCCGGTTCAGTCTAGAACGAGATTTAATGTAAATCGCAAGGACCTACATTATCGCTCAAAATCAAAGTTCAAATTGCCATAAATCAAAAGAACAGCTGTGATTAAATTTTTATACCATATGTAGGCGATCGATATAAAAGATTACTGACCTTTACGTAATGTTTGAATGCTAGTCGTGTGTGTGTTTGGTGAATCGAGATTTTGTAAACGATAAAATTAATGTTTAAAGGCTATAAGGGTTGACATACGTGGTCTAATGTACATGGTTGCCGGTCTTTTTGATCTTTTTGACTACTGGATGTTATTAGGTTTGCTGGAGGCCATGAACCTAGAATGCAAAGTAGCAAGCATGAGCATATTTTTTAATGAATGAATTTTATATGTTTAACCATAAGCATGGGACTATTGGTCGAAGGAAGTTAATGGCTTATCATTTACTACGCGACACGTGTACAAGTCAAGCGTAGCGGTTTCTTCGCAGCACCGGCTCTGATTCTGTTTGAAACATGAGAGAACTCGGGTCTGGATTTCGACTGACACGATGTCAGCGTTTAGCCTACAGCATTGGACATGTGTTCAACGATCTGTGTTCAGCCATGTGGTTCACGTACCTTCTCATTTTCATGAGAGATGTGGTTAAACTGAGCAACTCAAGTGCTGGTTATCTGCTGCTGTGGGGTCAGGTTGTCGATGCACTCTGCACCCCAGTCATTGGATATGGGTCGGATAAGATGAACGGCTTCTTTGGATATGGAAAGCGCAAGAGTTGGCACGCTGTTGGTAAGTGATGTCTGATAGTGCCAGCCAATTTCAGATATAAGCAGCAGGTTTCAGTCCGAAATCCCCAAACGCGAATCCCTGAAAATGCTGAAAATACACATAGGCCCAATTTCCCAAAAGCGTTTTTATAATAGATAGTGGCTGAACCTCGAAAACTATTGAGGGTTAAATTAAATACATGGCACAATGGACCTGTTAGGTGTTAGTTTAAAAATCATTCAGTCTTGTGAAAATAGGTTTTTTTGGATCCGGCCAAAATTTGTAGATTGGGGATTTGGGCCGAACCCAACAGCAGCATAAGCAGTGCAAGGTTTTTCACATGTTATGTAGTGAAAAAGACATAAACCGTACACCTAGGATATGAAGTACTTAATGCAATGAAGCTTGTGCTCAGCTACTTATCATACATACAGTTATCATATGCTTTAGCTTAAAATGAGCCCAAGACGGCTAATAACTCTTCAAACTAATTCATAATAAGATCTGTTGGCGCTATAAATTTAAAAAAATGATTAGTTTATCCAGTTATTTGTCTTTTGTGTCTTACCCTGAATTTTATTCCATGTGAGGAATTGCTACCTTGAGCAGAAAAAGAAGTTTGCCATGGAACTGAATTTTTTTGCTGTTAAACCTACATGCACAGAATGTCTATGTTAATTCTGAGTGCGTACATTTTCAGGGACGATTTGTGTGAGCTGTTCGTTTCCTTTTCTGTTCTTGACGCCGATCGTATTCAGCGAGAGCTTGTCAGAAGCTGGCGTAGTTCTGTACTATGCGTCTTTCATCGCCGTCTTTCAGTTTGGATGGGCGGCAACTCAGGTTGCGCATTTAGCATTGATTCCGCAGCTTACGTCAGTTGATCAGGAGCGGGTGCAGTTGAATGCATTCAGGTTACTAAAATATCTAATCTAATATAAATGTAATTAATCAAGGGCGATACAGGAATTTTCGAAACCGGCGGCCTAAATTTTCGGTCTTGGGGCAGGGAAAAATTTTCGCCTTGGAAGTCGAAACATCTGATGAACTTTTTTGTCTCCATTTCCCAAGAAAAAAGACCATTTTTTCTGCCCAAAAAAGTTGATGACCTTTTTTTAGGCGTAGGGGTCGTGGGTGTGGGGAGGACCTACGGAATTACTCATGGGGGCCACGTCAACTTTCCGAGCCACGATAGTTGGTAAAAAATAAAGAAATGGGGGTGGGGGCATGGCCGGATTGGCCCCCCTGGATCCGCCTCTGAATCTAATGGCTTCTGTAGTGCCAACAACGGCTGATAGTCGCTTGAAGTGAAACTGTATGAAACAATCCTCTTGTATAACAAAATAAATCTCTTTATGTGTTGTGCTTCTTATGGATTTAAAATACAAATGAAATGTGATGTAGCGGCCTTGCAAGGTTTGGAAGTGCTCACAGAAGCCTGGCAATTTAGAACGCATTAAGGTCCATAAACAGACTTTTAAAGAGTTTGTGGTTTTATTGCAAAGATTTTTTCAGTAAGATGTTGTAAACTCGAGGTAATAGAGAAACCTAGATGAAGGGACTAATAACAACTGAAGACTTGGTGCACTTGGAACAACATTGAGTTTAGGCAGCGACGAAGTTTAACCTTACACGTCACCGAAGTTTGAGCAGGAACATACGAGTGGGCAAGTGGGAGCGGATGGGAAACTCCGGCACTGCTCGTACTTTGGCAGTGCCAGTCCCAAGCCTGGAGATAGGAGGAGGGGAAGACTAGTCATTCTGTTTAGCGCCGGTGAATAAGCTGGTCTCCCTGACGTGGCTTTTGTGGGCGCTGAGAAATTCTCGAAGATTTACATTCTTGATATGATACAGTGTTGTTAAACAATAACAACAACAATGGATGGGTGGATGATTTGTTTTGTTTGTGCATATGTTGTTGTAGTGTGTTGCAGAAGTATTTTAGTCAAGTCCATCAGTCACTGAAATAACTTGTAAATTCAGTTCATTTAAATTCTGTTTTATATTGCAACGAGAGTACGCAAAATGACAGCAAATGTAGAAAATAACAATGCATTGGTGACAATGGGAGGCCTTAAAGGGACGGAGATCCGGCTTGGGAAGGTCACCCAAGTGAAAATATTTCCAAAGAGATAGCCGATTAGATTAAATTAAATTGGAGTGAATCAATATGTTTTAAACTTTACTGCTGCTTACCGTTATCGTAGTCCGCTAAGCAGAATTCCTTTCTCGCTTTTTATTTTCCATGTTGATTTGTTTTTGCAGGAATGCATTTACAGTTTTATCAAGTGTTACAATTTATGGGTCTGCGTGGATTCTCTTTTCTGCTACGACTCCAAAGACAAATCAAGTAGCTATTCAGGCAGCCGAATTCAAGGTAAGTTATTATTTAGTTGTTATGTTCGGCTATTATCTTCAATCACTTTTATTCACATAGTTTTAAGATATTTTAAAATGGGTAAAGCAGTACCAGATGGATTGATAATCAATTGCGGAGAGCTATGCTGAAGAAATATCACAATCTGAAACCAAAACCAAGAGCGGTAAGAGAATTGATGGGCGCATTGGAGTTAACAAATTAGTCGTCAATTTAGTCGTCAATTTTGCGTCGCGTTTTTGAATCGTAAAAAACCTGTGGGTGACCTCAGTAAAAGTGATACAACTTTTGTTCTGTTTGAAATATTTTGATGAAATCTGGCCATGATGTGTAAATATAAATTGTCTAAAAGCCTGTAAAATTTTATTTCGAAATTCCTACTTTTACATCAATCATTGCAGCAATCCCAGCTGTGGTAATTTTTGAAATTTGATAATCAGTTTTTTCCATAACAATGTCAAACATGTTAAATAATTACATGTACTGCTAAAACACGTGCAGGCTGTATCATAATTAAATGCTAACATTACTCTGTGATTCTTATCAACTTTTAGCATACGAGTATCATTGCAAATGTTTTGATTGTGGTTCTTGTATTTTGTTGAAGGATTTGATGCTTGTCAGCGTGATTGTTGGGAATTGCTTCAGTCTCTTGTTCCATCTCGGAACCACGGAATCAGGTCAAGAAACGCTGGTTGCGGAGTCTAAAGTTGCGCTGCATAATAGTTCTTCTACCATCGGCTGCTTGGACTGGTTGAAGGAATATCAGTTCTATCTGGTAAATATGGATTTAAAATTCATTTCTGAATAGAGTTTTATGGTATAGTTTTGAATGAATGTTCAGAAATCACTAATGAATAGTGTTTTCTGTTAAATATAAATTTGAATAAAATGTTCAGAATTCACTTATGAATAGTGTTTTCTGGTAAATATAAATTTGAGTTAATGTTCAGAATTCACTTACGAATAGTGTTTTCTGGTAAATATAGATCTGAGCTAACAGAATCCATTTCTGAATAGTGTTTTCCTTGGACTTCGTTACATCTTTTCGCTCAGTTGTCATCTCAGAGTGTTGTTGGCATATAAGCTTTGTCTTTGTGAAGGCTCTCTCAAGAACAATAAAAATCAGCAATGGATTTTGACAGGATTACTTATCTCTACCCATAAAGTTTGAGGCCAGTCCATAATTTCTTTTGTGAGCATACCAATATCTTTACAGTTTTACAAGCATGTCCGCTTCTCTGTTACTCAATATTTTGGCTTTATATGTCTGTTTTTGCTGTTGATTTTCAGATCGCTCTGATGTATATGTGCAGTCGTTTGATTGTGAATGTTTCTCAGACATATTGGCCGCTCTACTTGACGGATTCCTTGCAACTGACGAAGGTCGGTTCCTTTGGTCGCAACATTAGGATATCATTTATTGTCAGATGCAAGTCTTCATCTATGAAGCAGTATTAGTATTTCTCTAATTAGCTGTCCATCCAATTACCGGGTAATTTAGTTATTTTAGGACCCCATGAATGTACCTGTTGTAAAGATCACAGCTGTAACACTATGAATGAATTCCATTTTCCATTTAAGGGGGTTTTCCAGTAGACTTGATCACAGAATACACAGAATTGGTTAAAATTTTTGGAAATTAGACATTTCGGAGTTTGAACCCATAATCACCAAGCCTAAATACACTCGTGTATTTTTTTCTTTAACGCTGTTGTTTTGCTGTTCAATGACAGTTTTGTTTTCGTTCAGTTAACTTTTGAGTGGCATAATTTGATAAGTGGTTCATAGGCTTGAAATGACTGTCTGTGTATTTTTACAGAACTTCATGGCAATTGTTCCGCTGGTCGTATTCAGTAGCGGCTTCGTGATGTCACTATTGATGAGTCCACTGAATGCCATTGCAGGCCAGAAGGTATTTATTTCACGTGATTTATGAACTCTGCTCTTCAGATGATCCACCTCATGGACGGAGTTTATCAGGGGCTAGATAGAGGGGGCTAAGTCTCCCCAAGAAGACCCAGATTCAGTTTTTTTGCCGTGTAAACGGTAACTTTTTCCGGGCTTAGCCCCTCCAAGAAGGCGCAGACTCATAAGTTAGCCCCTCCAAGAACGGAAACCAAACTCCACCCATGATCCACCTTAGACTTCAGAATACTGCCTCTTAACTGAATTCGTGCTAGAAAAGCGACTGGCCCTTTTTGGATTATGACCTTCCTTCTTTTGATTTGATTTGATTTGATTGTTCTATTTTATCTTGAAGACCAAGGAAGTTTGACAAAGGCAACGTTAAATTTGAGGGTTTACATGATAATTTTAGTACGTTAACATGGCAACCTCCACACCTGTGCCTGGTGCCAGGGTCACCTCCACCACATTTTATTGTTAAAATTGTATTACTTAGCCAAAGCTGGGTTGGAAGTACTCCTAAACTCTTCCACTTCTCATACTCTGGCGATTGCCAGTACCATTCCAGGATAAAGGAGGAGGGTGGCTCTACTGATTTTTGTTATCGCATAGTGTTGTTTAAACTGAAAATGCTACTAGTTGTGTTCATGGATGGTTTCCTTGAAGGGGCACTATGCTTGTCCTTCGAATGATAAAAGAATTTTAGTTTGGGTAATGCAAAATTCGTTTTATTCAGACTATGTGGTTTCTTCTTGAGTTGAATGTTGATGTTGTTGTTCTAAGCCATTGACAATGATCCTAATGACAAATGAACAATACTGTCTGTTTAGGTTGAGTCTGTGTCTGCTTAGTACTTCTAATAGGCGAATTAATTGATTGATTGACTGACTGATTTATTGAGTGATTGATCGATCGATCGATTGATTGATTGATTGATAGAGCACATGTCTGCTGGGACTTGTTTTGACGATCGTCAGCTGTTCGGCGATGTGGTTTCTTTCGGCACAAAGTGCGATCTACGTTCTGCTTCCAGCGATCCTCTTGGGTTCGGGAGGCTGCATCCTCCTGGTGACATCACTCTCGATGACTGCTGACCTCATAGGAAAGCACACTGTAAGTGGTGAAACACTTCTGTGATCTAACTCTACTTGACGTTGCCGTATCTTTGTGAAAAATAACAAAATTTGGTGTCATGCTGCTAGACATGCTGCCAGTTAGTTATTTCAGGGTCATAAGGGTCATATGGCATTTTTTAACAAGCATGATGAATTACTATTGCACATGCACGTAAGGGTAACGCTTAGTTTTTATGTTTTGTATGTGCACTTGTTATAGCGCCCCTTCAAGAACACTAGTCAGAGGCGCTCCCGACTGCAGAACAGACACTGAATCGGAGTTTCACGCCGAAATGCTGAGCAATTGCAAGTGAAGGTTCCTACGTGGCGACTTGAGCTGGATTCGAACCTTCCGGCTTCAAGGCAACGACGCCGCCACTACACCATCGCGCCCCACATGCTTAGTGCATGAAATGTTTTGATAAATTGTGTATAAGCTTGCCTCTCCACTCTGTTCTTTAAGAATCTCAAAACTGTGCTATTTAGTTGCGATTGGGTCAGTAGCACTTCTGAGTAGCCTATCTTGAATAAATGCTATATAAAAATTACTAAATAAAATTATACAAGTATTGAAATATTTATAGAGCAATTGTACAGGATAAATTACTTGCAAACATACCATTGCAAATTGAGCATTCAAAAAGACTCTTCATTGAGTGTTCATACATTTAGTGTTAAAAACTACAGGTACATTATTATTATTATTGTTGTTGTTATAAGATATAAAAGTACAAGTTTATATAACAACCAACTACAACGGAAATGCATTGAAGGTAGTTGGCTTGATCAAATGACTTGAACATACTAGACTTAAATCATCCTTCCTATGGACGTACTATCTACACTACATTGTGGGGCACGGTGGTGTAGTGGTGGCGTCGTTGCCTTGAAGCAGGAAGGTTCGAGGTTCGAATCCACCTCAAGTCGCCGCGTAGGGACCTTGGGCAAGTCCTTCACTTGCAATTGCTCAGCGCTTCGGTGTGAAACTCCGATGCAGTGTCCGCTTTGCAGTCGGGAGCGCCTCTGAGTAGATAGCTTGAGGGGCGCTATAACAAGTGCACATACAAACAAACAAAACAACAAACTAGATCCTTCCCAGATTTGATGAGACCAATGAGTAACTTAAAGATCTCGTATGTCTTTGGCTAAGGAGACTGATACCATAGCATTGAGGTGGTTGCAGAATCTTTAGCCACATTTGTGCTACCTGTTCAACAGAACATGACAAATAAATTAAGAATTTGCTTGCATTTCATGAATATGGTACTCGTCAATTGTCTTTAGCAGGTACTACGCAAAAATGCATTTTCATTGTCTGACATTGTTAGGTTGAGTTTACTTTGGTGCTACATTATTGTGTACGAATGTCACTCTGTTTTTTAGGAGAGCAGTGCTTTTGTCTTTGGTGCTATGAGCTTCACTGATAAACTCTCGAGTGGAGTTTGCATCGCTCTTATTCAACTCTTTCATCCGTGCAAGTAAGATCATTTAACACATTTTTAGTTGTACTCAGTGGCCATTTATAAAATTTGAATCACGGTAGCAGTATCATAAATTTGACACGAGGCACCTCACATAAAATTTTACACGCCTCAGCCTTGTTGAAATGCATAAAGCCAGGGCCAGAGTAGGTACCTTGAAGAGGCGCTATATAAATTGCGATTGATTGATTGATTGATTGATTGATTGCAGGGTCATTTATTATCAGCATGCGGCAGGCTGGCAGCCCTATTGTGAATTGGACACGAGGCGTACCTTTTTGCAAATTTCACACAATGCTGTTGTGCAATGCTGCATGGTGCTGTTGTATTATATGGTGGTGTTGTACTCTATGGTGCTGTTGTGAATTGTATGTTGCTGTCATATTGTTCTGTAGCGCTGTTGTGTGGTGCTGCTGTATTGTATGGTGAGAATTGGTGGTGTTGTACTCTATGGTGCTGTTGTGAATTGTATGGTGCTGTTGTATTGTTACGTGGTGCTGTTGTGTTAAAGGATAATGTTGTATTGTCATGCGGTGTTGTTGCATTGTTGTATGTTGCATTGTTGTATGTGGCTGTGTTTCGTTGGCAGGACATCCGATTGTTGTCCGGACTGTGTCTGGTATTACCGCAACGTCATGGTTCTCCTTCCAACTGGAGTGGCCGCTATTTCCATCTGCATCCTCGTCATTCTCGCGCGGATGAAACTCGGACGTCTTCGCTTCATGATTCCACGTTAGCACCGCACGACACCTCATCACAACCGATTCAAAACGTGCCATCTCTCGTTAACGTGCGCACGCTGCATTTATGTCTACGTGTCTTATCTTGAGCCATCTGTGCTCAAATGTCATCCATGCCATGAACCATCCATCTCATTATTACTATATTATTATTGTTAAATAAGTTTGTAACGCACGCAGGGTCACGCCGAAATGTGAGTCTGATGCGTGGATAGTCAGTCACACCAGAGGTAGATTGAGTTGGAGATTTATGTGGGTGAAAGCCAAGGAGAAAAAGTGAGTTTTGAGCAGTGTTTTGAAGGATTGAAGTGAATTTAGGCTATGAAGCGAGAGGCATGGAATGCATAAAATCCCAAAACTTCTGTGTCAGAGCTCAGCTAAAAGACTTGTACCTGATGATCACAGGGAGTGAGAAGGAATGTAAAGAGTTAGTAGTGAGAGAGGGTAGAAAGGTGCGATGGGGCTTATGGATTTATAGGTCAAACAGTCCAATTTATATTTTATCCAGAACGGAGCAGGAAGCCAATGCGGCTGATGCGGTAGGGCTGAGGAACTAGTTCGGAGGTGGACGTGCCGTACAACCCGAGCTAGCTTATTTCTGTCCTCTGCTCTCCTCAGTTATGTATCTACTGGATATTTGTACTGCACAGTTGCAAGTTGCAATCATGAAATTGAACTGCAATTGGTACTGTACAGTTGCAAGTTGCATTTATGAAATTGAACTTCGTTTGGTAGGTAACAAAAATCCGAAATCTAATGAGATAGGGGACCAAGCTTTTAGGTTTCTGTGTACATCTATTATATGTAGCTTAATTAATTTTTGTATATAGCTGTTGTGAATAGTTAATTAAATTTATTTACGTTAAAAAACGAAGCTGATTGGTTCTACAGTGGAACTATGCCAGCTGAGAAAAGCTACAAGCCACTTTGAAGGAGGCATTTATTTAGCATGCATTTTTAACCTTGTAAATTTCATTCATCGGGATATTAGTGAATGACCTGATTCGGTAGCGGCTCTTGTACAATCGCACTCATTAACTTAATTGATCTCACAGTATGTCATTGGTTTGTTTTTGGCATATTACTGCTTATAAATCATGCTTTTAATCTAGGTTAATCTAGGAAAAAGATAGCTTTAACGTTCCTGGTTAGGATTTTCAGAAAACTAGCAATAATTCTTGTTTGTATTTTGTGCGACACTCTTACACTTCTTTTTCATATAGGTCTTTGTAGTGATAAATGACTTTGCTCAATAATGTATGCTAATGTGATTTTAGATTCTATTTATGGCTGCATTCATAATTTGCAGGAGCCAACAAGTAGGAATATTTTATACCTTACGAATAACTACCATGATGTTTTACCAACAATTTTATAATATATGTGGTCAGATGTAGTTGCTATTACAAGTATAATTAATAATTATGTTTCAATACACAGGAAATTCTTTGTTGCACACTTCCTTTGGGAATCACATCGGTATAATGTTAAACCGAGATCATGTTATAAAACGACAAGTTCATATTTTAATGAGGTAAAGAAATTGTGTTGTTTTGTGTGATCATAACAATGTGTGTGTGGGGAGATGGTTGAATGGTGACTTGGTTGTAAGAAGACCAGCAGGACACAGGTTTGATACCCGCTAGCCCCATAAGGTTCGCTTAATGGAGGCCCGGTAGAGTAATGGATAACACGCTGGCATAGAGAGCGAGAGGTAGTGAGTTCGAGCCCCCGTTGGGCGGATATGCTTTGTTGGCTGCTATTAGCGCCGTGTACTGCAGGCTGTCTGTTCAGTTAGTAGTTAAGTTTGATTTAATTAAGATTACTGCAAAACTTGTACATGTAAAGTGCAGTGCTTTTGCAGTCGTTGAATTAAAGAAAAATTATTATTATTAGCTTTCTATTCCCTGGGCGACTAATATGAGCTGTAGGATTCAAGGGTGCCCTGTTGGCTTCTGTACAGTTAAATTTTCTTAAACTTGTTGAGAATTTTTATCGCTGTATCATCTTACAATCTTACTGTGCACCGGTCAGTTTTAATTAGTAATTATTATAATTATTATTTTTTAAACTATGTAATTTTTTTATTATTATTGTTGTTGTTGTTATAAAGACGTTTCCGTGTATTTTGTAATTTTAATTGCATAATGTCGGAGATGTAGATATTGTGGTTCCTTACTTATTTACAGAAACCTCAAGTGGTCTTGTCAGTACACCTTAAGTAGGCATTTTGCTCTGCATCTGTTTTTTGGCTGTTCTACCTCTTTGGCTTAATAAAAGTGTTCATTACGTATAAGGATAATGTTCCAATGCAGGGCTTAAAGTGTGCCGGGACGTTCATGGACTTCGTCCCGGCACTTATTTTCGAGACAGGACGCCGTCCTATGACTTATTTGGTCAGCACTGGTCGTCCATCACTGCATGGACGGCGTCCATGCAGTTACGGACGGCCGTCCATGACGGCTGAATTGGTATCTTTTCCCCGAAAAAAGGTCCTAAACATTTTTGGCCCTGAATCGGTATAGTTTTCCCCAAAAATTTTGGCGGATGACTAAAAATAAAAAATAAAAGGTCATCAACTTTTTTGGCGGCTGAATCGGTAAAAAAAAGGTCTGCAGTTTTCTCGGGGACGAATAACACGAAATTTTTCCCCCTGTCCCGCCAACAAGACCGAATTAAGTCTCATATACAATACAGCGTCCTGGCACTTCTTTTTTTACACTTTAAGCACTGTTCCAATGTATGCACCAAAGCAGATAAACACTTATGCAATCTTTATATGCAAATGCAAGTCAAGTACACATATAAAAGACTAACGAGCAAATACGAAAATCTCAACAAATCGTTGAACTTATAAATGGCTACATGTTATGGTCAGTGTTTATGCAGTTTGAGCCGCAGACGTCTTTTCCTGTGACATCAGCAATAGAACATTTTTTTTACGAGATTGCAAGTTAACGTATTAAACAGAAAGACTACGATGACTAGAAAATTTGTGTGATGCCAGCGACCTTGCTACGAGTCACGAGAAATATAATATTTTTTAATTGACTGAATAAAATCATAGTTTTATATATAAATATAGTATTGCACGGTAGTACAACTAGTACCTGCACCTTTGTTATTTGATTTTTGTTAAGTTCGTAAAGTTCGAAGATAGCATAGGGGCAGCATGGGACTGTTCTTGCCAGGGCCCAGGATTTCTGTTGCCAGCAGGGTTCAAACCTTGGACTCACCAGTCAATGACAAGCATCTTAGCAGTCTGTCACTATGTCCACCACAAACCTTGGCAACATTGGTGAAAGGCACCAGCAGATTATTTATTTAGTGGCGAGACAAGATCGAGGAAAACTTTAACAGATAAAAACTAATTTAAAGTTTGTTGTCTGTTTTTGACCGCTACAGCTACACAGCTTTACAAATTAATCACTAATTCAGGTTTTCTACTTTGTATTTTTCGTCTTCTCTGGAATGTGTTTGGTTCTTTGGTTTGAACGAGTAGAACGTTTCCTACAGATCGTCGGACGCTTTGGAATCACACAGATCTCCTGAAAAATTATCAAAACAGATATAATATTTATATGCAGTTCCATTATATATAGGTAAACGTTGGCTTTGTAACACTAGAGGGGATTCTGGTGTAAGTGGTTACGAAAAACTTACCAGAGTCTGTCAGTAGCATCTATGCTGCATTGTTTCAAGTACTTCTCATTATGCTGAAAGTAACTGTATAGTTGTACATGTATATTAAGAATCTTTCAAAATACTTTTATACATAAAAGGGATGCGGTGGTGTAGGCCTAGTGGTGGGTTTGATGCCTTGCAGCCGGAGGGTTCTAGGTTCGAAGCTGTTGCGCATGGACCTTGAGCAAGTCTTGCAATTGCTCGTGCACTTTGGCGCGAAACTCTGATGCAGTATCCCTGCTGTTGTCGGGAGCGCCTCTGAGTAGGAAGCTCGAAGGGGCACTATAGCAAATGCGAGAAAAAAGTAATATATATATATATATGTAATTAATTACATTTTGTGACATTTGTATTTGAGAAAATTGCATATTTTGTTTGTTGTTGAAAGTCAAAAATGTCTATTTGAAACTGATTCCAAGTTTATACGACCAGATGATTGCACGGGAAATTGGTTAAGAACGGGTGATAAAAGCTACTGTTTCCAACTCACATCCATTAAAGCAGTGGTGTATCTTAAATTTTGGCCCCTGCAGATTGCTCGACTGGTAAAAGTTTGACTTTAAAGGCTCTGACCAGGCCCTTTTTTCTTATAACTATGCCTGAACCTCCCCCTCTCGTTGCAAGTCACCCATGACCATATATTTGCCTATGTTTGACGGCAGTGAAGATTTTGTTGTTCACACTTTGATGTAATGCACGTTTCTTGTTTCTGTTACACATATTGCATAAACCTCATTGTCTTAAAAAAATCACTTTGTTGGTTTAAAAAGGTCACAGCCAGAAAAAATAAATTGCTCATTCCGGTTAACATCAAATGTCGTGATTACAACTTGATTCGTTATTGCTTGTCATATTAAAAAGATACTTGTGTACAGTGATTGGTTTAATTGTGTTGATTGATTAGTTGATTGATTGATTGATTGACGCAACATTATTAGAATGATTGAAAAATCTTGATTTTGTAATAATTTTGTAATTAGCTCCAATTAAAGTTAGCATAAAATGTCTTAAATACTATGTGACCATACATGGATTTTTTTTCTGTCTGAAAAGATGTTTATATTGATTGTTTTAATGAATGATTGATTGATGGATTGATTGATTGAGTGATTGATTGATTGGAAGATAGATTGATTGACTAGAAGATTGATTAGATGACTGATTGATTGATTGGAAGATAGATAGATTGATTGACTGGATGATTGATTAGATGACTGATTGATTGATTGGAAGATAGATAGATTGATTGACTGGATGATTGATTAGATGACTGATTGATTGATTGATTGATTGGAAGATAGATAGATTGATTGACTGGAGGATTGATTGAATGATTAGATGACTGTTTTTGATTGGCTGATCGATTGTTTGATTGATTTACCAGTATAACCAGTTGGACAACTGCAGGTGTAGTTTTCTGGATCTTGGTGAACACACATTCCGCCGTTGCTGCACAGAACAGTCTTGCATGAGTCACGATCACATTCAGCTGCAAACAAATAATTTAAGTCATAGTTTACGAAGACAAAATTAATAAGCTCACGTTTGCTTAAAACAATTTCGGGTCTTAGGTTGCCAGAAAAATAGTACCACTTTAGACTAAAAGAAGTTTTCACGATAAGGCGCGAAATAAGGTGCCTAAAAAATTTGGGTCGCATTTGCCATACACAATTAAGTCATGTCACACTTAACATAAACAATCATGTGCCTAAAAAGGAAGCCGTTAACATTAACCTTGCATTGGGCCTAATTCACGAAGAAATGTAGAAATATCATGAAATGTAATGTGCACAGAGAACAGGGAAATAATGTGTATGCCTAAAATTATAATTGCCTATTGTTACAGTAGGCTATGCCAGCAGCATGTTTCAGATTTAGCCTCTGGTATGTTGAGAAACAAGTCGACTACCGGGTACTCTGTCAACTGTTGAGCGTGTCCATGCAATAGCCTGGCCAGTAGGCCTACCGTTACAGCGCGGCAACGTACGTTCTGAATCTTTAACTAGCACCTTTGTACGCCACCAAAATGAGGCGCCTGAACAAGAAAACAGTCTTTAATCTCTTACTGATTTCGTTGTCAGCCTCGATATCGCTGGATATTGCTTTCGACAGTTCGTATTCTTTGTTCAGCTCGGAGCTGGCGATTCGGAGCAGCTGTATGCACCCAACGAAGCCGCTGTTGGCCCCTGCGTTCTTTGAGATTCTGTTCCGTTAAAAATGTAAATGTAAACGTTCTTCTTTAACAAGCGTTTGTCCTACGACCTTAAGCCTGTTCGTTTTTCAAATCATTCATTCATTCACTATGAGAACTTTTATAGCGCCTCTTCAAGGTTACTACCCTGGAGCGCTCCCCCGACTCAGAGCCTCGGATAAAAAGGATTGTTCTAAGATCGCGACAGAGCGTATCAGAGGGAGCCCTTGGCAGCAGGTGTAGGTATGAAAGTAGCCCATTCCAGAGCAGATAGCACAGGGCTCGATCCCTCAGATCCTAAGATTATACGATTACAATTAAGGGCCAGCAACAGAGAAACCGCGTCGCTGCCTGATCTATGCGCAATGCCTACGACTGAGGTGGTGGTAGTTGCAGTTTAACGTCACTGTGTGGTAACAAAAACCATTAGCGACGTCCTCCTCCTTTATCCAGGCTTGTGACTGGCACTGGCAGAGTGCAACCAGTGGCGGAGTTGCGTATGAATGCGACCACTAGCTTACAGCCAACTCAGTGGCCACTGCAGCATGGCCACGTAGGCCTACTTGCAGCTTGTCTTGGCTGCTACAAGGGCAGACCTGTAGCCAGTCCTCGAGCGATCTACATGTACGTCAAGAGCGGATACAGAAATTTTCGAAGGGGGGGTCAAAAATTTTGGTCTGAGGGGGGCAGGGAATAATGTTTGTCTTGGTTGCAAATACTGCAATGGTCTTTCTTACCACACAGTGACGTTAAACTGCAAATACCACCACCATAAAAAAAATGGTGCGGGACTACTCACGGGGGGGACACGTCAACTTTCCGAGCCAGGATAGCTTGTAAAAAATAAAGAAATTTCTACTAAATGGGGGGCGTGGCCGGATTGGCCTCTGGATCCGCCCATGATGTACGTCGACATCTCGACTTCCCACGGACAGTGTAGGCCTATAATTTATGTTAGTATAGGCATGCTCGTTAACAGGTATAGCGTATACCGAGTGAGCTTGGATGTGGGTGGAGTAGAAATCTCGAACCAGATATAATATACCTGGTATCTACCAATAATTGAACAGTATTGATAATTGATGAATTATTGTCAAAGTTACAGAAGGTCAATCAGTCGATCAATCACTCAATCAATGAATGAATCAATCGATCGATCAATTAATCAATCAGTCGATCAATCACTCAATCAATAAATGAATCAATCGATCGATCAATCAATTAATCAATCAATCAATCGATCAATCAATCAATTAATCATTCAATCAATTAATCAATGAATTAATCAATCAATCGATCAATCAATCAATCGATCAATCAGTCGATCAATCACTTACTGTTCTGTTAGGTTCGGCACATAACCGAGATAGATTGGCGTGCCAAAGTTGAGGGATCTCAAAGCGCCAGGACTGACCGCTGAAGCCTCAGAACCTTTGTCGAGTTTCAGAAGTCCATCCTTTCCATATCTTGTTGCTGTGATCTTGTGCAGCTTCTTCAGTGTTACCTGCTGATTGGTTCGCAGCATTGCAGGTCCACTACCCAGATCGTACCTGTCGTAGAAAATATTAACGGACTCTTCTATCAATATCCGTTTCATTAAAAAATTCTTTTCTTATTGACGCAGTTATAAGTTGCACAGGCGAACTGATAGGAACCGAGCTGCAATAATTAGTAGGCCTATAATTGTTATAGACAGTCTATAAATGGAATTTTGTGTTAGCTATTAGGCCTATACCACTCTACACAGGTCTAAAACTCGCGGACTATAACCTTCTTCTTCTCATCAAGGTGGGGCGCGGTGGTATAGTGGTGGGTTCGATGCCTTGGAGCCGGAAGTGCTAGGTTCGAATCCACCTCAAGCCGCCGCGTAGGGACCTTGAGCAAGTCCTCCACTCGCAATATTGCTCGTGCGCTTTAGCGTGAAACTTCGATGCAGCGTCCGCGCTGTAGGCTACTCGGGAGCGTCTCTGTGTCGTGAGCTTGAAGGGGTGCTATAGCAAATGCGAGAAATAAAAGGGCCTACATGTATATATTGGCAGGGCTTTTTAAACGTGCAGACACGGTGCAGTTGTACACAACATGTGCAGTTCAAAATGGACTTGTGCAGTTGTAGAAGCACTTCTGTGTACAGTTGAAACTAGCAAAAAGGTCATTGTCTTCCAATTGGAAGTAATTTGCCATGGAGGGTGTGAGGAAAAAGAAGGAGTTGTGCAGTTCTAAAAATTTCTTTAAAACAGCCCTGTATATTGGGCTGCGCTTGGTTGACTATAGAGCGACATTTTAAATGGCGGAAAATTCAGGTAAAATAAAAAAAGTTTGAATAAAGAATATAGGCCTATGACTATGTGTGTCCTTGATCGGTAGGCCTAAGAGGCGACATTCTTTTGTCCTTGTCTACAGCGCAGTGGCATAGACAGGAGGGTTTCGGGGGTTAAACACCCCATTGGCCAGGGGGAAAAGTTTTTAAAAGGTTATTTATCCACTTAAATAAGAAAAAACAAAACAATTGCTTGTAGTAACAATTGTTTTTCTTATACTTTATTCCCCTTAATTGTTACTTTATTCCCTTTTTATTTACTGTAATAGGCATACTGTTGAATTGGTGTCAGAAAGGGCATCCGGACATTCCATAAAAAAACCCAAACCCCTCCATCATAAATTCCTGGCTACGCCACGGCTACAACGCAGACCTGACCAAGACTGCCTCGATCTGCAAATTGTGATAAAATAAACAACAGATGAGCTCTGGCAGATGCAAATCGGTCTCGACAGTAGCAGCTGCTGTAGCCTATATGACATCCCGTCTAAGTGTAAGTTATCAGCGCATCGCCAATTTTGTGCGGCAAACGATTTCTTCCTACTTGCATCGCGGGCAAAATGAGGCAGCGTAAATTGTGATCTACAGCGGTTGACCATTTTCATATTCGCGCGCAGACCAATAGTTACTGAAGGAGACATTTGTTTTGATTAAGACAAATCGAAACTAGTTTTCTCCTCTGTTGGCTCTACAATAATTCTGTTCGGCGCAGTCTCTCTTTTTACGTCTATCTCTTCCGTGAAAACCTTCTTCTCTTTGCGGGGCCTTGTGCACTGGGAGCACTTCTGATTGAATGGTTCAACACACTAAAGGCGCTTCATAAATGCGTAAATACAATGCAATAATACAATACAATACAATACAATACAACACAATGCAATACAACACAACACAACACAATACAATACAATACAATACAATACAATACAATACAATACAATGCAATGCGATGCGATGCGATACGATACAATTAATACAATACAATACAATAATACAATACAATGCAATAATACAATACAATACAAAACAATATAATAATACAATACAATGCAATAATACGATACAATATAATAATACAATACAATACAATAATACAATACAATAATACAATACAATACATTAAAACAATACAATGCAATACAATACAATAATATTTTATTATGCTGACGATCGACGGTTTTCGTAAATTACCTAAACTCCACGTATCCGTTTCGGAGTGCGATGGAAACGAAATCGCCACTTCCATCGTCATTCTTCCCGGTGTAGAAGACTATCCCGTTCGGCGATAAAGGTCGCAACTCGATTTCGATAGACATGTCACGGTTGCCATGCTGGAGTTTTTTCAGGATGATGTATGACATTCCAGAGAAGGACGGAATGACGTAATCTATCGCAGGGGAAGAATCACAACATAGTCAGTGGTTGTTGTTGTTGGTCAGGAAAAAAGTGTTGCTCTGGAAAAGATTAATGTTCTTCCACTGGAATGAAGGATGGTCTTGCATCGCATGTTGCGTGGAACAATGTTCTTGCATGAGAATAATTGTGTTCTCTTTGGGAATAATGTTCTTGTGTAAGCACAATGTTCTTATGTAAGCACAGTGTTCTTGTGTAAGCACAATGTTCTTATGTAAGCACAGTGTTCTTATGCAAGCACAATGTTCCTATGTAAGCACAATGTTCTTGCACGATAATAACGTTCTTGCACAAGTATATTGCTTTTCTGATTAATTGATTGAATGAATGACTGAAGTCCTGATTGATGTGTTGGATGGTTGGTAGACTGACTGAGTGACTAATTGGATTGATTGATTGAATGATTGATTGACAGATCGATGCATTGGTTTGATTGGACTCATTGATTGATTATTTGTCTGATTGATTGATTGATTGATTATACACCGGCGCAATAGAAATTAATTAATTATTTAATTAATTAATTAATTAATTAATTAATTAATTAATTTATTTATTATTATTCATTGTCCCATGCAGTTGGTAGATGTATTGATTGTAATCGAAATGCCTGTTTTGGTCCGTTGATGCACTTACCGACTGGTTTAGGCCGAACAGTGGACGACACGAATGTTGAGAACTGCTCTTCTTCAGTCGACGACTTAACAACCGTTGCTTTCTCAAAATAGAGACTGTCATCATGGATCAGAATGTCTCCGTCTATCAGCGTTTCGTTCGCTGAATTAGGAATAAAGCAGATTTCACAAACAGAATGTTGATTTGAGACCTCTTCAAGCATTACTGACCAAAATAATTGCTATTGGTTTATTACTGCAAGCAATAAGCTTATCTCCGCAGTTTCTTAAATGTGCTGTCGTGAAATTTAAATACTCTGAACCTATAATTTTATAATTTTTTTAGTGTTGACCATATTAATAGGCCTATCTAACAAATAATATTTGTTACTGTAACATGGTGATCTCTAATCTGTAGGCCTATACAGTTCCTGGCTAATTCCTGCGTTTGTTATTGTTAGCAGCAGATCCAAACCCGTGGAACAAACGGCATCATGTAATGAATATCAACAAGTTAATTGTTTGCTCAGACTTGACTTTAAAAAAAATTTTACACAAATTTACATCACATATTTTTTACTGCGAACCTTTAGGCCTACCTCATTGGAATATACTGTCCCCGTCGTATACTCGATCCCAAATTCTAGCTGTCATCGATCTCCTCATTTCCTTTTCTCAAAACGCGTTTTCTTCCCTCGTAGTCTTGTGCATTGGGTGCGTCCCTGAACGGTTCACCATCCAAAGGCGCTTTATAAATGCTTCAATACAAAAACATTTGAACTTAAACACAATGAAGAACCAATGGTGAAGTTGCCATGGATACCGTGGTTACCTGGACAACCGACATCGGTAACCTGGGTACCATCAGCGCAGAGATCACACTTTGGTCCATAGACGAATCGTTTGCATATGCATTGACCATTCATCTGCTCGCAATCATCGCGAATAGATCCATTCATGTTGCATCCACACGCTGGAAAATAAAACTAGATCTATACACAACTGATCACCAGTGATTCAAATAACATATTGCCATCCAATAGCCCAAGTTCAATATCAGCCGATCGAACACATAATTATGGGCTATACAGTGGCAGCTTCAGGATTTCAGTTTAGTGGGGAGGGGGTTGAATCCTCGCGGAGGAAATTTTTCCATTTTCATTCTCCAACATTTCTGACGACCTTTTTTAGTCATTTGGTCGAAATCTCATAGATATAGTTAATTTTAGGGGGGGTTATCGTGGAAATATTTAATTTTTACATGTTAAAAAAACCGGATAGCCTTTTTGGGTGCTTAGCCCCCCTAACCCTTTCTGGCGCCGCTACTGAGTAGCCTATAAACCTATCCTGGTTATTTAAAACCTGACCCACAACAATAACAATTACGTGGACGATACTGTGCTTTACAGCTGGATTGTATCCCATGTAAAGATCGAATTCTAAAGGGCGACCATCAACAGGGCGAGTTTTTAAAAGCGCCGTTTATAGGCTAAAAGAGCCTGTTAGAAAAGGCGCCGATCAAAAGAGTGCGCCAACGTAACGGCGCCTTTATAAGCGGCGCCTTTTGAATTCGCCTGTTTGATGGTCGCACATTCGAAGGCGTCATTTTTATGGCTGGCCTAAACCCAACTGAATGAGGTAAGATTCTATTATTCTAGTCCTGTTTCATCGTCACTTTTCGTAGGCATACATCAGTCTAAATTCGCTTACCATGCCAATAAGTGCTAGGCCTAGGCCTATTATGTATAATCCTTAACCTTAGTGATTAACAGACACTGTTCAAACCGTATGGAGAGCTGATCTGCACAAAATCTCTATTGAAGAACGTTTGCAATATCTCACGTATGCAGCCGTCATTTCCCTCGGCGATCTTCGGCATTCCCCAGTAGGTTGGTTCACAGCGATCGCATCGAGGGCTACCAACCCCCGTCTTACAACTGCACTGGCCAGTCGCAGGGTCACAGTCGTCACCATATGAACCCAACGGGTGACATCGACATGCTGCAAAAACCATACCATCAACAACCACTAATGAGTAAAGAATCGTCAGCGAGTTTACTTATTTTGTTTGTTTGTTTGTTTGTATGTGCACTTTGGTCCTGGGCATGACGTTAAACTGCATCCATCCTCTGCCACAGGGAACCAACAACGTCCCTGTGCCGGTCCTAAGCCCGGACAAAATGAGGAAGGTTTGCCAGATGGGTGGCGATACACTGGCAGTAAAAGACAAAGACGATTGAAATCCGCAAAAACCACGACACAAGTGTCATAGCAACCCAGATGCCTCAAGGTGTCATGATGTGGAGCAGACATGCACAGGCCGGTCAGGACAGACCCGTGGAGAGAGTCGGAGGAGAGAGCATGGGACACATACGGGCTTTGACCCAAGTTGTCCTTCATGCCTCTCTCCCCCAATATTCTCTTCATTCAGACAAGGTGGTCTAGCTGCTCCAAGATGTTAATGGTATGGAGCAGACCTGCTGACCGGACCGGTGAGAAGCTGGGCAACATGACGCGAGACAGACTCAGACAGAGAGTGGCGTCGGACTCCTACGGGCACTGAGCCTAAGGATATTGATGATGATGATGATGATGTGCACTTGTTATAGCGCCCCTTCAAGCACGCTACTCAGAGGCGCTCCCGACTGCAGAGCGGACACTGCATCGGAGATTCATGCCGAAGCGCTGAGCAATTGCGAGTGACGGACTTTCCCAAGGTCTCTACGATGCGACTTGAGGTGAATTCGAACCTCGAACCTTACGGCTTCAAGGAAACGACGCCACTACTACACCACCGCGCCCACGATAGGCCTATAAGGCAAAAAGAGCAGTGAAAGTGAATGGGAAACTAATGCAATGATTATTCGTCGCTAAAGCACTAAAAACTGTTTACATGGGCAACCCTAATCGTTGGCCTAATCGTTGTCGTCATCTCCAGATATCTAAATCGGCACACGAAAGTCAAGTGCAGGGCACCATGCAGCTTATTCAGAAGCGCTGATCGATATATAATAATGAGTGGAACCTTACTAAGTAAAACGAGTCCTTCAAACAATACATAACAAGACTTATTGTCATGTAATAATATTTTCCTTAACTTGCATATAGGCCTACTTTAGATCACTGTAGCCTATAATGGCAAAATCTTTAATGTGAAGAATGCCTATCATGTCTAATACTGAAGCATACGATGTACCGTACGTTTCTTATCATTACACTACACTGTGTTCCATTACACATATCAGTGCTAATTAATCAGTTATTGCACCTTTATGAGTTAGGCAAAGGGCGCTATAAAAATGCTACCATACATTGCACTTTATGTACATTTTATTATACAATACATACATTACAGTTCAGGACTCAAGCTATGCTTGCAGGTGCTACACATGATGGAAATCGTTTTGTGTCCAGTAGTCACATAAATTAATAGATCTTGAAGGGGCGCTATATAAATTTATGTGATTGATTGATTGATTGATTGAAATTATAGTGATGGTCTTACTCATCGAACATCCAAGTAGTCCGGGACCCATGGCAACTGTTGTTCCATCTAGACAACAGCCGTATTTTGTGTCCTCACAGAAAGAAGTTGGTTGACCAAGAGCTGAAAATAATTTCATAAACGAAACTATTCAATATTGTTGTGTGGTCACCTAGATCCAAAAGACGAATAATTTATCGCAATTAGAAATGGAAAGTATTGTTCGTAGGATTGATTTTGGATAATTTCAGCGGTTATCGTAAAAGTGCAAAAAGGTAGGGTGGAACTCTCACTCTTGGACGCAAAATCCTCCCAACATCAAGATGGGGTCTCTTAAAAAATTTGCAACAACACGGAGTTAGACAGAGTTGCGAATTTCCAAAGACAAAGCAGAGCCATTCCATTCTTTTATAGTTTTATTTAGGAGCCAATTAAGTGATAAATTGCATATAGATATGCAGTCTGACAAAGAGTAAATAATTGATGTACAATTGTACATCAGTTCCACAGTGTTGAAGTCAAACATGCAGTTGACAGAAAATTGTCCTAAAATAGCCTATATAAAAGAAAATCATCAAACTTTATGGAATAGGTTAAGTTCTCTACTTTCCAATGACACGATCGAGATTCTTATCTTTCTCCACGTTTTTCTGATTGCTGCTAAGCATTATTATGAAAGATCGGAAAATGTCTATAATAGGCCTACTGTATTTGAAGATCTTCAACTCTCTCTCACTCTGAGTTGTAGTCCTATACATCGGTTATCTTCTGATACTTCGTATTGTTGTTTGGAGGTTTCTGTACCAGAATTTCATCTAAATTTTATGCTGTTAAATTGCCGAACCTTTTTTTGCTTAATCTTGGTTTTCCGCTGTAAGGATGGAGCGCATCTGGCACTCGTCAGATAAGCTTAGGCCCCTAACGGTACCTCTGTAGAAGAGACGCTATATAATTTGAATCACATAACTCAAAGCAGAGAGAATGATGACGAAGCGCTCATAAGTTCGAAACAGAAGTGTCGTAATAATCGAAATCTCAAGATATCTAAAGCGCCACTCGAAATTAGTCAAACACAGGGCACCAGCTTATTCACGAGCGCTAGAGTATCCAGCCACGCAGACAGTTACTGTAGGCTACTTACATCCAACACAGCAGCGTGCAGTGTCGTTGATGATGTGGCAGTAGCTTCCTTTGGGACAGCTGTCTCCGCCTGGAGCACAGTCGTACTCCAGCATCGTCTGTGGGTTCACAAGGATCTCGTTTCCATCACAAAGATCTTCTTCAAACTCTAATTATGTACGACACAACAACTCATAGCAATTTCACTTTGAAACATTCATTCATTGTGATACCCAAACAGTTCTCAGTTTCATCAAGTTACTGTTGAGGGCTGCTTGTTCGCTTGGTCTGGGCAGGGAGCGCCTCTGAGTGGAGATGCTGAAGGGGCGCTATGTAAATTCTGAGCGATTGATGACAAAGCTGGATTATTTATCATTATTAGGCCTACTTGTCGAGTTATCATACAGTTATAGCAGCGTGAAGGTACACTGCAATGTAAGGTGACAATTAGTAACACAGGTGTGCAGTTTGCGTATATACAAACCCTGGCAATGACCGACTGACTCTGGTCGTATTGCTGTTTGCTTCTTGCACGCAGCTTCTTTCATGTAGCACTCGTTGCTGTACGTCATTCCATCCGATCCACACACCAAAGACCTAATATGCATACAACGACACGTGTATAATTGTATTGCATTGTATATATATATATATATATATATATATATATATATATATATATATATATATTTATACTGATTGGTGTGCACTTTACATATAGGCTATATATATATATATATATATATATATATATATATATAAAGTACACACCAATCAGGGGCGCTCCCAATTAATGCGAAAGACACAGAGAACAGAAAGTAATTTTGAGACAGAATGACAGATGTGCTTGGGGTAGCATTTATAACAAATAATAATAACTTCCGATAAGGTAATATATAATATATATGTAATATGTATAGGCCTATGTAATATATATGTAATATATATTATATATATTATATGCAGGGCTAATTCAAAGTGTCCTAAGCCCTACTCGTATTTGCATATATGCCCTAAAAGTCAGCTCTGCATTAACGCTGAACAATAATTGCACAATGCGCATTCACATTAATTTTATTGAGCTGTTGTTTGATCCTTATTCACGAACACATCAATTAAATGCTGATAAATTTAAATACTAATTTACTTTCTTGTGGTGTTGATTCTTACTTAATAATTATCACAGCGGAACCCAGCATTCAGATCTTAGAGTGAAACCGTTGTGAATTAAAAATAAATAATATCAACTTACCACTCGAAAATGCCTTCCATTCATTTCGCATAAAATCACAAATTTCACTGGTGAGGTGAGTAAGCCTACAGGCTCTACCTAAAGGCCTATTAGAGCATATATCCTCGATTTCAGTAGTATTCTCAGAGGAGACTCGCACTCGTAGTTTTCGCAGTACAAGGCAAATACATCAAAGCCTACACCGTTACACGTTCCGTTCCGACACTGAGCTACATACAAATTGCTCTACCAAACATTATTGGCCACTCTGACTTGCCTGTCTATACAATCGATACTAACCTGATGGCACCGCAGTCAAAATTGCAGACACACTGTAGCTCGTCTTCGTCGTTATATTCACACGTGCCACCGAACTGACAACGATCGTCATCACAGACTTCTATGGAGAATACAAAATTCAGTCTCTAAGATGCAGAAGGAAGAGAAAGAAGAGGGAGGGAAGATAAAGAAGGAAGAGGAAGAAAAGGAAGAGGAAGTAGAAATAGATGAAGCAGATGAAGAAAAAAGAAAAAAGAAGAAGAAGAAGAAGAAAAGGAAGAAGAAGAAAAAGAAGAAAAAAGAAGAAGAACAAGAAGAAGAAGAACAAGAAGAAGAACAAGAAGCAGAAGCAGAAGCAGAAGAAAAAGAAGAAAAAAAAGAAGAAGAAGAAGAGAAAGAAGAAGAAGAAGACGAGGAATAAAAAGAAGAAAAAGAAGAAAAAGAAGACGAAGAATAAAAAGAAGAAAAAGAAGACGAAGATTAAAAAGAAGAAAAAGAAGAAAAGAAGACGAAGAAGAAAAAGAAAGAGAAGAAGAAGAAGAAAAGAAAAAGAAAAAGAAAAGAAGAAGAAGATGACGACGAAGAAGAAGAAGAATGGAAGAAAAAGAAAAAGAAGAAGAAGATTAGAAGAAGACCAGTCCGTAAGCTAAACCTGCATGAAGAACCAAAGGAACGAATTGTTAATGACTTCATGTAACGAATGGTAATAATAAACAACTCCATGCATGTAACGTAAGGTGTAGCAGACGCATAATGTACTATTACTGTTACGTTTATTACTAAACTATAAGACAAGCTAAGGTACAAGAAACGTGTAAGCTAGAAGATATAACATTGTAACGTTGGCCTATTCTCCGAGCGTCTCAATACCGAATGCCCACTGTCCGTGTCCACTTCGCATAGGGCGGGTGGCTATGGGCGTGGCCTAATGCCAATGTCCAATAGCAATCTAGATAGCCACGTCACATCTCCCTTCTTTACGAATGTCCTTTTTATCTATTTGCTAATCCCCAATCTGTATGCCTAAGCTGATAATTATATGTTATATGTCATAACCAGAAATCTCTATAGTGTCACTACTTCCAGTCAGTTATATAATGTCACCCCACCCACTAGTCTAATCCTATCCTCATATCTTCCCTTTTTTTAAACGTCCACAAAACCTAGGCCTAATCCATGTATTTATTTAATCTACAAAAGTCCGTTAAAGTCTCTTTCAAGGGCATCCTTGCGTTTCGCTATAGCAGTGTGATGACAGATGAACAGATGATGAACAGATATAGGACTAATGACTGTCGGGCATCGACTCTTCGGACGCCAGTTTTTTACGAGCGGGGTGGTGGAGTAGGGCGCCTTTGTAGAGACGACGATCGGAGCGAAGAAGGAAATTGATGCCAGGTGGGACCCAACGGTCGGTCGGTGATGAGTTTACGAGTGGTGGTTTGGGGTGATAGACGGTGGGCCCAACGGTCGGTCGGTGAACGGTGATGTGTGGATGACTGAGTTTAACGGCCGTACAGCTGTTGGAGTGAAACGTGACGGGCGGTGTTGCATGTGGGTGACGAAGGGGTGTAGATAAAGATGGTGTACTCCAACGGTCGGTCGGTGGTTTTGGCTGATCGGGCTCAACGGTCTTCGCAGCTGCTGGAGGTGTTCACGAGTGACGGGGGAGGAGGGTGTTTCGGTTGTCGACTTCAATGGGTGCAGCTGTCGACTCAATGGCTCAACGGTCTGGTCAGCGTCTTGTGAAACCAGATAACTTTATCTCCTGGGCCTCGGCAAAGATGCCTGGATGAATATAGGAGTTCATGGCCTCGGCTAGCCAAGCGTAGCGCTGCATGGGGTCGGCCCGACGGTGGTGGGGTAAGGGGCGAGGGACAGTCGCATCCTTCGTGGAGTTAATGACTTTCTCAGGCGCTGGTCGGTGAACCCAGTGAACTTCGCCGGTTCAAAGCTTTTTCCGTCGACTTGTAGAATCTCCGAACAGAGTGTTCTTTGTAGACCGATGACTTTATCTCTTGGGTATGGGCAGGCCAGGGGTAGCGATGCATAGGTGTCGGCGCGACGGTGGTGGGGAGGAGATGAGGGTGGTCAGTCGCAGTTAATGGCTTTCTCAGAATCGTGCATCTGATGGCTGCCGGTTATCAGGTGTCTCTGTCTTTATGTCGAGGTGGACTCGAGAGGCACTTTTAAAGGACTCCGCTTGGATGGTAGCTGGACGAGAAGACAGATTTCCTTGTTGGCAAGATGGACGTCCGTAGCAGTCCGTAGCATTCCGTAGCTGGGTAACAGCCATCTCTAGCGTACTCGTCAACAAGCAGTCCACTTATTACAGCAATTTTACTGGCTTTTGACTATACAACCTGCTACTGGCTTACAGTGACTTTACTGGCTTAGACCATAACCATAGCGGTTTACACCCGAAATTCTTACCATAATCTCACTGGCATTTAGCATTCTATCGGTTCACAACCGATATTCTTACCATAATATTAACTGGCATTCAGCCTTCAATAGGTTTACACCCTATACATTCTCATTTTCTTTCTTCAGCCTTTCGCTGGTTAACACTAATATCTAGCTAGCGTTCAGCCTTCTATATAGGTTTACACCCTATACATTCTCACAGTAATCTTGTGGCGTCCAGCCTTCTATATAGGTTTACACCCTATACATGTACATTGTACAATCATCTCAACTGGCATCCAGCCATCAGTAGGTTTACACCCTACATGTACAATAATCTCATCAGCCTTTCGCTGGATACTATAAGTCTATAATAATATGTCTTCAGCCTTAAGCTGGTTAGCAATAATCTCCGTAGGTTTACACCCTACAATAATCTCTACAGCCTTCGCTGGATACTATAATAATCTCTTTTCAACCTTCAGCTGGTTATCAATAATCTCCGTAGGTGTACACCCTACAATAATCTCTCTTCTTATGGCATCTACATGCACATAAGGCCTACCTCAAAGTTTCTGGGATTCCTCGAATTCCAGGATTCGATACGCTGCGAAGATCTGATCGTGAAAGGAATGTCCGCTGCTGGCTAAGATATAGAGCGTTGATTTCCCAGTTTGCAGTACCGATCGGTCGACAACACGAAGAGTACAATACCGCTGCTAGGCGTATCTCTAACTTGGCGTCGACTGAGCTGGAGTAGGCCGCTGTTGGCTAAGATATAGAGCGTTGATTTCCCGTACCGGTCGGTCGACAACACGAAGAGTACAATACCGCTGCTGGGCGTATCTCTTGGCGTCGACTGAGCTGGTTATCCGGTAGATCGTTGACTGGCCACAGCACTTACAGCGACTGGCTTGGCTGCTGGCCGCAGTCTCCTCATTCGGCAGTTGGGATGTCCATCCTCGAAAACTGCGCCGAACTGAGATGGCCATTCGGTTTCTTGTTCTTTTCGAAACAGAATTTTAAACTTCGCTTATCGCCATATCTTTAGTTTATCTTAGCTTATCTATTCGAGCGCGTAAGTTCAGTCTCTTATTTGAGCGCGTAGGTTCAGTCTCTGACATCATGTAACGTAAGGTGTAGCAGACGCATAATGTACTATTACTGTTACGTTTATTACTAAACTATAAGACAAGCTAAGGTACAAGAAACGTGTAAGCTAGAAGATATAACATTGTAACGTTGGCCTATTCTCCGAGCGTCTCAATACCGAATGCCCACTGTCCGTGTCCACTTCGCATAGGGCGGGTGGCTATGGGCGTGGCCTAATGCCAATGTCCAATAGCAATCTAGATAGCCACGTCACAATGCAAGCTGGAGCACATTCAGCCTCCATCATTTCATTCTTCGCTTGCATTTGATGGTTAGATAAGCAACACCGCAAGTTCGATTAAATTATCGTCAATACAAAGAATGAAACTCATAACCATAAATTGTTTTAATGACAATGACAATCCTCAAAGCGAAAATCTAGCTTCATTTGACCAAAGGTGGTCCAAAAATCCCTGATATAATATTCTGGGGTTTTCAGGGGTTTTTCTCACAAAGAAATCTGGGTTTATTTCTGAGACCTCAGTAGCAACACTGCTCATAACCATAAATTGTTTTAATGACAATGACAAGCCTCAAGGCGAAAATCTAACTTCATTTGAACAAAGGCGGTCTAAAAATCCCTGATATAATATTCTGGGTTTTTCAGGGTTTTTTCAACAAAGAAATCAGGGTTTGTTTCTGAAACCTCAGTGGCAACACTGCTCATTTTAACCATAAATTGTTTTAACGACAATATGACAATCCTCAATTGATTTTGACAACGGATGCCATTGTCTGAAAACCGACCTTCAGAACCTGACATCTCGACGCAGTCTCCGGCATGGACAACCGTCAACACGGTGGACCGACTCTGGTAGCAAGCTGTTCTGAGCATGACACACTCGTTCTCGTAGGTGACGTGGTCGCTGGCACAGACTGGGTCTTCAGTGACGGGGCAGAACGTTGGACATGAACACGATCCATTTCGACACTGAGCGCCGTACTTGCACTCCACGTAATCGCAGGGACCAGCTGTAGGTAAACGAACACCATCGGGCACTGTAACCGTAAGTGTAAAAACGGGGTTAACTATCAATAAAGAGAAATTTTGAAAGAGCGACCGTAAAAAGCTCGAGTTTTAAAAGGCGCCTTTCGAAGGGCGCCGATTAGTATTTTGCAGTTTAACAGTATGGTAACAAAGACCATTAGCGACGCCCTCCTCTTTTATCCAGGCTTGGGACTGGCACTGGCAGAGTGCAACCAGTGGCGTAGCTAACAAAAGCGATAATCGAAAAGGTGATCAATATGATGGGACCTTAGTCTGGTAACATGATGGGATCTTATGATATATTGGAATCTTATAATAGTTGAAGCTGTGGTGTATTTAAATGTCAATTACGGCTAAGATGAATAAGATATTGCTCTGTGCTTTGTTTCGAGTGGCGTTTTAGAGATTTGGAGATCACGATCACAAAAGGCCTGATAGTCCGGTCTCTTATCGGTCGAAAACATCGTTATTGTGCATTTTGGTGCTACAAGCAAAAGAAAGATATTTTTGAGTTCAGGAAGAAATTCTAAGAAAAGTGTGATATAGTGCCAGTGGAAAAAATGGGGAAAATTTTTCCAGTTTTTTCCAATTTTTTCCCATTGGATTTTTTCCAGGAACATTAAATCATAATGTTGAAATAGCTCATAACAAGCTGAAATTTTCAGGATATGTGTAGGAATATTAGTAGAATGAGATACGAAAAGTGCCAAACAATCCTTCAAGAACTCTTTCCAAAATCCAAGATGGCGTACAAAATGGCCGCCATTTCCCAAGGTCATTAGTCATCACCTGGAAAAAGCTCGTAACAAGGCGAAATTTGCAGGATAGGCGTAGAAGTATGAGTAGAATAAAATTCCAAAAGTGCCAAGCAATCCTTCAGGAGCTCTTTCTGGAAACCAAGATGGCGTCCAAGATGGCCGTCATTTTACAAGGTCATTAATTATCACCTGAAAAATTCTCGTAACAAGCTGAAATTTTCAGGATAGGTGAAGGAATAGGAGTAGAATAACATATCAAAAGTGCAAAACAATCCATCAGAAGTTCTCTCTGAAAACCAAGATGGCGTCCCAAATGGCCGCCATTTTTCATTATTGTTATAGTTTTGCAACCTGAGAAGCTGGAATCACAATGGAAGCGACACGTACCGTGGTTCGGTGTACGAACATTAATCCCCTGGACATTATCCAATATCCATCCTCCCATTTTACGAATAAAATTTTCGGGTGGACATAACTCGGGTTAACCCCATCTGTGCAATTGGCCTATTTCTGCATTTAATTGATAACGCTTTATTAATATTTTTGTTCACCGTGTCATTCCTTGTAAGATCATGATGGTAAAGACCTGATATTGCTGTTCAGATGTAATGACAAGACTTGTTAGTTCGATCCATTCTGCTATTCCGTGGCTGACAATAAGATTATAGTTAGAGTCATTTAGGTTTAGCTTACATTTAAGACCTGTCAATGTTGTGTTCGTCTTACCTTAGCGACCTTTGAATGCCGTTCGCATATAAAATTATATCTACAGTAAACATGAGCTGTGACGAACTTTGAACGATTACTGTAATAAGTTAACAAACAAGCAGCAGAGAGATAATGTGCGGGGATTATGTCCAGGGGCGTAATGTTCGTCCTCCGAACCAGAGTACGTGTCACTTCCATAGTGATTCCAGCTTCTCAGGTTGCAAAACTATAACAATAATGAAAAATGGCGGCCATTTTGGACGCCATCTTGGTTTTCAGAGAGAACTTCTGATGGATTGTTTTGCACTTTTGATATGTTATTCTACTCCTATTCCTTCACCTATCCTGAAAATTTCAGCTTGTTATGAGCATTTTTCAGGTGATAATTAATGACCTTGTAAAATGACGGCCATCTTGGACGCCATCTTGGTTTCCAGAAAGAGCTCCTGAAGGATTGCTTGGCACTTTTGGAATTTTATTCTACTCATACTTCTACGCCTATCCTGCAAATTTCGGCTTGTTACGAGCTTTTTCCAGGTGATGACTAATGACCTTGGGAAATGGCGGCCATTTTGTACGCCATCTTGGATTTCGGAAAGAGTTCTTGAAGGATTGTTTGGCACTTTTCGTATCTCATTCTACTAATATTCCTACACATATCCTGAAAATTTCAGCTTGTTATGAGCTATTTCAACATTATGATTTAATGTTCCTGGAAAAAATCCAATGGGAAAAAATTGGAAAAAACTGGAAAAATTTTCCCCATTTTTTCCACTGGCACTATATCACACTTTTCTTAGAATTTCTTCCTGAACTCAAAAATATCTTTCTTTTGCTTGTAGCACCAAAATGCACAATTTTTCGCTAACATCCCGGACTATGAGTAAAATAAGTACGCTTATAAAGATTTTCATGGGTTGCATTATCTCTGTGCGCATTGCCCAATTTCTGCGATTTTGCTCTTAAAACTGTATTAATCCGAGATTCACCTAAGGACACCGATCACCAACTGCATCTTCTTTTGGCGGTTGACTACCCGCGCCTCAGATTAACATTTTGGTGTGACCTTACGCGCGTTACAAATTTTTTAATTTAATAAAAATAATAATAATAATAATAATAGCAATAATAACAATAATTATAATAATAATAGTAATAAAGAAATCAACGATTAGGGCCATTCTGGACTGGTTTTTAAAACAAGTATACTTAGTAATAAAGTTCCTGAGGGATACTAAATACCTCGGGGCATAAAAAATAATAATGATAACAATAATAATAACAATAGTAGTAGTACTATGAAGAAGAGGAAGAGGAAGAAGAAGAAGAAGAAGAAGAAGAAGAAGAAGAAGAAGAAGAAGACGAAGAAGAAGAAGAAGAAGAAGAAGAATTAAATATCTTAGCATTTGGATATACGGGTATTTTCCCAAAGTGGTGAACACGCAAAAAGCAAGACTATACCACAGGGTCCAGTATGTTCAACAGGGATCTCCTGCTGACTGCGACACGACGCCAGTTCCATCTCGCATCGACTTCGATACGTCAGACCATTGCTGCCGCACACCAGATTGCTGTCCTGCAAGAACCACAATTATAGTAGTGAGACGACTGTTGGTTCTACCTCATCTAGGAAATAATAGTCTGTTTCAATACTCATCAACCTCATCTGGAAAATAATAGTCTGTTTCAATACTCATCAACCTCATCTAGGAAATAATAGTCTGTTTCAATACTCATCAACCTCATCTAGAAAATAATAGTCTGTTTCAATACTCATCAACCTCATCTAGAAAATAATAGTCTGTTTCAATACTCATCAACCTTATCTAGAAAATGATAGTCTGTTTCAATACTCATCAACCTCATCTAGAAAATAATAGTCTGTTTCAATACTCATCAACCTCATCTAGGAAATAATAGTCTGTTTCAATACTCATCAACCTCATCTAGAAAATAATAGTCTGTTTCAATACTCATCAACCTCATCTAGGAAATAATAGTCTGTTTCAATACTCATCAACCTCATCTAGGAAATAATAGTCTGTTTCAATACTCATCAACCTCATCTAGGAAATAATAGTCTGTTTCAATACTCATCAACCTCATCTAGAAAATAATAGTCTGTTTCAATACTCATCAACCTCATCTAGAAATAGTCTGTTTCAATACTCATCAACCTCATCTAGAAAATAATAGTCTGTTTCAATACTCATCAACCTCATCTAGGAAATAATAGTCTGTTTCAATACTCATCAACCTCATCTAGGAAATAATAGTCTGTTTCAATACTCATCAACCTCATCTAGGAAATAATAGTCTGTTTCAATACTCATCAACCTCATCTAGAAAATAATAGTCTGTTTCAATACTCATCAACCTCATCTAGGAAATAATAGTCTGTTTCAATACTCATCAACCTCATCTAGGAAATAATAGTCTGTTTCAATACTCATCAACCTCATCTAGAAAATAATAGTCTGTTTCAATACTCATCAACCTCATCTAGAAAATAATAGTCTGTTTCAATACTCATCAACCTCATCTAGAAAATAATAGTCTGTTTCAATACTCATCAACCTCATCTAGGAAATAATAGTCTGTTTCAATACTCATCCACCTCATCTAGAAAATAATAGTCTGTTTCAATGCTCATCAACCTCATCTAGAAAATAATAGTCTGTTTCAATACTCATCAACCTCATCTAGAAAATAATAGTCTGTTTCATTTCTCATCAACCTCATCTAGAAAATAATAGTCTGTTTCAATACTCATCAACCTCATCTAGAAAATAATAGTCTGTTTCAATACTCATCAACCTCATCTAGAAAATAATAGTCTGTTTCAATGCTCATCAACCTCATCTAGAAAATAATAGTCTGTTTCAATACTCATCAACCTCATCTAGGAAATAATAGTCTGTTTCAATACTCATCAACCTCATCTAGAAAATAATAGTCTGTTTCAATACTCATCAACCTCATCTAGAAAATAATAGTCTGTTTCAATACTCATCAACCTCATCTAGGAAATAATAGTCTGTTTCAATACTCATCAACCTCATCTAGGAAATAATAGTCTGTTTCAATACTCATCAACCTCATCTAGAAAATAATAGTCTGTTTCAATACTCATCAACCTCATCTAGGAAATAATAGTCTGTTTCAATACTCATCAACCTCATCTAGGAAATAATAGTCTGTTTCAATACTCATCAACCTCATCTAGAAAATAATAGTCTGTTTCAATACTCATCAACCTCATCTAGGAAATAATAGTCTGTTTCAATACTCATCAACCTCATCTAGAAAATAATAGTCTGTTTCAATACTCATCAACCTCATCTAGGAAATAATAGTCTGTTTCAATACTCATCAACCTCATCTGGAAAATAATAGTCTGTTTCAATACTCATCAACCTCATCTAGGAAATAATAGTCTGTTTCAATACTCATCAACCTCATCTAGAAAATAATAGTCTGTTTCAATACTCATCAACCTCATCTAGAAAATAATAGTCTGTTTCAATACTCATCAACCTCATCCAGAAAATAATAGTCTGTTTCAATACTCATCAACCTCATCTAGAAATATAGTCTGTTTCAATACTCATCAACCTCATCTAGGAAATAATAGTCTGTTTCAATACTCATCAACCTCATCTAGGAAATAATAGTCTGTTTCAATACTCATCAACCTCATCTAGGAAATAATAGTCTGTTTCAATACTCATCAACCTCATCTAGAAATATAGTCTGTTTCAATACTCATCAACCTCATCTAGGAAATAATAGTCTGTTTCAATACTCATCAACCTCATCTAGGAAATAATAGTCTGTTTCTATACTCATCAACCTCATCTAGGAAATAATAGTCTGTTTCAATACTCACAATTCAACAGAAATCATAGTTTCAGCGATCACGGGCGGATACAGGAATTTTCGAAGGGGGGGGCAAAATTTTCGGTCTTAGGGAAGGGAAAAATTGTCGTCTTGACCGTCGAAAAATTTGATGACCTTATTTTTAGTCGTACTGGCCTCGTGTGCGGATTTCGTGGGTGTGGGGAGGGCCTACGGAATTACTCATGGGGAGTTCACATCAACTTTCCGAGCCAGAATAGCTGGTTGGCCCACTCTGGATCCGCCTGTGTCAGCGATGACACATTACTCTGATAAGCGTGAAATGTGAGAGGCGCTATATAAATTTACAGCTGCAATACAACACAGGTACACCCAACTTGCTAGCAAAACAATTTAAATAGTTTAATACAAAGATTGTGGGTGAGGTGAGGATGGCTCAATACCGAGCTCTTGTCTGCCTTGGTCCCTCGCTGCTGAATTACCTCCATCCGGCCCCTTGCCCCCGCTGTACGACCCTATTTCTGCATGCTGGGTCGGAAGTGCAGAGTTCCCTTGAAGCTGTGCATTAGAATTTTCGTCTATGTTAGCTACTCATCTATGATTCTAGCAAAGTTATTTAAAAGGTGCATCACGAGTAGGCCTATCTTGACATTTGCGCCTGCCATGGATGTACTGATTGATTGTGTGTGTGTGTGTGTGTGTGTGTGTGTGTGTGTGTGTGTGTGTGTGTGTGTGTGTGTGTGTGATACTGCGTGCGCGCGTGTATGTGTGTGTATGTGTGCATGTCATACGTGCTTTAGAAAAATAAGTAGGCTAAGCTTAATAGGGTCAATATGCTCTTAGTATGCATGCTTAAATAAATGAAACAGTATCAGTATATAAAAAATACGATAAGTGTCTGTTTCCGAGGCGCCATATAAATCTGTGGTTCGTGCTTCAAATGATCAGTTGCGCTTATGTGGGGGGGTAAGAAAAGTCGTTTGAGAGCACTGATCGATGACACAAAAAGCGAAACTGATCAATTTCCACATCGAAATATTTCTGAAAAATACCCACGTTCTCAATTCTCAATTCCTACTCTGCATTTTCATACCATTGCTAAAGATCGCGATCATTGTGCTTTTCCCCACAATCCTACCCTAATGCCTGCGGGCGCCCACGAGGGGCCACTTACTTCTGAACAGTTCGACAGGCAGACACATGTTGGTCTGCGGCTGGATTCATTGGCTGTGCACACTGCATAGAAATCGCATCGGACATTCCAACAGGGATCTAAAGTGGACAGAAGGCTATAGATAAACAGAGTCAATGCGTCTACACAAAAAATTATATGTATACATCACGATAAGCAAAACAAGATAACCAACGCAAGTCAATCTGCTACAAGAATATCATGTGGCTGTTGAACAGGTGCAGAACACAGCGATCTGTGGATCTGTTACATATTCTCTGCGTGGAATGCATTGTGTACATGTACAGAAGCAGACAAATCAGAAACTCAGAGAGTTACATGAAGAGACAACGGGACACAGGGGAAGACATGAACAGAAACCGCAATGGTATACGCTACTAAAACGAAACCACAAGTAACGCGTATGTAGTCTGTGCGTTATGAACAGAAACACACACACACACACACACACACACACACACACACACACACACACACACACACACACACACACACACACACACACACACACACACATTCACAGGCCACCTAATACTCGTAGTCAACATGCACACAGCCTCACAGGCAATCAGGCAAGCAGACAGACAGACAGACACACACATGGCTGTTTTAGTTTTAAAGGAATTTTTAGAACTGCGCAACTCCTTCTTTCCTTTCCCATCCTCCATCGTAAATTACTTCCAATAGGAGGGTAATGACCTTTTTGCTAATTTTAACTGTACAGAAGTGCTTCTACAACTGCACATTTAGTGTACAACTACATGTTAAAAAAAACCTGGACACACAGACAGACAAACAGACAGACAGACAGCCAGACAGGCAGACACAGAGACAGACAAGACAGACACACGACCAGAGTTATACCAAACAACCAATCAATAGCCATTTTTGAGATGCCCAGAACGCACTGCTCACCACATTTGCCGAAATGTTGGATCTTGATGTGTCTCGTCTCCAGACAGGACGTCCTATGCAGATGACACAGACTGTCATACTCCATTCCGTTCTCACCGCAAACTTGCATCGTTTTCTCCTCATCCGTCGCTTCGAATCCGTAGTCCGCACAGTTGTCTGGACACTGGCAGGAGAAGGACAGGCTGTCTGGTGATGGGACACACTTCGCTCCGAAGCCACACTTTATGTTTCGGCACGGATCACGAAATTCTGAAAGATTAAATAATTAATGACCAAGAGTGGCAAAGGCCATGACGCCGTTATCACAACACATTATGGTCTGCACTCACTATACTCAGCCTTGCTCATAATTATACTGGTCGCATTGATGCTATCTCGAGCAAATTTAGAGGCGAATAGTGAATAGTTATCCACGCGCTGCATTTGCGGCATTGCCTACGCTTGTCTGCCGGTAATTTTTCACTATGCTAAGCAAAAATACTTGTGAGTTGAGTACACTCTGTATAACAGTGTATTATGTGTATACCATCGGCTACTGTAACATCCAACCGGCTCTCACTGAACCCAGCTAACACGCAGCTGCTCATTAATGTTTGTTCTGATACCTCGCAAGCAGCCTCATCATTAATTTGGCAACCTCTTCATGCTGCGAGATTCCAGTCCATCCACTTCAATGCCCATCACCTTGCCCTAGTCCTCGACAACGTGCGTACCTTTGCTAGACACATGCGTTGCCAATCTTGCTCTTGCCTTCTACTTTCATCCGAGGAGTCTTCCTACCGCCATGCGAACGGCTGACTCGAACCTACAAATCAGGACTCGAGACTTAGCCTATTCATTTTGTAAGGCCTATCTTAATTGCTCTTGATTCTATGTGAGTCTCCCTTGTAACAGTGTTGTAGCTGTGTTACGGCGCAATAGAAACTGTCACTGTTATTAGAGAAAAGCGAGGTAAAAAACCTCCACACCCTTAAATCCATGAAGCTCTATATATATTATTGAATATAATAAGCGGCTTCAAGGTTACTGTCCCTATGGCTTTATTTCTACATTTCTATACACCCTTTCAAGTTTTTCTCTACTCAGAGGCGCTCCAGACTACAGCGTCCAAGCAATTTCGAGTGAAGAACTTGCTCAATGCCCCTACACGGCGGTCTGAGGTGGATTCAAATCTGAAACCATCCGGCTGCAAGGCAACGAACTTACCCACTACACCACCGCGCCCCACAAGCCTGTGCACCAGACTTTTTCTTTTGGAGCACTTCTGAGTATATACTCTGAAGAGGCGCTATATAAATTCTGAAACGAATGAATGAATGAAAATAAATCTGAAAGGTATGCGGATGAACACTGACCACATGAGTCGTTCCAACGGACTCGAATGCGACGCCTCTGTGCGCAGCTCGCGACCCGCAGTTGGCATTCGTTGTCGTAAGTCTTGTTGTCACTTCCACAGACTGGAGAGACGATGTCCTCACAGGTTTCAATGCACTTGCACTCGATCGACTGCGTGTGATGATTGACCATGCACTGACCACCGAATGGACAGGAGGTCTGGTGACAGGAAACTAACCCAGCAAAACAGTTTCACTTATCAGAGAAAAGTGAGGTGAAACCCCCACACCCTTAAATGATCCATGAAGCTCTTTTATTGAAAATAAAGTCTAAATGCCTATTGCCGAATTCTGACAACTCATTCAGTCGTCATAACTCAGCTGTCAGTTATTCTTCGAGAGGCGCTATATAAATGGGGCGCGGTGGTGTAGTGGTGGCGTCGTTGCCTTGAAGCCGGAAGGTTCGAGGTTCGAATCCACCTCAAGCCGCCGCGTAGGGACCTCGGGCAAGTCCTTCACTCGCAATTGCTCAGCGCTTCGGCGTGAAACTCCGATGCAGTGTCCGTGCTGTAGTCAGGAGCGCCTCTGAGTAGCGGTTGAGGGCTGGAAGAGGCGCTAAAACAAGTGCGCTTACAAACAAACAAAGAAACAATATTTCACTAAATCATTAGTAGTCCATGAAGATGCGCTCATGGAAGAGCCAACAACATAGAACAGAACACCCTAAAGGCTTGGTAGAAATGCAGAATTGTTTATTCATTTTTCACAAGAAGAATCTCCTTTAAAGAGAACAAGTTATTCGCTGGTTGCACCTGATATCTGGATCTATTACAACTTCACTCCTTGCCAGTAAAATTGTTTTTCATTGAGGATTTATGACCCTATACTCAACCAGCAGCTGTACGAAATTTACCTGGAAATCGGTGACTATATGCTAGTTATAAAAAAAAACGTTTTCTTATACGAACTGAATAATGTCGAATTCATTTCGGTGTGTTGTGATGTGCAGGCTTGCACATGTAGACTTTACATTGAAATGGCGATCTTGCACAAAACGCCACTGCAGGGGGTTCCAATAAGTTATTTTCATCATATGTTATATGCAATTATTAGTAAATTACTGTAGGCTAGGCCTATTTAATAAATATAAGACTCAAAACAAGCACAACGTTTACTAATCACAAAATAATTTTTATGCCATATCGCTTTGTTTAAATTTACCAGATTCTGTATGTAGCCTACTAGTTTAGCTGCGTGGGACTATCATCAGATTCCTTAATGAGAACGTTAGCTCTCATACAAGTCAGCACCAACTCAGGGCTTCCGTTTCTAACTCTGGCTGTTTAACCATTGGCCATAACATGAGAACACATACTAGAACACAACCAGATCACATACTAGAACGGTAGAACCAATACCAGAACACATACCAGAACACACATCAGAACACAGACCAGAACATACACAAGAACACATGTCAGAACATATATTAGAAGATCTTACCAACATGATCTACGTTCTTCGACACGTAATTCTTATCTGAAAACAAATATCCCGATTCAGTTGTTTTTCTGATTTTCGCTTCAAAATTCAATTATAGCCCAGTGGCGTAGCCAGAAAGTTTTGATGGGGGGGGGGTTTATGGCCGGAAACCCTGTTTTTTGCTATTTTTTCTTACTTAAATGGAAAAATAACCTAAAAAAACCTTTTCCGGAGCCAATGGGGGTTTTAACCCCCGAAACCCCCTTGCCTACGCCACTGGTATAGCCTACGAGCTGAAGCTGAATGGACTGAGCCTACACTGAAGAAATGACGCATATAATTTTAACAGAATAGGCTATTTCAGGCTATTCTTATTGCAGGTCAATGCACACAAATCTAAAGAAAGGAGAGATCTATGATACCTCCAAAATACAGGAAATTTAGACGCCAACTCCATCTACCTCGTGTTGCAACTGTATACAGCATAGGCCCCACTAGATATAGGACCCAATCTACTATCAAATTTGCTAAAGGAATAGTTTTAATGGTTGCAGATCAAATGACCTCTTCTAATGACCCACATGATATTTTTTTAAAAATTATGAAGGTCATACACATCCGTCTTAGTTGCAATCAGCCAATCAACTCCAGCAGTTTTCATGAAGATTAATGGTTATTGCATTAGGCTAAGACTGCAATTACCAAACTATACTTAAGCTACATGCATTGTTTTGTTCAACTAGTCTATAGGCCTACATTTCCCTGACCAACAAATGCCAAATTCATAGCATTTTATCTAAGAATAGAGAATTGCAAAGAGAGCATATGTTGCTGCAAATTGAATCCAGATACATCTTCGCGATATCCTCCGTGTACCTCGCCCAACATGAACATCTGATTATAATAATATAATCATATATATATATATATATATATAGTGAGAGAGAGAGAGAGAGAGAGAGAGAGAGAGAGAGAGAGAGAGAGAGAGAGAGAGAGAGAGAGAGAGAGAGAGAGAGAGAGAGAGAGAGAGAGAGAGAGAGAGAGAGAGAGAGAGAGAGAGAGAGATAAAGAGATAGTCCGTCAATGCAAAGTGCAGCCACACCAGACATGTTTCTATATTGAATTCTATCCTTGTTCGTTGGTCCTTAATTTTAATTGGCAAATTATTCATTAGTCAGTAAGCCAGCCTCTGTCAGTCATTTAGTCAGTCAGTCAACCAACCTGAAAACAAGTCAATCAGGCCATCCTAAACGGAACTACTAATCTTTGACACCCCCACCCCCATTATCCAGGCATTCCTTTCCATTATAATATATTATGGATCAACAGCTACAACCATCCCTCCCTCAAAACTTCGATCCACCCATCCATCGATCTACCCATTTCCCCCAACCAGACCCACACACTCACCCATCAGCCCGTCCAAAACCGACACACTCACTCACCCACCTATCCAATCATCTCCCTACCTTTCTTTCCTACCCTTCTCTTGTACCCACCACCACCCATCCACCCGCCCACGCATCCATCCATCCATCCGTCCGTCCGTCCGTCCGTCCATCCACCCACTATTATAGGAAATCAATATAACAAGATCTAATTACAATCAATTCTTGACGTCGCTGCAAATAGAGCGCTATAACATTATTTTCTGATTCCTGGAGTAGTCTAGGGTGCATCAAATTAATATTGCCATCATAGCGTTTAGTTGCTGTTTTACTGGTGTAGGGCTCAGATATTGCTATCATAGCGTTTGGTTGTTTATAACGTAAAGAGTGTTATAGTAGCCAATGGGCAATTCTATGTTAATTCGGGGACAGACACAGGGGCAATCCGGCCATGGCACCACCCCCATTTCAAAAGTGCATGGGACGTGGGCCCCCATCTGGTTTCAACAAGCATTAAAACTCAATGCAGCGGGAGAGAAAAGTAGGATACTACTAGACTACTAGAGAGTGGTCATAGGAAAATCATCAGTTATTTTGGCAGGGAAAATTGGTATATTTTCCAGACATTTCGACCAAGCGACTAAAAAAGTCATAAAATTTTTCTGGCAAACATCACCGGAAATTCTGACCCCCCCTTCGAAAATGTCTGTATCCGCCCCTATGTTAATTATTGACCCAACTGCTGCACACGGCCTCGATGTTATCCTCGCGTTCGTTCAACTGACATCCAGACAAGTCTCGGTCCTCGCAATATACACGAGCAAGCCTCGACAGAAACCCTGGCAGGATGATTATACTCGGCAAATTACATCGACCGGCGGAGAATCATTATGACTCCCATGTCAATTTCTCCTCAGATAATTATGAACCATACAGACGTTAGACATGACTGGCAGCTGGTGTGGTAGGTAGCCTAGCTGGTGTCTCTGCATATGTGACAACCATATCATCATCATCATTCGTGCATGCAACCTTCAAAGCGAACTAGAGGCACAGAGGGTGCAAACTCATTCACGCGGTCTTCCTATTGGTTTAGACGTCGGAAAACAGCGTTTGCAATGGTTTGTGATGATTCTCTTATCAAATGACGTCTGTAATTGGTAGACGGCGGAGACGGAGACGGAGGCGGAGGAGGAGGAGGAGGAGGAGGAGGAGGAGGAGGAGGAGGAGGAGGAGGAGGAGGAGTTTGCCTGCAATGGATTCGGATGATTTTAATTCAATCAATATCATGATGGGCAGAGTGCAGTCAGCATGAAACCATCGCGGAGAGAGAGAGAGAGAGTCCATGGCAGAGTCGAGGAAAACAGATCAGACAAGAGAAATCACGATAAGACCAATGCATGCACGGCCAGATTTCGATCAATACGTCGAGCAAGTTTTGCTTTCCAAGTTATATATATATACGTATATACTATATAGACTTTATACATGTAATATGATATAATACATAGAGATAATATTGGTAATATATGATATAGAGGCATATATGCATGTAGGCCTAAGTATGCATGTATGCATGAATGTGTGTTTGTATGTATGTATGTATGTATGTATGTATGTATGTATGTATGTATGTATGTATGTATGTATGTATGTATGTATGTATGTATGTATGTATGTATGTATGTATGTATGTATGTATGTATGCATGTATGTATGTATGTATGGATGCATGTATGTATGTATGTATGTATGTATGTATGTATGTATGTATGTATGTATATATGCATGCATGCATGTATGTATGTATGTATGTATGTATGAATGTATGTTTGTATGTATGTATGTATGTATGTATGTATGTATGTATGTATGTATGTATGTATGTATGTATGTATGTATGTATGTATGTATGTATGTATGTATGTATGTATGTATGAATGTATGTATGTATGTATGCATGTATGTATGTATGTATGTATGTATGTATGTATGTATGCATGCATAACATTGCATATATATGTATGAATGTACAGATATTATGTATTTATGTATACATGCAGACATGAACAAATACACTTATTAAGGTGCACTTTAAGTAGCTCACAAACGTGCTATATATATTATATAATATCTGTAAATATATTGAGACATACAATTACATACATATAAATGGGTATGTAATATATACATATATATCACTACATATCACGTGTAAATCAATGTATATATACATATTTAGATTCTATATTTGCAAATACAAATATACAGAAACATAATAGGTATACATGCGTATTCATATACATGCATATCGATGCATTATATATATATGTATGAATAATATATATATATATATATATATATATATATATATATATATATATATATATATATATATATAACGTTATATATATATATATAACTTAGGACTGCCAGCCACGTCCCAAGACATGAAGGCGCCATTGCGATATCGGTTGCGACAAACGGGGTTCGGGTCGAGCATCGATTTCGTGTCTGGTTCGCTCATCAAGACTAAGTCTTCATCGTTGCGAGTGGAACCATTAAGTTGCACGGACAACGGATGAAGCGAGTTCCGTCTATTTATATCGAAATCAATCCGCTCTGTTTATTTTGAGCAAACGCTGCTAAAGTCCTGCAGCATTCGTCGGTGATGAGCCATAGGCGGTTATATACATGTACAATTGTACATACAGCATACATTGGCACTGTGCCATCAGAAGATGATGAGACTGATAGAGAGATCTGGAAAATCATTGACCAGCCATTTGTAGAAATGATGTTGAACTTGCACATCAATAGACGCATGTATACCAAAGGCACTGTGTGTGTGTGTGTGTGTGTGTGTGTGTGTGTGTGTGTGTGCTTTACACTTAAATGACGATTTGTTTTGCTTTCCCAGTTGCTTTTAGTAGGCCTTGGCTACACTAAAGATCCGGTTTGATCTCACTGAATTTTGACCGCGGGTACCGGAACGGATAGAGCAACGTGGCTATTAAATTGCGGACTTCAATGATTAATGCATTTTTAGATAATATAATATTTCAGACAATTAACTACAATATCAGTTAAAACTTCAAGTTAGCAACTCAACAAAATCATAATTGCATAAATTATGGCAGGTCGCACACAAGCTTTTATTCTTTAAATCTGCTTCTCAAACATTTTTCGCATATAGCTCGGGGCTGCTCTGCCAAGGGAGAAATCTGAATTTATCTAGATGACCGCCACCAGTTCTGAAGGAATTTCTAGAACTGCACAAAACCCCTTCTTTCCCTTCCCATCCTCCATGGTAAATTACTCCCAATCGGATGACAATGACATTTAAAACTAGTTTCAACTACACAGAAGTGCTACAACTGCACAGAGCCATTTAGAACTGCACATTTTGTGTACAACTGCACGTTTAAAAAGCCCTGTCTCTGGTCAACTCAATCTGGACCACATCTGTGTTTGGAGTAGCCTAATTCTGCCAGCTTGTGATGTTCTAAGAAACCGTAGATTCAGCTGCAGTTTATAACATTCAGGTTTATTCAGGTCCAATATTTGAACTGATATACGATTTCTCTGTACCTTCACTTTTACTTTACCGCCCGTGCATACTCACCCACCCCATACTCACTCGTCCCATACTCATCCGCCCCATACTCACCCATTCCATACTCACCCGCCCCATACTCACCCACCCCAAACTCACCCACCCTATACCCACTTGCACCATACTCACCCGCCCCATACTCACCCGCCCCTTCAACACCCGTTCCATACACATTTGCCAAATACTCACCACATACTCACCCGCCCCATACTCAACCGCCCTACTCACCCACCCCATACTCATCCATCCATACTCATTCGCCCCATACTATTCACCGGCCCACTACCACTCACCAACCCTATACTCACCCTTGACTGCCGCTTCCGTGTGGCCGATGTTCGTGAGGGAAATCCGCAGAAGCGAGGAGTTCAGCATTAGATTGTCCGGTGGAACAAATCTAGCGAAGAAGATCCAGGTATCGTGCTTCCTGACGTGGCTAATGCAAACGTCGTCTCGTCCGATCCCACGGACCGTCACCACTCTGTGGCGGACGAACTTCCCTTCGACGAACTGAGCCGGAAGCTGGTCGACGAGCGATGCTCCCTTGATGACTCTCTTCACCTCGACTTCTGCCGTCTCCTGCCCCGGAACCTTCGCGTCCGGCTGGACGTCCTTCACGGTCCCCGTGAAGATGAGACTGGCCAGGCGGGCGTTCTCCTCCAGCGACTTCTCCTTGCATTGCTGACGCTGAACGGCGAAGTTGTAGTACGTGCTGATGGAGTTGTCCTTGTAGATTCCGTGTCCTCTGACCTTGCTGGCGGTTGTCACGTGACAGTATAGAAGCATCGAAGTGGTCACGTGCCATGCGACTGCCCTCAACAGCGGCAGACGATTCGAACGTTGTGTTCCTCCGCTAGACATCGTCGTCGGCATCGTTTATGTCGTGTAAAACATCCTCTGGGAAAACTAAATGAGATCTGAAAGATAAATCATGTTGCATGACAGGTTCTTGACATGCGGTGACAGCGGTGACCACAGTGTCACGAGAGGATTCTGCTGATCAGTTACAAAGACATCCACGTCAGTGATGATAATATTATGTTTACATTGTGTTGCATCTATATATTTAGCCTATATATAATGCGCCTCTTACAGTGCACACTATTCAGAGGCGCTCCCAAGTGCGAAAGATTTAGAGAAAAAGTAGTTAAATCTGAAATCCACAACGCGAAAATGATCTGCGATTCGGGTAAATGCTAATAACAAAGAAAGTGCCAATTAATGGCGAGGAGAGACGATTCAAAATGTAAGACTATAGATCTACATGTATATAATGAAGGCAGACGCTCGAGTTTTGGTCAAATCAGTTCTTGCTCGCAGGACAAGGAGATCATGTCCGTATTATTATTGCTCATTTGATTTCACACGAAAAAGAAAGATAAACTTTAATGTATCTCAAACCAACTGATACCACCAGCAAATATCAATGTTCAAATGCAATCGCACACGCTATATACCAAAATAATGGCAACAATCAAATTAAACTAACATAATGATATCCGTATGGTTTTTGAACCAATCCATCCATTGGAAATGCATGTATAGGCCTACGATTTGCTTAATTTCACGAATGGGGATGACGGATCTTGCGTTAGAACAATGAATATAATTAGTAGCCAATTCAGATGTCATCGACATCAATTATTTCATTGTATACTCGAGACAATTATTTGCTTCTTTATCTCCTGAGAGATTAGGCGTGGCAGTTACGAGAATGGCAAGAGAACTCGATCGTCTCTGCCACAGTCCAGCTAAAGAACAATGACGGGGAACGCTACACGTACGCACGCACACACACACGTACGCATGCATGCACGTACGCATGCACGCACGCACTTATGCACACATAGAGGAAGATGAGGGCTGCTGGAGAGCCCTGTTGATCACAACTGACACACACCTGACAGACTGAAGACAAAGCATCTATAGACTCACGACAACTTGGACAAGAGTCGTGGAGAAGTATCGGCAAATCGGCACTATACATATATATAGCCTACACAGCATGGAGGAAAGCTTCAGGAAAGACCAGCTTGGTGTTACAGTCATCATTCATTCATTCATTCATTCATTCATTCATTCATTCATCCAATCATTCACTCATTTCAAGAATTTACACAGCGATCCTTCGAGAAACCCACTCAGTGGCGCTCCCAGTCCAACCACGGTGATACAAAAAGGTTTTAAGAAGACTATGAAACACCGACCATTTAGTATAGGCCTAAACATGTACAGTATAGACGGACAAATTACCACTGTTCACCTACGCAGCTCATTTGCTGGATGCTGCTGAAAAACAGACCGTGAGTGCACCAAACAACATTACATTACCTAGTGTCCTGTTTTATTGCTCTTTTCTCAATAAAGAATTGAGATGCAACATAGGCCTATAACATTGCATAATTTGCCGTCTACATGTAGTTAATACTGCCGCCGTTCAGTGTGCATTGGTAAATTTGAAAATATCGCAAGAGTGCAATACTAATCCCAGAGCTAAATGTCAAATAGGTTTATGAAGAAATTTGCCGTAGGTGTATAGTTTTTATGTCGGCCTTGGCCAGTAAAACCATTAAATCATTCAATCTCATTAACAATGATCTTTTTAGTAAGACGTTTTAATTTCATTTTATGATGTTTGTCTCTCTTGATGTCACCATGTAACCAGGCTGCGGTGTGTCAACCTGGACGTTTTTCCCGAATTAAACGGGTCTAGGACTTTACCCCCCGGCCCATTACCCTCCTGCCATTACCCCCCTGCCATTACCCCCCGCCCATTACCCCCCGTAGGACATTACCCCCCTGCCATTACCCCCCGGTCTGCTTACATTTAGGACCAGTTTATGTGCGTTTGTATGTATGTATGCGTGTATGTATGTATGTATGTATGTATGTATGTATGTATGTATGTATGTATGTATGTATGTATGTATGTATGTATGTATGTATGT
>OX457053.1:9448490-9498490 GCA_949752735.1 Lumbricus terrestris | reverse complement strand
CCATCAACAATCGACTGGTCAAAGCGCGCCCACTCGTCGATCAGACGCGTTTTGAGTTCGTCGACACTGGCTATCCTGGACCGGTAAACCTTCTCCTGCAGCACACTTCATATGCTATAGTCGACTGGGTTAAGATCTGGTGAATTCGGCGGCCACAGAGTTGGAGGAATGAAGTTGGGCGTCTCTCGCTCCAGGAAAGAGACGGTGTCGCGCGCTTGATGCGCCGGAGCGCCATCCTGTTGAAAAACAATAAACTCGCCCTGGGATATCCGGCGTATACGTCTGACGGTATCTTCTGGTCAAGAAGGTTGTCGCGATAGTAGGCCTATGACCCATTCACTTTGACATCCGGCTCGATGCAATGGATTTCAGTGCTGCCAAGTTTCGAGACGCCGTTATATGAAAAATTGGTACATCGGTGTTTAACAAGTTAGTGCGGTGAAATGAGTCAGGTGAGGTGGAAAATTTCTATATAGCATGAAATTTCGGCCATTTTGCCGTCTACCTACCAAAAGTTATTAAGATTGGTGGAAATTTGACAAAGTTATGACAAAAACAATTTTGCACCTTTTTTATTGAGACACGGTGTACAGAAACACACAAAGAAAGAAACATTCGATCGCACAAAGTCACACACACATACACACACACACATACACACACACACGCACACACACACACACACACACACACACACACATGTGAGATGGAGAAGAAACGCCTGCAGGGCATTTCAAGAGTGTTGCCGACAAAACGGACAACGTCAACGGAAAAGCGAAGAGAGTGAGACAGGCAGGCAAACAGGAAGAGGCATGCAAGAGAACACTTAGGCAGACAATGAACCTGACAGACAGGCAGACAAACAGACAGACATAAGGACGGACGGACAAACAGACAGACAGACAAACAGACAGACAGATAGACAGACAGACAGACAGACAAACAGGCAGACAGACAGATGGACAGACAGACAGATGGACAGACAGACAACTAGATATATATATATATAATAGTGAGCGCATATTTGAAGTCGTGCGCTTGTCAAACTAAGACGTACGAATGCAAAACTGCAGTCACAATGTCATGTAGGCCTATGCTAAATGAAGTCACATGTGTCAACTTAAGTCATGACATCTAGCCTACATCTCATATCACATCAAGTGCATGCCGCATGACCTATGTCATTCTCAGGGCTTAAAGTGTGCCTGGACGGTCATGGACGGCGTTCATGCACTTATTTTAAAATCTGAGCGCCGTCCTGCCACTTATTGGCCATCACTGGTTGGAAAGGTAAGGAGCGTCCAGGCACATCTTTTGGAAAGGTAATGGGCGTCCATGGCGGCACTTATTTTTCCACACTTTGGGCACTGCAGGTCATTCTCATGCCAAATGAAGTCATATGCATGTCAAATCAAGTCACGTACATGCCACATTGCAGCTGTTGACAGTGAACTTAGCAGTAGCAGTTCTAAGTAATGAGTTCGCATCTGGAGCCACTGTGAAAATGTGCAGAGATGGAACTATAGTCTATACAATGTCATGTAGATGATGGTGCACCATATCGGAACATAAAAGCTGACATAGCCAACTCGATCGGACCAACAATATGTCTTCAGAAGGGTACTAAGAACTATCGCATATATATTTTTGCTACCACACATAGATCTGATAGGCGCGCTTAATAGCTCGATGTTATGACTTTTCAGCAGTCTCTCAGGGCCAAAAGGAATACTGTAGGCTACGTCAAGAATTCGCCTTCAGCAATAAAAGAAACGCAAAGAGCCAGAAGGACAATGCCAGGATATTTGGTGCCGCTGGGTCGAACTGTCTCCCATAGAGATAAAACAACACAGATGTACAATTATTTATCTGTTACGTCCCAAGTCGCATCTACCGTAGCCAAATTTACCAAAAATAGGCCTGGCACACATATAAAGTAGACATAAAACCCGGAATATGCGTAGGCCTATATGCCGCAAAAATAATAATCGGTAGGATACTAAATGTATCGTTATTACATAGGTTAGATCGTAGATTCGTAGTTGAATCGATTAGGCCATAATGGCATAGGTTCGATCATAATTATATCAGTTAAATCCAGGGCTTAAAGTACGTGTGGCCAGGCCCGGTTTAACCACTAGGCGAACTAGGCGGCCGCCTAGGGCGGCAAATTTCTGGGGCGGCAGCCGCGGCACTAAAAGTTTTTAATTTTTAGTTAATTTATATTAATATTTAAAGTTTTATTGCAATATATTACATTTCATTTTTCCCGCTAGATGAAACGAATTGCATAGTATAAATTTGATCACTAGTTTACTTACTTACGCTATAGGAAATAACGCCACATTCGGTGACGTCATTTCGAAATCAAAATCTGGCGTGTAAATATAACATAAATATTGAAAATTGAAAATAAATTAAATATTTGAAATTCGATTGTCGTCGACTGGCTACTTAAATACTTTAGGTAAGATATTTAGTTTTACTTTTTTACAAATGTAAATAAATGTAATGTAATGTAAATGTAGGCTAATCGCATATTTATACAGCGGCTGTCTTATGGCCTCGACCCTGAGGGTGAGATCCTTCACCACCGCTACTCCACGTTTATATTGCGACCGAGCCACCCGCAGTAAAGATCCGAGAAATTAATCTCTGATAAACCGACCGACCGGGAATCGAACCCGGGCCGCCGGTGTCGCGTGACAGAGTCTCCACCCTAAAAGTCTCCCCCGGAGACTTTATTTCGAAACAGATTCTCCCCCCGGAGAATCTGTTCTAGAATAAATTCGCCCCCGGAGACTATATTCTGAAATAAAGTCTCCGTGGGAGAGAGAATATTCCCGCCGTCCACGAAATAAAGTCTCCTCCGTTCAGCGCAAAATTGGCTACAGTTGCATCAAATTTAGATACGAGCAGGTTAAACGGTTAGTTTACGTTGCCAGATTATATAACAAAAAACATATAATACTTTTTTACTTCAGAAAATTTCTTCCAATACAGAGTTTCAGCCAGGGGGAGACTCTGTTTCGGGCGGAGACTTTGTTTCGGGGGAGACTTTATTTCGTGACACCGGCGTGGCGAGCGGGCTACCAACCCACTCGGCCACTCAGGATCTCGCAACGTTATATTTAAAATCATTTGATGTAAATATTTAAATTTGTATATGTAAATTGTAATTATTTTATTTATATTTTATTTATTTTAAAAAAATACTTTAGATTGAAAAATAATCTAACAGATAGTGGCCCCAACACTGTTATAGCTCTGCGAATTCTCTTGACGCTTCCAGTTTCTGTGGCTAGTGGGGAGCGAAGCTTCTCTAAGCTCAAACTGATAAAAACATATTTGCGAACGTCCATGCTACAAGAAAGACTTGTTGGACTAGCTACTCTGTCAATTGAACATGACATTGCCAAAGACATTGAACTGATGGAACTCAATATAAAAACGATCCAACACCGCTATGACAGCTCACGACGTTTTTTTTATAAAACGAATATACCATTATATAGATTATACATGTTCTATTCTGTTCTTCTTCTTTCTATTGAATGCAAATACGAATTAAAACAAAAGGCACCATAGCATTTCTTTGTGAAAGTTAGTATTAATTCAATCTTAGTTGCCGTGGGCGCGGGGGGGGGGGCGCAGTGCGACAGGTTCGCCTAGGGTGCCAAATACTCTGGCGCCGGCCCTGCGTGTGGCTGGACGCAGGGCTTAAAGTGTGGCTGGACGGTCATGGACGGCGTCCATGCACTTATTTCGAAATATGAGCACCGTCCTGCCACTTATTGGCCAGCACAGCCTGGAAAGGCAAGGGGCGTCCAGGCACTTCTTTTGGAAAATTAAGGGGCGTCCAGGCACTTATTTTTCCACACTTTAAGCACTGGCTGGACTATACCCCGCAGTCGATCGAGTCGTGGGCTACGATCGACTTGGCTCGCGCGACGATGTTTGTTTGTTTGTTTGTTTGTTTGTATGTGCACTTGTTATAGCGCCCCTTCAAGCTCTAACTACTCAGAGGCGCTCCCGAATGCAGAGCGGACACTGCATCGGAGTTTCACGCCGAAGCGCTGAGCAATTGTGAGTGAAGGACTTGCCCAAGGTCCTTACGCGGCGAGGTGGATTCGAACCTCGAACCTTCCGGTTTCAAGGCAACGACGCCACCACTACACCACCGCGCCCCACGATCGACTCGATCGACTTTGTCGACTCGCCGACCTCTCGGCGACTCGATCGACTTGGCTCGGCCGACGATCGACTCGATCGACTTCGTCGACTCGCCGACCTCTCGACGACTCGATCGACTTGGCTAGGCCGACGATCGACTCGATCGACTTCGCGTCGACTTGGCCTAGTTTTGTTTCTTGCTCACCTCTGCAGTTATATGATCTCAGAATGAAATTATACGATAGTAGATCTTTGTCCTAATCTGTGTGACGTCACGATAAGCCTAATTTCGTATATTCTCAGTGGATTTATAGTGAATTTGCAGTGTAATCGTAGTGACGTCACAATAGGCCTCGTTTTAGATTATGTTAATGAACTTCAATAATTATTACGGTAGATCTGTGTAATAATCGAAGTGACGTCACAATAGGCCTAGTTTATGCTCTCAAAATGTACTTCTAGAGTATCACTTCGATTGTTACACAGATCTACCGTAATAATTGATCTGCATCATGTAAATGTAATGCAATGTAAAAATGTAAATCTTCGAGAATTTCTCAGCGCTCACAAAAGCCACGTCATGGAGACCAGCTTATTCACCGGCGCTCATAATCGAAGTTAGTCACAATAGGCCTAGTTTATTCTCAAAGTGAACTTCTTTTAACAGTAGGTCTGTATAATGATCTAAGTTACGTCACAATGGACCTAGTTTTATATTCTCAAACTGGACGTATAATAAATTAATAATAGATTTGTGCCATAATCAGAGCCATGTTGCGTTTAAACAGCCCCAGTTTTGTATTATGAAAATGAAATAATATGACAGTAGAGCTGTATCATAATCGAAATGACGCCACAATAGACATAATTTCGTTTTCTAGGTGAACTTATTTTAAAAAGCAGAATTGTATCATAATCGAAGTGACGTCATAAAAGGCCCCGATTTACTTTCGCAAAATGAACACAATATACTGGTAGAACTGTATAATAATCGAAGTGACGTCACAATAAGCCTGTTTATATTCTCAAAATGCACTTCTATAATTAATAGTACATTTGTATTATAATCGAAGTGACGTCACAATAGGCCTAGTTTTCAATTCTCGAAGTGAACATATTATATAATAGCATAGGCCTAGTTTTGTATTCTAAAAATTAATGAAATTATATGATAGTTAATCTGTATCCTGATCAAAGTGACGTCACAATAGGCCTAATATCGTTTTCTCTGTGAACTTATTTAATTGTAGAATTGTATCATAATCGAAGTGACGTCATAAAAGGCCCCGTTTTATACTCTCAAAATTAACATCTACATGTATAGAAGCCTATAATAGTAGATATGTATCCTGCTCATTCAGGAGCGAATCCAAGGGGGAAAATCCAGCAATGCCACACCCCATTCAGAGATTTGCATAGGACGTGACCCTCCCCCCATCAGGTTTCAAGAAGCTGTAGATCAACGCAACGGGAACAGGAAGGTGAGAGAGAAAGTAGCACATGACTAAAAAATTCATCAAATTTTAAATAACCGGAATTGCCACAGGTTTTTATAATTTTTTTGGGTGAAAAATGGAAAAAAAAATTTTCCGCGGAAGACCAACGAAAATTTTTTTGCGGCTCAAGACCAAAAATTTGGCTCCCCGTCGAAAATTTCTGTATCCGCCCCTGTACTCGTTCAACTCAAATCGAAAACGTGCGTAGCCTATATGGTCAACTTTCACAGTTACACTAACACGAAATCGCCAGCTGCCAAAAGGTTCGTTAGCTGAACTTGTGTGCACAAACTGAATTAGGCCTACGTCATTATATCATGTAGGTCACTTTGAGACTTCAAGAAAGAGTAGGCATAAGTAAAATATTTCTAAGTCGACTCGAGTAGATGAAACAATGATCGACTCGACTTAGCAAGACTCACGATCGACTCGACTTGCAAGTCGACGATTTTTCGATCGACTCGACTTGGCAAGACTCACGATCGACTCGACTTGCAAGTCGATCAAGTCGACGATTTTTCGATCGACTCGACTTGGCAAGACTCACGATCGACTCGACTTGCAAGTCGATCGAGTCGACGATTTTTCGATCGACTCGACTTGGCCGAGTTATGATCGACTCGATCGATCGACTCGATCGACTGCGGGGTATAGGCTGGACGATCATGGACGACGTACGGCGTCTTATTTTAAAATTTGAACGCCATCCTGCCACTATATATTATTGGCCGCACCATGAACCGTCTGTCTCCTGATGTAGGCCTAGGCCTATCTTTCCGCTGTCGTCCTCAGTAGTTCAATCATAGTCAGATCTGTCCAAGACATAGGCCCTACGCTGTAATAATGTTTTCAATCTAGGTTGTTCGTAGTAGGCTGCGGGCTACAGCCAAAGTAGACTAGCTAAGGTCTTCAATAATGGTAGCATCTCCTCGGCTTGACCTCCCGGATTTTGACCTGGGACCGGAACGAAAAAGGCAGCTCTGGCTATTGTAGACATGATTTGACAGAGCGCCGGTGAATAAGCTGGTCTCTCTGACGTGGTTTTTGTTTGCGCGGAGACATATTCTTATCTCGAAGATTTACATTACAATGTACATTTCAGCTAACTAAAGCAGAGAACCAGCGCACGTAAACGCTATGTGAGCGATAATATAAATTAGTAAACACAGACAGAGTACCAATCTGTCTAACAAACTTTAACCACATATCTGTGATATAATTATTATGTGCTTGAACTATGTCAATTGGGTAAACGTGCTTTTTGTGCCATTATAAGCGTGAAAATAATTTACGACGCTAAAATACACGTTTACCGCGTTTACTGTTAATTATTGTATGTCCTCTAATCATACCTAATTACCTAGGTGAATAATTATGTCATCGCTGAGAACTTTGTCGATGGGATGCTTGTCTTACTTAATACGGAAACAGTGTAAACCCTTTTTAACGAAAATTCCATCTGCGAAACTGTCGAGGACGGCAAGCAATCTTGGTGGAAAAGGTGACGGAGACGTCTCGAACAGTTCACGTCCATTGACTTTTAACGTTAGCAAATTTGGTGACCTATCGATCAGAGATGTGGCATGCTGCAGCTTTATTGTTGATCGCGTTAATCCGGAACTGAATCCAGATCAGAATAAGGCGTCAGTGGAGTTGCCGGAGGGCGTTGGGCTGAAGGTCGACTGCAGAGAAAGTATTCTGTCTCTGCGAGGACAAGGCAGAGAAAGTAGCGTCTCGGAAGACTATCTGCCTTTTTGTAGCATCGAGGTGCCTATTAAATACAGTGAGTTTTAGATTGTCATTTGGATACATCTGACAGAAACTACCGCTGACTGCAGTCATTGCACATAGGCCTAACTAATAAATTCTGAATAAACTTAGATTGTTTGATAATGCGCCATCTGGAAAATTAAAATAATGCACTTGCAATTTTATTTTAAATTTTAAAATTTGAGACAGAAAATTAAATAGACTTTTGACAATTCGAATAATTTCACAATCCTATATAAGTAAATTTGTCCTGGGTATGACGTTAAACTGCAGCCGCGTCCTGGGTATAACGTTAAACTGCAGCCGGCAGGTCCTGGGCATGACGTGAATCTGCATCCGGCTATGGGTTAGCCTAAAACAACCCCCTGCTCCTGCAGGGTATGGGACGAGGTGGTTAGGCGGTATGTTCTCGAACCTACCTCAAGCCGCTTCGTAGCGACCTTGGACAAGTTGCTCACCCATAATTGTCTCAGAGGAAGGCAATGGCAAACCACCTCTGTATCCTGCCAAGAAAACCATCATGGCGAGAGGCGAAAGTCGCTTGTCATGATGGTCGCTAGGGCTCTACGAGCCGAAAGCACTAACTAACTAATATAAGTAAATAATTGCAATTTATTTTTGACTCTTGTCCGCGGACCGGTGACCAGCACTCGCGGACCGGTGCCGATCCGCAGGCCACCACTTTGAGAATCACTGAACTAGAGCTTCTGAAATCTGACTCTTTTTTATTATGGTGTGCATTTTGGTATACAATGATACAAGAACTCTTCTTCATAACTCTATGATTTGTCACAGCCACCAGCAAAAATTCTTGCCGTATAAGTTTTGTCGATTAACTGTTGCTTGTCTAGTTTACTGACCATTTATTTTGAATTTGTTTTTGATAATAATGTTGTCAGATGTCGATATTTGCGTCGAAGGAAGGAGCGGCGTAAAGGTGAAAGATTTACAGAACGAGCATATTACGGTTACAACTGAAAGTGGAGATTGCCTGCTATCAAACATTCAGGTAAGTACAATGGAATGGAATTCTATTTGTTATCACTCTTCTGGCAAAGTTCAAGATCTTATAACAAAACATTATTGGTAGGCCTACTGACTCCTGAGCAGTTGGTACTTTTCTTCTTCCTCTTAGCACATTAGTTTTGCTTGTTTTTTAGATTGACCTGGCCACTCTGCTGTTGCCGTGTGTATAATATTTTCTGTGTTCATTTGTAGTCGAACGACATCACAGTGACTACAGCTGGAGGCAACGTAACAACCGAAGGTCTTGTGCACAGCAATGCCATCTTGAGAACTCAGCAAAATGGTGTAAGTTATACGTGAGTTGTAGCACTGGATACGAAACGAGACAAAAATATGGAGATAATGCATAGCTACCCAGCCAAGCCAGCAGTAGATGCATGTGATATCGTGTGCACCATTTCTTATTCTGCAGATGATAAAATAATTGGAGTATTACATTGCACTAACTACAGTCCAGGAAGAAATGTGTAATTTGATCAATCACTCAATATATTGTGTGTGTTATATTTTCGTCATCATCGTCATCATCATCATCATCATCAGTTCCTGACACCGGGGACTATTTGGTGGTGATGGTTCCGAGTTAATGATCTCTAATGTTCCTGGTCCCATGTAAAGTCCTTTACCTCTTGCTTGTGTTGTATATGGCATTCCAAATTACCAGGTAATGATATTGGCACGATCATTAACCCCTTAACTGGGGAATTACCTATGCGGTTAACAACCAGCTCCTGGGGAATTAATTTGGCAGATAATTGCTACATGTATAATATATTATATATATTATATATATATAATATACATAAGATATATATTATATATATAATATTATATATATAATATATTATTATATATATATGATATATTATATATATATTAGTACATATAATATACTATGTATATTATATTATGTATTATATATAAGATATATATGGTATATAGTATGTTATAATATATTATATACATGTAATATATTATATATATGCAATACATTTTATATATATATTATATATTGTATAAATATATATTATATATTGTATAAATATATATTATATATAATATATCATAATATATTATATAATATGTGATATAATGTAATATTGGCCTAATATTATAATAATGTATAATAATATAATATAATATATAATAATATTATAATTACATGATACCTAACCTAATACCTAACCTAGAATAATTTTAGCACCATAGACTAGCTAATCTAGAACAATTTGGACCTGTAGGACGCATTTATACGGTATTCCCAGCCAGCAATTAATCAATACCTTGTATGACGTATATATACGGCTTCCCCGGCAGCTGAAAGTTACAGTATGACGTATATACACGGCTTCCCCAGTTAAGGGGTTAAATAGAAGAACCTAATTGTCAAAACTGTTGGACAATAAATTCATATTAGAATTAGCATCACAAGTTCAGAGTTTGTGAAACAAATGCTACATGCTACCTAAAAGAACTTTCCTGTAACATACTATATGGCTAACTATGCATCTTTTGACGTGGGATGCTATTGTTTAGCGTAATAAATTAACGAGTGAATTAAGTCACTTATCTGATGCTGGATTATCTTCAAATATGTCATCGCTTTGTTGGTATATCGAACGGTTTGATTGTTTTTAGGGCGTCTTCCTAAATAAATTCTTATGTCAGCAACTTGAGGTTTCGACCGACAGCGGTGATATTGACATCAAGTCGCTGTATGCTGTCGAATCCAAATTTACAACAAACACTGGACATGTTCACATTGGAAATGCGCACAGGAACATTGCTGTTGATGTGAGGACCGAAGGCGATTTAATTGTTGGTAAGTACAGTAAGTTATGCTATAACTAGAGAGGGTAAACGGGTAGGTAATGAAATACGTTGCATAGATACTTGGTACTTTGTCAAGATACTGGTGGAGAAGGGATTGCAACATGGCCCAGGGAAAGGAAAATGACCTATTTTAAGTGTTTAAACTAATTTATTAGTAATGCAATGATATTGTCAATAATTGTTATCCCCAATTAGTCGCATAGCTAATGACTTTGGTGTCCAATTACAGCAGTATGCGGACGACACTCTGCTCCCTATTGCTCTGTCACCCGCTGATTAGTCTGGTAAACTTGAGGAGTGCCTTTAATCTTTGGATGCCTGGTTCTGTTTTAACGGTTTGGCTATAAACCCAGACAAGTTTGAGGCAATTTTGTTCGGGTCATGCCAACGCCTGTGTTCTTTTCACTGTGTGGCCCTGGGTCTTTGTTATGATCAAATGGACACAATGAGTAGTCAGTTACTTCTAAACACAATACGAAATTAGTAACTTCCATTGTGTTAATTTGGATTCATTTCGAGGATAATATTGATGCCTTGTGCCTAATGAGTAAGTAAGTATATTATTTATTAACCAATTGCATATCCGCATTCTGGTGTACATCAGGGCCGTGTTTAAGGTTCTTCGAGTGTCGGTGCAAAGTGTTACAGCAGGGGCAGAATGCCGTTTGGCAGTCTTACAAGATTAGTCATTTACAAAAATCCGCTGTTCAATACTATAGGCTAGCCTACATGGTTTGTCGGTTGTGGCGGGTCAGTGAGCAAGCATGCAACGTCGGAGAAGTGAAATTAGTGAAATTAATGTCTTTTTAGACTTACACTTACTGATTTTACAAAAGGTATAAGTAACACTGAGACTCGTAAAAGACATGTGGCCAATGGCAACCATAGTCTCGGCTCAGGGGCTTTCGGTGCACCGCACCGAATGGACCTATGTTAAACACGGCCCTGGTGTACATCCGTCTTAACAACAATCAACTGGTCAATTGCTTAAAATCAACGACGTGGTCTACAAGATCTAAGCCAAAACCAGGACAATAAGGTCACAAGTTTAATACTGAACATGTGTAACATTGGACTCGAGACTTGAGCAGTTAATCTTAGCAGTTATTAGCGGTGATCAATGAAAGTGCTACTTTGAATTTCAGATTCCCTGGATGGTAATCTGTCTGCGTCAATAAACTCAGGAGATGTCGAACTCTTTGTGAGCAGGTCGGACGGTGTCAACATTGAAGTACAGTCCGGTTGGTTGGATTTGTTTAATTCACAAGTGATGGCTTGGACATGTAAAGAGAGAGAGAGGGAGAGAGGGAGGGAGGGAGAGTGAGAGAGAGGGAGAGGGAGAGAGAGAGAGAGAGGGAGAGAGGGAGGGAGAGTGAGAGAGAGGGAGAGAGAGGGAGAGAGAAGGAGAGAGAAGGAGAGGGAGAGAGAGGGAGAGGGAGAGAGAGAGAGAGAGAATGGTGGATGACAAGAATCGCACACAATGCACTACATGCAAAATTCTAGGAAAAAGAAACCGAGGCAGACCAAGACTGTGTTGGATAGACAGCATAAATTTTTGTGGGGCGCGGTGGTGTAGTGGCGGGTTTGGTGCCTTGGAGCCGGAGGGTTCCAGGTTCGAATCCACCTCAAGCCGCTGTATAGGGATCTTTAGCAAGTCCTTCACTTGCAATTGCTCGTGCGCTTCGGCGTGAAACTCTGACGCAGTGTCCGCGCTGTAGTCGGTAGCGGCTGTGTGAGTAGATAACTTGAAGAGGCGCTATCGAAAATTATGCGAGAAATATAAAAAGACAAAAAATAAATAAGGATATATGCATCATGTGGACTTAGGAACACTCCACTTCACCAACTGTTGAAATTAGCTTTTTTGCATGGCCTTGGCCGGAAGCACCTTTAAGTAGGAATCTTGAAGGGATGCCACATGAATTCTGATTGATTGATATATTGTTGTTGTTATTAATAGTACTAGTGGTGGTAGTAGTAGGAGGAGCAGCAGCAGCAGCAATATTCATTATTGCAGGCTATCTGTCCAGTTAGTATAGTTAAGATTTATGTATTCTGTGATCTGCATTTTTGTGAATTGTTTAAACTGCATAATTGTACACTGTAACCGGTTGCGGTCTGTCAACTGGATTACTGAATAAAGAGAATATTATTATTGTTGTTATTGTTGTTGCTACTGTAATTGGTGTTCTTATTATTTGCAATGTAGGAGACATTTCCCTGAAGCTTTCGACATCATTGACCGTCCACCTGGATCTGAAGGGAAGTTCTGTTGGTATCGATGATCAAATCCAGCTGTCCGACACAATCCGGAGATCAGCTGATGGTATAGTCAGCGTCTCAGGTAAATTACTAATCGGAAATACATATTAGCAGCATGTTAATTGTGTGCCATGCAGGACACATCGCATGCTTTAAATTTAAGCAGGTCTTGTGCTTATTTCTCACGCACCTTCTGAGCGAGCGCCTACAAAGCCTAACCTGTGCCTGTATATAGGATCGTCATCATCATTGTCATTGTCATCAACACTGCCATCATCATAGTCGTTAATCATCATCATCATCGTCGTCTATTCTATGCTATTCTGATCTGTATTATCACTTTGCACAGTTGTCTTTAAATTAAATATGAAATTTTGCAAATTTAATTAAAATGCCATTTGTGAATGAAGTGCTCAGTATCTTTCCAACTTCATTCCATGGCCATTTCTGTAGCGATACATCGTTTCATACCCTTACAATGCTAGTTTCAACCAGCGTATTTAATGTATGTATGTGCACTTGTTATAGCGCCCCTTCAAGATATCACTCAGAAGCGCTCCAGACTACAGCGCAGACACTGGAACGTAGTTTCACGCCGAATCACCCGAGCAGTTGCAAGTGAAATACTTGCCCAAGGTCACTACGAAGCGGCCTGAGGTGGTTTCGAACCTGCAACGCTCTGACTGCAAGGCAACGAACATGCCCACTGCACCACCACGCCCCACAATGGACAATAGGACACTAAAAATTATGTAGGGCTTGGAAACTGTTCTGTTTGATAGTGGTTTCATGTTGTGATCACATTGTTGCTATTCAAGGAGGTTTTTGGGGAGGAGTTTCTCTGCTGGAGGAGCTATATAAAATCAATAATAGAATTAGAATTGGTGACCTTGTATTTTTCCTAGAACTTTGTTTTTCTCATTATAACCCCACACAGACCCTTCGATTAATTCGCCCCCTACTTAAACCCTTCTGCTAGAAGTTTGACCTGTTTTGTTATTTGTTGAATTCCGTTTGCATCATTAAATTTATGTTTATATCTTTCAGGAAATTTACGACAAGAGGGAGCTGTTGATCCTCCAACTATCCGAGCTCACACGAAGGAAGGAACAGTTATGGTGCAAATTCAGAGCTGGATAGACTCGTTAAAACTTGCTAAATCAGATGAACAAAACCTTGCATAGCTTGTGAGTTAGCCAATGGTAACGACATGATGTTCGCTGCATGTTCAACGCTCTTTAATAGTTTAGGAAAATAGCTGCAGTGAAATTCTCCTACATGTTCAAATGCAAATATTCCTTCCCTTTTGCCTTTCCACATTATTAAAATACTTGCCTATCGAACTTGTGTGTTTTACAAGTTATTTTTTCGTAGTCTGATAACATATTGGTATTGTCATCATTTCTACTATTATTCTTATTATAAAAATCAATGTCATTATTAATTGGTGGAGAGTAAGTAAGTAAACAAGGGCTAATGAATTAGTCTGCCAGCATGCCCCATTGGCCCCATACAGGACCCCTATACCTATAAGGGACCTGTATGGAGCCTACATGAGTCGCACCTAATTGTACAAGCACGAGCTACACCACCATGATGATGAGATCTCTGCTTGAAGGCAGGTTAATTTTCTTAATGCCCTGGGATGAGATGAGTGAGGTGGCTTCCCGTTGCCTTCCTCACAGACAACTGTGGGTGAGCAACTTGTCCAAGGTTGTTACGCAGTGGCTTGAGATAGATTCGAACCTGTGACCCTTTGGTCACAAGGCACAGAACTTACGACTATACTACTGCGTCCCTGCTATTAGGTGGTAAACGCAAAACATTCCTTGGAATTAAACAGATCATTTGTGTTCCAATCAACCTAAACTTTTCGAGGATAAGTCCATCCCCGTTTCCCTACAATAATAATGATAGTCATCATTGAGCCAAGCATCGGCTGTGGGAACTTTTTGGGGACTGGTTGAGGAGACTTTTGGGGGGAACTAGTTGGGGACTGGCTGAAGGTCTGGTTGGGGAAGCTGATTGGGGACTGGTTGAGGAATTGATTGTGGGACTGGCTGAGGGAACAGACTGAGGGGACTTTTGGGGGGATTGTTTGGGGGGACTGCTTGGGGGAACAGATTGGGGGGAACTGATTGGGGACTGGTTGAGGGTACAGATTGGGGGGGACTGGTTGGGGGTTGTTTGGGGGGGGGACTGGTTGGGGGAACAGATTGGGGAATTTATTGGGGGACTGGTTGAGGGAACAGATTGGGGACTGGTTGGGGAACTGATTGTGAAACTACAGGTAATTTGGGGACTGCTTGGTGGAATTGCTTGGAAACTGCTTGGGGGAACTGGGGTGGGGGACTACGTCTTCGGTCGCCGGAGGTAGCGCAGGATGAAGTAAGTGCCAACTCTGAGCACGATGACGAGTCCGATGAGAATGAGAACATCGGCGTAGAACGGAGTAAAGTTGAGGTTCTTGAAGTAGAGGAACTCTATGCCGTCGACATAAGTTCCATTCGTGCAGGAATCCGGAAAGATGGTGCGATCGGGAGGATTGCACCTGCAGTCAAATTAACACGGGGTGTGAGTAGCCTACTTTTAATTTAAAGTCTATTAGATCTAAACTCGGTGCAACCATTAATTAACTACGCACCTCACAAGTGTCCTTCGGACGCTCAATTGTCTCCCCCCAGAAACCTGAATTCCCCCAGGAGGGGTGCTAGATTAAGCACTCATGGTTTTAGTCTTCTCCGGGTTTATGGCAAGCACAACATTTGCTGCCTCTTCTTGAACTTTGCCTGTTGATTCCTTAATTCCACCTAAGATATCTTCCAGTAAAGCGATGTCCTCAGCAAAGTCCACTCACCCATTTCGATCCGGTGTTGTTGTGCAAATGATAATAATAATAATTTTCGTTTATTCAACAATAAGGTTGACAGACCGCAATCGGCTACTGTATTAGTGTACAATTAGGCAGTTGAAACAGTTTACAGGAACTCAGATGACAGAATAGTGAGAATAGGCCTACATAGCCTAGATATAATTCTTATCTTTTAACAGACAGACTGCCTGCAATAATGGGCGCTACTGGTACCGTAATAGCACTTCCGCCTTGTCCGGGGCGCGAACTCGTTTAAACTCGGGTTTAAAGTGAGTGGGAACGGCGTTCCCAGTGCTCTATAATTTCTTTGCGTGCGTCCCTACTTCTCACCATGCATGGGTCCCTTGAAACATTGGCTTTCCCAATAAAACTTCATCAACGCTCCACTGCTCAACAGTTGGCGTTCCCACTGCTCACCCGCAACACTTTTAACCACTGGTTACCTGTTACTCTCTACGCCAGCGTGCTATCCATTGCGCTACCGACCCAAAGAAAACCCCATCCATCTGTTCGCTCGGTCTTCGGTGTAAGGCTACCTGGCTACCTAAAAATCTCCGGGCTCCTGTGCCTTCCCAAACCTCTCCGTCGACTTATCGGTCTCTAACCAGTCGCCTACCGTTGCCTAGCAAAATGTAAGAGAGTCGGTGTATACATGTAGGGCTACTCACAGGAATGGATCTCCCCACATGAACTCGACTTTTGACATGGCAGACAGAGAGAATGTTATGTAGGACAGATAACGTATCCAAAGGAACCACTCGTGAACGTGGGCGTTGTAGAAGCTCCTGTGATGAACGGAGAAAGCAGGATAAAAATCAATGAGCAGTGAAAGGTAGGCCTATACAAATCAAGAAAGTGCGTGTGTTGCGCGCACGTGTGTGTGGTGTGTGAGAGAGAGAGAGAGAGAGAGAGAGAGAGAGACGAGAGAGAGAATGAGAGAGAGAGAGAGAGAGAGAGAGGCAGACAGACAAACAGATAGACAGACAGACACACAAGAACAGACAGAGGCTTTGAGAGAAGAGAGAGGAGGGTGGCAGAGAAAGAGAGAGAGAGAGACGAGAGAGAGAGAGAGAGAGAGAGAGGAGAGAGAGAGAGAGAGAGAGAGAGAAGGAGAGAGAGAAGAGAGAGAGGGGGCAGAGAAAGAGAGAGATGAGGAGAGAGAGAGAGAGAGAGGAGAGAGAGAGAGGGAGGGAGAGAGAGAGAGAGAGAGCTAGGTGGGAAGAACAGAGCACTAGCTATCAAGCTAACTACCTAGAAGGATGGATGGATGGATGGATGGATAAATAGACGGATGGAAGAATGGTTGGGTGGATGAATGGTTGGGTGGATGGAGGAATGGTTGGGTGGATGGATGGACGCACAGATGGATGGATGGATTTGATGGATGAATGGACGATCATCTGTCCATGATGTGTTGATTGAATGATGAATGGACGGACGGACAGATGGATGGATTGATGGATGAATAGATGAATGGATGGATGGACGGACGGATGATTGAACGGACAGATGGGTGGTTTGATGAATGGACGGATGGATAGATGAATGGGTGAAAAGATGGATGGATTAATGGAAGAACGGATGAATGGATGGACGGATATATATATATATATGTATATGGATAGATAAATTACGTATATATATAAATCTTTGCATACCTATTAGCAGGAATGCGATAATCAGAGTTGAGCAGATTGGGACGACGAATCCTTTGTTTGTTACCAAAACGCCAATAAATAATCCATAGCTCTAAAAATTCAATATTTAACACAAAATATCGATTATCCGGATTCAGTATTTAAAAAAAACCGCGTGGAATGCCTATTTATAATCACCTGCATGGGCGGAGTTTGGTTTCCGTTCTTGGAGGGGTTAAAGCTTTCTTGGGGGGGGGCTAAGCCCGGGAAAAGAAACCATCATTTACACGGTAAAAAGATGAATCTGGGTCTTCTTGGGGGGGGGGCTTAGCCCCCCTAGCCCACGATAATCGCCGCCCATGGAATCGATTGCTTGTCGGCTTGCTCAAGGTCGAATAAAAAACCGAAGTAAAATCCTGGCTATACGACCGAGGAGGCTAGGCCTACACTACTGGAGACGGAGAGGGAGAAGGCTGGCTATCAACCTCATAATTATACCAAGGCTAAGCAAACGAAGTCGCTAATGCTTTATATACAGGGCCTTATATATATAATATATATATAGGGGTTTATATATATAATATATATAGGCTATATATAAATTTTCATGTCCTGAGTTACTTCCGCCCACCAGAACGAGTAACTGGATGCTCCCTTAGACCTCGCTCACATAATTTTAACCTACTAGCTGGGTACCGGGCGTTGGCCGGTAAATTTAGGATTCGCCCCGCCCCCTGCAAATTCCTTACTTCCCGACCCTCGCTGCCGGCTCCCCGACCACCCGCTCCCACCCGACCACCAAACTCCAACCCACACCATATCTGTGATTCGTTGTTTGGAAATGGTTTTTATCACCAGAATGATGTATTATCTTTCGACGCCAATTTTAGTCTTTTCATTCAACTTGTGACTTCATTTTCGATCATTATTACTTACTAGCTGGGGTACCCGGCGTTGCCCGGGAAACTTAGGATTCGACCCATTTCCGGCCACAACCCAACCACACCACACCCCACCACAGTCCGACCTCCACCGGTACGCCACCTGAGAAATTTTGTTTTTCGGGGGAACAACCCAAATTTCCCTCTCCCCCATCTCCGCCCACAACACGCCACCACTAACTCCGACCGCCGCCAGTACGCCACACGTAAAATTTTGGTTTTCAGGAAATTTTTTGGAGGAAAATTTCCCCCCAAAATTCCCCACACCTCTTTGACCCCCACCCCACAACACGTGACCACTAACTCCAATTTCCACCGGTATGCCACCCGTTAAATTTTGGTTTTCGGAAAATTTGTTGGGGGAAAAATTTCCTCCCCAAAATTTTCCCCATCCCTCTTTTACCCCCCCCCCCCCCCACAACACGCGACCCCACTAACTCCGATTTCCACCGGTACGCCACCCGTGAAATTCGGTTTTCGGGATATTTGGGGGGGGGGGGGGAAATTTAACCCCCAATATTTCTCCCCACCCCTCTTTCACCCTTCCCAAAATTCCCCTCACCCCTCTTTCCCCTCCCCCACAACACGCGACCACTAACTCCGATTTCCACTGGTACGCCACCCGTGAAATTTTAGTTTTGGGGAAAATAATTCCCTCCAAAAAACCCGACCCCCACCCTGGCCCTCCACCCCACCCCCACTCCCTTCGCCCCTCCACCCACCCATTCACCCAACTCCACCCTCCACTTCCACCCCACCCCCCCCCCCCCCCCCACCACCACCGACCTCCACCGGTACCCGACCCGTGAAACTTGCAAAAGCGCTGTTCTCTAAACGCTGTCGAACGGCTGCTTTTATACGTATTACGTATGAGGCCCGAAAGAAAAGTGCTGTTATAAGCTTGAAAGGGCAGAGTCCAACAGGGAAAATGAGGGTTTTTTGGCCCCCACTCTGGCCCCAAGGGTGGCAGAGATTCGCGAACCCCTCTGTTACGCGTCCGATGCCAAGACGGACACAGTAGTGAAGGTTTGGAGTGAAAAGGTCAAAAACTGTGGAAATGCATTCCGGTTAAACAGACAGACAGAATCTTCTCTTTATTTATATAGATATGTACTTACTTACTTACTAACTTACTTACTCATGGTTGCAAGTTCATGATTAGCACATAATTTTGTCGGCGTCATAGACTCATAATATATACTAGCTGGGGTACCCGGCGTTGCCCGGGAAATTTAGGATTCGATCCGCTCCGGCCACAACCCCACCACACGACACCAACCACACTCCGACCTCCACCAGGACGCCACCCGAGAAATTTGGGTTTTCAGGAAAATTTCCTCGTCCCAGCCCCCCACTTCCACCCCACCTCCACCCCTCCCCCAACCCTCCCACCCCACCCTCCACCTCCCACCCCAACCCACCCCTCCACCTTCACCCCACCACACCCCGCATCCCTCCAACCCCTCCATATATGCAGTTGTGGATTTTCTTAATAAGCTTAATCATTGTCATTTGTAGCATTAAAGCCACTGACGTGCTATAATATAATAGGACCTCATGATTTATATATTCATATATAGGACATTATGATATAATTATAATATTATACCGGTATATTATACATGTATGTGTATAAAATTATATACAATATAGCCTATTATAGGCTGTACCTGAGCCACGAATGCAGACAATTCGAGTAGGAAGAAGAAGCCGAAGAAGTTGGCGGCATATGGTGTCAGTCCGGTCATCCAGTAAACGATGATAGCGAAACATCCGGCTAGGACGAAGGTAAATGGAATCTCGGACGTCATTATCGACAGGTAATAGGCGCTTAGACGGTAAATACCAGACGATCGTTCACGATGGAAAACACCGTAGGCGTCAAACACTGCAAATATCAGCAAAGAAAGTAAGTATTGTGGGGCGCGGTGGTGTAGTATTGGTGGCGTTGCTGCCTTGGAGCCGGAGGGTTCCAGGTTCGAATCCACCTCAAGCCGCAGCGTAGGCCTATGGACGCTGGGCAAGTCCTTCACGCGCAATTGCTCAGCGCTTCGGCATGAAATTCCTATTCAGTGTCCGCGCTGTCAGTGGCGGCGCCAGGATTTCAGTCTTGGGGGTTGAATCCTCGCGGACATAGGCGCAACCACCCTATGGGACCCACGGGACGCGTCCCCCCAACTTTTGAGTGGTCCCATTGACTTTATCATTATGGTCCCCCCAACTTTTAGGACGTGATTCATTTGGTCCCCCCAACTTCTAGGACGTGATTGCACCTATGCTCGCGGAGGAAATTTTCCATTTTCAGCCGCCAAAACTTCAGTTTTACATGTCAATAAAACCGGTTGGCCCTTTTTTATGGGGTTTTAGCCCCTGGATGGCCTTTTTGGGGGGCTTAGCCCCCTAACTCCCCTGTCGCCGCCAATACGCGCTGTAGTCGGGAGCGCTTCTGAGTAGATCCTTGAAAGGGCGCTATAACAAGTGCACACACATAAAACATTCCAACCATAGACTAAAGCTCGTGAATAAACTGGTGCCCCGCGCTTGGCTTTCGAGTGGCGCTTTAGAAATCTCGAGTTTACGATTACGATTAAATGTCTTGCACTGTAGATTGACAGAAACGTGGAGGAGGGCAACTGATCTGTATGAAGGATTGTGAACTAAATTGTTTATTAACGATTCAAAATGAATTATTTGACTTGCTGATTCAAACGGATGATTAAGTCATCATGATCATACCACAGGCAAATCAAACGGTGACGAAGTTCCGCTATTTCTAGCTCGACAAAGCCATGTCAGCAAGTTCTAGACCAATCTATATTATTTATTTAGTTTTTGCAGTTCACGCAGAGCCACTCAACAGCAGCTTCACCGACCTCGTGTAGGACGGGCATTCCGCCCAGAAAGCGAGATGTTATCTATCCAATCTATATAGAATGTATAGAATGAACATTAATCTACATACAATGAGCTTAAGTAATGCTTAATGTCTAGCTATAGGGCCTACTTGATTCTAGTGTTAGCGCAATAGGTCCCTAAAGTGAAAAGATCTACGTTACTTGCCAAAATTTCGAGAATTCTTACCTCTGAAACCGGCGTCAAGACAAGGAGCGAAACCTTGCAGTACGATTGGGAAGAACAGCTGCAACAATCGAATTCAAAACGGAAGTAATTCAGGAGTTGCGGATTTAGCCTAGCTGTAAATATGACATGCATTTTGTTATCAGGCCCATTTATCTCTTTATCTATTTCTCCATTTTTACAGAGCCCCTTCAAACTCTCTACTCAGAGTCGTTCCCGACTACATCGTGGACACTGCATCAGAGTTTCACACCGAAGCGCCCGAGCAATTGCGAGCGAAGGACTTGCTCGAGGTCCCTATAAGCGGCGACTTGGGTGGATTCGAACCTGCAACACTCCGGTTCCAAGGCACCGACGCCACCACTTCACCACCGCACCCCACAAAATATGTGAATGTCACCCGCATACATAGGCCTAAGATACCCTCAGTGGCGGCGCCAATGTGGTTGGGAGGGCTTAGCACCCCCCCCCCCCACCTAAATTTGACCCAGCCGCAAAAGCAGTAAATCTCTACCACTGCTTACGTCGCAATAAGCAAAGTAGACAGAGACCAACGGCGACAATATCAACGACATGCAGGCTACAGTGTTTATCCTAATGTAATAGTACATCGCGATGATCGCGATTACGGTACAGCTAACTATGACAAAGAGAAAATCCTTAAACAGGCGCCGAGCTATATATACAGGGTGCGCCAAAAAATCTAGGTTTTTTGCCAATATCCTGGCCAAAAGTAGGAATTTCGAAATCAAATTTTACAGTCTTAAAGATAATTCATATTTACACATGATGGCAAGATTTCATCAAAATATTTCAAATAGGACGAAAGTTATACCACTTTTATGGAGGCCACCCACCGTTTTTTGACGATTCAAAAACGTAACGCAGCAAAAAGGAGCAAAAACACGATTTTATGAAAGAATTCTGCCGTTAGATAAAACAAGAACGAATCTGATGTAAACAATTATCATTGCTGCCGTAGATAGTCGATTATTGTAATTAGGCCTATCGCTGACCATGAAATGAGCTTGAACAAGAGTGTAGGGCTGTTTTTAAGGAATTTTAATAACTGCACAACCCCTTCTTTCTTTTCCCCTCCTCCACTGTAAATTACTTCCAATTGGAAGACAATGACCTTTTTGCTAGTCTTAACTTCTATACCGAAGTCCTTCTACAATTGCATAACTCCATTTATAACTGCACATTTTGTGAACAACTGCACGTTAAAAAAGTCCTGCAATCGTGATTTAGACACAATAAATATTGTTTCAAGGTGTGGTCGCTTTTTTCAATTGAAACAAAAGCGGTTCATGCAAAGAAGACTCTGCGTTAATTCTTTATTATGAAATTGTATTGTATTGCATTGTATTGTACAGTATTGTATTGCATTAAATACATGTAAATTGAATATAGCGCCTCTCACAGAATGACTATTCAGAGGCGAATGACGAAATGCCGCTTACAATTCCGAGTCTGTCGTTCATCGTATCCTCCGTCCTGTCCAGCTGGAACCACTCCAGTCCGGAAAGGATCATGAGGAGGACGTGGCAGAGGTTGAGCAGAGACATGAAGCGGTCCTTGCTCTGGATGAAGGCACGCCTCGTCAGAACCGAGTACTGCGTCAGGAATCCAGTCTGCCAAATGGCATCGTCATCTATGTAAGATTCGACGTCCACTTCTTGGATGGTTCTTTGCGGATGACGACGCGTCCTCTCAACATCTGCATCCACAATTAAAGCAATTCATTTTGTCATCCATCCATCCATCCATTCATCCGTCCGTCCTTCCATCCATCCATCCATCCATCCATCTATCCATCCATCTATCTATTCATCCATCTATCCATCCGTCCGTCCGTCCATACGTCCATCCATCCATCCATCCATTAATCCATCCATCCGCCCGTCCGTCCGTCCCTCCATCCATCCATCCATCCGTCCATCCATCCGTCCGTCCGTCCATCCATCCGTCCGTCCGTCCGTCCGTCCTTCCATCCATCCATCCATCTATCTATTCATCCATCCATCCGTCCGTCCGTCCATCCGTCCGTCCGTCCGTCCTTCCATCCATCCATCCATCCATCCATCCATCTATCTATTCATCCATCCATCCGTCCGTCCATCCATCCATCCATCCATCCATCCATCCGTCCGTCCATTCATCCGTCCGTCCGTCCGTCCTTCCATCCATCCATCCATCCATCTATCTATTCATCCATCCGTCTGTCCATCCATCCGTACGTCCGCCCGTCCGTCCGTCCATCTATCCATCCATCCATCCGTGAAAATCTACCCGGCCAAGCCGACCCAGATGCAAAAATTTAACGCGACCAACCCTTCAGACCACCCGATAGAGTGAGTCTCACTGCAGACGATGCATTAAAGGTAAACCGGCGCTAGAAACGGCACCGTGTTCCGTTACACTCTGTCTCTGTCTCTCTGTCCACCTGCCTCTCTGTATCTGACTCTGTGACTGTCTGTGTATCTGCCTTTCTTTGTCTGTGCGACTGTCTCTGTCTGTCTGTCTCTCTGCCTCTGTCTCTGTCTATCTATGTCTATCTCTCTCTCTCGCACACACACACACACACAAAGTAGCACAGACACATACAGAAACACAGACACACACACACACACTCACTCGCTATCTTACTAGCGGACCTGACATTTCGAAACCGTCAATGGTGATGCTTGTGTCCGTGAAAGCGTGATTGTCTCTTCCCTGTTGCTGCATCTTCGCTACGTCATCCGCAGACCTGCCTTCTTCTGGCTGGATGGCGACTTCAAGTCCTCCCTCTTCCTTCAACTCCTTTGGCCAGTCCGCTCCATTCCTGGACACACGGGAAAAGGATGAGAACAGAAGTTGTATGCGAGTGCTTCATATTATGATGTAGCGATTTCTTAAATTTAGGTCCTAACTTGCGAGTAATATAAAAACTTTATTTCTTCCAGCTTCTAAGATTAACTCTGGAAAGGAAGAAGCGCAACCGTAAAGTTTGTGGTGATTACCTTAAAGCTTTTGCGCCTTGAAGAATTCTTTCTACCGTTTCAGGATCTGACTTCACTTGTTCCACTGAAACACCCAAAAATCACGACATCTGTTTTTATCGACCAGTCCGTTGTTTAGTTGTCGAAGACAAGTTTAGACCTACGGTTCAACTTTAAGAAATACTTAGGCTTAACCGTAATATATATGAGGTCGTTGCGCCTAACTATAGGCCTATACAGTCTGAGGCTTTAATCAATGAACTGCAGGTTAAGTCATAATTAGCCGAGTACACGACAACAATGCTTGCAGGCCTACATGTAAAAGACATCGTATGAAATATTATAGGGGCCTATACATAATATAGCCTACGTGGGGTTGCGTGGTGTAGTGGGTATGTTTGTTGCCTTGCCGCCGGAATGTTGCAGGTTCGAACCCACCTCAAGTCGCCGCGTAAGGATCTTAAACATGTAGGCCTATTGCATATAATGTGAGTAGGCCTATGTAGCCTACGTAAATGATTGAGCGACGATGCACTGAATGAACGTTGCAATGGGAAAAGTAATTATTGGGTGTAAGCTATAGTATAACCATAATTATAGACTAACGTATGAAGTCGGCCGGATTATAGAGAGGATCGCAATGTAATCCAAGACGACTGAAGAAGTCGATGATCTTGTTACCAGGTCCGAAATAGGCGACCTGTCGAAAAAAGAATGAGAATGTTGAAGCATAAGGTTTTTGATTATAATCGTATAATTATGTCGATCGCTTCACAAAATTAAGGTGTGCTATTATTGGAAATGAAGTTAAATTTGAAACGAACTTCGTTCATTTATGGTCAGTTCAAAGGAAAATAAGCGATTAAGCCTAGGCCTATAACCTATATTTAAATGCCAATATTGCCGAGTTCCCCCACACGTCAAAATAGACATTTTCAATTATTTCTTTTTGTCAAAAGAAGCAACTTTAGTTTACATACTCCTCTCTTACATGTAAACCCTTTCTAATCCGCTCTCTAATTAACCACTTTTCTTATTGACAGATTAAGTTTTAATTCTTACTCAGGCCCTCCTTTATACCTATACTAATCCCTCTCATGTAATAATAGGCTATACTTCTTTCTTATTGACCCCATCCATCTTCCTGACCCTTTCTCAGACAGACCTCCGTCTTACTGCTTTACTTTCTTACTTATTTATTTATTTTGCGCCAGATGAAACTAAGCTCTTATCTACGATGATCTGAAGCGTAGGGTATACAATGTAATAATTATCTGTGCAAAATAACTAGAAGGAAAACCGTTTTCCCAATGACAATGACCTCCCTGGACATTGGACAGCTCATACGACAGCGCCCGTGAATAAGCTGATGCCCCAACGGCAATGTCCAATCACCCACATAGCAACATACAGGATATATAGGTTAGTCTACAGAGGCTTATTGTTCTTTATTTTTGCTTAGAATTCAATGCAATTTTGTTCATTATTTTTCTCGCGATAGATCACGCCGGTTCCATGACAATTCGGCGACAGACAATTCTGTCGCCGAATTGTCTGTCGCCGAATTGTCTTGTCACCATCACGCCCTTCCAAGTTCCAAGTCGTCTACTCAGAGGAGAGTCTCTGCCTCCTCCTCCTCTCTTCCCAATAGCAGTCGGACACAGAGCTCTCTCTGGACAACCTACACGACACTACGCAACGCTCGCGAATAAACTGATGCCCCGCCGGCGGCGCTGAGCTTTCGAGTGGCACTTTAGGAGCATTTTATTCTTTTTAATGATTCAATCTGACACACCGCAGAATGATTACAGGTACAGGTTATACGAAATACGGTCCACTATAGCACGACACGCAGGTCGGCTTTACAGCAGTGGGTTCGGTAACTTAACACTAACACTTTAAGCGACTCGTGCGGCGATTCACCTGTCCGTCGGTGAGCAGAAGGACTTTTGAGAACATATGAAAGATCTGACTGGACGGTTGATGGATCGTCGTCAGAATCGTCTTTTGCGATTGTCTCGAATACTTGGCCATAGTAGACATCAGACTGTAGGCGATTGCCGAGTCCAAGCCAGACGTCGGCTCCTATTATACAACAATGCAATACAATACAATACAATACTATACAATACAACGCAATACAATACAATGCAATGCAATGCAATACAATACAATACAACTGACATTTGAAATTTCCTCAACGGCGCAACTGCAATTGTATTTCAGAGCAATAGTGAGTGAAAGACTTGCTCTCAACCCAGATCCATATCAAGGGGCGCTATAACATGTAGGCCTATATATGAGCACTTGTTATAGCGTCTCTTCAAGAATCTACTCAGAGGCGCTCCTGACCGCAGCGCCGACACCGAATCTGATACACGAAGCGCCGAAGCGCATCAGCAATTATTGCGAGTGAAGGACTTGCTCAGGATTCCTACGCGGCGGCTTGAGGTGGATTCGAACCTTCAGGCCTCAAGGCACCGAACATGCCTCTACACCAACGCGTCCCCCAAGACGTTAAGGAGTTATTTAGAGCAGTCAGTTATAAGAGGATAAAGAGTTGTGTTGAAAGCCATAAATGTCGCCCGTTATGTGTCCAATATACAGGCCTACATGTCGAGTGTGCACATGTGACGAACCTGTGTGTGTGTGCGCGCGCGCGCGTGCTGGGTGTGGTAGTCTGAAGTTTACAGAAGAACTCTCTGACATTCAATATGTTATTCTAATACTTGAAGTTTCTATGTTCACCAGTTTATAAGCAGTTTGGTAGTCTAAGGTAGGCTAAATATATAATCCATAAGATATCTTGAGCACCAATAATGCAAGTGAATGTTCATGTGATACAACAGTTCATATGTGTCGACGTCTCAACGGGTATATTCTTAACCTAAAATGAACAAAAATATAATCGTTCCGCTAGCAGGGTCGCCCTTTCGCATTTCTATTTCAAATGCACCAAGAGAAGAGCAGCCATCAAAGCATCAATCAAAATTCAAAACAAGTAAAAACTGTGCATTATTATAGTCGCCGTCGTCGTCATGGTGATAGACTTTACAGCAGCATTGCATTGTCTGTCATGATCACTATCACCAAGACCCTGACCCCGACCACCACCACTACCACCACCACTACTACAACTGCTACAACCATTACCACCACCACTACATATACTACAACCACCACTATCGCCACCATGATGGTCACGACCATGATCACTATCATTAAGACCCGACCACCACCATTACCACCACCACTACAACTACCACCACTACCACTACTACAACCATTACCACCACCACTACATATACTACAACCACCACTATCGCCACCATGATGGTCACGACCATGATCACTATCATTAAGACCCGACCACCACCATTACCACCACCACTACAACTACCACCACTACCACTACTACAACCATTACCACCACCACTACATATACTACAACCACCACTATCGCCACCATGATGGTCACGACCATGATCACTATCATTAAGACCCGACCACCACCATTACCACCACCACTACAACTAACACCACTACAACTACTACAACCACTACCACCACCACTAAAACTACCACCACCACTAAAAACTACCACCACCACCACAACCACCACTATCACCACCACAGCAATTACCACTACTACCATCACCATCACTACAACCACAACTACTACTACCACCACCACCACCACCACCACCACCATAACTACCTCCACTTCAACTACTTCCGCGATTGCCACGACGATGTAAGGGTTCCCACTGTACTCTCTGCACATACGCAATTAAACGTTCAAATATAATAGTTATAATATACTATTAGACCTACGTCTAGAAGTAGAAGTCTCGGATTTGTGAATAATTCGCAGGCAATGCTGGCTCTTTTCCTCTCGCCTCCTGATAAACCAGTCTCAAACGTCCCTCCAATTTCTAAACAAAACAAAGAAATTGAACAATTTAGGAGCACTCGAATCGCTAACTACTGAAATCAGAATTCCATAAATGCAATATGCTAATTAACGCTATAATTCGACTTTTTCAATAAACAATTGGTAGGGTAGTCACTTTGACTTAGATTCTACCGATGGTTAGCAAAGGCTAGATGACACAATCGTTAGGCTATATTTCCAAAGACATATATCATCATCATCATCATCATCAAAATCCTTGGGCTATGCCCGTCGGTGTCCGACGCCACTCTCTGTCTGAGTTTGTCAACACCCAATTGACCTTCAAAGTTTTCTCCCGTTTTTTCCCTTGTGTTCAGTAGCGTAGCCTACACCTAGCCTAGTCACTGTATTTCGTTATCTAAAGCTAGGGTATAAATCTCTAAAGTTCTTAACTTGTTCAATTACAACAAAGCTCTGTTTCTTGTATTTTCTTCTTCTTCGTTCATAACACACGCAGATAACACAACAATAGATCAACGACGACAAACGCTTGAATTCTACGACAGCAACGCAACTATATTATTATCTAAACTCTACTGTTCTCTAAAACGTCTTCTACTCTCTCTCTACTATCAACGCCTTCTCCTACTACTTCTTACACTGTCTGGGCGTACACTCTTCCCCTGGCCGCTCTGTCCTTCTATCTGCCTCTCTCCGTGTATCTGTCCGTCTGTCTGTCTATCTCTCTCTCTCTCTCGCGCTCTCCGGCGACGGTCGGCCGAGCCGCGCTAAACTTTCCCGCCAGTCTGGCACCTGCAGGCCTAACTGTCTAGACGCTGACCTTGAGCTGGTCTAGTCGTACGCCTAAACATCAACTGACTAAATAGACTATACACAATTAGCTCACATTACCTCCTTCCTTTCTTTTAAAGAGAGCTAATTATCTATAAAAATTAGCGAACGTACCTTGACTAAACAATGCAAATAGTCCATAACATAATACATCATAAAATATCTTATACTACAATCTAGACAGACAATCGGCTACTACATTCAATTTACCTTTCTTATAGTTCAATAGAATGTCAAAATTTTGCAATGATAAAGACCATCTGACTAATTTAGCAGATTTCGACATTGATTCAGTCAAATAAACTAAAGGGTTATGGTCCGTAAACACATTGATTTTAGAACCAATAAGAATTTCTTTCAACTTGTTTAAAGCCCATATGATCGCATAGGCTTCCTTCTCAATCGTCGCCCACCTCCTCTGAGTATCTGTCAGTTTCTGACTGATAAATGAAACGGGACGTTCTATCCCTTCCTCGTCCACCTGAGACAGGACCGCTCCCACAGCAAAATCACTGCTATCACAGTACAAATTAAATGGTTTCCCAACCTCAAACATATATAGAATCACATTTGACAAGACAATCTGCTTAAGGGAATCAAAGGCTTTCTGATGTGCATCAGTCCAAACAATGTTATCAGGTACTTTCTTGCTAGTCAAGTCTGTTAATGGTTTAGCAATTTCAGCAAAATTACAAATAAACTGTCTGTAAAATCCAAAAAATCCTAAAACTTGCTTCACTTCCTTCCTGGTTTCAGGTTTCTTCAAATTAATTAAACTGTCAATCCTGTCTGGATTCATCATCTTCTTCCCTGATCCTATGAGGTGACCGATGAACTTCACCTCACTCTTACCAAACACACATTTCTTCAAGTTCAATGTTACATTATGCAGTCTTATTTGTTTCAAAAATAATTCCAAATGTTTCAAATGAATGTCCCAATCATTAGAATGCACTGCAATATCATCAACATAAGGTTCAGTAAAATCATGAATCGGTTGCAAAATCATATTTATCGCTTTTACAAAAGTCCGTCCTGAGTTAATCATTCCAAAAGGGACACGCGTAAATTCATACAGTCCATTATGTGTAACGAACGCAGTCTTCCATTGGTCACTCTTTTTCACAGGACAAGTCCAATATGCACTGCGACAGTCCAGAACAGAAATGAACTTGGATTTTCCAACTTTGCTCAAGACATCGTTGACGATTGGCATAGGATATCGACAATTTTCAGTAAAAGAGTTAATGTATCTGTAGTCACAAGCCAATCTCAAGGATCCATTCTTCTTTTTGACAATGACAAGTGGACTTGCCATTCTGCTTGACGATGGTTGAATAATGTTTTCTTTCAGCATCTCTTGTATTTGTTTTTCCACTTCTGCTCGGTATATTAATGGTATTCGATATGCCATGAATTCTTTTTCGCGAAAGTCTGGCCTCAGCACCACTTCGTGTTCTACCAATGTACATAATCCAGGTTTGTCTGAGAATCTGTCTGCATATCGATTCAGTACATCAAGTAATTGTTTCTGTTGTTCGCTGGTCAGATGTCCAATTTGTTCGTAATCCAATTGAAGTGACTTCTGTTTTGTCTCTGAATAATCTTCCTTCAGTGGTATTTCTACCACTGATCCAAATTCTTCATCCTCTTCCACAATCAGACCACAAGACAATGTTCTCGTAATGAACTTCCTCATCTTGTTAGCATGAATAATCCGTCGACCGTTTTCGTTCATGTCCACCAGATACGAATATTTGGATCTTCTTTGCAGGACCTTGCATGGACCATGCCATCGTGAGATCAATTTATTGGTTGACGTAGGATACAGCACGATGACGTTCTCTCCTGGCTCGAATTCTTTATCTTTTGCTCTTTTGTTGTATTGACTGGCGTACTGTTTTTGCTTTTCTCCAGCACAACTCTCGGCGAATATCAAGGCCTTTTCCATGTCTGCTCTTAAATTTTTCAGGTATTTTGCCGGTTGCACTCCAATGTTCGGTGGTAGATTTATTTCTTTGGTCCAGCTTTCTTTAAGGATGGTGAGTGGCCCTCTCGGTAACTTTCCATAGACCAGCAAATACGGTGCCACTCCTGTAGTTGCGTTAGGCACTTCTCTCAATGCCCATACTGTAAATGGAATAATTTTATGCCACTGTCTCGGATTTTCCACAACGACATGATGAATCATTTTCTTGAACGTTTGATTCCATCTCTCCACCAATCCTGCCGCTTCTGGATGTCCTGGCGAATCGAATCGAGGACAACACCCCATCAGTTTCAGAAATTCTCTTGTTAGACTGGCTGTAAAATTCGTCCCTCTGTCGCTCGTGATCACTGACGGAACTCCCACATCCATGAACAGCTTCATCAAAGCTTCGCATACAGCCTTCGCGGTCAATGACTTCATCAAGAATATTGTCGGCCATCTTGTACATGAGTCCACGATGCACAAACAATACTTATGCCCTGCTGCTGAAGTTGGTTCGATCGGTCCTACGACGTCCATGGTCATTCTTCTGAACGGCACATCCTCTCTTGGTATTGGTGTAATCGGCACTCGATCCATCACCAAACTTCGTGCTTTCAGCTGACACTTCTCACAGGACTTGCAGAACTTCACCACATCTCTACGCATTCTTGGCCACACAAAGGACAACTTGATACGTTCCCTTGTCTTCTCTTCTCCCAAGTGTCCGCCAAATACTGACTCATGTGCTAATTCCATCACCTGAATTCTTCTTTCCTTCGGCAACACCAACTGATACACCAACTGGTCCAACATTTGATGCTTCTTATACATCAACCCATTCACCACACTAAACTCTGATCCTTTGTCTTCAGCTATCTTCCACCACGACCTCAGTGACTCGTCATTTCTCTGCTGCTCTTCAAATTTCTTTGCGTCTGCCAATTGTCTTTCATCACTCGTATTCTCGGCAAACAAATCCCTCATACTCGTGTCCATTTCACCATCACTTCCAGAATCATCATAATCATTATCACGTTCACATGCAACCATCTCTTCTTCAATTTCATTGTTTCCGGATGTTATTCCTTCTTCTTCTTGAATGCTTTGTTCATCATCGCTTTCTGTATCCTCATCTAGCAAACTTTCATTTGACTTTTCCTCTTCTCCTTCTTCCACTTCATTTCTCCGACTCTGTGTTCTTGTAGTCACATTCGCTTGCAATTCTCCTTGTAATACATTCACTGGTGGAACCTCTTTCAGTTCTGCGATTATCTCCGGATGCAGCAAGAATTTCTCTTTGTTATCTTTGCACAAGACTGCCGGAATGCTGGCACACACTAAGGTTAAATATGGCGCGATATTTACTCCCTTGTCTTTCCAATCTCCTCCTTCGTTATGACAACTCATCCGCACTTCGATTTTCACCAACTTAGCTGGAATGGGTTCTCCAGCCACACATTGCAAATGTACTCTGCCAATTTCTTCCACTGTCGCTCCTTTTAACAATTCCTCATTGATTACTGGAATCTCAGTACCAGAGTCGATCAGCGCTCTGACTTGCACGGGATGACAACTGTCATCATTTCCACGTATCTCTACATTGACATGCTGTAGTAAAGACTTCTTTGTACGTTGACACTCATCTTTGCTTTCTGTTTCTCGACCAGCATCTTTAATTGGAGTAGAATTTACTATTTCTCTCTGTATAGCAAATTGAGGCGTGCACTTCATCACTGACTTCACTTCCGTTTCGCGGTTGTCTTGTTCTTCATACTGATTCGGTGCATTCCTTACTTGTATCTGATTTACTCTGAGATTTTCTGCACTTCGAGTAAATCTATTTCTCAGATTTGTCGTTCTTGGTGGTGCTTTGCAATCCTTTATCAGATGTCGGTCTGACTGACAATTATGGCAACGTTTCTTAATAATCCCTCTCTGTTCAGTGTTCTCCCGCCTGTAATTGTACGCTGTATTGTTTTCTCTTTGGCGTCCCATCACTGGAATTCGACTGTACATTTGTCTGTCACCCGTTGCTTCTCTTCTATCTTGACCAAACTGTCTTCCAGGAGCACCATCATTCCTCGCTTCGTTATTTCTGGCTTGGTTTCCTGTTTCTTTGTTATTACTATTCCACCTGGGTTGCTTCGAACTATTACCCCATGCTTCATATCTCGGTTTGTCTTGAAACATTAGACCAATTCGATTGTTCACGTGCACGTCTGCGAGTTCTGCAACATTACTGGCTTCCAAGCATTCAGTACCCTCCTTTGCTAGTACAAACTGTAGTGGACCCGGTGGTAGACATTCTTTCAATTTATCCGCCACCAACAGATCAAATAACTTCTCGTAGCTTTTACCCACTCGCCTACTTCTGACATAATAGTTCAACAGGTTCTTTAATCTTGCTGTAAACATCGTGTATGTTTCTTCCGCCGTTTTCCTCGCATCTCCAAATCGTGATCGATATTCTCTCGCTGTCAATTTGAATTCTTTCAGTAAATGTTCTTTCACTATGTCGTAATCGTCTAGATCATTGAAAGACAATCGATTCAACACCGTTCTTGCTCTTGGCGTCATTAGTGGCAACAGCAATTTGACCCAAAACTGCTTTTCCACCGTAAAACTGTTGAATGCATTCTCAACTGTCTCAAAATATAATGGCACCTCCATCATATCATATGGCATCTTAGGTAATACGTGTTTCATTGCATCACCTATCTTTTTAATCTTGGACACCATTGTCTCACTTTCTCTGATCCTGGTTCGTTCTGACTCTTCACGACTTCTTCTTTCGTCTTCATTTCGTTCCCTCAGTCTATTTTGATCTTCTACCCTACGCAGTTCTTCTTGTTCTATCTTTTGCTGCAACAATTCTAACTGTCTTCTACGTTCCTCCTTTTCTATAGCCATTTCTCGGAGCTGAGCTTCCTTAAGAGCGAGTTTCTTTTGTTCTAATTCTAATTGTTCTTCCCTTTCTCTTTCCGCTTTTTCCAAATTTTCTTTCTCCATTTTCAATTCTTCCTGTCGAATCTCTTCGGCTCTTTGTAATTCTGCCAAACGCATGGCTTCTTTGTCTTCCTCACGCATCTTTTGCTCTTCAATCTGTTGTTTTCGTATTTCTTCATCACTTTTCCTTGCCCTCTCGTATTCTATCATCAATTCCATTCTTCTTCGTTCTGCTTCGTCACGATCTTTTTTCATTTGTTCTAGCTGAAGCTGGAACTGCTGCTTCTGCATCTGTATCTCTTCTTGTCTCATCCTTTCTGCTTGTTCTGCTCTTACTTTTTCCTCTTGTCTCCGTTCTTTCTCTTCTTGTTTTTGTTCTTTCTCCTCTCGTCTCCGTTGCTCCTCTTTCTCTTTCTCTTCTTGTTTTTGTTCTTTCTCCTCTCGTCTCCGTTGCTCCTCTTTTTCTTTTTCTTCCTGTCTGCGTTGCTCCTCTTTTTCTTTCTCTTCTTGTTTCCGTTCTTTCTCTTCTTGTCTGCGTTGCTCCTCCTTCATCATCATAAATTGCATCAACGCCTCCATAGACATAGCCTGTGGTTTCTCCTCAACGCCACCTACAGCGCCTTTCTCTTCAGCTTCCTTTAGCCACACCTCTGCTAGGGCTCTCATCAAATTTTCCCTTGACATCTCTTCGACTTCTTCTATGTCGAGACCCTCTTCAATTAATAACTTTATTAATCGAGCAGACGACATCTTCTTTATACTGGCCTGCTTTTGTTCCGTGAGCTTCTCCATCTTACTTTCTTACTTCAACTGATTTGCGTGAAGAAATCGAGGGAGTGACTATGCTTTCTGCAATTAGCTGACTTTACTTCTTATGGCTTGTTTATACAAGGAGCGAGTTTTGTATACCTCTCTCTGGCGTTGTCGTAATGTTATTCGTATACCCGTTGTATCTTCTCACCAGTTGTTCGGATGCTCCGTTTCCTTCTCCCGTTTGGTCGGCTCCTCAGATTAATTCGATATTCACCTTCAATTTACGGACGGTGAATATTCCGAAAATTGACGTCGAAAATGCTTCGTAAGCAAAATCCACCGTAGATATTCCTCCAATTGAAAATATTCCTCCAATTGAAAATATTCCTCCAATTGAAAATATTCCTCCAATTGAAAATATTCCTTCAATTGAAAATATTCCTCCAATTGAAAATATTCCTCCGATTGAAAATATTCCTCCGATTGAAAATGTTGCTCCAATTGAAAATATTCCTCCGACTGAGTTCACTATCCCAACGTCCGTTGCTTGAATTCAGTATCCCACCGCTGTCACCAAAAAATGTCAACACCCAATTGACCTTCAAAGTTTTCTCCCGTTTTTTCCCTTGTGTTCAGTAGCGTAGCCTACACCTAGCCTAGTCACTGTATTTCGTTATCTAAAGCTAGGGTATAAATCTCTAAAGTTCTTAACTTGTTCAATTACAACAAAGCTCTGTTTCTTGTATTTTCTTCTTCTTCGTTCATAACACACGCAGATAACACAACAATAGATCAACGACGACAAACGCTTGAATTCTACGACAGCAACGCAACTATATTATTATCTAAACTCTACTGTTCTCTAAAACGTCTTCTACTCTCTCTCTACTATCAACGCCTTCTCCTACTACTTCTTACACTGTCTGGGCGTACACTCTTCCCCTGGCCGCTCTGTCCTTCTATCTGCCTCTCTCCGTGTATCTGTCCGTCTGTCTGTCTATCTCTCTCTCTCTCTCGCGCTCTCCGGCGACGGTCGGCCGAGCCGCGCTAAACTTTCCCGCCAGTCTGGCACCTGCAGGCCTAACTGTCTAGACGCTGACCTTGAGCTGGTCTAGTCGTACGCCTAAACATCAACTGACTAAATAGACTATACACAATTAGCTCACAGAGTTTGTCTCGCGTCATGCTGCCCAGCTTCACCGGTCCGGTCAGCAGGTCCATACCATTAACATCTTGGAGCAGCTCGACCACCTTGTCTGATTGAAGAGAATATTGGGCGAGAGGCACGAAGGACAACCTGGGTCAATGCCCGTATGTGTCCCACGCTCTCTCCCCCGACTCTCTCCACTGGTCTGTCCTGACCGGCCTGTGCATGTCAGCTCCACATCATGACACCTTGAAGCATCTAGGTCGCTATGTCACTTGTGCCGTGGTTCTTGGGGATTTCTATGGTCTTGGTCTTTTACTGCCAGCGTATCTCCACCCGTCTGGCAAACCTTCCTCATTTTATCCGGGCTTAGGACCGGCACAGGGAAGTTGCTGGTTCCCTGTGGCAGAGGATGGATGCAGTTTACCGTCGTACCCAGGACAAAAAAGACATATATAACCCTAGGTTTATCATGAAAATTTAAATATTGGATTTGGATATTGGATTTAATTTAGATATTGGATTTAATATGAAAATAGATTAGATTAGAAGGCATTGATTTGATTTGGCATACTAGTGTCGAGACATTTGTTCAGCTCGAGAGCGTCGACTATTTCGTGCATTCGACGAAGTTTCAACTCGTGCGGCATTTTGTCTGGTAGTCGTAACAGAGTCGTAAACTGAAAGGAAAGAAAGTGACATTGCATTTGAATATGAATCAAATGCATCTGATATACTAGAGCTCATTTCCTATTTCATCAGAATTCATTCACAAAGCAGTGGCGGCGCCAGGTATAGGCCTACAATTTCGGTAGGGACATGGTCATGTGAGTTATGAAAATGAAATGTAAAGAAGACGCTACTCTCATGTCTTTACATTCATGTTTGAGCAGCTCCATTGGCTTCCTCTAACTGCGCGCATTAAGTTCAAAATCCTCATCTTGGTCTCTAAAGCACAACAGGGTCTTGCCCCAAAATATCTAGCCAATGGAATTCGCAGGCCAGTTTCAGCCTCCTCGCATCGTCCACTCCGCTCTTTAAACAGATTTGATCTTCTAGTACCTCCTACTAGAACGGCTATGGCTCAGTCCCGTTCCTTTACATCAATTGTCCCCTCTCTTTGGAATTCGCCGTCTCCTTCTACTCGATCTCAACTTCTGACTGGTAATCCCTGCTCCTCATTTTCTTTTCTCAAAACCTATTTCTTCTCTCGTTGCCATGCGCACTGGGAGCGCCTCTGAACGGTTCACCCTAGTGTAGGCGCTTTATAAATGTTTTATACAATACAATAAACACTGTTTGCACGAATGACAATGAGTTGCGTTTTAATACACATGTATAAAATAATATTATTGTTGGTCGACCCACGCTGCAGTCGTCGCCGACTTTGTTTGGAGTTGATGTAGGCCTACTGAAGACGTACAATGTATGCGATTCGCTTGAGTGAAGGCCACTGATACGTGTCGACGTTTAGACTAACAGTTGGAAACTATTACTGTACAGTGTACACAGAGCTTTCATTTTACAGAGCTTGAATTTGTCAGGGCTGTGAACACAAAGCTTTCTTTAGGCCAATCCTCCATTCGTCCTTAACGTGTAGAAAAGCAAATGCCTCAACGCTCCTTACCTTTAAGGGCTGTACTGGCCAAAAAGTGACGCATGCACGTCATGCAGGACGGCGTTCATATTAGAAAGCAAATGCCCCATGGACGCCGTCCATGACTGTCCAGTCACACTTTAAGCTCTCCAAATTTAGGCTCTAATTATTACTCTCGATAATTATTGTTATTCAGGTTTAATAAAACCTGAATAACAATAATCAGGTGCTGTTTACACCGAGTTGTGATATTTCTATAACGTCACATGTCTTGATATAACACACCTACAATGTAATTACCGTACTGTACGGCTTCTCCTATATTCTGGCCGCGTGTCCTAATTCGTATTTGCTGACGTTGCGAGCCCATAGTTCGGTTATTGCTGGATACCAAAAAATGAAAGTGGTAGTCCTCGAGTCCTTAATGTGATTTTCGTGAAGTTGGCAACACTTTGTTGAACCCACGTAGGCTATGACCAATTTTATTAACTAGGCTACAGAAGAGATGCAGTCGAGTTTCACATCAGTCAACGTCCCCCAACTTATTTTCCCATAATTCTCATACTGTCAACAGCATTATTCCATACTCTATCTAACATAACTGACCTCATTTCAGCTCGCGTCGTGTCCTATATCATAGGCTATAAGTTAGCAGCGGACTTTTGTTATACTGTCAATGGCGGCGCCAGCTATACAATCTGAGCAGGTAGCGTCAAGGCCATGGAAGTTATTCAGCAGGACCAAGAAATAATAGTTCTGCAGAAGATATTACAAATGCCAATATAATAAGGAAGTTAAGACAGTTTCCTCAAAGGAATATTATTTTAGAACTGCACAACTCCTTCTTACCCTTCCCATACCGACGGCAAATTACTCCAAATCGGAGGCCAATGACCCGTTTAAAACTATTTCTTACTCACAGAAGTGCTTCTACAACAACACAAATCCATTTAGAACCGTACATTTTGTGTAGAGCGGCATGCTAAAAACAAATCCTGAATCAAGAGTAAAACAGGCAGTAGGTAGGTCAAAATGACGTGCCGCGAAATTGTAATGTTTGTTTCTTTGTATGTGCACATGTTAGAGCTCCTATTCAAGCTCACTACTCAGAGGCGCTCCCGACTACAGAGCGGACACTGCATCGGAGTTTCACGCCGAAGCGCTGAGCAATTGCGAGTGAAGGACTTACCCAAGGTCCCTACGCGGCGACTTGACGTGGATTCGAACCTGCACATTGACCTGCTGCATGCAAGGCAACGAACATACCAACTACACCACCGCGCCCCACAAATGGTAGCGCCGCCACTGATTAAATTAGCCTACCGTTAGTGTCTCCCTAAGAGTCAGGCTCGGGAAGAAGATATCGGCCTGTAGGACGTAGGAGATTTTTCTGCGAGTCTTTCTCGACACTGGTTCCCCGTTGATCGTGATGCTGCCCGATGTAGCAACGACTCGACCGGCCAACGTGTTCAGAAGAGTTGATTTACCCGCACCTGAAGTAATAATTGTAGGACCCGGGCGTTTATTGCATCCGACAATACCGTAACGTGCCATGATACACTTATGTAGGCATGCAAATGCCTAAGCAACAGATGGTTATGGTGGTTTTGTTGGGTGTTATGAATGCTCGGAGTTAATAAATTAGTGATACATTTACCATTCATTGTTTAGATGAATGGATGGATGAATGGGTGGATGGATGGATGGTTGGAAGGAAGGAAGAAGACATGGATGGATGGAAGGAGACATGGCTGGAATGGATGGATGGATGAATGAATTGCTTTCACTTACCACTTGGTCCCATAATCGCGAGTATTTCACCAACCGTTGCCGTTCCAGAGACGCCTTTGAGGATTTCCTTCTTACTGAGTACGACATTAACATCCTGAAAGACCAGGTTGCTTCCCTCGTGAGACCCAACCATGTTTTCGCCATCGCCTCCCACTGCCACACCACCACCATGACTTCCGCTACTGCTCTGAGACAGCGTCTTCACGCGCTTACTGTAGAGAGCACAATAATTTATTTTAATCAACATTGAAGACAGACGTCAGACTATAATAATGTTACTTACTGCTACACTATATACAGGACAGATACAATACAAAGCAGTGCTTCAGAAACGGTCCCAGGAAGTAACAAGGTTCATACTTTGATCGGCATGATCTCTTCGTCTCACGAGCTAGGACTGCCTTAGCTAAAATGCGTGCCTTTGCTCTCATTGACCGGGCATTGTGGAACCAGCTTCCTCCTTCAACGCGTTCCTCCATATTAACTGGTGGGCCTAATGCCTCTTTTCTGTGTCTCAAGACTACTTTTTCTCTCTTGGTCTAACGTACTGGGAGCGCCTCTGATTGGTGTGCACTGTGAGAGGCGCTTTATAAATTTATAAATGCAATACAATACAATGCAAAACAATACTTCAAGAAACATTTAAATTAGGTAAACATTTTTTCTCAGGCATGCACAGGCTTATAATTATTGTGTTGCGTTGGGTCTGTAAGCCTAAAGCACAGTAGCACCTCTCACAATGCATGACAATCAGTGACGTTCCCAGAACGAAGGGCCCAGGGCCAAGAAAGTGGGTCTGAGACAGCGGAAAGATACGCTTCGGGGAAGTTGGGGTACCAGCTGTTAGCGAAGGAAGCTGATTCAAGACAAGATCGAGTGCCGGACCAATAAGAGCAAGACCTCAAGTCTTGGTATAGGGTCTTATAATGTTATTTACGTTGATGCGACTTGCAATGGATTCTAATGTGTTTGATTTTGATGCAGGGATCGATCGATTTTTCGTAACATTTCGATGTTGTGTCTATTGAATTAGGTTAGGCTACATCCAGTAACAGGCTAAGCCTAATTATCACATTGTATTCTATTGATCGAGATATCCTTAGGAGATCACATAGTACTGTATTCGGACACGAACGTCACAAAAACAGATACGTATTCGCGATACTAATTCCTTGAAGAGCTTTACAAATTGAAAACTGCGAAAATGTATCTTGCTTTATGTTATATAGGCCTATATTTATTCAAAAATCACTTAGTTCATTCACGTAGCTACACTGCGTCAAGACGCTGATGATGGTCCCAAAGAAATTGGACGGTAAAGACACCGTAGCCTTCTGAACAGACCTTGACAACATCCCCACGTGGGGCTAATACAGGACACATCTGTTCCCCCATATAAGAGACCCGTGTATAGAATCCATATGGACCACAGTCCTTCACTTGCATTATTGCTCAGCGCTTCGGCGTAAAACTCCGATGCAGTGTCCGCTCTGTAGTCGGAAGCGCCTCTGAGCATAGAGCTTGAAGGGGCGCTATGACAAGCACACATACAAACACAGACACAACACACAAACATATACAGACTGACCTGGTGTGAGGTGCAACCTCAGTCTGTGGATTCTGATGACTGCTCTGAGTAACGGAGGTCAGCTGACCAGAGTTCCTGTCCTCTTCTTCCATTGCGGACGTCGGAGGCGACTGCAACGTTACGGAATTTTGTTAACACAGTCGTATAGGTAACTCCGCCACTGGTTGCACTCTGCCGGTGCCAGTCCCAGGCCTGGATAAAGGAGGAGGGCGTCGCTAATGGTCTTTGTTATCACATAGTGACGTTAAACTGCAACTACCACCACCTCAGTCGTAGGCATTGCAGTCGAGCCTGCCACTGGTGCGTGGCTCTTCTAATGAGAAATGATATTCATTCATTCATTTGTATAGCGCCCCTTCATGACCATCCACTCAGAAGCGTACCAGTCCCAGCCCCGGCTAAACAGAACATTCTTAAGAGTAGGGTAGAGCGTGATCTCAAGGGCTATAGGCATTAGACGTAGTTTAACAGTTAGCCATCTAACATGCTGTGTGCAAAATGACATTAACTTTTCTATTAGACTATTGATTTCAAAATTGTCAGTACACATTATTATTATTGTTATTAATTTTTATTATTATTATTATTATTATTATTATTATTATTATTATTATTGTTGTTGTTGTTGTTGTTGTTGTTGTTTTACCCCGAGGTATTTAGGATCCCTCAGGGACTTCATTGCTAACTATTGGCTAAAAATATAATAATAATAATAAGTTGTTAATAATAATAATATTAATATTGTTATTGTTATTATTATTATTATTATTATTATTATTATTATTATTATTATTATTATTATTATTATTATTATTATTATTATTATCATTATCATTATTATTATTATTATTATTATTATTATTATTATTATTGTTATTATTATCATTATTATCATTATTATCATCATTATTATTATTGCTATAATTCTGTGTCATGTCTTCCACTCTTCCGGCACCTCAAAGGCTTCCGCACGTTTGGGAGCATGTTAACTTAGATTTTTGCGGGTTGCGGTGTGTCTCTTAATGAAAGAATGTAAATTGTAAACTTCAAATACTTCTATAATAATTATCATCACTCTGAAGCTCAGCAGTCAGCACCATGCGGCAGCTTATTCACGAACGTTTCATCCGATAGTAGTCCTATAGGCCTATACTACGGCCTACACATAGGCTAAGTTGTCTAATATTATATCGACTTACCTAGAAAACCTAAAAGGGGCCAAATGTTCCACTAGCCAGGACCACCTGAGAGAATTGGGTTAGAAATATTCAAGACAAATCAATAATAGCAGTAGCATAGTAGACCTAATACTGAACACACTACAGCAAACATCATTATGAGACTAAAACCCTTTTGCAAGAAACCGTCAAGTCAATACCTGAAAACACAGTAGATTCGTAGCCTATAATAGCACATTGCGATTGAAGGCTGTCTTGTCGTCACACGCCAGCGATTGGCTGCATATATGCTTTACCGATGACAGCATGACTGTGAACCGAAACTTGGACAATGAGAACTTTCGGGTAGTGGTCGGATTGCGACTTGGAGCCGCAATATGTAGGCCTAAACCCCACATATTATGCGTTTGCGAAGCCCAAGTTGACGCTAGAAACACCCACGGCCTGTTCTGCTCTCTTGGCTTCGGCCGAACAGCTCGGCATAGCACCGTCAATGACATGAAAAGCACAGATCCTATCCATAAAAAAACCATGCACGACTAGCCTACTATCGTAATACGCGGTGGAAGACCAAGATAATAATAATAATAATAAATAATAAATAATAATAATAATAAAAATAATAATAATAATTATAATAATAATAATAAATAATAATAATAATAAAAATAATAATAATAATAATAAATAATAAATGTAATTGAATTATTATTATTAATAATTAATAATGCGTTTAAATATTATTTTATTATTATTATTATTATTATTATTATTGTTGTTGTTGTTGTTATTATTATTATTATTGTTATTATTATTATTATTATTATTATTATTATTATTATTATTATTATTATTATTATTATTATTATTATTATTATTATTATTATTATTATTATTATTATTATGGCCAAACTGCTGCTGTGTCCCAATTTGTATTAGTTTTCAGTTTAACATCTGTCAATACCGTCGATAGCAAACTAACTCTCATAACAATCATAACTATCCAACTGTTAACAAATTGTTTATTCAATTTAATATTGTCCTGCCTTGGTCTGTACCAGCGTAGAGGCTCTTTACTTTTTTCAGGCTGTAAGGCCCAACAGACGACTGCTATCAGATCACTTGTTTGAATAGATGATGCTTCTTAAAGAAAACTAAATGGACACTTTCTTACACAATAAATAATAATACGCATAGAAATAAATAAAAAAGGCATGACCAAGTTTTTATTCCTATGATTTAAGCCCCAAAGTAATTTGTAATCGATGTAATTGAAATCACGTAATTTGTAATTTGAGGCTCTGAGTCAAAGTAATTTGTAATTCAATTACATTTTCTCCAGTAATTGGTCGTTTGTAATTCAAATACATGTTGCCCTGTAATTTGCCCATCCCTGCAGATAGTCTACTTGTTTCTTTTTGCAACGTGGCCTACGGTATATCTCCGTATCATTTTTCATTCTTGTTGTTGCATTTTTAACGCATGCGCACAGAAAAATCGGTGTTCCAAACGAACTCCGCAGTCGTCATTTGTGTTGTTTTCTTGTTTACTTTATGAGTAATCTGCTACGAATAAAGCGTGTCGCTTATAGAGCGCATCGGGCATTAGTTTTAATGTTTGTCGTCATTTGTCACTTGTCTTAAACTTTAGGCTCTGCATTTTCGCCCTATAGGCTGCCTGCATGGGCGCCCGCACATAGGGGCAAGGGAGTGGGACACTTGCCCCCTTGAAATTTGACATCTAGGCTATGTTTTTAACTACTAAGCCTACTTTGGGGGTTTTAACAAATTTCTTTGCATTAATGCACCAATGATACGAATGATACAGACAGTGAAAGTCAGAAATGTACGTTTAGAGATCTCTATAGAAATAAACATGCTCTTATAACTGTCTACCGTGCATGTTCAAGCTCTTTCTAAAAACTGTAACAATGACCATTGGCTTTCAACCCTCCTGCGGGCGCCCATGCAAACAGCAAGCCTATCGATTTTGGCCTACTTGCAGCTGTAGGGCAAATAATCACAACTGCAAATAATTAAATATTAGCGCAAAAATTTGAAAATTTCTCAAAGTACACTGAAATTACACCAGTGAGATCTGCTTATTCACCAACATTGCAATTATAGCCTATAAACCAAGTCTGGTATAAGTTATAGTGCAAATTCAGAGCTGGGTAGACTCGTTAAAACTTGCTAAATTGGACGAACAAAACCTTGCATATCAGATTTTTTATTCTAGTCAGTTAGTTGGAGCATTGCACAGACAGTAGAATGCATGAATGAATAGAACAGCGGTTCCCAATCCGTGGCCCGCGGTGCAAAAATGGCCCGCCTGGCCTAAAAAATGGCCCCCAGCATCTCAATGAATTAAGAAAAATATGTGTAAAAATTGACAATTTGGACTTGATAGAATATATAATTCTTTTGTATTACAAATTATTTTATTTTGACGTCTATAAATAACATCAAGCATTATAGTTTGATTCAATTAGAGCAATTTTATATTCTTTTAGTTAATTAAATTTTAGCCTTGTAGCCCCCTAATGTCCTTCGACTAAGAAAAAGTGGCCCGCGTGCACACTGCACATGTCCTCCAACTTAGAAAAAGTGACCCGACAGTCAAAAAAGGTTGGGAACCACTGGAATAGAACGAATGGTAATGACACGATGTTCGCTGCGTGTTTAACGCTCTTTAACAGTATAGGAAAATATCTGGAGTGAAATTCTCCTACGTGTTCAATTGCAAATAAAATGTTCCTTCTCTTTTGCCTTTCCACGTTATTAAAATACTTGCCTATCGAACTTGTGTGTTTTACAAGTTATTGTCGTAGGCTGATAACACATTGGTATTGTTATCATTACTACTATTATTATTCTTATTATTAAAATCATTGTCATTATTAATTGGTAGTGAGTAAGTAAGTCAACAAGAACTGATGAATTACTCTGCCAGCATGCCCCATTGGGCCCATACAGGACCCCTATAGAGTATACCCATAAGGGACATGTATGGAGCTTACATGTGTCGTACCGTACCTAATTATACAAGTGCATGCTAATAGATGATGATGATGATGACGACGACGACGACGACGACGATGATGATGATGATGATGATGATGATGATGATGATGATGATGATCCTGATGATGATCCTGATGATGATCCTGATGATGATCCTGATGATGATGAGTTCTCTGCCTAAAGGCAGGTTCATTTTCTTAATGCCCCTGGAGATGAGATGAGTGAGGTGGCTTGCCTTCCTCACAGACCACTGTGGGTGAACAACTTGTCCAAGGTTGTTACGCAGCGACTTGGGGTAGATTTGAACCTATGACCCTTTGGTCACAAGGCACTGAACTTACTGCTACACCACTGCGTCCCCTGCTATTGGGTTGGAAACGCAAAACATTCCTAGGAATTAAACAGATCATTTGTGTTATAATCAACCTAAACGTTTGGGGGACAAGTCCATCCCCCATTTCCCTACAACAATAATGCTAGTCATCATTGAGCCGAGCATTGGCTTTGGGAACTTTTTGGGGACTGGTTAGGGGAAAAGATCGGGGACTGGTTGAGGAGACTTGTGGGGGGAACTAGTTGGGGACTGATTGGGGGAACTGGTTGGGGGAACTGATTGGGGACTGGTGGGGGACTGGTTGAGGAACTGATTGGGGGACTGGCTGAAGGAACAGATTGGGGGACTGATTGGGGACTGGTTGGGGATTGTTTGGGGGGACTGCTTGGGGAATAGATTGGGGGGAACTGGTTGTGGAAACAGATTGGGGGACTGGTTGGGGGATTGTTTGGGGGGACTGGTTGGGGGAACTTATTGGGGACTGGTTGAGGGAACAGATTGGGGGACTGGCTGGGGAACTGATTGTGGAACTAATTGAGGAACTGCTTGGTGGAATTGCTTGGGGAACTGCTTGGGGGAACTGGGGTGGGGACTACGCCTTCGGTCGCCGGAAGTAGCGCAGGATGAAGTAAGTGATGACTCGGAGCACGATGACGAGTCCGATGAGAATGAGAACATCGGCGTAGAATGGAGTAAAGTTGAGGTTCTTGAAGTTGAGGAACTCTATACCGTCGACATACGTTCCATTGGTGCAGGAATCCGGAAACATGGTGCGATCGGGAGGATTGCACCTGCAGTCAAATTAACACCAGGTGTGAGTACTATTAATTCTAAGTCTATTAGATCTACATGTACATGTAAACTCGGTGCAACTATTAATTAGCTATTAGACCTACATTTGGTGTAACTATTAATTATCAACTATAACCTACTATATACCCTGCTCGGGTGTGACTTAATTGGTTATTACACCAGGTGTAACTATTATTTTTAAGTATTGCATATAATTATTATTATTTACACCTCAGGTCTTGCCACTCTACTAACAGCTCATTCGGTTTTGAGTCAGCAGTATGCTGACGACGTCCATGCTTACACCCACTGCCTCCCTTCTGATGCTGTCAATTCGGTTGGGATAATGAGCGGGACTTTGGATGCTCTAGAGGCATGGATGTCATCCAATAGACTACGCTTGAACCCATCTAAGACAAAATTTATTTGGTTGGGCACACGACAGCAGCTTGCCAAGCTTGATCTATTTTCTCTTGCATCTGAATTTCCTGGCTTTGTCTTTGCAACCATGGTTCATGACCTCGGTATCCAACTTGACCAAGAACTCACTTTTGCTCCTCAACTTCACCGTCTTGCTCGAGACTGCTATTATCAGCTGCGCCAGCTTCGCACTGTCATCCGTTCTCTTACGTCTGCTGCTACTCTTACTTTAGTGCATTCTTTCGTTACATCTCGCATCGACTATTGCTCTTCACTCTACATTGGCCTCGCAGCTTGACTAGTCTTGACCGGGTCTTGCGCTCTGCTGCACGCCTAATTGGGCAAATCCCTAAATATGATCATGTCTCAAACTACATGCTTGAGGTACTTCACTGGCTCCCTATTCGCCAGCGTATCGAGTTCAGGGTGGCTGCATTGGTATGGCGATGTTGTCAGGGCCTTGCCCCAACTTACCTCCGTGACCTATGCAGCTTTACATTGGGTATCCAAGGACGTCGTCAGCTACGCTCTGCTGATAGGGGAGTCCTCTTAGTTCCTTTTGCTCTTACTACTACCATGAAGAATCGAGCCTTTTCTGTGGTTGGACCAGTGGTCTGGAATGGCCTTCCTTTTGAGCTACGCCTACACCCTGGGACTCTACCAGGATCCTTCCTTACTAAACTTAAAACTGTTCTTTTTGTGCGCGCTGGAGTCGGGAGCGCCTCTGAGTAGTTTTTTTCTTGAAGGAGCGCTATATAAATGTCCGAATGAATGAATGAATGAATGAATGAATAATTATTGAAGGCTTTGGCCACTCTTAAGCCTATAGGCGCTGAAAAACAGCTATTTTGTTAAGATGACGCCTTAAAATGCTGCCATTGCAATGTGGAAATTCAAAAAGTTTATGATGGCCATATCCCTCGGCGCTGCGCACCTCACAAGCGTCCTTCGGACGCTCAATTGTCTCCCCCCCCCCCCGAAACCTGAATTCCCCCCAGCCCAGGTGGGGGACTAGATTAAACACTCATGATTTTAATCTTCTCCGGATTTATGGCAAGCACAACCCTTGCTGCCTCTTCTTGAACTTTGCCTGTTAATTCCTTTATTCCACCTAAGATATTATCCAGTAAAGTGATGTCCTCAGCAAAGTCCACTCACCCATTTCAATCCGGTGTTGTGCATATAATAATAATAATAATAATAATAATAATAATAATAATAAGATGGCCGCGGCGGTAGCATCCAAGATTGAAGAGGGCAACATCAGGGCAGCGACACGAATTTTGTGCTCGGGAGATGCTCCAGCTCCAATCAACGAACTAACGCTTGAGGAGCTTCGATCAAAACACCCATCACCACCCTCTGATCGACCCCCGATGCCCGCTCCTCCTTCTTCGACCGAGGCCTATCAAGCATCTGAAGCGATGGTCCGTGACCAAATACGGCACTTCCCACCGGGCTCGTCGGGCGGTCCCGATGGCCTAAAGCCACAACACATCCTAGAAATGATCAACGCAAAGGATACCGGACCGGAGCTGTTGTCCGCCATCACGGGTCTGGTCAACGTTCTTTTAGCAGGAAAATGTCCGGCAGAGATGCGTCCAATTCTGTTTGGTGGCACTCTCTTTGCTCTTCAAAAAAAAACGGGCGGCCTACGACCAATAGCTATCGGCTACTATTGGCGCAGACTAACCTCTAAATGTGCCAACAAATATGCAAGCGACCAAGCAGCAGCTTATCTATCGCCGAAACAACTGGGTGTTGGAGTCCCAGGCGGATGCGAGGCAGCGGTTCATGCAACCCGTAGATTTATCTCAAACATGGATGACGACAACATCGTTGTGAAACTCGATTTATCAAACGCTTTCAACAGCCTATACCGAGACTGTATGCTGGCTTCAGTGATCGAGATATTACCCGACCTGGCTCCATACTGTTTCCAATCCTACGCAGAAGAATCAACACTAAAATTCGGCGGCTACACGATTCAATCTCGGGTGGGGCCTCAGCAAGGCGATCCGCTGGGACCTTTACTTTTCTGCCTACCCCTACAGCCTATACTTCTTCAGTTGGTCTCACCCCTGTCATTCGGATACCTCGACGACCTCACCCTAGGCGGAAGGGCGGGAACGGTCGCAGCCGATGTTGACTTCATAGAGAGAACGTGCTCCACTATGGGCCTGACACTTAATCGTTCCAAATGTGAGGTAATAGCACGTAACAACAACAACAACACAGGATACGACTCGTTGAGAGAATTCAAACTAATTGATGTGGAAGAAGCCCAGCTACTCGGCGCCCCACTCTCATCGGGGAAAGCGCTGCAGCATTGTCTAGAAAACAGAACCAAAGAACTGGAGGAGAGTCTCAACAAATTAACGCTCATAGCCAGGCAGGACGCACTCCTGATTTTGAGAAGTTCGCTGGGTGCGCCTAAAATGATTTACACCCTCCGATGCCATCCCAGCGACAAACACCCCGAGTTGGAGACTTATGACACAACACTACGAAAAGGATTAGAAAGAATCCTGAACATTTCCTTGAACGACATTCAGTGGACACAAGCCTCTTTGCCAATAAAGATGGGTGGTCTGGGTGTACGGAGAGCGTCTTCGCTGGCGCTTCCAGCCTTCCTGGCTTCAGCTGCAAGCACTCTCCCTCTCCAGACTCTCATTCTGAACTCTCTAAATCTCGAACCGGACATACACTTTCAATCCATGTCGTCCGAGTGGCGCTCCAAGTCGGATTTCGATGAGGCAGGAATCATTCCAACAAATCAGCAAGCATCATGGGACAAACCGTTGTTGGAGAAAACTGCGAAGACACTGCTTGAAAGCACAGTGGATGTGTATAACATCGCGCGACTAAAAGCAGTCTCATCACCACACGCTAGCGACTGGCTCCATGCGTTGCCGATAACTGCATGTGGTCTACGTCTGGACAACGAGGACGTTCGAGTGGCCGTCGGTTTACGACTTGGAGCCGCAATATGTGAACCACACACTTGCACCTGCGGAGCCCAAATTGACGCCAGAGGCAACCACGGCCTGTCCTGCTCTCTCGGCTTCGGTCGAATTGCTCGCCATAGCACCATCAACGACATTGTACACCGCTCCCTTTCAAAAGCAGGGATCCCATCGTTAAAAGAACCGCCAGGTCTACTACGCACGGATGGCAGAAGACCAGACGGTCTGACCATGATTCCATGGCGTGCGGGTCGCCATCTTGTGTGGGACGCGACTGTAATTGATACTCTTGCTCCTTCATATCTCCAGGCCACGGCAACGACGGCGGGGGCTGCAGCCGAGATAGCAGCGGAAAGGAAAAACACCAAATACGCCGCTCTTCTAAACACACATTTCTTTGTCCCTCTAGCCCTTGAGACCTTAGGTCCAATTTGCTCTGATGGTCTTAACTTTTTGTCAGATTTAGGCCGCATCCTAACTTTGTCTTCTGGCGAACTGAGAGAGACCTGTTTTTTGCTGCAACGTCTCTCTATAACCGTTCAGCGCTTCAACTCGGTGGCCTTTCGAGGCACTTTAGCTGATCCGGTTCGTGAGGAGATATAACAATAGATAGCCTACTGATTCCCTTGTTTTTTGTACTTACTGTTACTGATGTTGTTTTTTGATGATATTAA
>OX457053.1:9338490-9445990 GCA_949752735.1 Lumbricus terrestris | reverse complement strand
TACAACTACATATTTGACAGTAGTCTAGTACTGGTTATCGAGATGATCTGGGGTCTAACATCAGAAATTTGGCTCAAGAAAAGTATAGACTCATCATATGCCACCTGCACTCTTACCCAACTCGGTTGTACAAAATGAGTAGGCCTACACTAACCTAGGCCCAAGGCCAGTGGCGCAACCAGGGGGGTGTGCTCAAGGGGGTGCTTGAGCATCCCAGGGTTAAAAAGGTGACCAACGCAATTTCCCCAAATCCGATGAGTTTTTTGTGGGTTGGGGTGGGGGAGGGGTAGGGGTCTTTCGCTCTCATCTTTCAGTATTTCAGATTACACAATCAAGCAAGTTCCGTCCTTCTGATGTATCTTAGTAAAATTCATTGTTCATAAAGCACTAGATTTCAGTGTTTAGCTGGTCTACCTGTGTTTGTCTGGGTCTCGAATTGCCTTTACATTACAGTGTCTCTGATAGGTGATAACAGAATATAATTCCGAGAAAAGAAATGAAACAAACAAAATGTCCACAACATGGCGAGAGAACGCCGGTCACATAACCATCATAGAGGAATCGTCCAATAACTAATGGCCTACTGTCGTTTCCCTCCTTCCCTCCCACCTGATTCCCACCATACTCCGACCTACACCGGTACGCGACCCGTGAAAGCCGGACTGGCAAAAGCGCTGGCCTTAAACACCTCTAAAACGGTTTCAGCCACTGCTTTTATGCGCATGGGACCCGAAAGAAAAGTGCTGTAGGCCCTAATAAGCCTGTGAGGGCACCGGCCAATAGGGATAATGAGTTTTTTTTCTCCCCACCCCCATGGTGGCAGAGATTCGAAAACCCCTCCACTGCGTGTCTCATTCCGAGACGGACACAGTGGTGAAGGTTTGGAGTGAAAAGCTCAACAACTGTGGAAATGCATTCCGGTCAAACACACAGAATCTTCTCTCTCTCTCTCTCAATATATATATATATATATATATATATATATATATATATATATATTGTAGACATTTTGTGTCTACGGCCCGTGGTGCTTCTCTCTCTATACCTGACCTGTAGGCACGTGCTAGGTTTTAGGGCTTGGAAGGATGGTCGTTCCGCTTGAACGGGTGCTGGTCTTTAAATAGCTGCCTCGTAAGGTAGGCGTAAGCCAGTTGCGGGTGTGTGTTGGCTTGTGGTGACGTCTCCTGTTGAGCGTGTTGACGCTTCGTGGTGTCCCTCGCTGGGAATGCGGGTCCGACCTTCTGGTCTTCGTCTACGTTACCTTCTCCGCTTCGTTGGTGGAACTTCGTTCGTTGGTTTGCCGCTCGACTGCCAGGAGTCTCTGTTAGACTCGTCGTTCTTCATCGCTTGCTGTGCTTCTCTACCGGTTGGTCTGTGTAGCTTCGAATGACGGTAACATTTGTATCTTTCGCTGTAAATACTGCTCTGTTTAATAAATCGACGTTATTTTCATCAATTGGGACCTTACTTCTGTAGTCATACCTCTAGAATATAGATAGCCATTTGAACCACAACATATGATCCCGTATGTGTATAAAATTATATACAATATAGCCTATTATAGGCTGTACCTGAGCCACGAATGTAGACAATTCGAGTAGGATAAAGAAGATGAAGAAGTTGGCGGCATATGGTGTCAGTCCGGCCATCCAGTAAACGATGATAACGAAACATCCGGTTGCGACGAAGGTAAATGGAATCTCGGACGTCATTATCGACAGGTAATAGGCGCTTAGACGGTAAATACCAGACGATCGTTCACGATTGAAAACACCGTAGGCGTCAAACACTGCAAAATATCAGCAAAGAAAGTAAGTAGGCTATTGTGGACCCCGGTGGTGTAGTATTGGTGGCGTTGCTGCCTTGGAGCCGGATGGTTCCAGGTTCGAATCCACCTGAAACCGCCGCTTAGGGACCTTAGGCAAGTCCTTCACGCGCAATTGCTCAGCGCTTCGGCATGAAATTCCTATTCAGTGTCCGCGCTGTCAGTGGCGGCGCCAGGATTTCAGTCTTGGGGGTTGAATGCTGGCGGAAGAAATTTTCCATTTTCATCCGACAAAATTCCTGACGACCTTTTTTTAGTCATTCGGCCGAAATCTCATGGAAATGTTCCATTTCCATCCGCCAAAACTTTAGTTTTACATGTCAATAAAACCGGTTGGCCCTGTTTTAGGAGATCTTAGCCCCGGACGGCCTTTTTTTGGGGGGGGGAGGACTTAGCTCCCTAACCCCCTATTGCCGCCACTGCGCGCTGTAGTCGGGAGCGCTTCTGAGTAGATTCTTGAAGGGGCGCTATAACAAGTGCACATAAATATAACATAGACTAAACCATAGACTAAATGCGGGTATCTTGCGCTGTAGACTGACAGAAATTATTATTATTATATTCGTTTAATGGTAACAAAAACTGATAGACACACCACTATCAGGTACAAAAAGCAGTTTATCAAATACAATATAATACCTATAGAATATCTTTAATTAGCCTTGACTGGTTGGATTTGTCTTTGGACGAGAGCACAATTTAAATGACATAAATTTTTTAAAAATAATTCTATGCTTATATAAGCTACTATAGGTTAATGAGATTAGACTTTTTTAACATCATTAATGAGCATATTATGGTGCCTTCCTATACAAAACCCGAGAGATGTAATGTCTGTCATCTTTGGTTGGCAATACAAAGTTGTGAGGGCGTGGCCTTAATTGGTAGGGACGATCAGCAACCGGTGGGAAAAGCGGTCGAAGAACATGGAAGTCGTTTCTGGAAACAGCAGAAACAGAGGAGGAGGGCGACTGATCTGTATGAACGATTGCGAACTAAATTGTTTATTAACGATTCAAAATGAATTATTTGACTTATCGATTCAAACGGATTATTAAGTCATGATGATCATACGACAGAATTCCTTAAGGTGTGTCCCGAATCTAACGACAGAATTCCTTAAGGTGTGTCCCGAATCTAACGACAGAATTCCTTAAGGTGTGTCCCGAATCTAACGACAGAATTCCTTAAGGTGTGTCCCGAATCTAACGACAGAATTCCTTAAGGTGTGTCCCGAATCTAACGACAGAATTCCTAAAGGTGTGTCCTAAATCACACGGTGACGAAGTTCCGCTATTTCTAGCTCGACAAAGCCATCTGCAGCCAGTTCTAGACCAATCTATATAGAATGTACATGTATAGATTAGAATGAACATTAATCTACATACCATAAGCTTAAGTATTGCTTAATGTCTAGCTATATACTTGATTCTAGTGTTTGCGCAATAGGTCCATAAAGTCAAAAGATCTACGTTGCCTGCCAAATGTTCGAGAAGTCTCACCTCTGAAAAGGGCGTCAAGACAAGAGGTGAAACCCTCGAGGACGATAAGGAAGAACACCTGCAACAATCGAATTCAAAACGGAAGTAATTCAGTAGTTGCGGATTTAGCTTAGCTGTAAATATGACATGCATTTTGTTGTTAGGCCTATTTATCTATTTCTCCATTTCTACAGAGCCCCTTCAAACTCTCTACTCAGAGTCGTTCCCGACTACATCGTGGACACTGCATCAGAGTTTCACACCGAAGCTCCCGAGCAATTGCGAGCGAAGGACTTGCTCGAGGTCACTACGCGGCGACTTGGGTGGATTCGAGCCTGGAACACTCCGGTTCCAAGGCACCGACGCCACCACTACACCACCGCACCCCACAAAATATGTGAATGTCACACGCATACATAGGCCTAGGATACCCTCAGTGGCGGTGCCAAGGGGGCTAGGAGGGGCTTAGCAACCCCCTAAATGTGACCCAGCCACCAGAAGCAAAAGCAGCAAATCTCTACCACTGCTTATGTCGCAGTAAGCAAAGTAGACAGAGACCAACGGCAACGATATCAACGACATGTAGGCTACAGTGTTTATCGTAATGTAATAGCCTTCATCGCGATTACAGTTAACTATGACAGATGGCCGAATGAAGACGGAAAAACAAGAACGAATCATCTGATGTAAACAATTACCACTGCTATCGTAGAGGGTCGATTATTTTTATTATCTCTGACCATGAAATGAGCTTGAACAAGCGTGCAGTGCTGTTTTTAAATCTTGTTAATAACTGCACAACCCCTTCTTTCCTTTCCCCTCCTCCACGGTAAATTACTTCTAATTGGAGGACAATGACCTTTTTGTTAGTTTTGACTTACCGAAGTGCTTCTGCAATTGCACAACTCCATTTAGAACTGCACATTTTGTGTACCACGTACAACTGCACATTAAAAAAGTCCTGCAAGCGTGATTTAAAGTTAGAGCCAATAAATAATGTTTCCAGGTGTGGTCGCTCTTGTCAAGTGAAACAAAAGCGGGTCATGCAAAGAAGACTCTTCGTTAATTCTTTAATAGAAAATTGTATTGTATTGTATTGTATTGAATTGTACTGTACTGTATTGTACTGTACTGTATACATACATGTACGGTACTAAACTGTATTGTATTCTATTGTACTGTATTATATCTATTCATATAAATTGAATATACCGCCGTCTCTCACAGAATGACTATTCAGAGGCGAATGACGAAATGCCGCTTACAATTCCGAGTCTGTCGTTCATCGTATCCTCCGTCCTGTCCAGCTGGAACCACTCCAGTCCGGAAAGGATCATGAGGAGGACGTGGCAGAGGTTGAGCAGAGACATGAAGCGGTCCTTGCTCTGGATGAAGGCACGCCTCGTCAGAACCGAGTACTGCGTCAGGAATCCAGTCTGCCAAATGGCATCTTCATCTATGTAAGATTCGACGTCCACTTCTTGAGTGGTTCTCTGCGGATGACGATGCGTCTTCTCAACATCTGCATTCACAAATAAAACCATTCGTTTTGTCCATCCATCCATCTATTCATCCATCCATTCATCCATCCGTCCATCCATGTATCTATCCATTCATCCGTCCGTCCGTCCGTTCGTCCGTCCATCCATCCATCTATCTATCCATCCATCCATCCGTGAAAATCAACCTGGCCAAGCCGGCCCAGACGCAAAAATTTAACGCCACCAATCCTTCCGACCACCCGCTTTGAGTGGGTCTCACAGGCGATGGATTAAAGGTAAACCGTGGTCCGTTACATTCTGTCTGTGTCCCTCTGTATCTGTCTCTCTGTCCCTCTGCCTTTCTGTATCTGACTCTGTGACTGTCTGCGTGTCTCTCTCTGTCTGTGTGGCTGTTTCGTCTGTCTGTCTCTCTGCCTCTGTCTGTTTGTGTGTGTCTCTCTCTCGCGCGTGCACACACAAACACAGACACACACACACACACACACGCACAGTGGCGTAGCCAGGAATTTTTCATGGGGGGGTTTTATGGCCGAAAACCCTGTTTTTTGCTATTTTTTCTTACTTGAATGGAACAATAGCCTTAAAAAACCCTTTTTTCCGGAGCCAATGGGGGGGGGTTTGACCCCCGAAACCCCCCCCTTGCCTACGCCACTGCACACGCACTCGCTATCTTACTAGCGGACCTGACATTTCGAATCCGTCAATGGTGATGCTTATGTCCGTGAAAGCGTGATTGTCTCTTCCCTGATGCCCCATCTTCGCTACGTCATCCGCAGACCTGCCTTCTTCCAGTTGGATGGCGACTTCAAGTCCTCCCTCTTCCTTCAGTTCCTTTGGCCAGTCCTCTCCATTCCTGGACACACGGGAAAAGGATGAGAACAGAAGTTGTATGCGAGTGCTTCATATTATGATGTAGCGATTTCTTAAATTTAGGTCCTAACTCCTAACTTGCGAGTAATATAAAAACTTTATTTCTTCCAGCTTCAAAGATTATCTCTGGAAAGGAAGAAGCGCAACGGCAAAGTTTCTTTGATCGTTAGCCTAGCACCAAAGAAGTCGACATACTTAAATAATAATAATAATAATAATAATAATTATAATAATAATAATAATAATAATATTAATAATAATAATAATAACAATAATAATAATAATAATATTAATAATAATAATTCCGGACTAATTTTTAAACAATACTTAGCATTGAAGTCCCTGAGGGATCCTAAATACCTCGGGGCAAAATAATAATAATAATATTAATAGCAATAATAGTAATGGGTTAGTAATACGATTTGTTTAAGAAAATCGACATCAGCAATAGGCTTAGGTCTATACAAGACGTAGAAATTCTGCAGCGCGATTTCTCGATTCATAAAATCATTTTCCTAATATTAGATGTAGGCTAGGCAGCGCTTAAAGTGTAAAAAAATAAATTCATGGACGCTCCTTAGCTTACCAGTAGGCTATGTGCTGGCGAAATAAGTGACAGGACGGCGTGCAGACTTTAAAATAAGTGCATGAACACCGTCCATGACCGTCCAGCCGCCCTTTAAGCCCTGGGCGTAGACCAAAACGGTAGGCCTACAGTCTCAGTAGACACTAAAGGCTACCACAGCGTTTTAAATGAAGTGTGAATGACTGACTGGCTAATCTTTGTATACTTACTATAGCGGCTTCCCAAGAAGCGACCATGTTATGTTAGATTGAATCCGTCAATGTTGTCGTCAATGCTATTGGTTGTAGAGTTAAATGTCAATCAAGTGCGCAGTGGCGAAGCCATGAATTTATGATGGGGGGGGGTGTTATGGCCTGGCCGGATGCCCTTTATTACACCAACACAACAGTATTACAGTAAATAAAAGGGAAAATAGTAACAAAGGGAATAAAGTAAGAAAATCAATTTTTACTGCAAACAATTGTTTTGTTTTTCCGATGTAAGTGGATAAATAACCTTCTAAAAATCTTTTTCCTAAGCCAATGATTTCTGTAACCCCTTAAACTCCCCTTGTCTACGCCACTGCAACTGCGCCACAGAACTGATTGGAGTAGATTTTAATCATAGATGTAAAAAACGATGAAAATAAAATAAAAGACGGAAAAAAGTCGGGTTTTTTCGAAAAAATAAAAAGACGACAAAAAACGATTAAAAACGGAATCGGGAAATAATTTGCCTTTGTAACATCTGAACTTTCATTTTAAGATTAAAGCTGCTTATGCAATTTTATCTTAATCTGCAAATAGCACAACTTTATTATTAGGCCAAAATTAATTGGTATAAGTCAGTTTAACATTAATCTAACACAGATTTTTTCCTATAACCTAAACCGGTTTAATATGAAATTCAGAAAAATTAAAGGTACTGAAATATTTTCAAATTTTAAATTGTTAATATAAGTCCACATAAGTTCATGCTGATCGACTTATCGCAATTAAATCTGAGCAGAAACAAAGACCGTAGATGCGTACAAAATTATATATTGTAGCCCACATTTGAACATAAAATTGTTACTTATAAATATTAATTAGCCTATAGGCCCAAGAATTTCATATAAAAATAGCTTTTACAAATTTAATTACTTGTAGGGACCTGCAACATGTATTTCTCAAATGATGACTTAGGCCTAAACAATTTATATAATGACACTATAATAGTTAGCTGAATCCTTGAGGCTACGGTGAAAACGTATGGAATATCAGACAAAAATTAAATTAGGGAAATAATAATGGAGAGTAAATAAATAAACGAAGTTACATAAAAAAATAAAAAAAACGATAAAAAACTATGCGAAAAATAAAAAACGAAAAACCACGTTTTTTGGGAAAGAATAAGAGACGGAAAAAAGTTTTTTACAACTATGATTTTAATTGTTAAGGTTACCTTAAAGCTTTTGCGCCTTGAAGAATTCTTTCTACCGTTTCAGGATCCGACTTTACTTGTTCCACTGAAACACCAACAAAATCACGACATCTGTTTTTATCGACCAGTCCGTTGTTCAGTTGTCGAAGACAAGTTTAGGCCTACGGTTTAACTTTAAAAAAATACTTAGGCCTAGCTGTAGGCCTATACATTTTGACGCCTAATCAATCAACTGCAGGTTAAGTCAGAATTAACCTAGTATAGGCCTACGACAACAATGCTTGTAGGCCTAGGCCCTACATGTAAAAGTCACCGCATGAAATATTAGGCTATTTACATAATATACGTGAGGGTGGCGTGGTGTAGTGGGTATGTTCGTTGCCTTGCAGCCGGAAGGTTGCAGGTTCGAACCCACCTCAAGTCGCCGCTTAAGGACCTTGGGCAAGTCCTTCACTCGCAATTGCTCAGCGAATCGGCGTGAAACTCCGATGCAGTGTCCGCGCTGCAGCAGTCGGGAGCGCCTCTGAGTAGTGAGCTTGAAGGGGCGCTATAGCAGGTGCACATAGGCTACAAACAAACATGTAGGCCTATTGCATATATGTGTAGGCCTATTTAGCCTACGTAAATGATTGAGCGATGATACACTGAATGAACGTTGCAATGGGAAAAGTAATATTATTGACAAGCAGGCTATAATATTATAGTATAACCGTATAGACTAACGTATGAAGTCGGCCGGATTATAGAGAGGATCGCAATGTAATCCAAGACGACTGAAGAAGTCGATGATCTTGTTACCAGGTCCGAAATAGGCGACCTGAAAGAAAAGAGAATAGGAAAGTTGAAGCATGCATAAGCTTGTAATTATAATCTTATAATAAAATTATTATGCCGATCGCTTCACAAAAATTAAGGTGTGCTATTATTGGAAATGAAGTTAAATTTGAAACAAAGTTCGTTCATTTATGATCAGTTAAAAACGGGACTGTTTTAAAGAAATTTTTAGAACTGCACAAACCCTTTCTTTTCTTTATCGAAAGCGTATAGGCTACAGGCTCAATGTAATAATTATCTGTGCAAAATAACTAGAAGGAAACCGTTTTTCCAATGACAATGACCTCCCTGGATATTGGACATCTCATACGACAGCGCCCGTGAATAAGCTGATGCCCCAACGATAATGTCCACTCACTCACATAAAAACATACAGGATATATAGGCCTAGGCTAGTCTACAGAGGCTGATTGTTCCTTATTGGAACGTTCAATTCAATGCAATTTCATTCATTATTTTTCTCGCAATAGATCACGCACATCCAAGTTCCAAGTCGTCTACTCAGAGAAGAGTCTCTGCCTCCTCTCCTCCTCCTCCTCCTCCTCCTCCTCCTCCTCCTCCCCTCCCTTCCCAATGGCAGTCGGACAAATGCAGATCTCTCTGAACAACCTACACGACGCTACGCAACGCTCGCGAATAAACTGATGCCCCGCCGGCCGCCGGCGGCGCTGAGCTTTCGAGTGGCGCTTTATGAACAGCCCTAATCGGAGTATTTCTAAGCGACTCGTGCGATTCACCTGTCCGTCGGTGAGCAGCAGGACTTTTGAGAACATATGAAAGATCTGACTGGACGGTTGATGAATCGTCGTCAGAATCGTCTTCAGCGATTGTCTCGAATACTTGGCCATAGTAGACATCAGACTGTAGGCGATTGCCGAGTCCAAGCCAGACGTCGGCTCCTGCAATACAACAATACAATACAATGCAATATAATGCAATACAACGCAATACAATACAATACAATGCAATACAATACAATACAACTGACATTTGAAATTTCCTCAACGGTGCAACTGCAATTGTATTGCAGATCAATAGTGAGTGAAGGACTTGCTCTCAACCCAGATCCATATTAAGGGACGCTATAACATGCAGGCCTATATATATTGTTGGGTTCACTTGCTCTAGTCTAGGAGATGATGAGTAATACTCAGGTCCGTAATGTAAAATAACATCGATTTATTCAATAACAGAGCAGTCTGACAAGAATTAGGTTAACGTTACCCAAAGCTGACATGAAGTACGACCGATACAGCTGATTCGACAGAGCTGACGTGAAGACACACCAGGCTAACGGAGCCCAAAGGAAGACGGATGTAGGCCAGTTCACCAACGGGGTGGGACGGCAATCGAAGAAGACAAACGTCGTAGAACACGAACCACACGCCACGCTCAACAGGAGTCGAACACACACCACAGAGTAGACCCACGACAAGAAGCAAGCCCCCAAAGTAGTAGCCCTTTAAATAGGCCCTGCCCTTCCCTCAACTCCCACATAGTCAAGGAGAGTCCAAGTAAGGAAGCCCAGAGGGGTAATAGGTAGCTAACACTCACATACCCCCCCACCAGAACATGAGGAGTCCAACGGGGACGACGAACTATACGAACAATGCTACGCCTAAATGCAAAATCACTCAGTACAAGCCATTACACGTACTAAGCAATTCAGCAAGACTTAACTAAATAATGCATCGCACTCATAAATAACGTAAGAGTCCGATATAATCATGATCTGAATACACAAACTTCATATAACCCAAATCATCAGTTCATACGTAATCACGATATATATACATACACATCAATAGTTCAAATGTCCAAAAAACTATACCTGAAACACAAGAAAAAATTTGGACACCAACTGGTGTATCAAAAAATGAACCAAAATGTATAATGGTCATCGGCACAAGCCACCCTACACTACAGACACACTGAAGAGTTCCTTGCCGAAGAATTCCGTGCTTTCCTTTATGACAGAACGTTCCATTGAAACTGTTTCTGGACAGTGTTTGACTTTTCCTGACAGAATGTTCCATTGAAACTGTTTCTGGACAGTGTTTGACTTTTCCTGACAGAATGTTCCATTGAAACTGTTTCTGGACAGTGTTTGACTTTTCATGACAGAATGTTCCATTGAAACTGTTTCTGGACAGTGTTTGACTTTTCATGACAGAATGTTCCATTGACATACGACGAGGATAGACGTACCAGAGAGCATCTCTAGCACGCCCGACGACTCCGCTGTGAGGAGCCAAGTGGAGACACTAATTGACGTGTGCCCTCACCCGCTCCCACTCACATTACGCAGATGGACGACTCAGAATGTCCGGCAGAACATTCCATTCGCCTGGACGATGTCTAATGTCCAAGTTGTACTGTTCAAGCTCTAAACTCCATCGCAAGAGCTTCATATTTTTGTTCGCCATCTGATGGATGAACTGCAACGGTTTATGATCGGTGAACACCAGGACGACTGCGGATCCAAAGTAGACACTAAAGGCCCGCAAGGCGACCATCAGTGCCAGCGCTTCCTTCTCTATGGTCGAATAGCGAATCTCCTGCGGCAGCAGCTTCCGACTCAAATAGCAGATCGGGTGTTCCAATCCATCCTTCATCTGAAACAAGCACGCTCCCAGACAGAATTGAGAAGCATCAACACCCACACAAAACTGTTTAGTAAAGTCAGGAGGTATTAAGATAGGTCTAGAAGCCAGACGAGATTTTAGATCAAGAAAAGCAACCTCCGCTTCCTCATTCCATCTAAAAGGAATCCCTTTCTTTGTCAAAGCCGTGAGCGGCAAAGTAATATCAGAGAAATGAGGCAAGTACCTCTGATAGTATCCCGCTAATCCTAAGAAAGATTGCACCTGTTTTTTAGTAGCAGGCCTAGGAAATTTCAACACCGCTTCCACCTTCTTCAACCTTGGCTGAACTCCGTCAATCCCAATGTGATGACCCAAGAAATCCACAGACGCATTAGCAAAGACACATTTAGCCAGATTCAGAGTTAAACAAGCATCAGCTATTCGAGATAACACTTTTCGCAAATGAACCAAATGATCCGACCATGCTAAGCTGAAAATGATGATGTCGTCTAAATAAGCATCACAAAACTCATTCAATCCATTCAGCACTTTCGTAATTAACCTTGAGAACGAAGCCGGAGCATTCTTCAGGCCAAAACTCATGTATTTCCATTGGTAATGCCCTTTCGGGGTGACAAACGCAGTTAACGGAACTGACTCCGGATGCATCGGGATCTGCCAGTAACCTTTAGTCATATCCAGCTTTGTTATAAACCGTGACTGACCCACTCGATCAATTAACACCTCCACCCGTGGCATAGGAAATGGATCCGGAACAGATAATCCATTCAGTTTCCTGAAATCTGTACAAAGACGATCTGTACCGTTTGGCTTAGGCACCAAGACAATCGGAGCTGCCCACGGACTCTCGGACTCCTCTATTATCCCCGCTTCCAACAACTGATTCACCTCTTTATCCACCCTCGCCATTTTCTCAGGATTTAACCTGTAAGGGTATTGTCGAACAGGGCGAGCACCTTCAACCAAATCAATTCTATGAGACACCATAGATGTTTTACCCGGTACGTCACTAAACACATGTGCAAAGTCATGCAAAACATCCCGCAATTCCGCACGACATTCAGCAGACACTTCACATTGTAAGACCTTATCCTCTAAAGTCACATCATTCATCCTCACATCCGGATTTACCACCAACACAGAAGCCACCACCTCCTCATTCGGTCGCTCATACACCACATCCATACGATCCACATATCGCTTCATCAGATTCACATGTACCACCCGTTCCGTTTTTCTTCGATCCGGGGTACTCACTAAATAATCGACCGGACCAAGTCGACGTACAACCACATACGGTCCACAATATTTGGTCTGTAAAGGTTTACCCACCAACGGAATCAAGAGTAAAACCTTTTCACCTTCCTCAAAAGACACAGCACGTGACTGCTTATCATACAGTTGCTTCGATTTACTTTTCGCATCAACAGCATTTTCACCAGCAAGTTTCAATCCAACACGCATACGTTCACGTAATTGTAAAACATAGTCAATCACGTTCTTGCCAGACACTTCATGTACAACATCTTTCGCCAACCATTCTTCCTTCATCAATTGCAACATGCCACGCACATCTCTGCCATACATCAAATCAAAAGCAGAAAAGCCAGTACCCTGTACCGGAACCTCTCTATATGCAAACAAGATCCACGGCAACATTGCATCCCAAGAACCCGGATATGTTTCAGCCAACGCCTTCAACATATCTTTCATAGTACGATGAAAGCGTTCGCACGAGCCATTCGTTTGTGGTCTATAAGGACTAGTTTTCAACTGCACAATACCACATTCATGCACAAACACTTGCATCAAATCAGACATGAATTCTGAGCCACAATCAGATAACAATTCTTTCGGAAATCCGAAAAGCGAAAAAAATTCACACAAACATTTAGCCACATCCTGCGCCGTATGATTCTTCAACGGAAACGCAAATGGAAAATGGGAAGCCAAATCAATGACCGTGAGAATAAACCTATTCCCCGTTCCCTCACATACACTCAATGGGCCTACGATATCCATTGCCAAGCGTTGAAACACTTCCTCCATTACAGGCATACTGACCATGGGCGCCCTATAATTTCTGTTTCCTTTGCCTAAGCGTTGACACACATCACATGAACGACAATACTCACGAACGGCTCGATTCACATGAGGCCACCAGAAATGCTTCGTCAACCGATCCAGTGTCTTTCTAGTACCCAAATGCCCAGCCGCTGGTATATCATGGGCCACATGCAACAACTTCTGTCTTAAGTCACGAGGCACAACTATTTGTACCACACCCATTCCTAATGGTGTACACTTCTCCTCCCATCGACGCACCAAGACCTCGTCCACCAACGCATACGATTGTACACGCCCACCGACAGACACCGTCTCGTCTACTTGTGCATACAATGGTCTCAATTCAGGACACCGGCGCTGGCGCAATATTAATTCCTGTCGGCTAACATATAGCTCCGATCTTTCTGTCACAACAGATTCTGTCGCTGCAAATAAACTCGATAAGTCGCCTTCATCGAAATTCATTCGTTCAACTTGTCTGTCAATTATTTCACCTGGCGTTCGCTCTTGGTCGGCCGACTCCGTACTTTGACCCACTATCTCCGACTGCTCGGGCGCCGCTTCACTGCACACCGCCGTCTCCCTCTCACTCTGTCTCAGTGCATGTGCTCTAGCCTGTGCACGAGTCGTCACCGCTACCTCCAACACCTGTCCTGCCAGCGCTGTATCATTACCCACAATGCAATGCACCCCAGCCATTGGAAGTGAATTCATTAGACAGCATAACACCTCACCTTGAACAAATGCACAATCAACATTCACTTTCACCAGAGGACATTCCACAATAGAACCAGATATACCTCTGAGTAACCTCGTTTCATTCATGTGTACAAACTCATGCTCATTCAACCATTCATTAGACACCAAAGACTGCAGCGCTCCACTGTCTCTCAAGAACACCGCCTCCTTTCGTGCACCCTCATCATCAATTACACATCCAATCACACAAAATGGTGCATACAGTTTATCAACAGATTCAATTGGCTTCGGAAAACTCTGTGGTTTAACAGGCGCCGAAACAGTCTGAACCAAACCCACAGGTTTCGCACCCCTCCAATTTTCTATTTGAGTCCCCTCCTTTCGTTTTAATTTCCAACAACTGGCCTTCGTATGACCTGGCGCTCTACAAAATGCGCACGTGACCGGTTCCCCAAAACCAGTGACGTCATCATTTTCCCGCACAGGCTTATTAAACCCATACGTTCCTCTTTGAGGCGAACGTCGACCCCAATTTGTATCACGACGCGTACCATCCTTGTACCCCACGCCTTGACGCTCCCATACATCTTTCTTCTCACTTTCATCAGATGAGAATCCTCGTGTACGGTCGAAAAAATCCCTGCGGAACCCCCCAGAATAATGGTTCGGCCCCTGCTTGTATAACACTGCATATTCATCCGCTAAACGTGCAGCACTTGCAACAGTATCAGGACTCTTATCTATCAGCCACCTGTGTACTTCAATAGGTAACGCTTGTACAAACTGCTCCATGAGAATTACCTCTTTAAATTTTGCTAACTCCTCCCACGAGTTGGTACCCTCAATCCATCTCTGAAAAGGACTCTGCAGTCGAAATGCATAATTCGCATACGTTTCCCTCGGTTCTTTTCGCAACCCCCGAAATTTCTTTCGATAAAATTCCGGAATACGTTCGTACGCCATCAATAGCGCACTCTTCACAATATCATATTGGACGCACTCCTCCAACGATAAAGCCGCAAAAACTTTCGCCGCCTTCCCCGACAACTGTGGCTGTAGAAGGGACGACCATTTTCCCATCGGAATTTGATGCAACGTCATTGCTTGCTCAAACGCCGCAAAATAATGTTCGATATCGGCCGAATCAAATTTTGGCACAAATTTCAGAGCTGCCCCAAAACGCAAATCCTCATTTCCATGCCCTGGTCGTTCGACAGCACCACCTCCTTCTATTCTCCGTCCGTCCATTTCTAATCTCTGCTTCTCCAATTCCATATTCATTCGTTTCTCCTCCATGTCAAATCTCCTTTTCGTCTCCTCTGCTTCAATCCTCAATTTATTCTCCTCTCTCTCTGCTTCAATCCTCAATTTATTCTCCTCTGCTGCAATTCTCAATTTATTCTCCTCTGCTTCAATCTGCATTTTCTTCTCCTCGAATCTCATTCGCTCCTTCTCTCTCTCCCACTCTCTGTCCTCTTTTAAGTGCAAGCGCTCTAACTCGGCCTCCTCTTTCTTCGCCTGTGCCTTAAGTTTCCAAGCTGCACTACCCAATTTCGGTGACAATGGTTTCATAGCCATTCTCCTCACCTGTGACCTAGACACGTCCTCCATTTCCTCACCATATGTCTCACTCACCAGTCGAAGTGTGTCACTTGGTATGTCTCTGACATCCCCAAATTCAGGAATTAACTCCTCCTCTAACGACGCCATTTTACCTCTACGCCCTGTCGACTATTCGACGTGCAGACCAACGCACAGCGCAAAAATTCACCCACGACAGCTCACTTCAAAACTGTCTCGACCAAATTTACAAAACTCGCAAAACTCAATATCGCAAAACGTCGAAATTTCCCGCACTAATTTTCCCGACCTAATTCTCCAAAAACAACAACCATTGACCTGTCTTCACAGCCAACCACCATATAACACTTTTCCAACGGAATTACCACCGTACTATTTGCTAAATTTCACGGAAACAACGCCCCCTTTTTTGACGCAAATTTCAAATTATCGTGAAAAAAAAAATCCCGCGAGACCCCATCTGTTGGGTTCACTTGCTCTAGTCTAGGAGATGATGAGTAATACTCAGGTCCGTAATGTAAAATAACATCGATTTATTCAATAACAGAGCAGTCTGACAAGAATTAGGTTAACGTTACCCAAAGCTGACATGAAGTACGACCGATACAGCTGATTCGACAGAGCTGACGTGAAGACACACCAGGCTAACGGAGCCCAAAGGAAGACGGATGTAGGCCAGTTCACCAACGGGGTGGGACGGCAATCGAAGAAGACAAACGTCGTAGAACACGAACCACACGCCACGCTCAACAGGAGTCGAACACACACCACAGAGTAGACCCACGACAAGAAGCAAGCCCCCAAAGTAGTAGCCCTTTAAATAGGCCCTGCCCTTCCCTCAACTCCCACATAGTCAAGGAGAGTCCAAGTAAGGAAGCCCAGAGGGGTAATAGGTAGCTAACACTCACAATATGAGTATTTGTTATAGCGCCTTTTCAAGATTGCTACTCAGAAACACTCCTGACCACAGAGCCGAGACACCGAATCGGATAAACGAAGCACCGAAGAGCGTGAGTAGTTATTGCGAGTGAAGGGCTTACTCAGGATCCCTACGCGGCTGCTTGAGGTGAATTCGAACCCGCAACCTTCAGACCTCAAGGCACCGAACATTCCTCTACACCACCGCGTCCCCCAAGACGTTATGGAGTTATTTAGAGCAGGCAGTTATAACAGGATACAGAGTTGTATTGAAAGCCTTAAATGTCGCCCGTTCTGTGTCCAATATACAGGCCTACATGTCGAGCGTGCAATGTGACGAACTCTGTGTGTTTGTGTGTGTGCGTTTGTATGTGTGTGTGCGCGTTTGTATGTGTGTGTGTGCGTGTGTGTGTGTGTGCGCGCGTGTGTGTGTATGTGTGTGTGCGTGCGGGGTGTGGTAGTCTGAAGTTTAGAGACGTTCAATAGCCTATGTTATGCTAATAGGCCTACTTGAAATTTCTATGTTCACCAGTTTAAATGCGGTTTGGTAGTCAAAGGTAGGCTAAATACCGAATCCATAAGATAAATCGAGCACCAAAAATGCAAGTGAATGTTCATAATGATGCAGCAGTTCATATGTGTCAACGACGATTCAGCGGGTATTCTTACAATCAAAAGAAGAAAAACTATCATCGGTTCCGCTTGCAGGGTCGGCCTATCAATTTCTATTTCAAATGCACTAGCAGCAGCCGTCAAGGCATCGATCAAAATTCAGAACAAGTAAAAATTGTGCATTGTAGTCGTCGTCGTCGTCGTCGTCGTCGTCATGGTGATAGACTTTACAGCAACATTGTTTGCCGTCACGACCATCATCAATATCACCAAGACCCAGACCACCACCCCTACCACCGCCACTACAACTACCACCACTGCAACTACTACAGCCACTGCCACCACGACTACAACTACCACCACCACAACCACCACTATCGCCACCATGATGGTCACGACCATGATCACTATCACCAAGACCCCGACCACCACCACCACCACTACTACTACCACTACTACCACTACTACAACCACTACCACTACCACTACAACTACCACCACCGCAACCACCACTATCACCACCACTACAACTACCACCACTGCAATTACCACTAATACCATCACCATCACTTCAACCACAACTACTACTACCACCACCATAACTACCACCACTTCAACTGCTACCGCGACTGCCACGACAATGTATAGGTTCCCACTGTACACTCTGCACATACGCAATTAAACGTTCAGATAATTATAATAGCAATAAATTTCTTATTACGTCTAGAAGTAGAAGTCTCGGATTTGTGAATAATTCGCAGGCAATACTGGCTCTTTTCCTCTCGCCTCCTGATAAACCAGTCTCAAACGTGCCTCCAATTTCTAAGCAAAACGAAGAAATTAAACAATTCAGAAAAACTCGAATCTCTAACTACTGAAATTAGAATTTTGTAATTTTAAACAATATTCTAATTAACACTATAATTCGAATTTTTCAATAAACTATAGTAGTCACTTTGAATTGCCGATGGTTGGCATAGACTACGTTACATGACACAATCGTTAGGCTATAGCCTACATGCAGCCTATATCTCAAGACTCCGCTGTAGCTTTATCACGAAAATTTAGATATTGGATTTAATATGAAAATAGATTAGATTAGAAGGCATTGATTTGATTTTGCATACTAGTGTCGAGACATTTGTTCAGTTCGAGTGCGTCGACTATTTCATGCATTCGACGAAGTTTCAACTCGTGCGGCATTTTGTCTGGTAGTCGTAACAGAGTTGTAAACTGAAAGAAGAGAAAGTAACATTGCATTTGAATATGAATCAAATGCATCTGATGTACTAGACCTCAGTTCCTATTTCATCAAAATTCATTCACAAAGCAGTGGCGGCGCCAGGTATACAATTTCGGGAGGGCCATGGCCACGTGAGTTATTCAGCAGGTTGAAAAGGAAATGTAAGGAATATGTTAAAATTCAAATAAAATTGCTGGCAGGTCAGAAGGCATGCAGGTCGTGAGTACATTGCGCAAGTCAAATGCCGATCCTATAATATATATATATATATATATATATATATATACTATGCCGGACCTACTATGTTATTAGGCTATAGTATCGCCGCCACTGTTAACAAGGTAAAAATTCCTCAACTACTTCTCGATCATTATCTCTCCTCTCTTGTTCCTCTACTTCCGCTCCGGCTTATCAGCTGTCTCCTATTATATATAGGCTTAACTTCTTCCTATTATATACGCTCGATTGTTAGACAGCTTGTGTATCTAACACTTTTCTGCTGAACGTTCTACACATGAATGGAGCAGGTGTGCTTTGGACTATGAGAGAAAGGAGTGGCTTGGCGCGTAACTTTAGCTGCTGTATAAATTCTGGTCGAGCGTATGCGCGGGTGTAATATTGTAGGTGAGTGATGAAATGAATGTTTAGGCGACAGCTCTATTGAGTTTGCTAGGAGATTGTATCCTAAAAACAGTGGATTTCTTATCAAGACCTTCTCTGAATTACATTATCAAGCCAGTCCAATGAGCTCATAAACTAGGCTTTATCATTATTTCTATGAAAATCTTCCATTTCAAACTTTCTTTCAATCGGTGTCAAAGGCTTTTAATCGCTTTTTGCATGAATGCCATTGAGTTGCGTTTTAATACACATAAAATAATAATTATTATTGGTCCACTGTACTGCAGTCGTCGCCGACTTTGTTTGGAGTTTATGTACGGTACTGAATATGTATGCGATTCGCTTGAGTGAAGGTCACTGATACGTGTCGACGTTTAGACTAACAGTTAGAAAGTATCACTGCACAGTGTACATACAGGGTGCGCAAAAAAGACCACCCTAGGTTTTTTACCAATATCTTGACCAAAAGTAAGAATTTCCAAATGAAATTTTACAGGCTTATAGACAATTCATATTTACACATCATAGCCAGATTTCATCAAAATATTTCAAACACAACAAACTTTACACCACTTTTAGTAAGGTCACCCACCGTTTTTTGACGATTCAAAAACGCGACGCAACAAAAATTAACAAAAAACCAATCTAATTATTCTGGCCAATATCTTGACCAAAAGTAAGAATATCGAAATGAAATTACACAGGCTTAAAGACAATTTATTCATACCTGCACATGGTGGTCAGATTCCTTCAAAAATATTTCAAACAGAACAAAAGTTATACCACTTTTAGGGAGGTCACCCACCGTTTTTTGACGATTCAAGAACGAAACGCAACAAAAGAAGTAACAAAAACACGAATTTTTTTCTCATCTCATATAATTGGTATCATATAGCCTTGGTAATGCCAGATGATCACTATTATTACTATTTAAAAGAGAAACAGGGTACCAGCGTAGCTGCGCGTCACTGAGAAGTCACTTAGCAAGATGACAATCAAATTGGTAAATAATAAATCTGTCAGATTAATCAACAAGTACATCAAGAACTTTGCAAAGAGACTCAAAAAAGTATTGGCACGGGTGGTGGGCACATTGAACACAAGTTGTGAAGCACTACCATGTTCATTTGACAAAGTTATTTGAGATGAGACTTAATAAAATCGTATTTTTGTTAGGCTACTTTTTGTTGTGTTTCGTTTCTGAATCGTCAAAAAACGGTGGGTGGCCTCACTGAAAGTGGTATAACTTTTGTCCTGTTTGAAAAATTTCGATGAAATCTGGCCATCATTTCCAGATATTAATTGTCTTTAAGCCTTAAAATTTCATTTCGATATTCTTACTTTTGGCCAAGATATTGGCAAAAAGCCTAATTTTTTTGCGCTTCGTTTTTGAATCGTCAAAAAACGGTGGGTGACCTCACTAAAAGTGATGTAACTTTTGTTCCGTTTGAAATATTTTGATGAAATCTGGCCATAATGTGTAAATATGAATTGTCTATAAGCCTGTAAAATTGCATTTGGAAATTCTTACTTTTGGTCAAAATATTGGCAAAAAACCTAGGGGGGTCTTTTTTTGGCGCACCCTGTAGATCTTTCATTTTACAGAGCTTGAATTTGTCAGGTCTGTGAACACAAAACTTTCTTTAGGCCAATCGTCCTTAACGTGTCGAAAAACAAGTGCATCGACGCTCTTTACCTTTCAAGGCTGTACCTGGCCAATAAGTGACGCATGCACGTCATGCAGGACGGCGCTCAGATTTGAAAGCAAGTGCCCCATGGACGCCGTCCATGACAGTCCAGCCACACTTTAAACTCTGCAAGATTAGGTTCTGATAGACGCTCGATAATTATTATTATTATTCAGGTTTCATAAAACCTGAGTAATAATACTCAGCTGCTGTTTACACCTTGTTGTGATATTTCTATAACGTCACGTAGGCTATACCAGTATCACATCTCACATGTCTCAATAGGCCTATGACACACCTACAATGTAATTACTTTACGGCTTCTACTATATTCTGGCCGCGTGTCTTAATTCGTATTTGCTGACGTTGTGAGCCCATAGTTCGGTTATTGCTGGATACTAAAAATTAAAGTTATTTAAATTATTTGAAAGAGTAATGTATGACAGATTACTTTCATACATAAAGCATAAGGACATATTATATCCGTTTCAGCATGGCTTTCAGCCGGGTCACTCTACCTCCATGTCACTGATTGATATACAGGACAAAATTACCAAGGCCATGGACAATAATGAGTACTCAATTGGTATCTTCCTTGACCTTGCATAAAGCATAAGGACATATTATATCCGTTTCAGCATGGCTTTCAGCCGGGTCACTCTACCTCCATGTCACTGATTGATATACAGGACAAAATTACCAAGGCCATGGACAATAATGAGTACTCAATTGGTATCTTCCTTGACCTTGCAAAGGCGTTTGATACTGTGGACCACAAAATACTTTTGTATAAACTTGAACACTATGGTATTAGAGATAATGCACTTCGATGGCTTAGTAGTTATTTGGACAATCGTCTACAGCAGGTGCTTTGTAATGGAAAATTGTCTAACTTTCAAACTATAGAATTTGGAGTACCTCAAGGCTCTATCCTTGGTCCTCTCCTGTTTTTAATCTATATCAATGACCTCCCAAATTCATCATCCATCTTACACTATATTCTATTTGCAGATGATTCTAATGTATTTTTATCGCATGCCTCCTATGATCAGCTTCTTCAGTTAGTCAATAATGAATTAATATCAGCTAGTGATTGGTTCAAGGCAAATAAACTTTAATTAAATCTATCTAAAACTAATTATATCATATTTCGCTCAAATAAAAAACCAATACCTATAACAAATAATGAGCTGCTTATTGACAATAAAGTAATTCCTCAAGTTTACACGACAAAATTCCTTGGCGTTCATATTGATCAGCACCTAAAATGGAAAGTCCATATAGACGAAGTAAGTAAAAAAATTTCAAAAAGCATAGGCATTATTAAGAGAGTCTCTTACTTGCTTCCCTCTAATGTGCTTATCAATCTATATTTCACCCTAGTCTATCCATACCTTACTTACTCTAATTTAATTTGGACTTCAACCTATGATACCCATCTCCATGTTTTAAGGACCTTACAAAAAAAAGCCATACGAGTTATCACTAAATCCACTGTTAACTGTCATACTGGTCCCTTATTTGCTGAGCATAAACTCCTAAATATTAAGCAGATTAGATTTGAACAGACATCTCAATTTATGTATCAATACATCAATAACCTCCTCCCTTCTTCCTTTGCATCTTACTTCTCTCCTGCATTGCATCCTGGACTCACTAGAGGTAATAGAGACTTCAGTATTATTTTTGCAAAAACAAATGTTCGTAAATTTTCTATTAAATTCCAAGGCCCTGTCATATGGAATAAAATTCCGATTCACATTCGTAAGGCTACTAACTTAACTCATTTTAAACACCTGTTACGTGTGTATACATTATGTAATGTTTTCTGTTAATATAGCATGAGGGGTTACCCATGCTAATGCTGATTTATTTGATTGTTTGATTGCTTTTGCTTTTATTTTGTTCTTTCTCTGAGTTTTTCATGTAGTGTTAACTACATTAGTTTTGTTTTTTATAATAATTTTTTTCTTTCCCTAGTTAAGTAATAACTCTGCATTCCAATACTCCCTTCAGCTTTCACTTTCTCACTTCACTTTGTTAATTAGGCCCCTGCTTAGCGGGACTTGTCCCTTTTGGTGTGCCTATTTGCTCCCTCACTCTTATAATACCTATTCACGTTGAGTATTTTCTTATCGCGAATTATGTCTGTACTTTGTTAAACATACATGTACAATTGAATTGATGGGATCAATAAAAATATGTCTATGTCTATGTCTAAAAAGTGGTTCTCGTGTCCTTAATGTGATTTTTGTGAAGTTGGCAAAACTTTGTTGAACCCATTTACGACCAATTTTTATTAACTATACAGACGAGCTGCAGTCGAGAGTATACGCGGGTGTACGGCGAGTGCTCACCACACAAATAATATTTTGTGATTTGTGTTTAGTTACGGTATAGGAATACAAAAAAAGACTGCAGCAGACTGGCCTCGGCAACTGTATGGCGTGTACTCGCCACTTATTTTTTCAGTAGCTCTGAATGGAGCTCTGTCATTAATCAGCTCTGTCTCATGGCGTTTGATTCTTTGACACTACTCTGCTGTGTACCGTGTACTCTATCCCACAGTATATGACTCCAAACTTACTACCCCTCCCCGACTCTAATATTCCTATATACAGCTCTGCCCTTCCTTACTTTCTCAAATCCTACCCTACCGTACCCTATATCATGGGCGGAAACCTAGGGGGGGGACAGGGGGACGGTCCCCCCCAATGAAAGTGTTGGGGGGACGGCCCATGCATTTGTCCCCCCCAATGTTTGAGCGTCAAGACTTTTTTTGGCAGCGAAAATAGAAAATTTCGTCGAGATTTTGGCCGATTGACCAAAAAAAGTCATCAACTTTTTTGGCGGCGAAAATAGAAAATTTCGTCGAGATTTTGGCCGGATGACAAAAAAAGGTCATCAACTTTTTTGGCGGCGAAATTAGAAAATTTCGTCGAGATTTTGGCCGGATGACTAAAAAAAGGTCATCAACTTTTTTGGCGGCGAAAATAACTTTTTTTCGAGATTTCGCCGGTCGTCAGAAATTTTTCTGAAAATCTCGCGTCTTTCCGTCCCCCCCCCCAATTCTCGGTCCAGGTCTCCGCCTATGCCCTATACTTTATCCCACCCTAACAAACACGACGTATACTGCCAAAATCCTACCCTACGAAACCATGCTCCGTCTTACATACACTATCTTGTCTACCCTACCCTACCCTATTCGATCTTGCCCTACCCTTAACCTATTCAGCTCAATGGTGAGAATTACCGTGGGGATCGGAGAGGCTCAACCACAAGCGTTTATTAGGACCCCTTAGTTGAGTGTTCACTGCATACCCCAACTCCACATTAATCAACGTCTCGTGCACCTCCCCCAACTTATTTTTCCATAATTCTCATACTGTCAACAGCATCATTCCATACTCTATCTAAAAAAACTGGCCTCATTAATTTTCAGCTCGCGTTGTGTCCTATATCATAGGCTATAAGTTAGCAGCGGACTTTTGTTATACTGTCAATGTCGGCGCCAGCTATACAATCTAAGCAGGTAGCGTTAAGGCCATGAACGCTATTCAGCAGGGCAAAAAAACAGTTCTGCAGAGGATGTATGTATGTATATTCGTTTAATAAGCAAAAACAGGTTGGCAAACCGCAACCTGGTACATTGAGATAGACAAAAATTACATTGAAATAAAAAAATATTAATATTATAGGGAGTAATCAGTTATTGGAATTAAATTGATATTACAAATGCCAAATAATAAGGCAGGTGAAGACAGTCTCCTCAAAGGAATATTTTTTAGAACTGCACAACCCTTCTGCCCTTCCCATCCCGACGGCAAATAACTCCAAATCGGAGGCCAATGACCCGTTTAACACGATTTTTACTGCACAGAATTGTGTCTACAACAGCGCAAATCCATTTAGAACAGTGCTTTTTGTGTATAGCGGCATGCTAACAAATCCTGGTTCAAGACTAACATAGGCAGTACGTCAAATTACGTGCCACGACATTATAATGGTAGGCCTATAGCGCCGCCACTGATTAAATTAGCCTACCGTTAGTGTCTCTCTAAGAGTCAGGCTCGGGAAGAAGACATCGGCTTGTAGGACGTAGGAGATTTTTCTGCGAGCCTTTCTCGACACTGGTTCCCCGTTGATCGTGATGCTGCCCGATGTAGCAACGACTCGACCGGCCAACGTGTTTAGAAGAATTGACTTACCGGCACCTGAAGTAATTAATTGTAAGACCCAGACGTTTATTACATCCGACAATACCGTAACGTGCCATACACTTATGCAGGCATGCAAATGCCTATAAGCCGTAGATGGGCATGGTCGTTTTGTAGGGTGCTATCTATGAATGCTCGGAGTTAATAATATTAGTGCTACATTTACCATTCATTGTTTAGATGGATGGATGGATGGACGGACGGACGGACGGACGGATAGATGGATGGATGGATGGATCGATGGAGAAATGGATGGATGGATGGATGGAAGGGGAAATGGACGGATCAATGGATGAATAGATAAATATATGGATAGATGAATGCAAGCTTCGTTAAAAGAGCAAATGAATGAATGAATGAATGAATGAATGAATGAATGAATGAATGAATGAATGAATGAATGAATGAATGAATGAACGAACGAACGAACGAACGAATGAACGAACGAACGAATGAATGAATGAATGAATGAATAGATGAATGGAAAGATAACTCGATGGACATGCCGATGCACGGATGAATGGATGCACGGATGAATGGATGACTAAATGGCTGGAATGGATGGATGGATGAATGAATTGTTTTCACTTACCACTTGGTCCCATAATCGCGAGTATTTCACCAACGTTTGCCGTTCCAGAGACGCCTTTGAGGATTTCCTTCTTACTGAGTACGACCTTGACATCCTGAAAGACCAGCTTGCTTCCCTCGTGAGACCCAACCATGTCGCCGCCATCGCTTCCCACCCCCACACCACCATGACCTCCGCGACTACCTTGAGACAGCGTCTTCACGCGCTTACTGTAGAGAGCATAATAATTTATTTTAATCAACATTGAAGACAGACGTCAGACTATAATAGTGTTACTTACTGCTACACTATAATTATGCAGGACAGATACAATACAAAGCAATGCTTCAGAAACGGTCCCAGGAAGTAAGAAATAAGGTTCCTACTTCAGGAAGCATTTAAATTAGGTAAACATTCTCAGGCATGCACAGGCTTATATTGTGTCGAACCTGCAACCCTTCGGCTGCTGTCTCCTGTGCCATTCGCTCTGGGAGCGTCAAAAATTTTAACCTAATCGATCGATTTTTCGTAACATTTCGATGTTGTGTCTATTGAATTAGGCTACATCCAATAATAGGCTGGGCCTAATTGTCACATTGTATTCTATCGATCGGGATATCCTTAGGAGATCATAAATATAGTATTTTATTCGGACACGAACGCCATAACAACAGATAAGTATATAGGCTATTAGCGATACTAATTCCTATAGACAAAGGAAACAATTCAGTTAGGCTAACATTTTGGCAAGTGTAGAAATCCTATGTATATAGGCCTATTATATATATTATATATGTTATATATGCGTGGGGCGCTGTGGTGTAGTGTAGTTCGTCGGTTTGCAGCCGAAGGGTTGCAGGTTCGAATCCACCTCAAGTCGCCGCGTAGGGATCTTGGGCAAGTTCTTCACTCGCAATTGCTCAGCGCTTCGGCGTGAAACTCCGATGCAGTGTCCGCTCTGTAGTCGGGACTCGGGAGCGCCTCTGAGCAGAGAGCTTGAAGGGGCGTTATAACAAGCGCACATACAGACACAGGCACAACACACAAAATTCGCGCCCTCAGAATTATATATATATATAGTACTATGTCCACTTTTTTGAAAAATCAACCTAACGCTATATCCGTTATGGCGGTGACATGGGCTATGTCCTCAGCCGTCTAGCTTAACTGGAAACGCTTTGTGAAGCTCATATGCCAGTAGGCCTACAAAATAGTTCTATGTCCATAAATTTGGAAGGTTTTTCAAGGCTATAGAGGCACATGTCCACAACCAATAGAAAGTGTAATTTGTGTCACGTGCTTGTTAGGTGACATGGGCTATGTCCTCAAAAATAACAGCGATTTATGGATGTGTGAAATATTTTTATACTGCGTTATGTCCATGGCCAATAGCAGTGAGAGATTAGAACACGTGACCCGGACTTGTTGCCTGAAAAAAGGCTGAAATAATGGTGACGCTTTGGCAACTTGCAAAAAACCCGAAATGTAGACAATTATTGATTTAACCGGCAGTGCGAATCTAAGATTAAAAGGATAGCTTTTAAGAAATATTATAGTATTCTGTAAAAAAAGTTCCAGCCAAACGGAAATATGACAGTACGACGTCGCTTCAAAATTGTTGGGTAGTAGAGTTGCTAGTGGACATAGTACGCAATCGTATAGTTTTCTGTGTCCCCAATCACAACATTATTAATGCTATACTGCTCTATGTCCAAAAATTGTCACCCCTGCCATAATTTTATATAAATTACTCATATTAAATTTAAATTATGATCAAAATAAACATTATGATCATACTAAAGAAAAACAGTGTCGTCCGAAAATGCAAATTCAATCGCCATTAATGAAACAGGGAAAAACATTTTTGTTATCAAATCTTAAAATTCGTTTTTCTCGGTTTCGCAAAAAGTGGACATAGAACTATGTAATTCTGGGGGCGCGAAATATAGACAGACTGACCTGGTGTGAGGTGCAACCTCAGTCTGTGTATTCTGATGACTGCGCTGAGTAACGGAGGTCAGCTGACAAGAGCCATTGTCCTCTGCTTCCATTGCGGACGTCGTATAGGCGACTGCAACGATACGGAATTTTGTTAATACAGTCGTAAAGGTAACTCCGCCACTGGTTGCACTCTGCCGGTGCCAGTCCCAAGCCTGGATAAAGGAGGAGGGCGTCGCTAATGGTCTTTGTTACCACACAGTGACGTTAAACTGCAACTACCAGCACCTCAGTCGTAGGCATTGCAGTCGAGCCTGCCACTGGTGCGTGGCTCTTCTAATGAGAAGTGCTATTCATTCATTCATTACAGATATTTATATAGCGACCTTCAAACCATCTACTCAGAAGTGTTCTCGTCCCAACCCCGGCTAAACAGAGCATTCTGAAAACCAGGGTAGAGCGTGATCCCAAAGGCTCTAGGCATTAGACGTAGTTCAACAGTTAACCATCTAACAAAATGCTATGTGCAAAAAGACATTGACTTTTCTATTAGCCTATTGATTTCAAAATTGTCAGTATACATTATTATTATTTTTATTATTATTATTATTATTATTATTATTATTATTATTATTATTATCATCATCATCATCATCATTATCATTATCATCATCATCATCATCATCATCATCATCATCATCATCATCATCATCATCATCATCATCATCATCATCATCATCATCATCATCATCATCATCATCATCATTATTAATATTATTATTATTATTTTTTTTTTAATTTGCCCCGAGGTATACAGGATCCCTCAGGGACTTCGCTACCGCCTAATATAAAATCACAGTCTGGAACGGCCCTATTATTATTATTATTATTATTAATTATTATTATTATTATTATTATTATATACTACAGCCTACACAGCAGTTGTCTAATATTATATCGACTTACCTAGAAAACCTAAAAGGAGCCAAATGTTCCACTAGCCAGGGCCACCTGAGAGAACTGGGTTAGAAAATAATATTCAAGATAAATCAGTAATAGCAGTAGTAGTAGACGTAATACTGAACACACTTTCAAACGGTGACGTCCGAGTGGCGCTCCGTGCGACGGAATTCAACGACGATGCCTACACTACAGCAAACATCATTATGAGACTAAAACCTTTTGCAAGAAACTGTCAAGTCACTGCTTGAAAACACAGTAGATTCGTATTTAACACCTCGCGATTGAAGGCTGTCTTGTCGTCACACACCAGCGACTGGCTGCATACATGTTTTACCGATGACAGCTTGTGGACTGAAACTTGGACAATGAAAACCTTTGAGTAGTGGTCGGATTGCGGTTTGGGACCGCAATATATTATGTAAACCCCACATATTATGCGTTTGAGGAGCCCAAGTTGACGCCAGCAGCAGCCATGGCCTGTTCTGCTCTCTTGGCCTCGGCACAGCACCATCAATTACATGACACGCCATCAATGGCATGTTACACCGCTCCGTTTCAAAAGCACAGATCCTATCCATCAAAGAACCACATGCACGACTAATATCATATACGCGGTGGAAGACCAAGATTAAATGGCGTGCGGGTCGTCATCCTGTATGAGATGCGAGTTCAGGATAAAATTTAAATTGGCCTGTTTAACCTACTAATCCCTCTCCACCGGAACACCTCCCTACCTTCAGTCACTGCTTACTCCTTAAATTCGGTCTCGTTGCTTGCGATCATCAAGCATGGGTCTTTTAGCTGAGCCCCGATGCAGAACTGCTATGGGTTCGCGTGCAATCCATGCATGCCTCTGCTCCCAATGAATGGAATCAACTTCCACTCTCTTCGTTGCTCAAATTCACTCCACACGTTCAAAAAACGGCTCAAAACTCACTATTTCTCCTTGGCTATTTAACTACATCTTCCTCTGGTGGCTGGCTATTCGCGTCTCAGATTCGCATTTCGTAGAATCGTAGTGACCTTGCGTGCGTAAGAAGTTTATGTAATAATAATAATTGTCGCCATGAAAAATATCACTGCTGCTGTTTGTGCTTGTAGTTTGGAAGTCACTGCACTGCAAAATTTAAGAATGTGATGTATTCAGAACAGATATTGTGAATTTAGTCATCTCGATTTGGAATTAACTGGTATTGTGATAGTATTTAAAATTTATAATTGTCATACTCTGGATTTCGAAGGAGAGTCATTAAGTTAGTTTCTGTTTTGCTGAATCATTATTCTAAGATGTGTGGATATGAGCAATTTATGAATATTCAGTTTACATAAGTATAATGTTAATTTAATGTCAATAATATTATTCCAATGATTCATGTAGATGTTTGGCTCAAATGAACGTTGGATCAGATATTGTCGGAGCTAGCAGGAAGACCACAACCCAAATTCTAGCACTTCATTTTTTTTAACGATAACAATTGCAGATTCATATTGTGCCACGCCACATTAGTGGGGCGCGGTGGTGTAGTGATGGCGCCATTGCCTTGAAGCCGGAAGGTTCGAGGTTCGAATCCACCTCACGTCGCCGCGTAGGGACCTTGGGCAAGTCCTTCACTCGCAATTGCACAGCGCTTCGGGGTGAAACTCCGATGCAGTGTCCGCTCTGCAGTCGGGAGCGCCTCTGCGTAGTGAGCTTTAAGGGGCGCTATGACAAGTGCACATACAAACAAACATCATAGAGACTCATCCGAGAGAGGCAGAGGCATGTTCATGTCATTGTGTCGGTCTTTGTTATGATCAAATGGACAAAATGAGTAGTCAGTTACTTCTAAACACAATACGAAATTAGTAACTTCTATTGTGTTAATTTAGATTTGTTTCGATGAGAATATCGATGCCTTGTGGCTAATAAGTAAGTAAGTATATAATTTATTAACCAATTGCACATCCGCATTCTGGTGTACATCCGTCTTAACAACAATCAACTGGTCAATTGCTTAAAATCAATGATGATTGTGGCCTACCAGATCTAAACCAAAACCAGGACAATAAGGTCATAAGTTTAATATTGGACAAGTGTAACATTGGATTCAAGACTTACGCAGTTAATCGTAGCAGTTATTAGCGGTGAACAATGAAAGTGCTACTTTGAATTTTAGATTCCGTGGATGATAACCTGTCTGCCTCAATAAACTCAGGAGATGTCGAACTCTTTGTGAGCAGGTGGCCTACCAGATCTAAGCCAATAAGGTCATAAGTTTAATACTGAACATGTGTAACATTGGATTCAAGACTTATGCAGTTAATCTTAGCAGTTATTAGTGGGGATCATTAGCTGGAGTGAAATTCTCCTACGTGCTCAAATGCAAATATTCCATCCCTTTTGCCTTTCCACGTTATTAAAATACTTGCCTATCGAACTTGTGTGTTTAACGAGTTATTTTCGTAGGCTGATAACATATTGGTATTGTCATCATTATTACTATTATTCTTGCTATTAAAATCATTGTCATTATAAATCGGTGGAGTGTAAGTAAGTAAACAAGAACTGACGAATTACTCTGCCATCATGCCCCATTGGGCCCCTACAGGACCCCCTATAGACCTACCCATAAGGGACCTGTATGGAGCTTACATGAGTCGCACCTAATTATACAAGTGCATGCTAATAGGCCTCGGTGATGATGATGATGATGATGATGATGATAATGATGATGATGATGATGATGATGATGATGATGATGATGATGATGATGATGATGATGATGATGATGATGTGATGTGATGATGATGAGTTCTCTGCTTGAAGGCAGGTTCATTTTTTAAAGCCCCTGAGGATGAGATGGGTGATGTGGATTCCCGTTGCCTTCCTCACAGACAACTGTGGGTGAGCAACTTGTCCGAGGTTGCTACGCAGTGGCTTGAAGTAGATTCGAACCTGTGCACCATTGGTCAAAGGACGCTGAACATACCGATTCACCACCGCGTCCCTGCTATTAGGTAGTAAACGCAAAGATTCCTTGGAATTAAACAGATCATTTGTGTTCCAATCAACCTAAACTTTTGTGGGGGCAAGTCCATTCCCCATATCCATACAATAATAATGCTAGTCATCATTGAGCCGAGCATTGGCTTGGGGAATTTCTGGGGGATTGGTTGGAGGAACTGATTGGGGTTTGGTTGAGGAGACTAGTTGGGGGAACTAGTTGGGAGACTGGCTGAGGGCACTGGTTTGGGGGACTGATTTGGGAAACTGATAGGGGGACTGGTTTGCTAGAATTGATTGGGGACTGGTTGTTGAACTGATTGGGGGCTGGTTGTTGAACAGATTGGTGGACTGGTTGGGAACAGATTGGGGACTGGTTGGAGAACTGATTGTGGAACTGGTTGGGGGAACTGATTGGGGGGGGGGCTGTTTGGGGAATTGCTTGGAGAACTGATTGGGGAAACTGCTTGGGGCAGCTGGTTTGGGCGACTACGCCTTCGGTCGCCGGAAGTAGCGCAGAATGAAGTAAGTGAGGACTCTGAGCACGATGACGAGTCCGATGAGAATGAGAACATCGGCGTAGAACGGAGTAAAGTTGAGGTTCTTGACTTTGAGGAACTCTATCCCGTCGACATACGTTCCATTGGTGCAGGAATCCGGAAAGATGGTGCGATCGGGAGGATTGCACCTGCAGTCAAATTAACACCGGGTGTGAGTACTATTATTTCAAAGTCTATTAAACTCAGTGCAACTGTTAATTAACTATTACACCTGGCGTAACTATTAATTATTAACTATATTACCCTGCTCGGGTGCGACTTAATTAGTTATTACACCGGGTGTAACTTATTTTTAAGTATTGCATATATTTATTGAAGTTTTTGGCCACTCTTAGGCCTATAGGGGCTGAAAAAATACAGCTATTTTGTTAAGATGACACCTTAAAATGCTGCCATTGCAATGTAGAAATTTAAAAAGTTTCTGATGGCAATACCCCTCCCGGTCTCGGCTCTACGCACCTCACTTAAGCGTGCTTCGGACGCTCAATTGTCTCCCCTCAGAAACCTGAATTTCTCTTCCCCCCCCCCCCCAGAGGAGAGGGACTAGATTAAACACTCATGATTTTGGTCTTCTCCGGGTTTATGGCAAGCACAACCCTCGCTGCCTTTTCTTGAACATTGCCTGTTAATTCCTTTATTCCATCCCAGATATTTTACAGTAAAGCGATGTACTCAGCAAAGTCCACTCACCCATTTCAATCCGGTGTTGTTGTGCAAATAATAATAATAATAATAATAATAATAATAATAATAATAATAATAATAATAATAATAATAATAATAATAATAATAATAATAGTAATAATAATAATAATAATAATAATAATAATAATAATAATAATAAAAATACAACTTTGGATTACATAGATGGAACGACCATCAACAGTTATCATCCAACTCCCGCCAGTGATTACTCCAAACACCCGTGCATACAGTTTAAACTCCTGCGACACATCCCGAAAGGAGCCCGATCCTGCACAAGTCAACTCTTGACGACCATCATCAACCGACTCATTTCAGATCCCACACAACTGGACAGCTGGAGGTGCCTTCTGAGCTTCGGTGCAGTGATACTAGAGCAGCCAAGACATGGAGGCAAGCGTCATAACCTGACCTCTATCATTAAGAAAAGGACAACAGAATTCTTTGATACCTGGCACACCAAGACAGAAACTATCTTCGATGATGAGCAACAGCTTCCCCAGACGAGGAGGAATAACAAAACCTACGGCAGTGATCAGTCCCTCGCGGCGGCAGTATCGGCAAAACTAGAAGATGGAAATATTAAAGCTGCCGCAAGGATACTTTGTTCAGGTGATACTCCTGCCGTGATCTGTGAACAGACATTCGCAGATCTACAAGCAAAGCATCCAATCCCCCCTTCGGACCATCTGACTGCTCCTCTTCCACCTGACTGTCAGGCGATCCAACTTACAGAGTCGGAGCTGCGTGACCTCATCCGCACATTTCCAGCTGGGTCGTCGGGAGGCCCGGATGGATTGCGACCACAGCACCTTCTGGAGATGATTAAATCTGAGGATGCAGGCCAGGCTCTCGTCTCTGCAGTCACAGCACTGATCAACTTATTACTGAAAGGTATTTGCCCGCAGGAAATCAGACCGGTACTGTTTGGTGGTACGCTGTTCGCCCTCAAGAAGAAAACAGGTGGCCTCCGTCCCATTGTGATTGGATACCTATGGCGCAGATTGGCCTCCAAGGGAGCCAACTCTCACTCAGTGCCCAGGATTTTGTCTTATTTGTCACCTAAACAATTAGGCGTCGGTGTTCCAGGCGGAGCGGAAGCAGCAGTTCACGCTTCACGTCGATTCCTGGCTGAGCTGGATTCAAACGCCGTCTTCGTGAAGCTAGACATATCAAATGCTTTCAATAGTCTGCATCGGGACCGTATGCTGGATTCTGTCAATTCTCTTCTACCAGAGATCGCATCTTACTGTCATATGGCTTACGCAGAGACTTCTAACCTAAAATTTGGTAAATACACGATAGCGTCTATGGCCGGCCCACAACAGGGTGATCCGCTTGGCCCTTTGTTGTTTTGTCTCCCGCTCCAACCGGCTCTCCTCAAGTTGACTTCTCCTCTAGCCTTCGGATATTTAGACGACATATCCTTGGGTGGACCATTAGCCATGGTGGAAGCAGACATAATTTCGCTGGAGATGGAATGTGCTGCATTGGGCCTTGTATTCAACAGAGCAAAATGCGAAGTGACAGCCGTTGATATGCAGTTAGTTACACGCATCGGTTTTAGACAGTTCACGCGCGTGAACCCAGACTACATTTGTCTCTTAGGAGCACCACTCTCCACTGGGTCGGCTCTTCAAATCGCACTCGACACCAGAGTGGAGGAGCTAAAAAGAGCTATGATTAGACTACACCTAATAGCGCGCCAAGATGCGCTGCTTATTCTCAAAAGCTCTTTGGGCTCCCCAAAGTTACTATACAGTTTGCGTTGTGCGCCGTGTGTGGATCATCCCACCTTGCTAGAGTACGACCTGTGTCTTCGAAAGGGCCTTGAAGACATTTTAAACATCAACTTGTCAAATTCTCAATGGCTTCAGTCAACCCTCCCCATCAGCATGGGAGGACTAGGAATACGCAGGGTGTCTTCGCTGGCGCTTCCCGCCTTTTTGGCATCGGCCGCGAGCACCCTCGTCCTCCAGTCCGACATAATCGGAGTGCTCGACTTTCAGCCGGACCCGCAGGTGCAGAAGCTGATGGTGATGTGGCAGGAGGAACTAGGTATCAAAATCACAGAAGTCTTCCCAACTCAAATGCAATCTCAATGGGACAACCCACTACTGCAAAAGTCATTCTCGGAACTATCCAACTCACTCACAGATAAATGCGACCAGGCCCGTTGGAATGCAATCACGACTCAGCACGCCGGAGACTGGTTGCACGCCTTGCCTATCACTTCTTGCGGTTTGCGATTAAGTGACGAAGCTATGAGGGTGGCAGTTGGTTTGCGCTTAGGAGCTAACATTTGCGAACCACACACTTGCATTTGTGGCTCACTTGTCACAGCAAGGGGTGAGCACGGGTTGTCTTGCTCGCTAGGTTTTGGCCGTATGGCCCGCCATGGTACACTGAACGATTTGATATACCGTGCTCTTATTAAAGCTGGATACCCGGCGGCCAAGGAACCTCAGGGACTGGTAAGATCGGACGGCAAACGACCGGATGGAATCACGCTCATCCCATGGAAAGCCGGCAAAGGCTTGGTGTGGGATGCCACAGTGGTGGACACATTGGCACCGTCTTACCTTACCGCTTCAGCCATCCGAGCCGGTTCAGCAGCTAGCCTGGCAGAGGACAGAAAGAATCAGAAATACAGTGCCCTCCTGGATGCTCATGTTTTCGTCCCGGTGGCTTTGGAAACCCTAGGCCCAATCAACGACAAAGGCCAAGACTTCATCTCAGATTTGGGCCGGCGTCTAACACAAGCAACCGGGGATCCCCGAGAATCAAGTTTCTTGTTTCAACGTATTTCTATGACTATTCAACGCTTTAATGCTGTGGCTTTCACAGGATCATTTATTAAGCCCTTAATTGACATGGATGAGGGTGGTTGGACTCGCCCAAATGCACACAGCTGTTGCACTGTTTGATTGTTTGCAATATTTGTTGAAACAATAAAGATGGAATAATAATAATAATAATAATAATAATAATAATAATAATAATAATAATAATAATAACAATAATGTTATTTTCAAGAAGGTGGTCTTGCGCTTATAATTTTAAAACCGAAAAGTCGCTTAACCTATGTAAAACAACACTTATCGAAATGACAGTAAAAATAATAATCCTAAAAATAATAATAATAATAATAATAATTATAATAATAATTAATAATAATAATAATATTAGTAATAATAATAGGCTAATAATTTTCGTTTATTCAACAATCCGGTTGACAGTCTGCAACCGGTTACAGTGTTATTGTACAATTATGCAGTTGAAACAGTTTACAGGAACTCAGATTACAGAATACATAGATCTATATTTTAACTTTTAACAGAACAGACTGCCTGAAATAATCGGCGCTAATAGCAGCCTACAAAGCATGTCCGCCCTGTCCGAACTCGTTACCTGAGGTTACCTCTTGCTCTCTACGCCAGCGTGCTATCCATTGCGCTACCGCCCCGCCCCCAAAACAGGGCTTTTTTTAGCATGCAGTTGTACACAAAATGTGCAGTTCTAAAAGGATCTGTGCAGTTGTAAAAGCACTTCCGTGCAATTGAAACTAGTAAAAAGTCTGTGTCGTCCTATTGGAGGTAATTTAATATGGAGGATGGGAAAGAAAAGAAGGGGTTGTGCAGTTCTAAAAATTCCTGTGTAAGACTACCTAAAAATCTGTGGGCTCCTGTGCCTTCCCCAGCTCCCTCCGTCGACTGACCTGGCTCTAGCCAATCGTATACCGTTGCTTAGCAAAATGTAAGAGAGTCGGTATATACATGTAGGCTACTCACAGGAATGGATCTCCCCACATGAACTCGACTTTTGCCATGGCAGACAGAGAGAAAGTTATGTAGGAAAAATAACGTATCCAAAGGAACCACTCGTCAACGTGGGTGTTGTAGAAGCCTCCTGTGACGAACGGAAAAAGCAGGATCAAAATCAATGAGCAGGGAAAGGTAGAAATCAAGAAAGTGCGTGTGCGCGCGCGCCCGTGTGTGTGCTGTGTGTGGGTGTGTGAGAGAGAGACAGACAGACAGACGGACAGACAAAAAGACAGAGGCTGAGAGAGAGACACAGAGACACAGAGACAAAGACAGATAAGGAAAAAGAGATGTGTGGGGGAAAAGAGCACTAGCTATCGAGTTAGCTACCTAGATGGATGGATGGATGGATGGATGGATGGATAAATAGATGGATGGAAGAATGGTTGGTGGATGGATAAATAGATGGATGGAAGAATGGTTGGGTGGATGGATGGATTTAATGGATGAATGAACGGACAGAGGAATAAATGGATTGATGGATGGATGAACGGACAGATGGATGAACTGATGGATGAATAGATGAATGGATGGATGGACAGACGGATGATTGAGCGGACAGATGGATGGTTTGATGGATGGATAGATGAATGGATGAATAGATGGATGGATGGATGGACGGATGTATATATAGATGGATAGATAAATTGCATATATGATATAAATCTGTGCATACCTATTAGCAGGAATGCGATAATCAGAGTTGTACCGATTGGGACGACGAATGCTTTGTTTGTTACCAAAACGCCAATAAATAATCCGTAGCTCTGAAAATTCAATATTTAACACAAAATATCGATTATCCGAATTCAGTAAAAAAAACAGGTGGAAGGACTATTCATAATCATCAACGTCGTCGTCGTCGTCGTCGTCGTCGTCGTCGTCGTCATCATCATCATCATCATCATCATCATCATCATCATCATCATCATCATCATCATCATAATCATCATCATCATCATCATCATCATCATCATCATCATCATCATCATCATCATCATCATAATCATCATCATCATCATCATCATCATCATCATCATCATCATCATCATCATCATCATCATACATATAGTTATGGTTGTTGCGATTTTCATAATAAGCTTGATCATCGTCATCTGTAGCATTTAAGCCACTGATTTGCTATAATATAATAGGAGTCATACATAATTATACATATAATAATTATGCATACATATATATATATATATATATATATATATATATATATATATATATATATATATATATATATATCCTGTACCTGAGCCACGAATGCAGACAATTCGAGTAAGAATAAGAAGATGAAGAAGTTTGCGACATCTGGTGTCAATCCGGTCATCCAGTAAACGATGATAACGAAACATCCGGATATGACAAAGGTAAAGGGAATCTCGGCCGTCGTTATCGACAGGTAATAGGCGCTTAGGCGGTAAATACCAGACGATCGTTCACGATGGAAAACACCGTAGGCGTCAAACACTGCAAAATATCAGCAAAGAAAGTATTGTGGGGTGCGGTGGTGTAGTATTGGTGGCGTTGCTGCCTTGGAACCGGAGAGTTCCAGGCTCGAATCCACTGTCAAACCGCCGCGTAGGGACCTTGGGCAAGTGCTTCACTCGCAATTGCTCAGCGCTTCGACGTGAAATTCCGATTCAGTGTCCGCGCCGTAGTCGGGAGCGCTTCTGAGTAGTAGATTCTCGAAGGGGCGCTTTAACAAGTGCACATGCATAAACATTCCAACCATAGACTAAATATCTTGCACTGCAGATTGACAGAAATTGGGGGAGGGCGACTGATCTAATATGAACGATTGCGAACTAAACTGTTTATTAATTATTAAAACTGAATATATTTGTGACTGATTTGATTTAAACGGTTGATTAAGTCATCATAACCATATACGGCAGGCAAATCAAGCGGTGACGAAGTTCCGCTATTTCTTGCTCGACAAAACCATCTCAGCCATTTCTAGATCAATCTACATGTAGGCCTATATTATTATTAGGCTATATAGAATTTATAGAATGAACATTAATCTAGGTCTACATACAATACGTACAGCTACATGTACTTGATTCTAGTATAAGCGCAATAGACCAATAAAGTGAAAAGATCTAAGTTACTTGCCAAAATTTCGATAAGTCTTACCTCTGAAAACGGCGTCAAGACAAGGAGCAAAACCTTGATTGACGATAAGAAAGAACAGCTGCAAAAATCGAATTCAAAACGGGAGTAATTCAGTAGCTGCTGATTTAGCCTAGCTGTAAATATGACATGCATTTTGTTATTAGGCCTATTTATCTATTTCTCCATTTCTACAGAGCCCCTTCAAACTCTCTACTCAGAGTCGTTCCCAACTACATCGTGGACACTGCTTCAGAGTTTCACACCTAAGCGCCCGAGCAATTGCGAGCGAAGGACTTGCTCGAGGTCCCTACACGGCGACTTGGGTGGATTCGAGTCTGCATGGAACCCTTCAGCTCCAAGGCACCGACGCCACCACTACACCACCGCACCTCCATCTACCTGGGGTCCGTGAGCAATTCTTGAAGTTTATATGTTTCTGACTTTAAAAAATAGAAACAGGTAAATATTGTAAATTTTTCAATATTTCTTCATTTCAATGGTTACAGGAAACTAATATTACGCTGATTTATGACAACAAATCTTCTGTTTTAGGAAAGTCGGTTTGTTCCAATCGCTAGAATATATAATATTATTTATTAAACAGGATCGCACAGTCACGATAGTGCGCCAGCTGTAAAAATTTATGTGGTGATCCGTGACCGAGACTCAAAATCTGTAAGGGGTCCAAAGTTGAGAGCCGCTGCTCTATCCAACGACAGAGTTCGAAGATATGTCCTCTATCTAACGACAGAATGGCCGAATCAAGACGGAAAAATCAAGAAGGAATCATCTGTTGTAAACAATCACTGCTACCGTAGTTAGTCGATATTTTTATTATTACCTCTGACCATGAAATAAGCTTGAACAAGCGTGAATTATAGTTAGAAACAGTAAGTATTGTTTCCTTCTAGCTGTAGTGTCTCTTTTCAAGTGAAACAAAAACGGTTCATGCAAAGAAGACTCTTCGTAAGTTTTTTAATATGAAATTGTACTGTATTGTATTGTATCTACTCATGTAAATTGAATATAGCGCCTCTCACAGAATGACTATAATTCAGGGGCGAATAAGGAAATGGCGCTTACAATTCCGAGTCTGTCGTTCATCGTTGCCTCCGACCTATCCAGCTGGAACCACTCCAGTCCGGCAAGGATCATGATGAGGACGTGGCAGAGGTTGAGCAGAGACAGGAAGCGGTCCTTGCCCTGGATGAAGGCGCGCCTCGTCAGAGCCGAGTACTGCGTGAGGAATCCAGTCTGCCAAATGGCATCGTCATCTATGTAGGATTCAACGTCCACTTCTTGGATGGTTCTTTGCGGATGACGACGCGTCTTCTCAACATCTGCATTCACAATTGAAACAATTCACTTGTCCATCATCCATCTATTCATCCATCCATTCATCAATCCGTCCATCCATCTATCCATCCATTCATCCATCCGTTCGTTCGTCCGTCCATCCATCCATCTATCTATCCATCCATTCATCCATCCATCCGTGAAAATCAACCCGGCCAAGCCGGCCCAGACGCAAAAATGTAACGCCACCAATCCTTCAGACCACCCGCTTTGAGTGGGTCTCACATGCTATGGATTACAGGTAAACCGTCGCTAGAAACGGCACCGTTTTCCGTTACATTCTATCTCTGTCCCTCTGTCTCTGTCTCTCTGTCCCTCTGTCACTCTGTATCTGACTCTGTGACTGGCTGTGTCTCTCTCTGTCTCTGTCCAGTGGCGGCGCCAGGATTTCAGTTTTGGGGGCTGAATTTTTTTTTAGTCATCGACAAAAATCTAAAGAAAAATTTCCATTTCGCCCGTCAAAATTTCTGATGTCCTCTTTATAGTCATTTGGTCGAAATCTTGGGGAAATGGTCCTTTTCCGTGACCGCCAAGCTGTCTGCCAAACCTCGTGCGTACCTATACAGTTATTTTTGGGAGGCTAAAGGGTGTTAATCGTCAATTTTTATTTTTACATGAAAAAAAAATGGATGACCTTTTTTAGGGGGACTTAGCCCCCCTAGCCCCCTAGCGCCGCTACTGTCTCTGTCTGTGACTGTCTCTGTCTGTCTGTCTCTCTGCCTGCCTGTCTGTCTATCTCTCTTTCTTACGCACGCACATACACGCACGTACCCACCACACACACGCACACACAAACACAAACGCAAACACAGACACACACACACACTCACTCGCTATCTTACTAGCGGACCTGACATTTCGAATCCGTCTATGGTGATGCTTGTGTCCGTGAAAGCGTGATTGTCTCTTCCCTGGTGATCCATCTTCGCTACGTCATCCGCAGACCTGCCTTCTTCTGGCTGGATGGTGACTTCAAGTCCTCCCTCTTCCTTCAACTTCTTTGGCCAGTTCTCTCCATTCCTGGACACACGGGAAAAGGCAGAGAACAGAAGTTGTAATATAAAAGCTTTATTTCTTCAAGCCTCTACTATTCTCGCTGGAAGGAAAGAAGCGCAGAAAGAAAGTTTCTTTGTTTATTTGGCTAGCAACAAACAAGTCAACAGATTTGAATAACAATAATAATAATAATAATAATAATAATAATAATAATAATAATAATAATAATAATAATAATAATAATAATAATAATAATAATAATAATAATAATAATAATAATAATAATAATAATAATAATAATAATGATAGTAATAATAACAACAACAACAACAATAACCACAATAATAACCACAATAATAGCAATAGTAATAATAATAATACGATTTGTTTAAGAAAACCGACAGCAGCCATATGAGCAACATGCCATGGAAACTCGGCAGCCATGATTTCTCGATTTATAAAATAATTTTCTTAATAATTATTAGGCGTAGGCCTATATACTGTCTCAGTAGACAATACTACACAGCCTTTCAGATAAAGACTGTGAATGACTGACAGCAGGCTAATCATTGTATACCGGCTTCGCACGAAGCGAGCATGTTAAATTGATTGAATCCGTTAATGTTATTGATTGTAGAGTTGAATGTCAAATCAACTGTGCCATAGAACTGATTGGAGTAGAGTTTATTTGTTGAGATTACCTTAAAGCTTTTGCACCTTGAAGAATTCTTTCTACCGTCTCTGGATCAGACTTCACTTGTTCCACTGAAATACAAAACAAATCACGACATCTGTTATAATCGACGGTTAGTTTTTCAATGTTGAAGATTAGTTTACGGTTTAACTTAAAGTAATAGGCCTAGGCCTACTAAACAAAAACAGTCTGACTCAATGCGTGTTTCCATTATAGGTAATCAATCAAAAATGGTTAAATAATTATTAGTATAACATTATGGCAACAACCGCAACGCTGCTTGCAGCCTACATGTAAAAGTCATTGTATGAAACACATAGGCTAAATACACAAAAATAAATAAATTCAATAAAATAATAATATAATCAAATAGATCAAATAAATAAATAAACTAGCTCGTGAACTATGAAAAAATCAATCCACTGTACTTTTTAAAAACTACTTTTCATCTTGCCTGTAACAGAGTAACCACCGTGTTGCGGCTTGTCAACCTGATTTTTGATTAAACGAACATATATATATATATAAATTATATGTATATATAAACTTTATATGTGCATATATAACTATGTAGGCCTATTGTAGGCCTATATGTGTAAACATAGACCTATTTTGTCTACGTAATGATTCAGCGATGACACACTGAATGACCGTTACAAATTTACAATGGAAAAAGTTATTGACCAATGACCGGCAGTATGTTTGGCGATGCCTGCTTAATTGTCGACCTGTCTCCGACCTTGCAACCCATCGAATTCTTCGCTCTGCGACAACGGGGAGCTTTTGGTTCCTCGAGGCTCGAGCTCGCACTTCTACTAGACAGCGCCGAGTCTTTTCTATTGTGGGTCCCGCTATCTGGAATGGCCTCCCACTAACCCTACGACTTACGCCTAGACTAAATTCACCTGCTTTTTATAAGTTGCTCAAATATTTTTTATCCGTGGCTGGGCTGGGAGTAGGTTTCTTTGAAGAGGCTCAATATGCATTATCGAAATGAATGAATGAATGAATGAATGAATGAATGAGTATAACCAAACAGACTAACGTATGAAGTCGGCCGGATTATAGAGAGGATCGCAGTGTAATCCAAGACGACTGAAGAAGTCGATGATCTTGTTACCAGGTCCGAAATAGGCGACCTGTCCAAAGGAGAATGATAATGTTGACGCATAAGCAATCTTATAATTATGTCGATCGCTTCACAAAAATTAAGGTGTGCTATTATTGGAAATGAAGTTAAATTTGAAACTGCATAATTGTACACTGTAACCGGTATTATTATTACAGACTCTGAGGTTGATTGTTCCTTATTGTAGCTTCCAATTCATTGCAATTATTTTTCTCGCAATAGTTCCAAGTCGTCTACTCAGAGGAGAGTCTCTGCCTCCACCGCCTCTCTTACCAATGGTAATCGGACACACACATCTTCCTTTGATCTTCCTGGACAATCCACACGACACTACACAACGCTCGTGAACAAACTGATGCCCCGCGGCACTGAGCTTTAGAGTGGCACTTTAGAAATATCGTAGGCCGAATCGTAATCTCCAAATTTCTTAAACGTCACTCGAAAGCCAGGCACTGGGCATCAGCCTATTTACGAGCGCGAGATATTCGGAGAATAAACGACTCGTGCGATTCACCTGTCCGTCGGTGAGCAGCAGGACTTTTGAGAACATGTGAAAGATCTGACTGGACGGTTGATGAATCGTTGTGAGAATCGTCTTCAGCGATTGTCTCGAATACTTGGCCATAGTAGACATCAGACTGTAGGCGATTGCCGAGTCCAAGCCAGACGTCGGCTCCTACAATACAACAATACAATACAATACAATACAACAATACAATACAACAATACAATACAATACAATACAATACCATACAATACAATGCAACAATGCCATACAATACAACAATACGATACAATACGATACGATACGATACAATACAACTGACATTTGAAATTTCCTCAACGGCGCAACTGCAATTGTATTTCAGAGCAATAGTGAGTGAAAGACTTGCTCTCAACTCAGATCCATATTAAGGGGCGCTATAACATGTATACCTATATAGATCTATGAGCACTTGTTATAGCGCCCCTTCAAGATTTCTACTCAGAGGCGCTCCCGACCACAGCGCCGACACCGATTCGGATCCACGAAGCGCCGAAGCGCATGAGCAATTATTGCGAGTGAAGGGCTTGCTCAGGATCCCTACGCGGCGGCGGCTTGAGGTGGATTCAAACCAGCAACCTTCAGGCCTCAAGGCCCCGAACATGCCTCTACACCACCGCGTCCCTCCCCCAAGACGTTAAGGAGTTATTTAGAGCAGTCAGTTATAAGAGGATAAAGAGTTGTATTGAAAGCCATAAATGTCGCCCGTTATGTGTCCAATATACAGGCCTACATTTCGAGTGGGCACAAGTGACGTACTCTGTGTGTGTGTGTGTGTGTGTGTGTGTGTGTGTGTTTGCGTGTGCGGTGTGTGGTAGTCTGAAATTTACAGAAGAACTCACTTACATTCAATATGTTATTCTAATACTTGAAGTTTCTATGTTCACCAATTTAAGAGCAGTTTGGTAGTCAAAGGTAGGCTAAATACCCAATCCATAAGATACATCGAGCAACAAAAATGCAAGTTAATGTTCATAATGATGCAACAGTTCACAATAATATGTGTCAACGCCTCAACGGGTATTCTTAACCTAAAATGAACAAAAATATAATCGTTCCGATAGCAGGGTCGCCCTTTCACATTTCTATTTCAAATGCACCAAGAGAAGAGCAGCCATCAAAGCATCAATCAAAATTGAAAACAAGTAAAAAAAACTGTGCTCGTCATGATAATAAACGTCACAGTAGTGTTGTCTGCCGTCACAACCATCATCACTATCACCAAGACCCCGATCACCACACTACCACTACCACCACCTACACCACTACAACCACTACCACTACAACTACCACCACCACAACCACCACTATCACCACCACTACAACTACCACCACTACAACGACCACAACTACTACTACCACCACCACAGCTGCCAACACTTCAACTACCACCGCGACCGCCACGACAATGTATAGGTTCCCACTGTTCACTCTGCACATACGCAATTAAACGTTCAGATATAATAGCAATCATTTCTTATTACGTCTAGAAGTAGGAGTCTCGGATTTGTGAACAATTCGCAGGCAATACTGGCTCTTTTCCTCTCACCTCCTGATAAACCAGTCTCAAACGTCCCTCCAATTTCTAAGCAAAACAAAGATGTTAAACAATTCAGGAACACTCGAATCACTAATTACTGAAATTAGAATTCCCTAAATGCAATATGCTAATAAATTAACACTATGACTCGACTTTTTCAATAAACAATTGGTACGGTAGTCACTTTGACTTAGAGTCTACCAATGATTGGCAAAGGCTACATGACACAATCGTTAGGCTATATTTCCCAAGACATACATGTAAGCTTATATAACCCTAGCTTTATCACGAAAATTTAGATATTGGATTTAGAAATTGGATTTAATTTAGACTTGGATTTATTATGAAAATAGATTAGATTAGAAGGCATTGATTTGATTTTATTTGATTTTGCATACTAGTGTCGAGACATTTGTTCAGTTCGAGAGCGTCGACTATTTCATGCATCCGCCGAAGCTTCAAATCGTGCGGCATTTTGTCTGGAAGTCGTAACAGAGTCGTAAACTGAAAGAAGAGAAAGTGACATTGCATTTGAATATGAATCAAATGCATCTGTTATACTATAGCTCACATTTTACTATTTCATTAAACATCATTTACAAGCAGTGGCGGCACCAGCTATACAATTTCGGGAGGGTCATGGTCACGTGAGTTATTCAGCAGGTTGAAAATGAAAATGTAAAGAAGATGTTAAAATTCAAATAAATATTTTGGCCGGTCAGAAAGCATGGAGGTCATGAGTATATTGCACAGGTCAAATGCCGAACCTAAAATAGAACCTACTATAATTATATGCCGGACATACCATATTAATTTTATTATAGTATCGCCGCCACTGTTAACAATGAAAAAGTTCCTCAACTACTTCTCCTGATCCTCTCCTTCCTCTCTTGTTCTTCTACTTCCGCTCCTGCTCATCTGTCTCCTGCAGGCTTAGCTTCTGCCTGCGCTCTTTACATAGGCATATATGCACGTGGCTCAAACTACTCGAGCGCGTAAGCTTACATTAGAAAAGAGGAGGCTATAGTACACCGACGTTTTATCCGAAAAGATATTTGCTAAAACAGAATTAGTCTGCAAATGGAAAATTCTCGACGGTCTTGGAAAACAAGTGTAGACTAGGCTTAGCCCTATATAACACTAAGCAAATATGTATAGGCTATATATAACTATACATAGCTATACAAAACAGAGTACCATGGCGGTGGACAGGGAGAAATGAAGGAGCTGTATATGAATGCCCGATGTGCAGACTTGCACGAAGAGAACTGACGATCATACATACTGTAGCTATGTACACATACGATGGCTGATCTATGTTAAGTTTAATGCTGTATAGGTAGACCTTACATAAATTGCGTGTGCGAGCGTTCGAGTGTCCGTGCGCGCGCATGGGTGTATTATTGTAGGTTCTGATGAAATGAATGTCTCCGCGGGAGCTCTATTGAGTTTGCCAGCTGAGTGTGTCCTAGAAACAGTGGATTTCTTGCCAAGGCCTTCTTTGAACTACATTATGAAGGCGGTTCAATGACCTCATAAACGAAGGGCTTTATCATTTTAGGAAAATATTCCATTTCAAATTTTCTTTCAATCATGGTGTCAATGACTTACTAGTTAATCACTTTTTGCATGAATGACATTGAGTTGCGTTTTAATACACATAAAATAATATTATTATTGGTCTGCACTGTGATCGTCACCGACTTTGTTTGAAGTTGATTGTCTGAAGACGTTTGCGATTCGCTTTAGTGAAGGTCACTGATACGTGTCAACGTTTAGACTAACAGTAAGAAAGTATTATTGTACAGTGTACACGGATCTTTCATTTTACAGAGCTTGAATTTGGCAGGTCTGTTAACACAAAACATTCTTTAGGCCAATCGTCTTAACGTGTCGAAAAAGAAATGCATCGACGCTCTTTAGTCTTTACCTTTCAAGGCTGTACTTGGTCACAAAGTGACGCGTGCACGCCACGCAGGACGGTGTTCATATTTGAAGGCAAGTGCCTCATGGACGCCGTCCATGACCTCCAATCACACATTAGGCTCTGCAAATTTAGGCTCTAATAGACACTCGATATTTATAATTATTCAGGCTTCATAAAACCTGAATAATAATAATCAGGTGCTGTTTACACCGTGTTGTGATATTTCTATAACGTCACATATCACATGTCTTAATATAAGACACCTACAATGTAGGCCTAATTACTTTACGGCTTCTCCTATATTCTGGCCGCTTGTCTTAATTCGTATTTGCCGACGTCGTGAGCCCATTGTTCGGTTATTGCTGGATACTAAAAAATAAAGTGGTCCTCGAGTCCTTAATGTGATTTACGTGAAGTTGGTAAAACTTTGTTGAACCCATTTACGACCAATTTGATTAACTACAGACGAGCTGCAGTCGAGGGTATACGCGGGTGTCCAGCGCGTGCTCACCTTACAAATATTTGTACTGAGTTACAGGAATACAAAAAAGACGGATCTAGGACTATTGGTCATAGGATGATTGGTTATAAGTTGATTGGTCATATGTAGGATGATTGGTCATAGGACGATCGGTTGTATGCCGAAAATGGACGATATTAATCTTATTTTTAAAAGAAATAAAACGTTGGCAAAACATGCTATCTTCTTTAAGTAATTGCTTTCATGTATCAATTAGGGACAATTGGCGTTGGTAGAAAAATGCAATTATACTGAAAATCAAGACACTTATTAAGATAATTAGTTGAAGGCATGAACGGACTTCAAAGAATTTAAATGATAGTTGGAACTTATTCTGTTTGTCCGAAATAGTCCAGACTTGAGATGGATTCGAACCTGCAACCCTCCGACTGCAAGGCGACGAACATACCCACTACACCACTGCGCCCACAAATGGTATCTGATTAAATTAGCTTACCGTTAGTGTCTCTCTAAGAGTCAGGTTCGGGAAGAAGACATCGGCCTGTAGGACGTAGGAGATCTTCCTGCGAGCCTTTCTCGACACTGGTTCCCCGTTGATCGTGATGCTCCCCGACGTAGCAACGACTCGACCGGCCAACGTGTTCAGAAGAGTTGACTTACCGGCACCTGAAGTAATTGTAAGACCCAGACGTTTATTACACCCGACAATACCGTAACGTGACATACACTTATGCAGGTGTCACGAAATAGAGCATCCCCCGTATTAATTGTATCCCCCAAATTAAAAAAAGGTAAACAAAACCGCTTCCACGTGTATTTTTTTTGCAAATTAATTTTCATCTGCTTTGTTTTGAATAATAACACTAACAGGTATGTTTATTCCTACTAGATAATTTGTTTTGCCCTATTTTTAGATCACTTAAAACATTTAAAACACTTAAGAACACTCAGAGTCACAAAATAAATTCGAGTTGCCTTTATCTGAGCATTGCTTAGGAAACTTAAAACAATTAGACTCACTTTGAATTTTGATTGCAGCATAATTTTTTTTATTATGCGCATTTAAAAAAAAGGGATAGAATGGTTTATCCCCCCGGATAGTATTGACCGGTTAATTCTATCCGGGGGATAGATTAATTCATCCCCCCGGATAGCTTTCAGAAGGGATACTCCGTTTCGTGTCACAGGCATGCCAATGCATAAGCAATGGATGGGCAAGGTCGTTTTGTTGGGTGCTATCTATGAATGATCGGAGTTAATAAATTATTGATACGTTTACCATTCATTGTTTAGATGGATGGATGGATGAATAGATAAATGAATGGATGGATGGATGGATGGACGGACGGACGGACGGATGGATGGATGGATGGATGGATGGATGGATGGATGGAGAAATGGATGGATGGATGGACGAATGGATGGATTGAAGGAGAAATGGATGGTTCAATGGATGCATAGATAAATAGATGGACAGATGAATGCATGCTTCGTTAAAAGAGCAAATGGATAGATATATGGATGAAAGAATGAATAGATGAATAGATGAGTAGATGAATAGATGGATGGAAAGATAACTCGATGGACATGCCGATGCACGGATGAATGGATGACTAGATGGATGGAATGGCTCGATGGATGGATGGATGGATGGATGGATGAATTGTTTTCACTTACCACTTGGTCCCATAATCGCGAGTATTTCACCAACGGTTGCCGTTCCAGAGACACCTTTGATGATTTCCTTCTTACTGAGTACGACCTTGACATCCTGAAACACCAGCTTGCTTCCCTCGTGAGACCCATCGCCTCCTACCGCCACACCACCACCACCATGACCTCCGCTACTGCTCTGAGATAGCGTCTTCACGCGCTTACTGTTAGTAGAGAGCACAATTTTAATCAACATTGAAGACGTCAGACTATAATAATGCTACTTACTGCTACACTATAGGGCCTATACAGGACAGATACAATACAAAGCAATGCTTCAGAAACGGTCACAGGAAGTAACAATTAAGGTTAATACTACAGGAAGCATTTAAATTATATATTGTATATAATTATATATTATATAATTTATATACTATATATATTATATATCATATATTATATATCATATATTATATATAATATATTACATATTATATATATATATATATATATATATATATATATTAGGGTGATTCACATTACAATGGAGAAAAAATAATTTTCTCTGATTGTCTGACATGGTTGATAATTTTGTTCCTTTAGTCTTAGTGAACATTGCATCAAAATTTTATTGCAATATATGAATGTTTAGAGGTAGCTCAATGACCTTGAACTCTGAGATGGGGTCTATATGAAGAAATCAATGCAATTGTCATTAGATTAAGCTATAATACTGTAAGTTGAAAGTATGTACATAGTCAGAGGCCATACATGAATAATTAATTCTTATTTTCTTGTGATCACTAAAAAACATGCTGAATTGTAATATTTGTTTTGACCGGCGACGAAATTGCTACGAAGTAAGAATAATTTTACAAAATCATATAAAAGTATAAATGCATGGATATTTCTGTCTAGACATTGTGTCCAGACAATGTGATATGAATAATCAGTAGCATTTTTATACACATTATTCTGAAATTTTTGCTTTTAAAGTTTTCATTGCGTAAATGTCATATTTGAGGAATTCCATTTCCGAATTATAATTAACAAGATAATGAAAAGTGGCTTTCGGTTATTTATTTGTGTAAACTTCATTTGTACAGTCCTAGCTGCAAAAGAAAGTAAAAAATGGCTTCATTTAACACAATACAGCCATCAAATAAAAACAAATCATTTATTTCAACCAGAACCAGAACAACAAATCAATCAAGCATCAAGGAAACAAAGTTAACAAAATATACTAAGGCAGTGCTTAAGGAATGATGCTAATAGTTTCAATTTGGTTTCCCAGGAGACCCGGAAGGTGTCTTGCAATCCCACAAGGCGGGTTCCTTGGCAGCGAAATCATGGTGAAGTGCCATAGAGGTGCCATAGTGTGGCACATTAAGGTGCCATAGAGTGGTCTTGACATAAGATATAGTGAGACAAACCAGCTTTAAGAAGAAGACAGCAAACACCTTAACTAAAAGCACGGTTACACATTCGAAGAGCATAGGGCCCTTAGCAAAGTATGAGGCACAAAGTCACTGGATGATTTGGATGCTGCACTGGTAAAAGGAATTAGGATCAAACCTAAATCATCATCAATTTTATTCAAAGTGAGAGATGGGAGGTTATTTAATAGTTTATCAATTTAAAAACTCTGTAATAAGAAAGAATGATAGGCCACAGTGTGCCAGAATAATTCATTAGTCATTGTCGAGTATAAGGGCACACAGTCTTAAAGAGACAAAGATCAGGGAGCAATCTGATGGAAAGAGGAATCTCATTCCCGGTGTCAGAAGACTGTATCAGAGAGCTGAGTGACATTATTGGGTTAAACTGCATTTTCAATAAAGCAAAGATTTCGGCAGCAATTCAGACTAATAAAGTGTCAAAGTAAAAGGTTTAGTTGAGGTGTAGGCCTATGATCTGATATAGAAAACAGAAAACAGAAGCAAAAAAACCTGAGAGGCATGTGTTGAAAGTGAATCTTATTTTTTATATTGCAAATCAGAACATGAGCATGTTTTTAAAATTGACGAACCAGGTGCATATGACTCATGAATGGCAAATGTCACTTATTGTTTCGAGACCAATCTTTAGAGAGTTCACTTTTAATTGAGTCTCTAATTTTAGAAATTTCACAGAATTCTGTTTTTCTGCAAGTCATATAGACGAGGAGTAAGCATGGGAGCATGAAAGCGCTGGTCCGGTGGAATCTGATACACCAGTTATTGACTGGCAGTTCTATAGGCTTATTGTACAAGCTGATCAGGCAGTGGATTACTGCTGGGAATATTAAACTTTTTTAGTTTACAGAATGCTGTGAATGAATATCTTTTTTCCTAGGACTATTTCAGTCAATAATGACCCTATGTTTTGTTCTATTCAACTTCATTTTGTGTGTGAAATCTCACATGGCCATTCTTTCAATTTGCAGCTTCAATGCGAATGTATGTAAAAACTTTAGGCTCATTGAGCTAGCTCTAAAATACATTTTATCTTGAAATGCCTTATACACAATTTATTCTGGGTCCAAAAGGAACAAAATTAACAACCATGCTCATTGAAATTCGAAAATAATTTTTTCTGAATCACCCTAATATATATATATATATATATTAGGGTGACAATTTCCAACATGGGAAAATATTTTTTTTTAATTTTTAAAAGTCTCACACCTCAAAAGTGTTCTCTATAATATCAGTACTACAGGTGAAAATTTTTAAGGAAATTTGAAAACGTTTAGAGCTGGCCCAATGACCTTGAACTTTCAATAGATAGGCGTACAAACAATGTTGAATATGTAATGTGCTAACTATTGTTTTGCTCCACCAATATTACATCTCTAATGCTTATTGCAATGTTTGTTTGTTTGTTTGTATGTGCACATGTTATAACGCCCCTTCAAGATGTCTACTCAGAGGCGCTCCCGACTGCAGAGCGGACACTGTATCGGAGTTTCACGCCGAATCGCTGAGCAATTGCGAGTGAAGGACTTGTCTAAGGTCCTTACGTGGCGACTTGAGATGACTGCAAGGTGACGAACATACCCACTACAACCACCGCCATGGGCAGAGTTTATCAGGGGCTAGGTGGGCTAAGCCCCCCCCCAAGAAGACCCAGATCCATTTTTTTACCGTACAAATGGTTTCTTTTCTCTGGCTTAGCCCCCCCCCCCCTAAGAAGGCTTTAGCCCCTCTAAGAATGGAAACCAAACTCCGCCCATGACCACCGCGCCCCAATGTTCTCTGTAATCACTCATGGCATGCTTAGGGTATAGTTTAAGTTATTATTTAATTAAAAACCAATAAGTCAATTTGAAAATTGTACAAGAAAGTCTTGTGGGCAATTAGTTATGTTAAATTGACTTGTGCGCCTGTTGAAAAGAAGTTAAGAAGATCCAATGTCATTTTGAGTGCATGACTTTGTGTCATTGCAGCATTCAACAGGACTAAAATTAGTGGCATACATGCGGCACACATTCTAGCAGCCAAAGGACAATCAATGGGCCGAGATACTGCTGAAATTGCTATCAATCAGAATTCCATTAGACAGTCTCATCATGAGACTTTTGTCAAAGAAATCTGTGCATCGTTAGGGCTTGAAGTTCCGCATAAAGTTCATTGAGATGACAGGTTGTTGAAGCCTTTTACGTCGTATAGGAACGCTGGCATACTGTGCTCTTACCAGATGAAAGAACAATGAAATCTTAAAGGGAAGCACAAGCTTCAGCCGTTTAACTTGCTTGAAGAGCGGAATTTAGCTGGCCGCATACGATCTATATTTTTCACACAACTTCTATCATCTACACTGTAACAGCAATGCTGGTCTTCAATCAAGAGCATGTGTTCTTCTGAAACACGAGTCTCAGAAACGGTAGATCTCCTCAGCTTGGTTATAGTGGGGATAGTCTTCAATACTCTGATGACAAACTCTCGCAGACCTACGAAAACACTGTTTGAGAGATTTGGCATTTGTTCTTCAGGTAGATCTCAAGGCACACAAGCCAATGTCCAATGTCAGCTCCCTGGAATGACTTGCAACTGTTGAAGCAGCCCGTTGCTCACAAGGCAGTAATTGAGACCGCCGCTACAGCAGAAATACACATCTTTTCGACCCATTTGAGGTACATGAGTGAAATGTTGGTTCACCTGGTGTTGATTGATTCAGCTGTTTCAGATGACAGCGAGATTGCAATACGGTAGTAAAACGTCCGGGATACGATGAACCGCTTCGACATATCAAAGTTTATGTGCAGCAAGTAGCCTACCACTATATAAGAGCTGATTTTTTAAAACTAAAAAACACTAAGAAACTCTTCATTCCATTAATCTGCACTAGATATTCTTGTAAACTTCCTACAACTACATGATCTACATCCAAGCAGATAGGGAGATAAAAGAAATCTTTCTCTTGGCTTGTCACTGAGCTGTTGGTCTGAATGTCGTAAATGATGTAGCTGAACGTGGTATCACACTGATCCATTCTTTCCATGAAGAACTTACAAAATAAGAAGAACCAAGCAATACCTATACTCCAAGAGCTTATGAACAGGAGGTAATATCCAGACTAAAAAAATAAGCAGTCATAGATGGACTTGATAAACAGTACTGGAATCAAATACCGATAGATGTGTATTTGCACTGTGTTTAACACAGACCATTAGGTCAAACTTCTGATGCGTTGGGCCAGCAATAAACATTAATGAATTAATTTTTAAAAAATCATGCATACTTATTTAATGGTACGTAACCATTTAAAAAGGTGAGACATGTGAAATTCAAAAATTATTTTTTAACTGTCACCCTAATATATATATATAATTATATACAGACCTGGTGTGAGGTGCAGCCTCAGTCGGTGGATTCTGATGACTGCTCTGAGTAACGGAGGTCAGCTGACAAGAGTTTCTGTCCTCTGCTTCCATTGCGGACGTCGGAGACGACTGCAATGATATATACGGAATTTCGTTAGAAATTGGTCAGTACCTTGCTCTTAAGTGCTGTAATATGCCGAGCAAATTTCTGTCCAGGGTAACGGCCTCTGTTGTCATAGACCCTGGTCAAATCGGACCCATCCACAGTCGTGGGCATTGCAGTCACTAGTGCGTGGCTCTTCTGATGAGAAATGCTATTCATTCATACAATACAGATATTTATATAGCGCCCCTTCAAGACCATCTACTCAGAAGTGTACCCGTCACAACCCCGGATAAACAGAACATTCTTAAGAGTAGAGTAGAACGTGATCCCAAGGGCTCTATAGGCATTAGACGTAGTTCAACAGTTAACCATCTAACAAAATCTTCTTTTCCTTCCGGCTGGAATTAATCCCTCGCAAGGGAGGGGTCAGCCAAACAAAATGCTATGTTCAAAATGACATTAACTTTACTATTATTTATTGCGCTATTGTCAGTATACATTATTATTATTATTATTGTTATTATTATTATTATTATTATTATTATTATTATTATTTTTATTATTATTATTTTTCTGTGTCATGTCTTCGGGCACCTCAAAGGCTGCCGCACGTCTGGTAGCATGTTAACTTTGATTGTAGCGGGTTGCGGTGTGTCTCTTATTAAAAGAATGCAATTTGTAAACTTCAAATACTTCTAAATCACCACTCTGAAGCTCAGCTGCAGTCAGCACCGTGCGGCAGCTTATTCCCGAGCGTTTTATCTGGTGCTTTCAGGCGAAGATCCGAGATCGTACATCGAGACACTAAAATATTATTTTAATTTGAAGGATAAGATCAAACTCAACTTTCCGTGCTGCCTCACCTTCTGCTCACTGATGAGAAGCAGTATCCAACTCACGTTGACACACTCATATTGTGCCACTGCTTTAGCGCAAACAGAATCAGAAATCTTCTCTGCGCTAACCTATATATCGGCCTAGGCTATGCCATTAATCCTAAGGACACTGAACTATAGTATTATACACACTAGTCTTGTCTGATACGTGTATCAGCTGTAGCTTCTGCTCAAAGTCTCTCCGCCCACTACTGACTACCAAATATTGACCATAGTAAAGACACTTTCGAAAGACCATTGAACCTCATGACAATCTTTATCAACATACACTCGTTTACACGTTTTGCTTGTTCTTCGTATACGGTACATTTTAAAGCAATCTAGATATCTAACCACTTGCAAAACGCTCAAGGCATTGTTCGAAACTAAGTAGGCTCTGGATCACAAATGATGACCCACAAAGCCACGAGCTGTTCGACGATATGATCCATGTCGAGATTCGAATCTATATCGCGCATGCAGGTATTGATGAAACACGGTGTCCGATTTGTTCTAGAGTTCGCCTCGTAATTTTGAGAGTAGGGCTACTGCCACTGGCTCGAGCCTGATTCGCTTCATTGACTCGTTAAAAAAACATAACGTAACATAACATTTTTTCGGCAACCAACTCATTCATTACAGATAGTAGGCCTATCTACTCAGTTGTCTAATATATAGGTTTACCTAGAAGACCTAAACGGGGCCAAATGCCCCACTAGCCAGGACCACCTGAGAGAATTGGGTTAGAAATATACAAAACAACATCAATAATAGCAGTAGTAGTAGACCTAATACTGAACACACTTTCAAGCGGTGACGTCCGAGTGGCGCTCCATGCGACGGAGTTCAACGACGCAGCCTATATACACATAAGCAAACATCATTCTGAGACTAACCCCATTTTGAAAGAAACCGTGAAGTCACTGCTTGAAAACACAGTAGATTCGTATAACACCTCGCGATTGAAGGCTGTCTTGTCGTCACACGCCAGCGACTGGCAGCATGTATGCTTTACCGATGACAGCATGAATGTGGACTGAACTTGGAAAATGAGAACTTTCGGATAGTGGTCGGATTCCGACTTGGAACCGCAATATATTATGTAAACCCCACATATTATGCGTTTGCGGGGCCCAAGCTGACGCCAGAAGCAGAAATGGCCTAACCTGCTTTCTTGGCCTCGGCGGAACAACTCGGCATAGCAACATCAATGACATGATACACCATCAATTACATGATACACCATCAATGACATGATACACCATCAATGACATGATACACCGCTCCCTTTCAAAAGCATAGATCCTATCCATCAAAGAACCTCATGCACGACTAGGGGAGGATGGGGTTAAAAGTCACAGGGGCAAGTTGTCACAACGGCATTTTAAACGTATATAAAGGCGCTACAACAATATGATGCACACCTCTACCTGTTCCGTGTATTATAAACGCGGTAGAAGAGCAAGATCAAATGGCGTGCGGGTCGTCATCCTGTATGAGATGCGATAGTGGTATATATGTTAATATATTATATAACCTTGCACCATCATAGCCTATGCCTACGTCATCAGGGATAATTTCTACCTCGAGCGGCAAAACATAACATTTATAAAAATAATAGTAATAATAATAATAGGAACCATAAATAGTAATAATAATAGTAACCACAGTAGTTATTTCTGTAGCAGTACTGGTAGGAGTGGAAGCCTTTAATTACGAGAATAATGCATGCCGGTGGGCATACTATAACCACCTTAATTGAGATCTTGTTGTAAAGTTTCCTTTAATAGAACAACCCGTTTATGTCTACCTGATATTCATTCAGGTTTCATTATGCAATTACTGATTAACAGTCTGTTAGGCTACTCGTTTTTAAATGAGGGCTTTTTGCAAAGATTTCACGCGTGGACATTTATAATTTTATAGCCTACCTATAGGCCTAAAGGCAGGACAGAATCATTGCAGTAAGTTGCACGTGGCTTGCCATTGAGTGATCAGATGTGCAGTCAAGGTAGGTTAATAATAATTATTATGAGTCCTTCAATGAAGTTGCAAGCAAAAAATTGCTTTCTTGAGCATGACAATCTTTGGTGACCGTGGTCTAGTTTTTATAATACAGATGTTTAGTGAACCATTTCGGCTGTATAGACTTTCATAGCGCAGATAAAAGTGAAGAGGATCAAAGTTTTTAAGATCGAATCAATACAGAAGGCCAAATTAATCATGAATAACAAGAACTTGAATGACAATCAAAAATAATTTCAGAAATATTGGAAGTAGGCCTAAAAATTTTTTTTAAATGATCCAGCTGAACGAATCATAATAGGCTTATTATTAATAATATAAATAATAATGTAAATAATAATAGTAAAGCATGATTATGATGATAATAATAATAATAATAATAATAATATAAAAAAATATAAAATAAAATAATAATAATTATTATTATTATTATACCATGATTCCATGGCGTACGGGTCGTCATCTTGTGTGGGATGCAACAGTGATAGACACTATTGCACCATCAAGCATCCAGGCCACGGCATCGATGTCGGGCGCTACAGCCGAGATCACCACGGAAAGGAAAAATGCAAAATACAATGCTCCTTTTAGCACTCATAATTATCTCTGTGCCTCTAACCCTTGAGACCTTAGGTCCAATTAACACTATATAAGTTTAGGTATCAACTTTTTGTCAGATCCAGGCCGCAGTCTTGAGCAGTCTGCGGGAGATCTGGCAGATAGCCTACTTGTTTCTTTTTGCAACGTGGCCTATATCTCCACAACTGCAAAGCGGTTCAACTCGGTGGCCTTTCGAGGAACAGTCGCTGAGCCATAGCCTACATGGGGAGACCTAATGTTATTGGCACTTTTGTTATCCTTTAGAACAGTATCCACCATTTCCCTTGTTGCTACAGATGTTGAAAATAATAATAAAAATTGTTATTTTTTAAAAAGCCTAGTGATAGGCCTAAGAATAATATAATTTTTTATTCTTGTTGTTGCATTTTTAACGCATGCGCAAGGAGAAATCGGTGTTCCAAACGAACTCCGCGGTCGTCATGTGGATTGTTTTCTTGTTTACGTTACGAGTACTCTACATTGTACAGTCTCTACTACGAATAAAGCGTGTCGCTTATAAAGCGTATCGGGCATTAATTTTTAATGTTTGTCATTATTTGTCATTGGTCCTAAACTTTAGGCTCTGCATTTTTCGCCTATAGGCCTATAATAGACCGCCTGATTTTAAACTCCCAACCAAAGATGATAGAAACTTTATAATAGCAAGAGATTTATAAAGAAAATAGCAAACTAACCGTTTCCTTACGAGAACAATTTTATTTTTCATGCAATTTTTTTTCCCGGATGCGAATAATGACAACTTTTTTTAATGCACGAAAACATTGCTACTGACAATCCTGTCAAATATTCCGTAAACTTTAAGTCTTATATTTTTTGTTTGTTTGTTTGTATGTGCACTTGTTATAGCGCCCCTTCAAGCTCGCTACTCAGAGGCGCTCCCGACTGCAGAGCGGACACTGTATCTTCCCATTAATAGCCTAAGTCTCTTACATTGTGCAGATAATTATTAGCAATTCGGTCGATTTTGAATTTAAAACGTTTACAAATAGAGAGCATTGAACAACTACAGCTGGCTGGTGCAATGGCTACGAATCACCAGCTATCGTCAATCAACAAAAAATATTTTAGTCGTGCAGCTAAATCAAAGAAATCAAGTTTGGGCCTACATTATCATCGTAACACGGCTACAAAAGAGTTAACATTCAAAAGGCCCTAAAGGAATACGGAAACCCGCTAACTATGGAACCAAATTACCAATTAAATAATTACTAATAGCCTACGCCAACAGATGGCGGCTTTGACTAAAGTAAGCCTATACCATGCCAAACCTAGAGTGACAAAGCAGAACACAAGAAACAGCATGAATCGAAATTCAAAGTACTCTGCATGGAAAGCCAAGTGAATAAAACAAATAGGGCCTACGGTCGATCCCCGAGCTTTCTAGTGTGCTATTAGCGCCGCTGTATAATTGCAAGCTGTCAGTAGTTAAGATTGATGTTAATTTTAAGATAACTGTATACCTACGGTATGCAATGTCACCGGTTGCAGTCTGTCAACCGGATTGTTGAATAAACGAAAATTATAATTATTGCTACGATTATTGTTATTATTATTATTATTATTATTATTATTATTATTATTATTATTATTATTATTATTATTATTATTATTATTATTATTATTATTGTTATTATTATTATTATTTTAATTATTATTATTTTAATTATTATTATTATTATTATTATTATTATTATTATTACTTAATCAATGTATTGTATGGACTCACTTACGTGAAATTGCCAATCATGAACCAAAGTTAGTAACAACAGCTTAGAACTCTGTACTAGAGGTAGCCTACGTAGCAGCTGAGCTTTTCTTATTTTGCTGATTTCTGTTATGCGTAATATAGGGGCCTAATGACTAATGTCACCTGATATGTATGCAATAGGCCATTTTAATTTTACTGATCGTCATAATAACAGTGTCACCAGTGTTACACATATCTTGCTTATAGTCACACGAGTTGACTTCAAAATGGTAGAGGCCTAAACCTCTTAGGAGCATATATGATTCCGCTATCTAGGTAACCAAATCTGTATTACACAATTTACAAAATTCTATGGGAACATCATGCATTATTTCGTCATGAGCTGATGTCAACGTACGCCTCTTCGTTCGGCATAATAGGCTACGTAGGTCCCTACGAGTAGGCCTAGGCTATGTACGTCATACATACATTATGTAGGTCTATCCTGATTCTTCCTCTTCTCTATCCTGATTCTTCCTCTTCTCCTCACATCCCTCGTCATTAAATTTTCAACTCTAGATATCACCCACCTTAACCGTCCATCTATCTGCCTGCACAGATTTTGTTTTGATTAAGCTCCTGTGAATAAGCTGGTTCCCGCGACTTGGCTTTTGTGGGCGCCGTAGAAGTCTCGAGATTACGATTACGATTACAATACGCTATAGAAAAATGACGTACGCTACTTAGGCCTACATACCGTCGCACAATGCATTCCTGCAAATCCCGAAGACGAAGTTTGACCCTTCAGACCAGAGGTCTCAAACATAAATTTTGGGTCAGGGAGCCTGATGGTCCTGGTTAACGTTATGTCTATCATTTACAGCGACACGATGGCCATAAATGCAATAATATTCCTTGTTCAACCGATGTATATATAGGCTGGTTGAATGGTTTGAATGGGTTTTCGAGGGTAGTTCAATGCCTGCGCCAATCGGGTTGCCCGTCTGCGGGAATGACTTGAAGCTGGCCCTGTCCATTGACAGGTTAAGGAGTGGAGAACTAAATCACAGAGGAGGAGGAGGAGAAATTCGACGTTTCATCCTGACTGACCTTTTCGAAAGACAGGTTTGTGCCTGTTGAATGCTGTATTGGCTTGATCTTACCTTGGAGTGGTCTTGATCTTACCTTGGAGTGGGCTTGATCTTACCTTGGAGTGGGCTTGATCTTACCTTGGAGTGGGCTTGATCTTACCTTGGAGTGGGCTTGATCTTACCTTGGAGTGGGCTTGATCTTACCTTGGAGTGGGCTTGATCTTACCTTGGAGTGGGTTTTCACTTGGTGTCTTTGTACAATCAGACGCGGATCCTTCCTTTGGCCTCCTACATATAACTACTTTCACACGACCCCAGCGCTCGTGGATAAGTTGGCGCCCCGCGCTCACCTTTTACAAGTATCGCTTTCGAAATTTATTGTTATCACAACTCAGCGCAACAAACCCGTGAAGTCTTTTGCACACACAACCACGTAACCTGCATGCGCACGAAAGCATAAAAGTAGCCTAGGTTTACATTACAGGCGCATCTCGCTATCTACGTCACAGATACGATGGTATACCCTATACTTTGCATACTGAATCTACTAAATCTAGACTGGTCCCACAATTTTACGTGGTGACGCATGACCAGAACCGGTACATCGGTTCTTCGATCAGCGCATGAGCGAGCAAAGTTCGCACTCTGACATTGCCAGTCCTAATCCTGAGTAAAGGAGGAGGGCGACACGAATAATATTTTATGTGACACAGTATAATTAAACAGCAACAAGCCCGATTCGCTAAGTCATTGAATAGAAGAGCCGCAGCTGCTATTACTTGCTAAACATTCAACAGCTAGGTATCAAGTATGCTATGAAAACATTTACGAATGATTCTCAAGGAAGAGGGACCAGAATGCAGTGGCGCAGCCAGAAATTTATGATGGGTTTGGGGGGTTTTATGGCCTGGCCGAATGCCCTTCCTGCCACCAACCCAACAGTATTACAGTAAATAAAAAGGGAATAAAGTAACAAAGGGAATAAAGTAAGAAAAACAATTGTTACTACAAGCAACTGTTTTGCTTTTCTTATTTAAGCGGATAAATAACGTTTAAAAAACTTTTTCCCTAAGCCAATGGGGGGGGGGGTTAACCCCTCGAAACTCCCTGGCTTCGCCACTGCCAGGATGGCATGAGCTGTTAGCTTTTGCTGGTTCCTGTTGCGCTGTAGGCTGCTTAGTTGCTCATGATTGTATCAAGAAAACTGAGTGTGTGCATTGTGCAATAAGCAAATTCAATCAATTTTTAAACAACTTGCCGAAGGTCGATGTACAGAGTTGAGTCCTGCTCTGAAGGCTCCAATTCGCAGTCCTTGTTACAGTTTTCGGAATGCAGTTTGGCTAATCCTTGAATCTCAGCTCTCACAACAATGGAATTATCATAACAGTAAATGAACGAAAATTTAATAATGCCTATTATATACCTTCGTGTAGTTCGCGGCCAAAAACTGTGGCCGACTGAGTCCTGTCGTACACTTTCTACAGCGAGGATCCTACTTCACAAGCATTGGCCTTAGCTTAATTGATTAGCCTAACGGCCTAAGCTTATATAAATTATCAGATCGAGTTTATAAGAGCGCGTATACGAAAATGCAGCGCATTGGCTTAACACAATCACAGCCTATAGCCTATTATATACATGAAGAGGTTTTATGACGCAACAGGTCATGCCGCAGCTGTGTAAGTACAATAATTGTTAAGGATCAGAGTGGTCCATTATAGATCGAAGTGTCTGTGATTTAATGGACGATTACCGAGTTTCATTTACAGCTCTCTCTCTCTTTCTCCTTGTTAATGGAAACAAGAGGACGAGCGAAGTCTCTTTACAACTTATACCATATTTCGAACCGTAGATGTTTAAAACGATAAAAATGGGGGGGGGGAAATGTAATAAGACGTCATTGTATTCGTCAAAGAAAATAAATAAATAGATCGCCTATGAAACCCGCGTATACCCTAGACTGCAACCCTGTCTATATCCCCAGTCAATCGTGATTTCGTCCGAATGCCGACCCCAGCTTTCTCTTCGCCGCCACATATAATAATTATACGCTCACTTGACCGGTATGATCTCTTTGTCCCGCAGGTAGGCCTGCCGGGGCTAAGGGCTTAAACGTGAGCATCTATCTTCTATGGCCTTCGACTAATGGAATCACCAGCTTCCTCGTCGACGCGTTTCTTGTTATTAACTGGTTGGGGTCCTTGCAAGTGCGCCTTCCTTCTTCTCTATCTCAAGACCACGTGTTTTCTTCGTCTCTCATTGGGAGCGCCTCTGATTGCTGTGCACTGCGAGAGGCGTTATATAAATTTATACGTATAGCCTACGATACAACATAGTGCGTGCAGGCCTTGTATAATAATTATATTGGCTCATGCATATGTATACATCTGCATATTCGAATGTGTGTGTATACACATATACACGTCCCGAATACATAAAAACATTCATTGTTCATTCATTCAAGTATTATTTAGTTTATTTGCAGGCCAAATAAATATGTCTGTAGCCGATAAATAGGCTATGGACTAACGTGCAACTAAAGCGTCTAATGAAAATAATGGTATTTATAATTATAAGACAATGAGTATATATATATATATATATATATGAGAGAGAGAGAGAGAGAGAGAGAGAGAGAGAGAGAGAGAGAGAGAGAGAGAGAGAGAGAGAGACAGACAGAGTGACAGAGAGACAGAGAGAATAAAGATATAAACAAAAGGTTCTTGAGATAATTTTATGACTATGCAAACAAACAGTTATACGAGCCTAATTAGTTAAAAGCTGAATTATAACCTGTTTGTACAAAATAAGTTCAAAGTCCTGAGCGATTATCTGGCGCAAGATCTTCGAATGATCGCAAAGAATTGGTTAAGACACGATAAGTCAAAGCCAAGTGTTTATCATTTGCCATTGTCGACTGAGAAACTCTCCTTCATTGAAGCCCTCTCTTGTTTTAAATGGCAATGGGAGGTTATTTAAATATTTAATTAGTCATAACAGAGATAAACAGAATAAACTATATATAGCCCATAAGAAAATTTATATAGCGTTACTTCTACAGTTAATAATGATGACGCTTATAATAATAATAATAATAATAATAATAATAATAATAATAATAATAATAATAATAATAATAATAATAATAATAATAAAAATAATAATAATAATAATAAGTTATAATCATCATTATTATTATATAGCCTAATATTATTACAATAAATAATAATAACTATTATTATTAATATTATTATTATATTATTATTTTAACAAAGATCATTATCGTCTTCATTATTATTACAATTGGTATTATTATCTTCATTTGTATTGATCCATATTTACAACTGCGCCGCATGATTGGACCGACAATTCATGATACGAACGGCTGATTATATGAATCGAACGGGACGTGGTGGTGTAGTCGTAAGTGCTGCGCCTTGTGACCGAATGGTCGCAGGTTCGAATCTACCACAGGCCACTGATCAGCGACCTTGGACAAGTTGCTCACCCACAATATATCTACGAGGAAGACAATGGAAGACCATTTCACTCATCTCATTCCAGTGGTGCAAAAGCCAATGACCCTGCCTTATGGCAGAGAACTCATAATTGCAAGAGTCGAATTTAACTGTTTGGCAGCCAGGCAAGACGTCATCACGTGACCAATTAACCAACGCCACCTGGCGAACGAAAGCCGAGTCGACCTGTGACCTTTGGGAGGGATTGCAGGAATCGATCTCCGCGTCAATGCTGATCTGCTCTAATTGCAGGCAATCATACCATCTATCAACCCTCCTCCCAGGGTGAGGCTCTCGAGAGGTTATTCATCTATCTATCTAAAATTCGGTAAGGCCATGTACACGTCGTCTAAACTCTTGCTTTCAATGAGTTTGTTGTCACATCAGTAAATCACGGCACAGCGTCTTATTAAGACCCAAGGCTGGATAAAGGAGGAGGGCGACACAATAATAATATTAACGATCGCTGTTATCACACAATTACGTCGTTAGGCTATACTACCACCGTCCTCAAGGTCGTAGCAAGGGCGGCTGGGTGTTTGAACACCCCACCCTCAACCTCCCGAAATGAAATAATGTAACGATGAAATAATGCGTTTACTATAATAGCACACGATGTAAGAACTAAGGACATTTCATTTTGAAACTAATCTCTGTGATAATTATTTTACAGTAGATTGTAATGCATTGGCCGCACAGAACCGCTAGACGACGCTTCTCCAAGGCTCCAAGCATCTTAGTCAGTTAATTTGGTTGCTTGTCGTTCTGCTCAAGGTCTGAGTAATCCTCCCCCACGAAACAAATCGTGGCTACGGCCTTGCCGGTCCTGTAACTCACACATCGCGGCGCAGAATCCAATAAATGCAGTATAAGAGTGTCATTGTAGTTGGTGATATACTATTGTCTTCAATCAAACAATTGATGATTTAAAATTTTCTATGGCATTCTTTAAAGATCCCTGCCCAAGACAATTATAGCTGCAAGCCGCCCATGAGCAATACATTCGAACGGGCCTTCTATCTTTAGTTTGTCTGTGTTGACAAAATAATATATGACCATGACGAGTTTGTATGCATGTATGTATGCATGTATGTATGTTGTGTATGTGTGTATGTATGTATGTATGTATGTATGTATGTATGTATGCATGCATGCATGTATGTATGTATGTATGTATGTATGTACATGTATGTATGTATGTATGAATGTATGTATGTATGTATGTATGAATGTGTATGTATGTATGTATGTATGTATTTATGTACGTAGGTATGTATGTACAGACAGACAGACAGAATCTTCTCTCTATTTACATAGATGTATGTATGTATAATATGCATGTGAACATTTATATAGCGCCTTAACAATAATCTCACGAAGGCGCTTGAATATGATAACAATGTCGATTCATGTTTTTGTATAAAAGTTTAAACTGCTGTTCGAACACAGTCAGTCGGTTAGCAAACGGGTCTCTTATTAATGCGATGAAAAAAGTTGTCTACCTTTTTGAAACAGCGCACACAGACAATATACAATTGCACTTACCAGAAAACTTGGTGCTAATGGAACAATAATAAGAGCCTACGGTGCAGCCGCAGCGTGTGATCTTCGTTTAGGTGCTGTGCTCACCAGCTCTGACTCCAGTCAATCCAAGCCTAGGCCTATCATTATAGTCTGACAAATCAATACACTTTTATAGCTTATAGCAAGAAAGACACTTCAGGTTCTAAGATAGAACTGTTTTCGTCTTGGCAACGCCCACGAGTTGAGCTTTATGAATGCCAAACAGCAGTAGGCCTACATTACATTACTGAAAGCGTGTCACATTTTCTGAAGTTGGGAGTCGATCGGTAGTCGAACAGTTCTAGACTCGTCCGTTTCTTAGTGTTGCCAACAAGATGGTATTTGATAGGTTGTAATTAGCCTGCTTCTGTATTTTCTATCATGAATTGTATATTTAACTAAACGAACAGTAGGGCGTATCTGTTTTGTTTTTTGTTCCCAAAACAATCGTACTCAAGACAATTTACAACAGCTTAAGAAACAACAAATGTGAAAAAACATGAAAACTTATCAATGTTACAGACAGTACATGGGAACACAGGGTAACCCTGAAAGGAAAATAATCCCGCTAGGTAGGGGCCCTAAGTGCAAGATAATCCCTGTAAGATGCTGGGAGATCAACGATTAGTTGTTGGAAGAGCAGCAAAGAACAATGTAATAAAAGAAACAAAGCAGAATAGAAAATGAAACGACAGTTAATTTCATTAATACTAGATATGATTTTTGGATATTTGTGCTCGGATTGATTGCTTAGAGTGGGAGAAGTGCTTGGCAGTTCTAAGGGTTAGCGGTAAGTTATTCCAGACTTGTGGACCTTGATATTTAATGGAGAATTTCTGTATATTAGTTCTTGGATAAATACTTATGTATTCCCGATCACTTCTAGTAAGATGAGTGTGTTTGATTGTAGGAAAGTAGACTGTAGAGGCAGGTGGTAACAGGCCATTATTAAATTTGTACCTGAATTCCAAGGTTTGAGCTGTCCTGATTTGGGTTATATTTAAGAGATTGATTTCGAAAAATAGAAGCTTTGTACGGGCATTGTAGGCCTACGGTGACTCTGTAATAACTCATCTAGCTTTCTTTTGAAGTGTTGTAAGACTGTACAGCCTACTACTGTGTAGGTGGGTGTCATAGTTGGAAGTCCAGATGAAGTTGCAATATGTTAAGTATGGATGGATCAATGTAGAGTATAATAATTATTGTAGTAGAATATGTAATGGAAGCAGGTAAGATACCCTTCTAAGTATCCCTATGGTTTTTGAAATTGTTTTGGTGATTTCTAGAATATGGTGTTCCATTTTAAATGTTTATCTACTGTAGCCTATATGAACTCCGAGGAATTTAGTGGATGAAACATAAGAAATTGTTGTGTTGTCAATTATAATTTCTCTGTTCGAATTTTGAATTAATTTTTTTAGAAGTTCTAAGTATTACGTTATTTGTTTTGACAGATTTAATGACAACTTATGTGGGGCGCGGTGGTGTAGTGGTGGCGTCGTTGCCTTGAAACCGGAAGGTTCGAGGTTAGAATCCACCTCAATTCTCCGCGTATAGGGACCTTGGGCAAGTCCTTCACTCGCAATTGCTCAGCGCTTCGGCGTGAAACTCCGATGCAGCGTCCGCTCTGCAGTCGGGAGCGCCTCTGAGTAGAGAGCTTGAAGGGGCGTTATAACAAGTGCACATTTATAACCTATATCGATCGCGAACATCGAATCGTTAACACGCATAGATCTAAAAAGTACATAATTTTATATATCAGTATTGCAGAATGTGCATTTTTGTTGAAAAAAAGAACCGAACAGAATTTATTACATGGACGCCGACATATAGAATGATTGATTTCAGACTCCGCTCGCTTGAGGTCTCATGCGAGACGATTGGCATCGCTCTGTCGAAGATCTACGATCGAGGTCTTGGCTTTACGAAGCGCAGGAATAAGTAGGAAGCAGCATGGAAGAGAATAAGATTGCACAGAGCGAGTGTTGCATCAGCGTAGATCGGTGTATTTCCTAAGTAGCTGTGTTCTTTCAGGAAGGCTGATCCTGGAAAGGTCGATCCGTTGGAACAGTACTCAGGAAAGCGGGTACTATTCGCTGGATTACATCTGTCAGAAAGCGGAATCATCATCATCGTCATCATCGTCGTCGTCATCATCATCATCGTCATCATCATCGTCGTCGTCATCATCATCATCGTCATCATCGTCATCATCATCATCATCATCGTCGTCGTCGTCATCATCATCATCATCATCATCATCATCATCATCATCGTCGTCGTCGTCGTCATCATCATCATCATCATCATCATCGTCATCATCAACAACAATAACATTATCTTCCGATCTTCCTCTTAGTATCAGCTCCCTGCCGTCTTTTCATCTATTCAAACGGGAGTTTTCTGCTTACATCCAACAAGGAGGACAAGTCAAACATTTTGGAGAAATGAGATTAACACTCGTGTCTATTTTTTCTTAACTCACCCCTTTTGTTTATATGTATGTTTAGTATATTTATACGTATGCATGTATGTGTATATATGTATATATGTATGCATATCATCAACCACACCGCCACTACCACCACCGCCACCACCAACCACCCACCACCGCAACCACCACAACTACCGCCGCCACCGCCACCACCACCACCACTGACATCATCGCGGCTGTTGAGACATTTCAAGTTATAGCAGATACGCATGCATAATGTACTTCATTATTAACGTTCTTGTAAACAAAGTCCTAAATTTAACCTATTTTAATAGATATTTGTTCTGCGGTGCATGGATAATAACATTTGCTTTAAGTCGTGATTCATCAGCCGGACTTACTGGAAGTCATCTCCGTACATGAATTCGATCTTAACCATAGCCGACCAGATGTAGAAGAAGAACGACGTATATCGGATCCAATCAAACCAAGCACGGGTATGCGCGTTGTAGAAACCCGCTGAAGAACATATCATTGGAAATGTTTTTCGATGAACACAGAGATCAGATTTTGCGATGAAAATCAGCGCAAGAGAGAGAGAGAGAGAGAGAGAGAGAGAGAGAGAGAGAGAGAGAGGGAGGGAGAGAGAGAGCGTGTTTTGTGGGTGAGTGAATGAGTAAGTGAGTGAGAGAGGATGAGAGAAAGACAGATAGAGAATGAGATAGAGACAGAGAGAGACAAAGAGAAACAGAAACAGGGAAAGAACAGAGATAGAGATACAGGGGAAAGACACAGAGATAGACGTAGAGAGACAGAGAGTGAGAGAGAGAGAGAGAGAGAGAGAGAGAGAGAGAGAGAGAGAGAGAGAGAGAGAGAGAGAGAGAGAGACAGATGGGCACAGAGGAAAAACAAATAATGGAGCGAAGGAGAGTACGAGATAGATCACTACCTATATGCTTAATTGAAGCTGGTTTTCAAACAATACTTAGATAATTCATGGTTCAAAATTATCTGCGTGCAACTTTCAAAGTTTTTGAATAACACTCTTGTTAAAGTTAGCATGGCTCACCGGACATGATGAAGATGACGTAAGCTATGGAGGCAATTGAAGACGCGAAATCTCTGCGATGTACAAGGACGCTAATCAAAATTCCGAGACTCTGAATAACATGATTACGGAGAATTATTAATCAATTCCAACTTTCGAATTTCGTAATTACCTTTCAAACATCTGCTCATCTGCAATTTAGTCGACCAAAACGTAAATCGCTCCACACGCATTTAGTTATAAACATAGGGCCTACTATCTAAATTCTACCTCAGCTATTGCTCCCCACTCTTTCTCCTTTACTCTATACTATACTATACGTGTATATCTTTGGATTTTTGAAGCGCCTCTCACAGTATACAACCCAATCAGAGGCGCTCCCAGTGCGAAGTTCCCCTGGAAAATACAAGTTTTAAGGAGACGCGCAGAAACAGTAGTGCTTCCGGAGAAGATCTGTACAGTGCATTATACAGTTCCAAGTACCATCATCCACAGCGCATATCCGTCCGTCCTCTAGTTTAGACGTATATGTTCCTTGATTTGAATGTGAAACCGACCATAACCATGCCTCACTCATCTCGGTCGTTTGTAGGGGCCTCTCACTATTTTTAGCGGGGTCCGTGTCATTGGATAGCGCTTTAATTATAGAAGTAATTTTTCTTCCGACCGTGCTAGTCTATGCAGATTACAATTACAATAAAGAATAAAGGCGTACTTGTGCGATGAACATGCCGAGTATGAGAAGACACGAGGATAAGAGGAAATTGGAAACGGCTGGTGTTAGTCCGGTCAACCAATAGCAGGTGATTGCATAACAGGCGCCAATTGAGAAGAGAAAAGGAGCCTCAGCTGTAAGGGTTCCCAGATAATAGGCGCTGAGACGATAGACACCAGAGGGCCGCTCTCTCTCGAAAACACCCCATCCATCAAATACTACAAGCAGCAAAAGCATGCAACATCTTGCACTAAAAGGTTTAATTGGCATTAATGTAAGCGTGCCACAATATGTATGCATGTATGTATGTATGTATGTATGTATGTATGTATGTATGTATGTATGTATGTATGTATGTATGTATGTATGTATGTATGTATGTATGTATGTATGTATGTATGTATGTATGTATGTATGTATGTATGTATGTATGTATGTATGTATGTATGTATGTATGTATGTATGTATGTATGTATGTATGTATGTATGTATGTATGTATGTATGTATGTACGTTTGTTTGTATGTATGCTTTGTATGTATTTACGATATATGTACGTTTGTTTGTATGTATGTATGTATGTATGTATGTATGTATGTATGTATGTATGTATGTATGTATGTATGTATGTATGTATGTATGTATGTATGTATGTATGTATGTATGTATGTATGTATGTATGTATGTATGTATGTATGTATGTATATTTGTATGTAGGGCCTATGTATGTATGTATGAATAAAACATTGGTTTGAAGTAAAATGAAACTAAGAAATTCGCATTCAGAAACCTTCAAGAAAAATACCAATGTTCTAAATTTTATGCTTGCTTTTTCATGTTCTTGAGCGTTGTGTTTTTGCCCTCCTCCAAAAATAAACGCAGGCACCAATGTCCTTCAAAGACAGAGCTTTCTGTGTAGAAACCTGAGAGCAACTGTTGTGAAGCAATTTTATGTAAAATAAATAGCTATATAAATGTACTTGATAAGCATAGATTATAATCTACTTACCTAAATATTGGCTTCCGAAACATCGTGCCATTTGCGTGGTGATGACAATGAAAAACAGCTGAAAGATAGAAAAGTACTGGAACTGTTTGGTTCGGATCGGTGCATATTCTGCTATAATTTTTTTTATAATAGGCCGATGCAATTGATAATAAAGAATAGAGCTAAGGTTTGATTGAATCAGAGAAATCATTTAAAACTCGCAGCTCTACGTATCAAAGAGCATTAGAAGCATGTCACACCAGATCTCGTTATTATCTTTACGGCAAAGTTTTATTCCATAGCTCAACACCTTTAAAGGCAATCTCAAGTGCTGTAATATGCCGAGAAAATTTCTACTATATAATAGGCCTATACAATTGATAAAAAAGAGTAGAGTTAAGGTTTGATTGAATCAGAGAAATCATCTAAAACTCGCAGCTCTACGTATCAAAGAGCATTAGAAGCATGTCACACCAGATCTCGTTATTATCTTTACGGCAAAGTTTTATTCCATAGCTCAACACCTTTAAAGGCAATTTAGGTTAACGTAATATTATAGCATACTTCTATGCGGGCACTGCTGTTCATCTGTCAGATACTGTCAAAACACTTGGAGTAACCCTAGACAATAAGCTCACATTTCGACCTCACATAACTAGCATTTGTAAATCTTGTTTCTATCACATTCGGGCAATACGTCACATCAGGTCGGCCCTGACTATGGATATGTCTCAAACCATTGCCTGTTCTCTTGTCTCATCCCGCCTTGATTATGCTAATGCCGTTTTTGTCGGTCTCTCAGTCACTGAGCTCAACAGGTTGCAACACATCCAAAACTCCTTAGCGCGTGTTGTACTGCGCGTCCCAATACAAACTAGTTCCTCAATCCTTCTCCATCAACTGCATTGGCTTCCTGTTCAGTACAGGATAAAATTCAAATTGGCATGTCTGACCTTCAAATCTCTCGGCACCAACGCACCTTCCTACCTTCAGTCACTACTAACTCCTTACATTCCTCCTCGTTGTTGCGTTCATCGGGCACAAGTCTTTTATCTGAACCTCGATGCAAAACAGTTATGGGCTTGCGTGCATTCCATGCCTCTGCACCCAGGGAATGGAATCGGCTTCCGCTCTCTCTTCGAAGCTCAATTTCACTTCCTTCCTTCAAAAAGCGGCTAAAAACTTACTACTTCTCCTTGGCTTTCAAGCATTTGGATCGTTAATTGCATCTTCATCTGGCGGCTGACTATCCGCGCCTCAGATTCACATTTCGGTGTGACATTGCGCGCGTTACAAATTTATTTAATAATAATAATAATAATGCGTGTGATAGAAACGTTGCAAACCTTAAGCTTTTCAAGGTCTTCCATTGCAACTGTTCATGTTAGTGGGGCGCGGTGGTGTAGTGGGTATGTTTATCGCCTTGCAGCCGAAGGGTCTCAGGTTCGAATCCACCTCAAGTCACCGCGTTGGGACCTTGGGCAAGTCCTTCAAAGACCTCCATAATTATAATGAAGCATTAAACTCGCAAGACGCAAGAATCATCCATGGCAGATAACTTACGAGCCCAATGCGGTCGTTCAAAGTGCTTTCAGTTCTTGGAAGCTGGAACCATTCCATTCCCATGAGGAACATGTAGACGACGTGAATAAGATTCAGCAGCGACAAGAACCGATCTTTCGACAGGATGAAGGACCGTCTTGTCAGTGTCGTATACTGCGTCCAGAATCCGGTCGGCCATTTTGTATCCACAATGGAGATACCGTCTTTAGACGCGCACTCTGGTGAAAGATAAGTTGTGCTTTCTTTGAGTTCTTTTGGCCAATCTTCTCGAGTTCTGCAAGGTAAATCCAGAAAACACTCTTGCAGATGTTGAACTTGCAGGAGTTCACATAGGTGCTTATTTGAAGGATCCAAGTTCGAATATCGAACCGCAGGAACATAGCGGTTCAAAAACAGAAAGCGGACACGAATTTCATTTTGAGCATTGATGAATAGGCCTATGCCTACAGTATGTTCAGCTGCAAATGATTTCTTTCCCGTTATCTGATTTATTCCCACACGTTGCACGTGCAATTGAGAACATTATATGCAGAAGGTTATCCAACGAAAACTGAGATTGTTCGGGTATATCTGCAGAATGAAAGATGACAGATATATCATGACTCTAATGTTTGGAATAATGGGGGCAACAACAAAAGAAGAAGGCCGCATCAAGAGTGGGCAAATGACATTATGGATTGGTGTGGAAAAGACCTACAGATGCAGGGGCATGCGGCTCAGGACAGATTCGAGCGGAGAGACATTGTGAAAAAGTATCGGACACCTACGGGAATTTATCCCGCGGTTGTTGTTGATGATGATTGATGTCGCATATGCTCGTCACAGTTCACGAAATAGACGATACCTCTAATGCGTCAGATTGCAAACACTTTTAAAGAAGTATTTTTCCGCAAATTGTGCAATAGTTTCTACTGTGATTTACGATGCGGAGAGTTAGAAGGGCCAACCGTCAATGGCATGTGATCCAGCTTGCTTCGACTGGTAAAAACCCTGTGATAGTCTTAAAACACACCTAAGCATCTTTTCACAAAAATTATGGCGCCTAAGATGTGCCTCACAGATCGCACATCATGCATGTGAATAGCCGCTTACCTCATGGCGTAACATGAAGTTACCATCTTCGTCTTATCTTCATCGAGTCTTATCTTGTCCACTGAAACAAAACTTGAGTCGTCAACACGTTTCATGTAAGTAAGTACATGCATAATTCATATCATACAATTATATGTAGGGCCTCTGTAGGCTTATGTAGGCCTATTGTATGTTGTGTCTACGTAGCATGCATGCAATGTCTGTAATCATGCACGAATGTCTAATGCATCTCTATCAAGCGGTCTCCTTTATAGGATTGCCAATATTGGGATTCACCATTAGCGATTATTTCGCGTTGCGCTTATTCAGCGCTTCTTTCAAGAAATATTTAGAACTGCACAACCCGACCATTCTCTCCCTCTTCCCATTCTTTCCCTCTCCTTCTCTCCCAGTTTCCTTCATCCGAAATCCTCTATTGTAAATTATTCCAAATTGGATGACAATGCACCACGGAAATAGGCCCTAATTACTGAAATATTTTTAATTACACAAAATGCTTGCAATTCCAAAGCTGCACAAATTCATTTAGAAAAACTGCAATTTTTGTGTAGAACGGCCAACTAAAAAGCTCTGCGCTTATTTGTCAACCATTGTTATGACGGCAACGTGGAAATAATTATATAAGATAAGTTCTATTGAACTGTTGCACTCAAGGATATCTCTAAGTCATATGAAAACCGATACGTAGGCCTATAATACAGGAGATAAATTCGTGAGCTTACGGATGAAATCCGCCGGATTGGCTAGCGGGTCAATTCGTAGACCAATTTTCGAAAAGAAATCCGTTATTTTGTCACCACGGCCAAAATAGGCGACCTAAAAATCAAAGAAAGCAGAAAATTAATTTAAATTTCTTCAATTGATATCTATCGTAATCATATTGTAATTGTAAACTCGATACTCAAAGCAAAGTCGCGGGAACTAGCTTTTTCTCAGACGCAATGTAGGCTAACATAGGAGTCCACCAAAGATAATCTACGAAAATTTCCTAGCGACATAAGACATACCTCGCCTTCGACTAGAAGTAGAACCTTGGAGAACATTTGGAATATCTGGCTGGATGGTTGGTGTATGCTTGTCACGATTGTCTTCCTTTGTTGCGTCGCTAGTTCAGTCAACGATGACATCAGATCGTGAGCTATCGCTGAATCCAAACCGGAAGTCGGTTCCTGTGTTCATTCAAGCGTAACGGACTTTATTATGCACACCTTTTCTAGGCCCTTTAAACAAGTATTTGAATCGCGGCGCTTCTGCGCGAGTTTATCTCTTTTGACAACGCTCTTTACAGGGTGTGCAAAAACACCTACATCTGGCTTTTTGCCAATATCTTTGCCATAATTAACGATTGTTACATTCAAATAATATCTTCGGCGCCGACAAATCGTCCCTACAGAGTGCAATGGCAGGACGTAATCCACTCACTTCTGGGTGCGTGACCTTGAAAGGTCAGCCAGCGAAGAAAACCATGTGCAGAGAAATCTACGTCTTCCAGACGTAGCTGGCTTCTATCCGATTCTGACTCTACGAGAAATGCTAACAGTCTGACTCATATCCTTAACAGCAACCATAATTTTGTTTTGTCGAGTTGTTCAGAAAGCCAGTTTAATTATTTATATCATCCGGACTACATTTGTGTACGATGTGTACGTGCAGGCATACATATCCACAAACATACCTCCTTACCTTTTTATGATATCTTTTAAAGAACAATTGCCCAAAGTCATGACATGTTCTATGACAATTAGGCTATTATTACGAAAACGATTCTATTAGCAAGATATAGGCCCAGTTAATTGGAAAGCATGGGCGGAGTTTGGTTTCCGCTCTTGGAGGGGTTAAAGCCTTCTTGGGGATGCCAAGCCCGCGAAAAGATACCATTTACACGTTAAAAATTAATCTGGGTCTTCTTGTGGGGGCTAAGACCCCCTTGCCTCTGATTAACTCCACCCATGTTGGAGAAGTGCCTTTAAAGCAACAACATTAATATAACCAGAAAATAATATTAGATATTATCTCAAAGTAACAGTTGTGACCTGTTCGTTGTTCAACCTACGTCAATGAGAAGCAGTTTCGGATTGGCGATGAGTTCGCAGGCGATGCTGGCTCGCTTTCTTTCACCTCCCGACAAACCGCCTTGTAAGACATTCACACCAGAACCCATCTCTGGAAAATGCAACGTCACGAAGACAATTTTTTTATAGTGCCATGTGCCAATATAACCTATTAATTTTGTTTGGATTCCTCAGGGGTGCAAATAGTTGGTGCTAGAGGCGCTACGACTGAGCATACCATCTTGGAAAGTTGACCCACAAATTTGTTTAAACTCCGATGGGTTTTGGAGGGGCGGTGTTGGGGTGCCCGCTCTTTGTCTCTCTCCTTCAATCTTTCAGATCACACAAACACACACGCACGCAAAAACACACAAACATACAAGCTCTCAAGCTCCTTTATTTTTTCTGTACTAGAATTGCTAAAGTTTCCTTTAACATAGACTTTTAATTTGTCATGCCGTTAATCTACGACTCTGGAAAACAACTTCTTGATGTTTTCATGATTTTACTTTTCATTAACAGCTGGCAAACAAGGACCAGAAAGCGTGATCTGGTTAATTGCAGGCGTTAAAAATGTGTCGGCCTCGAGGGTTTAACCCAGATCATGTTTTGGGGAGCTTACGCCGCTCTTCCAGACCCCTATTATAGTCTGTAGTCATTATGGGCTTCAAATGTGCTTTTTAAAGTCAAAATCACTCAAAATATGTTACATTTGAGGTCTATAAACTCGGAAATTCTTTGAAACTGACTCCTTCGTGTAAAGTACTGTTAGAGTAGGCGAAACCTAAGAGGAGAAATAGGCTGTCGCAGAAAACGATAACTGAAAAGATATACTCACTCGTGTCGAGGCATTTGCTCAATTCTAGTGAGTCCACAATTTCGAGCATTCGACTCATTTTCAGTTTGGTCGGCCATGAATCGGGGAGTCGTAGCAATGAAACAAACTGCGTCAACAGATCACATGCTAAAAGATGCATTAATAATAATAATGATGATAGTGATGATGATGATGATGATGATGATGATGATGATGATGATGATGATGATGATGATGATGATGATGATGATGATGATGATGATGATGACGACGACGACGACGGCAATAATAATAATAATAATAATAATAATAAAAATAGTAATAATAATAATAATAATAAAAAAAAATATATATATATATATAAAAAAATTTAAAAAAAAAAAAATAATAATAATAATAATAATAATAATAATAATAATAATAATAATAATAATAAAGAATTATTCAGATAAATGTTTTTATTAAAACAATAAATCGAAATTTCTAGCAAATCAAAGTGCCCAAGATTCAATTGGCAAAAATGCGTATTGAAACACTTCGTGAGAAAGGTCTTGGAGATAAAGCTATAATCACAGCTCACTCTGATAAACAGTGTTTGCAGCGAAATTAAGAGCTAACTTGATAGTTAAAAAATGTGTCGTTGACGAAAACAGATCGGCTCAATGGCAATTGTTCATGGTTTCATTAAGAAAAGCCAATGGCTCCAAATCTCCGAATTTGAGTCCTGTGGATTATCTAGAGTGGAGAGCTTTTCAGGAGAAATAGCCTTCCACAATCTGCAACCAATACAAGAGCGATAAGAGATTTGATGGTCGCATTGGAGTTGATATGGGAAGATTTACTTCTGAAACACACCAACAAGACCATCAAGAACTTTACAAAGACACACATAACAAGTGTGGGCATTGGTGGTGGACACATTGAACACAAGTAGTGAAGCACTATCAAGTTGATTTGATATCAAATTTATTCGAGACGTGACTTAATAAAATCGTTTCTTGCTACTTTTTGATGCATCATGTTTTTTAACCGTCAAAAACAGTGGGTAGTCTCACTAAAAGTTATTTTGCTTTTTTGTTCTGTTTGAAATAATGTTGATGAGATCTGACCATCGTGTGTAGGCTAAATATAAATTCCCTTTAAGCGAGTAAAATTTTATTTAACAATTCTTTCTTTTGGCCAGGATATTCGCAATAACCGTAGGGGTCTTTTATGGCCCACCCTCAGCCACTCTGTATGCGCAGAACATACATTGTATGTATGCATGATTGCATTTATTTCGTGTATGTATGTAAGAATTTGACTAGACATGTGTATGTAATATGTATGTGTGTAGGCCTATGACTCTGGGCCATGTTTAAGGTTCTTCGAGTGTCGGTGCAAAGTGTTACCGCAGGGGCATAGTGTCGTTCGAGAGGTCGTTGGTTTGACAAAAGCTACGACCACGTGCAAATAAGCATATCATAAATAAAATTATATAATTCTACAATAGGGTTTTTATGGTAGCTACACTTTTAATGATTAATGTTTTCTTACACTTACTGTATTTACAAAAGGCTGAGGCCTAAGTAACACTGAGACTCGCAGCACTCGCATAAGACATTTGTTCAATTATAGCATCAAAGCTATATAGGCTCATGGGCATTCGGTGTACCGCACCGAATGGACCTATGCAAGGACTCCTAGGCCCTATATATTTAGCGCGTCTATGACCTATGTTAAACACGGCCCTCTATGAATGCACGGACAAATCATTATGTTGGCAAGATTACAGATACGATTAAACTAATTTTTGTCAACAAGCCAACTAGTCATTGCAATGGATATTGGAATTCAGACCGTTAGCATTTCACGTAGAGTTAGAATCGGATAGAAGCAGTCCGTCTGGAGGACGTAGGAGATTTCCCTGCGCATGTTTTTCTTCACTGGCTGACCGTTCAAGGTCACGCACCCGGAAGTCAGTGGATTTCGTCCAGCCATCACACTCAGAAGTGTAGATTTGCCAGCGCCTGAGTATTATTCAGATGTAAAAATCGTTAATTCATTGATCAGTTTTGTTCGATCATTCAATTCATTCATGCATTCGAAAATTCACCTTATTAATTGCCTAGACCTTCTATATTTTAGAGTTTCATTCAAAAACCTTACATGTCCACCTTGTGCAAAATGGAAAATTTTCAGACATTCACAAGAAATAGAAGATGTAGCTTATCTCATGTGTCAATGATAATAACAATCCATATGGCTCCGTAACACAGTCATGCCATCATACTTATAATTTTGCGTGGCGCTGCGGTGTGGTGGGTATGTGCGTTGAAGGTTCGAATCCACCTAAAGCCGCGCCGTAGTCACTTTGGACAAGTCCTTCACTCGCAATTGCATGTTCAGTGCATCAGCGTGAAACTTCGATTCAGTGTCCGCGCTGTAGTCGGGAGCACTTCTGAGTAGCATTGTTTAAGGGCCCTATAACTAGTGCACATACAAACATGAGGTCTCTTCCCCACCGAGACATTGTTCGGAAATACCATTCATACGTCCTAAAAACGCATAATAGAGTTAAAAGCTACTATCTACATTCTACAGGCATATTCTGGTAATTATGCGCAGTTGTAAAGTAAATAATTATGACCAGTGGCGTAGACAACGAGGGTCTCGGGGTTAAACCTCCCATTGGCTTAGAAAAAAGTTTTTTAGGCCCTAAAGGTTATTTTTCCACATAAAAAAAAAATTTGTTCGTAGTAACAATAGTTTTTCTATACTTTATTCTCATTGTTACTTTATTCCCTTTTTATTTACTGCAATACCGTTGGGTTGGAGTCAGGAAAGGCATCCGGCCAGGCCACAAACCTGAAGAAGAAGAAGAAGAAGAAGAAGAAGAAGAAGAAGAAGAAGAAGAAGAAGAAGAAGAAGAAGAAGAATGGCGTAATAAATTATGGTAAATCAAGTCCGTTACATCCAGGTTTCTGTGAGTTCTAGTGCCAGCTCAGGATTCCATATTACACTTACACGTTTTGGCTCAGAAGTCCGTTACCCTTTCTGTTTTCTGTCTGTCAGTCCTATGGCCACTTGTCTGCATGTCCCAGAGTAGATGTCTATCTGCCTGTCTGCCCTTCTGTCGACCTACCACTTGGTCCCATGATGGCCAGTAGCTCTCCTGCGCTGGCCATTCCAGACACTCGTTTGAGAATCGTCTTCTCGTTGATCGTAACCGTGACTTCGCAAAAGACGATCGTGCTGCCATCTTGCTGTTGATCAACGCTTTGGCACGGCAGCGGATCCTGCCTCTCACTGAAAGAGACATTTCAGATTCCATACCGAATACATATCAAACACTGTACCTTCAGTCTGAAAACATACAACAGTTGTGAATATTGAGACCGCATTCGACTGCAGGGACCGACGTCTACCAGGCTTCTCTGACCAATGATCTACTTCCACGGATAGACTATAGACATGCATGTTGGAACACCAGCCATAACTGAATGCCAAAAGGATTTTCTGGTGAACTGTTTTTGCTTTTTCCATCATTCCTCTGGAAGGCATTATTATATAAAGAATTGCTTGCCTATCATTCTAGAGGTTTCGAGTGACTAGAGCTGTGGCAGAATTTGCTTTTTTTTACCATGCCAGTTTGTTCAACAGCCGATTAACTGTAAGTTGTCGATGATTTACAAAGTTTTACAATCGGCTTATTAACTAGTCTTACATTGATGCACCGGGATTCAAATCTTTTGCTTGGTCTAATGCATTATGAGTAGCCTACGCCAACAGCGTCAACATAAAGAGATCTGCACCGTGAATGAACCATCGCCATTTTTGCTGTTTTGGAGTTACAGGTTTAGAATATAGGCAGTATCGATAACGTTCCGTCCAAATGCTAAGTCACTGTTTGTCATTTCCTCAAGATGGCGCAGATGCCAATAATTGGCATTTAATTATTATTAAATTATTATTATTAAGAAATTATTTCTTTGGTTTCCGGCAACTGTGTTTTCTCACAATCCTCAGGCTTATTTTTATAGCGTGTAATTCCGTACTCTTGATACCATACAATGTCTATCGACTATGTTATAATTGCTCATGAAAAATTTATACGAAGTAGAAGTAGGCCTAATGCTTTCGAAATATTAGTCACTCAATATGCATCCAGCTACACAGACAATTGACGAAGATGTGAGTTATACCTGAGTCGGTCTTTGGTTCTTGGTACTCGCATTCGTTTGATGATGTCAAGCAAACGAAGCGCAGACGGGCGCTCCTGTGGCAAAATCTTATCGCGGTCACCACTCTCAAGTTTCACTTCCTCCAGTTCAGTTTCCGTATTAGTCAACATTTTCATCAGTTAATGCACCAACTCTTAAAATATGGCAGAGAAAACTATAGGCTAACAGAGACAGGTGACAATTGTAACTACTTGGTTACGCGCACCGTTGTGAAGTCAAACTGCTGACAACCAAGTTTGACTGACCTGTCTCTTAAGCTACGCGGCTAATTTACAATCTCCATGGTCACCTTGGGTTTTTATGGTGGGTATCTTCCGCCCACCGTTAGGCCTGTGTGATAAATGCACCTTGAAAACATTAATATCGTCCGTTGTCACTCACGGCTGTCAAACTCTAAAACTATAGGCAAGGTTATGCCAGACTAAATTGTGACTGACCCACTTAAGCAATAAGCATGGTGTCACCAGTAGACATTGATATTGATAGTGTGTGACTATACTTTAGCGTAGATTAAACTGCGCCTGAAGAAACAGCCAAATCTATCATTTTATAAATTGATTAACTGCGTGTGAGTCTTATCTCTCGAAGTTTATCGAGCTCAGATGTGCATTTATGGAACGATTCGAGTGGCATTCAAGTATCCTGCATATCAAGTTGCAGTTGAAGTTACACCGGGAACAAGCCATTCGGCATAGGTGGAGATAATTGTGGCATTTTAATAGCATTCCTCCCGCCTTGCCAGCAGCTGACTCAGTTGACTCCTTCAAAATTTAATCACGACTCAAAATTTATTTAGTTCGAAAGGCCCATCCTGCTGCTAGTTGTTTGTGAGACGCCCTTGCAACTCTGTTACGGCGCCATAGAAATTATTACTACTTTTGTCCTCTGGTGCGTGATTTTCGTCCCCGGGAACTGGTGCAAAAGTACCTCTGACAGCAACGCGTTGAAACGCTGTGTGAAGACTAATTTTTTCATTCAATCGTTCTTGAAAAAGCGTTTGCATTATTACAATTGTTGCTTTTGTTTGTTGCTATTGTCGCTGCTGTTTTATTATCACTATTATTATTATTATTATTATTATTATTATTATTATAATTTTTTTTACTCGAGGTACCTACATGTAGGATCCCTCGGGATTTCAAAAAATTATGCTTGGAGCTGTTTGTTTATTATTATTAATATTTTTTTTAATATTATTATTTTTATATATTATTATAATTATAATTATAATTATAATTATAATTATATTTATAATTATTATTATTATTATTATTATTATTATTATTATTATTATTATTATTATTATTATTATTATTATTATTATTTTTAATGCTAATGCTTATTTTTCTAATGCTTATTATTATTATTATTATTATTATTATTATTATTATTATTATTATTATTATTAATTAGGCTAGGAGTGCTGTGGTCGGTTCCTCCGTTTGGAAAGGCCTTCCTTTATCACTAAGGACTAAACATGTAACTCGGATGGATGGATTCAGATTTGACGAGGGCTTATGACAGCAGAAGCCGTTGCCCTCGACGGAAATTTGTTTGGCATATTATATGTAACTCGCTTGTCATCCTTTGAAGTCTATAATTCTTTTAAGGCATTTCTTTTCCTCTGAAATTTCGTGCTGGCAACGCATATCTAAGTATAGTCACTCTACGAGTGGTACTAATAGCCGCGCTAAATAAATCTATGGTTGCGATACGATCCTAAACTCGTTAACTGCTTGAGCGCTGATAATCAAAGTCCACAGAAACGCAAAGCTTGGTTGAGTTATTCTCCTGCCTAATGCTCAATTATGCCCTTGTCTTCTTTAGGTCTACTCCAAATCGATCAAACGACAATTAACTGACGATTAAAAACAGTAATTTAAGTATTATGACAGTGGAACGGCTGTAAAACTATGTGGATGGCGGTGCTGAAGCCGATCGGTTCGGTTGCTCAGCCAATAAAATTGAGAGTAGGCTTGAGCTTGACTTAAGATCGTCACAGCATAATTGGGGCTTGTCTATATAGTGTCTACATTCAGAATTGCATCAGTTTTCCTTGCGCGAGTAGCCTACCGGTAATACATGTAAGTTAAAATGCAATATAACGATTATCATGTCGTTATTTTGTAAGGACTAAAAGTCAATCGCCCTATACTTGATATGCGCAAAAGCTTCTCCGCAAATATTATTATAGCAATTATTGTTATATTTTGTAAGGAATAAAAATTCAAGTGTCCTACTTAATATTCTAAACAGCTTAATCTCCGTCCTGCCTGCAGAAAACGCCCACATTGGCTTCTTGCAACGACATCCGCAGTTACACTGCAACGCCATTCCTATGCGACCATAAACTGCTTTCTATGTTGAAAAATAAGCAAACCACGTACATGTAGGCTATAGGTTACCCATAGATCCCGTGCATTTTTCAAAGTGAATCGGTTGTAAGTAGCATTTGTTGTCCCGGATGTTAACGAATTTTTGTGAATGCTGCTATCTGAGGCACCAACGAAATTCACGTAGGCAAAATACCATAGCCTATAGGGACGATGCAGAAATCGACTGATTCTTCATATCTAGGCATCTATAATAAATGTTGATATCTTATCTAATCGACTCGGATACAGTTCACTGTGCCGATAATAATAATTATAATAATCGTTGTAATCTATGCATCATTCGTTGTTCATTAACATCACAGAAGGACATTGGCGTAGCGATTGTAGCGATTAGACCTAGATTCATTTTAGGTTAGGCTATTGGAACTGAGGTCCAGGATCGAGGAACAACGCGTTAAACATAACTGGTCAGTTATACAAGAGGAGTCTTATTGTTATAGCTACGCCTTGCACTACCAGATAGGTGACAATCAAGCATAATGTGATTTCACTCTTTTCTTTAAACCATTTCACCATAGGCGTAGCGAAGATTTCAGCAGTGTGTGACAAGATTTTGCTTCTGTCCGAAAAACAAATCCGGAATAATTGACGTCGTGCACATAATTATAGACCTGTGTCTCTCTATAAAAGCAGACTTTGCTCCCACACCCGGGAAGAAGGGGCAGAGGGGCAAATGTATTGCAGTGATAAAAGTGAGGCCCAATTGATTTTAATTGGGAACAGTGAGAATTTGTAATGAAACCATAATCTGCCACACTGTTATAACTAAATTTATTCCAACAATTAAATTAAAATAAACAGAATCGCTTCAATAAAGTGAATGTCCTATAGACGAATAAACTGCAGTCTTCCTCGCTCGCTTGAGTTCTCATTCTGCCGAAGATCTAACATCGATGTCTTGGCCTCATGAAGCGCAGAATTAGGTAGGAAGCAACATGGAAGAGAAAGAGGTTGCAGATGGCAATCAAAACATTCCAGTGAATCGGAATATCCGCCAAGTTGCGTGTACTCAGGAAAGCTGATCCTGGAAAGGTCGTCCCGTTAGTGCAGTACTTCGGAAAGCTGGAACTGCTCGCTGGATTACACCTGTTGCAGAAGGAGGATGTCATCATCAATAGCACCACCACCACCATCATCAGCACCATCGACATTGACCACCACCATTATCATCATCACCATCACCATCGTCATCACCACCATCGCCACCATCATTATCATCACTATCATCATCACTATCACCATCACCATCATAAATTAGCACAGGAAGAAATTATTCATTCATTCATTCATTTCAGACATTTATATAGCGCTTCTTCAAGAGTATCTACTCAGAAGCGCTGAAATTATATTTATAAGAGTTATTTTGATATCAAATTCTTAGGTATATGATTAGAAGTCAGATTTTTAAGAATAAATATTTAATTTTACCACACAACTATAGTCCATGCTTACAAAGTTTACCCGGTAGTTTTCAATTCCGTTAGCTTATGTCGATCCGCATGAACTTGTGTGAATTTATGTTTACAATTTAAATCTGAATATATTTTGATACTTTTAATTTTTCTAATTTTTCTAATTTCTTATTGGAGCAAAGTTATAAGAAAAAAACTGTTGTAGATTTACATCGCTTAATTAATCTTAACCAGCTGATAAACTTGTGAAATTTGCTGATTAAGATGAAATTTTTTTAGTATAAAATGCAGTTCAAGATGTAACAAAGTCATTGCTGTTACTTTTCTGCTTTCTGTGTCGTTTTCTTCGTTTTTTGTTGTCTCGAATACAACGGCGTTTTCCAGCATTTTACTTTGTTTCAACCACCTTTTTACCATACATATGTCTTGTTTGTTTGTATGTGCACTTGTTACAGCGCCCATTCGAGCTTCCTACTCAGAGGCGCTCCCGACTACAGAGCGGACATGACATCGGAGTTTCACGCCGAAGCTCTGAGCAATTGCGAGTGAAGGACCTGCCCAAGGTCACTACGCGGCGACTTGAGGTGCATTCGAACATGGAATCCTTCGGCTGCAAGGCGACGACCATACCCACTCTACCACCGCGCCCCCACGGCCCTTAATTATATGGCAGATATTTATTTATACATCGATTAATAGTATTACTGTAAACAAAGTTCTAAATTTAAGTAATTTTAATTTTAATTATGTGCTCAGCGACGTGTGGATCATTGTGGGGCGCGGTGGTGTAGTGGTGGCGTCGTTGCCTTGAAGCCGGAAGGTTCGAGGTTCGAATCCACCTGAAGTCGTCGCGTAGGGACCTTGGGCAAGTCCTTCACTCGCAATTGCTCAGCGCTACGGCGTGAAACTCCGATGCCGTTTCCGCTCTGCAGTCGGGAGCGCCTCTGAGTAGAGTGCTAGAAGGGGCGCTATAATAAGTGCACATACATACAAACATTGAATCTGCTTTAAGTCGTGTAACAGTCGGACTCACTGGAAATCATTTCCGTACGTGAATTCGATCTCAACCATTGACGTCCAGATGTAGAAAAGAAACGATACGTGTCGGATCCAATTAATCCAAACACGAGCATGCGCGTTGTAGAAACCAGCTGAAGAATATATTATCATTAGAAATGTTATTACTAAGAACAACATTTAAGCAGAGAAAAGATACAAAGGAAATCAGTGTAAGATTTGCGGTTCCTCGGTGATGGATATAGACTGCGTTAGCACTAAATATACAGCGATTTTGTTTATGTATTCTTAAGCACCAAACATGTCCATTTGTCCAAGCTATATAAAGTTAGTCAAAGTGGAATTTTTAAATGAACGTAGAGATAGACAGAGAGATAAAGAGCACCAGTAGAGAGAGGCAGAGAGAGGGGGGAGAGAGAGAGAGAGAGAGAACGAGACACACACACACGCAGACACACACAGACACAGACAGAGACAGAGGCAGAGAGAGTGAGATAGAGACAGACAGAGAGAGACACAGACAGTGGCAGAGATATAGAGAGAGACAAACAGACAGTGACAGGCAGAGAGAGGTAGAGAAGGGCAGAGAGAGACAGAGAGACAGAGAGGGGGAGATAGGAGAGCGACAGAGATTGCGACATGGACATTACCTTTACCTAATTTGAACTGATTTCCTAAAACAATGAGTAAAATTTACTCATTGTTTTAGGAAATCAGTTCAAATTAGGTAAAAAAAAATCATTTAATGATTTATCAAGGCCGTAGTTATGGCGCGGGGGGTGTTTTGGGTGTTTGAACACTCCCCGAAATTAATAAATGCAAAAATTAAATAATGCATTTGCTAGCAAATAATGTAATAACTACAGTGTGTAATGTATTGGTCGTCAAGAACCCGCCATGACAGTTCACGACCTTCTCCAAACCCCTTGGTCAATTGATTCGCTTGGGCTTCCTCACGGTCAAGTAAGCACCCACGAAATAAAATTCTGACTACGGCGTCGTAATTTATAATTCAACGCTATCTGCATACAGCTTTGAAAGCATGGGCGGAGTTTGGTTTCCGTTCTTGGAGGGGCTAACTTATGAGTCTGCGCCTTCTTAGGGGGGGCTAAGTCCGGGAAAAGATACCGTTTACACGGTAAAAAAATTAATCTGGGTCTTCTTGTGGGGTTTAGCCCCCTAGCCCCTGATAAACTCCGCCCATGTTTGAAAGTTACGAAATAAGACTGCACAGTAATATAGCGGGTCTTACCGGATATGATGAAGAGGACATAAGCACCGGAGGCAATTGACGCCGCGAAGTCCCTGCGATGTACAAGAACGCTGACCAATATTCCGAAACTCTGAGACACAAGCAAGGAGTCGTGGAATTCATCATTTTTCCAACATTCGGATTTGTTAATTATTTTTTAAACCCTCTTGAAGCTAAGCCGCCCAAAGTTTAGTTTACACCACATAATTATATATAATTAATTATATTTATTTTTGGACATCCAATCTTGATTCCTTCCCTCTCAGCATCTGTCTCTTTACAGTTCCAGGAACCTGTACCTACGGCACATGTCCATATTCTCGTTTTCCTCACTGTTGCTCATGGGCGGAGTTTGGCTTCCGTTTTTTTTGGGGGGGGGGCTAAAAACTTGGTCCAGAAGGCTCGGCGCCGAAAATATTTATCGTTTCGACCGGAAAAAAGTTGATGACTTTTTTCTTTTTTTTAAGTCGTCAAGTTCAAATCTCATGAAACTTACTATGTAGGCTATTTCCCGGCCGAAAAAAGTTGATGACCTTTTTTTAGTCGTCAGTTGGAAGTCCCTGGGGGGCTAAGCCCGAAAAAATTGACCATTTACACGGTAAAACATGACTATGGGGCTTCTTGAGGGGTTTTAGTCCCCCTAGCCCCTGATAAACTCCGCCCATGCTCTTGCTTGGGTCTGGATATGAAACCGAGCATAACCGTACCTGACTCACCCAAGTCGTTTCTGATTAGGCGTTTGCGAGAAATCCAGTTTGTACATGATTGGGTGTTTGGTGCTTAAAGGCCGAATTTAATCTGTATAGCATACACCGAGTAATCAGAATGCTCTTCAGTGCTGTAATATGCCGAGCAAATTTCTGTCCAGGGTAACGGCCTCTGTTGTCATAGACCCTGGTCAAATCGGATCCATCCTCTGACCTTAGCCCGACTGCATTAAGAGTAGGTCTAGTTGGGTTTTCTAAAGAGGATCTATAAAATCAAGAATGTTTGTAGGGAAGCACCGAGTGACTTTGTCTTCAATCCGACAACCAACATTGAAGTCACACCTCTTCAAGAACTCTTACCCTCAATACCCTGTCTCATCTGATCATCCACCGTTCAATTCCCGACCCAGACGATCCCGGCGTTAGGATCTCTCTGATCCCATGGCAACCGGACCTGGATCTCACTGGGACTATCTTACAAACAGCCCTTTTGATTCAACGCAGCGCTCGTGAATAAGCTTATGCCCGCGCTTGACTTTCGAGTAGCGCTTAAGAAGTTTGATTACTTTGTCTTGTCTAAACGACATTACAATAATTATAGAGCTAAGGCGTACTTGTGCGATGAACATGCCGAGTATGAGAAGCAACGAGGATAAGAGGAAATTGGAAACGGCTGGTGTCAGTCCGGTCAACCAATAGCAGGTGATTGCGTAGCAGGCGCCAATCGAGAAAGTAAATGGAGCCTCGGCTGTAAGGGTTCCCAGATAATAGGCGCTGAGACGATAGACACCAGAGGGCCGCTCTGTCTCGAAAACACCCCATCCATCAAATACTACAGGCAACAAAAGCATGCAACAACGTGCACGATTTTAATCAATTGACACAAATGCACGCGCGTGTGTGCGTGTGTGTGCGTGTGTGTGCGTGTGTGCGTGTGTGTGCGTGTGTGCGTGTGCGCGTGTGCGTGTGTGCGTGTGTGCGTGTGTGTGTCATTTTGTAAAGGTTTCTTGATCATTTCATATCAAGCGAACAATTTTGACAAAAAGACTTAAACAGACTTTTTCGCGCCACATAAACCTGAATCCCCCAAGCATAGGTTCTAAATTGAATATTATCTATTTTGCAAAAGTAGAAGTCGGATGGATGACAAGAATTCCTTGTTAAATTAGAAGTTGGTTTAAATTAGAGCGAAAAATTCTCTTCGTCGGTCTAATTTCTATTGCAGCAAGTATCTTTTTCATCATTTCGACTCTCATTTAGATTCATTAAGAATTCTTTTCATGATTCATCTATCCAACTTCCATTTATGCAGATTGCACTAATCAATCCAACTCCTGTTAAAACATGCATTCTACTTAAGTGCTTTTCGTTTTGAAAAAAGCAGGGCTGTTTTTAAGGAATTTTTAGAACTGCACATCCTCTTCTCTCCTTTCTCATCCTGCATGGCAAATTACTCCCAATCTGAGGAAAATGGCCTATTTTTACTGGTTTTAACTGCACGGAACGTGACGGAAGTGCTTCTACAACTGCACGAATCCATTTAGAACTGCACATTTTGTGTAGAACTGCACGTTAAAAAAAGCCCTGGAAAAAAGTTTCACCGCAAAGGTCAGGAATGCGTTGTCCGAAACAAAGGAGGGCATATAGATTAAAGGGTACCCGTCGTCATTTTATTTTACTAGCAACAATATCCTTCAACATGGGCGCCCGCACATAGGGGCAAGAGGGGGCAATAGTCCTTCACCTCTGAAAAATTTACAGCCTTTTTGCAACTACTGCTTCTGGATTTAAAAAAAATTTCTTTAGCATAAGCACTAATGGCATACGCATTAATGACACTAATTATAGGCAAAGTGAAACTGAGAAATTTGCGTTCAGAAACCTCCGAAAAAAATACGCATGTTATCAATTAAATTTATGCGCTGCCTTTCCAAGTTGTTTCCAAAAATGTACATGATGTCGGTTCAGTCACGACGTAGATTACAATAATATACTAACCTAAATATTGACTTTCGAAGCATCGTGACATTTGCGTTCTGACGACCATGAAGAAAACCTGAAAGATCGATGCGACACTTGGTTGAGACGAGTAGGCTAGATAGGTTACTGTTTAATATAAAAAATTATACGGTTGATATTGAAGAATAGAGTTAAGGTGTGGTTAGGTTATATCAGAGAAGTCACCTTAAACTCGCAGATTCACGCATTAGTCAACATTACGCATATCGTATAGGCGCCATAATTTTGTGCATAGATGCTCGAGGTGTGTTTCGAACGATATCTACTGCAAATAGGGTCTACAGGCTCTACAGGACCTACACTGTTACGATTCATACGATAGGTCTTAACACAAAGTATTGCATTGCATCGTGTTTGACCATTCATGAAGTACTTCTGTCAGCAAGGACCTTTCAGAAGTGCACATGAATCACAAAACTTCTAGAATATTAGCCTAACCGACATAATGATCTCAAACGATGAGGCATTAAAACTGGTAACACTCAAGTATCATCAAGACAACTCACCAATCAATCAATCGTAATTTATATAGCGCCCCTTCAAGGTACCTACTCAGAGGCGCTCCCGACCGAGATCAAGCGGAAAAAACAGGCTTCAACAGTTTGTGAAATTGAGAACAGCTTGGGAGGTGTCGCATAGTCAACAGAAGTTTGATATACTTACGAGACCAACTCGATCGTTCAAGGTGCTTTCGTTTCTTGGAAGCTGAAACCATTCCAGTCCTATGAAGAGCATGAACACGACGTGAAAAAGATTTAACCGCGACAGGAATCGTGAACGTGACAGCACGTAAGATCGTCTTGTAAGCGTCGTATACTGTGTCCAGAATCCTGTCGGCCATTTTGCAGACCCAGTGACGTCATTCGATCTTATCTTAGTCGTATTTAAATCTGAAATGAGACAACTTTATTAGGTAAGGCAATCAATGTAGCATCAGGGGCGGATCCAGGAGGGCAATCCGGCCATGCCCCCATTTAAAATTGCATGGGACGTGGCCCCCATTTGGTTTCAACAAGCCATTAAATGAATGCAGCGGGAGAGAAAAGCATCAGACCCCCCTATTACAAAATCGCAAGGGACGTGCCCCCCTCCCCGTTTGATCTAACCATTACTCTCGACTACGGATGACGACTAAAAAAGGTCGTCAACTTTTTGGCGGTTGAAATGGTATCTTTTTCCGGAAAATTGGACGAATGACTAAAAAAAGGTCATCAGTTTTTTCGGCGGCAACGAAATTTTTCCCTGTTCCGCCAACAAGACCCTAAATTTTGGCCCCCCTTCGAAAATTTCTGTATCTGCCCTTGTGTAGCATGTAGCTTTCTTTCAACTATTTACGGGATTTCGTTGGATTGATTTGGTCATGTCTGCTAGATTCAGTCACTGGCGAGTTTTCATGTGGTGAGAACCACACGTCTTGTTTAGCAGCCGAACTCTCATGCAGTTTTTCGTGAAATTTAACATCGTCTAGGCTGTTTTAAGATCAATAATTTTTCCATAAGCGATGCTACATTGCTCTCTGATAAAAGATTCAGAGTATACGCACATCTAAGGAAAGGCCTTGGACGCAATGTTTGCTTCTAATTAACTGATTCATCCTCTCGTAAACACGAACAAGAAATAAGGACATCCATCCATGCTCAGGATCGCATGTTTGACACTTCTCACTTCACTCTACAATAAACTTGTCTCTGCCATCTCTCATCAACAAGTCTCCTGCCTTTGCCTCCTTGATGTCTCTGCAGCCTTTGACACCATCGACCATAACATACTACTCCAAAGACTGTCTTCCTGCTTTGGCTTTACCGACACTGCTCTCCTTTGGATTCAGTCTTATCTCTCATCACGCACTTTCTCAGTCAAAACACTTGAAACATCATCTCAATCACGCCCCCTCACCTGTGGTGTTCCGCAAGGTTCTGTCCTCGGGCCCCTCTTGTTCATCCTCTACACCACTCCACTCAGTTCACTCATAAAAGCATCCACAGTCGACCATCATCTATATGCTGACGACACCCAATTATTCATCTCTTTCTCTCCAAGCAGCTTCTCTGACTCCATAAATAATCTTCTCTCTGTGGTCACCCAAATCACCTCTTGGATGACCTCAAATCTCCTCTGCCTTAACCCCTCCAAGACAGAATTTATACTAATTGGCCTCAGAGAGCAACTCAAGAAAATTCCTGATCCCTCTATTTCCTTCAACAATGACTCTTCTTCCAACCACACTTTCTCCGCAAATTCTCCTGTCCGAAACCTAGGTGTAATCTTTGACCAGCATCTTAGCTTCTCCGACCACATAACCCAACTTTCCCGCACTTGTTTCATGCACATACGAGATCTCCGCAGAATCCGACCTATGCTTGACTTTAAAACTGCATCCACAATAGCCACATCCATAGTTCATGCGAAACTTGATTACTGCAACTCTCTCTTCCTAAACATTGATATAACCCAAATTAACCGCCTCCAAGCTATCCAGAATGCCCTCGCCCGTGCAGTGACGAAAACCCCCAAACGTCACCACATCACTCCTGTCCTGAAATCACTTCACTGGCTCAAAATACCTGAACGCATCGAATACAAAGTCCTCTCACTCACTTACAATACACTTTGTGAGTGTTAGCTACCTATTACCCCTCTGGGCTTCCTTACTTGGACTCTCCTTGACTATGTGGGAGTTGAGGGAAGGGCAGGGCCTATTTAAAGGGCTACTACTGTGGGGGCTTGCTTCTTGTCGTGGGTCTACTCTGTGGTGTGTGTTCGACTCCTGTTGAGCGTGGCGTGTGGTTCGTGTTCTACGACGTTTGTCTTCTTCGATTGCCGTCCCACCTCGTTGGTGAACTGGCCTACATCCGTCTTCCTTTGGGCTCCGTTAGCCTGGTGTGTCTTCACGTCAGCTCTGTCGAATCAGCTGTATCGGTCGTACTTCATGTCAGCTTTGGGTAACGTTAACCTACTCCTTGTCAGACTGCTCTGTTATTGAATAAATCGATGTTATTTTACATTACGGACCTGAGTATTACTCATCATCTTCTAGACTAGAGCAAGTGAACCCAACAGATGGGGTCTCTCGGGATTTTTTCACGATAATTTGAAATTTGCGTCAAAAAAGGGGCGTTGTTTCCGTGAAATTTAGCGAATAGTACGGTGGTAATTCCGTTGGAAAAGTGTTATATGGTGGTTGGCCGTGAAGACAGGTCAATGGTTGTTGTTTTTGGAGAATTAGGTCGGGAAAATTAGTGCGGGAAATTTCGACGTTTTGCGATATTGAGTTTTGCGAGTTTTGTAAATTTGGTCGAGACAGTTTTGAAGTGAGCTGTCGTGGGTGAATTTTTTGCGCTGTGCGTTGGTCTGCACGTCGAATAGTCGACAGGGCGTAGAGGTAAAATGGCGTCGTTAGAGGAGGAGTTAATTCCTGAATTTGGGGATGTCAGAGACATACCAAGTGACACACTTCGACTGGTGAGTGAGACATATGGTGAGGAAGTGGAGGACGTGTCTAGGTCACAGGTGAGGAGAATGGCTATGAAACCATTGTCACCGAAATTGGGTAGTGCAGCTTGGAAACTTAAGGCACAGGCTAAGAAAGAGGAGGCCGAGTTAGAGCGCTTGCACTTAAAAGAGGACAGAGAGTGGGAGAGAGAGAAGGAGCGAATGAGATTCGAGGAGAAGAAAATGCAAATTGAAGCAGAGAGAGAGGAGAAGAAAATGCAGATTGAAGCAGAGGAGAATAAATTGAGGATTGAAGCAGAGGAGAATAAATTGAGGATTGCAGCAGAGGAGAATAAATTGAGGATTGAAGCAGAAGAGACGAAAAGAAGATTTGACATGGAGGAGAAACGAATGACTATAGAATTTGAGAAGCAGAAATTAGAAATGGACGGACGGAGGATAGAAGGAGGTGGTGCTGTCGAACGACCAGCGCATGGAAATGAGGATTTGCGTTTTGGGGCAGCTCTGAAATTTGTGCCAAAATTTGATTCGGCCGATATCGAACATTATTTTGCGGCGTTTGAGCAAGCAATGACGTTGCATCAAATTCCGATGGGAAAATGGTCGTCCCTCCTACAGCCACAGTTGTCGGGGAAGGCGGCGAAAGTTTTTGCGGCTTTATCGTTGGAGGAGTGCGTCCAATATGATATTGTGAAGAGTGCGCTATTGACGGCGTACGAACGTATTCCGGAATTTTATCGAAAGAAATTTCGGGGGTTGCGAAAAGAACCGAGGGAAACGTATGCGAATTATGCATTTCGACTGCAGAGTCCTTTTCAGAGATGGATTGAGGGTACAAACTCGTGGGAGGAGTTAGCAAAATTTAAAGAGGTAATTCTCATGGAGCAGTTTGTACAAGCGTTACCTATTGAAGTACACAGGTGGCTGATAGATAAGAGTCCTGATACTGTTGCAAGTGCTGCACGTTTAGCGGATGAATATGCAGTGTTATACAAGCAGGGGCCGAACCATTATTCTGGGGGGTTCCGCAGGGATTTTTTCGACCGTACACGAGGATTCTCATCTGATGAAAGTGAGAAGAAAGATGTATGGGAGCGTCAAGGCGTGGGGTACAAGGATGGTACGCGTCGTGATACAAATTGGGGTCGACGTTCGCCTCAAAGAGGAACGTATGGGTTTAATAAGCCTGTGCGGGAAAATGATGACGTCACTGGTTTTGGGGAACCGGTCACGTGCGCATTTTGTAGAGCGCCAGGTCATACGAAGGCCAGTTGTTGGAAATTAAAACGAAAGGAAAATTGGAGGGGTGCGAAACCTGTGGGTTTGGTTCAGACTGTTTCGGCGCCTGTTAAACCACAGAGTTTTCCGAAGCCAATTGAATCTGTTGATAAACTGTATGCACCATTTTGTGTGATTGGATGTGTAATTGATGATGAGGGTGCACGAAAGGAGGCGGTATTCTTGAGGGACAGTGGAGCGCTGCAGTCTTTGGTGTCTAATGAATGGTTGAATGAGCATGAGTTTGTACACATGAATGAAACGAGATTACTCAGAGGTATATCTGGTTCTATTGTGGAATGTCCTCTGGTGAAAGTGAATGTTGATTGTGCATTTGTTCAAGGTGAGGTGTTATGCTGTCTAATGAATTCACTTCCAATGGCTGGGGTGCATTGCATTGTGGGTAATGATACAGCGCTGGCAGGACAGGTGTTGGAGGTCGCGGTGACGACTCGTGCACAGGCTAGAGCACATGCAGTGAGACAGAGTGAGAGGGAGACGGCGGTGTGCAGTGAAGCGGCGCCCGAGCAGTCGGAGATAGTGGGTCAAAGTACGGAGTCGGCCGACCAAGATCGAACGCCAGGTGAAATAATTGACAGACAAGTTGAACGAATGAATTTCGATGAAGGCGACTTATCGAGTTTATTTGCAGCGACAGAATCTGTTGTGACAGAAAGATCGGAGCTATATGTTAGCCGACAGGAATTAATATTGCGCCAGCGCCGGTGTCCTGAATTGAGACCATTGTATGCACAAGTAGACGAGACGGTGTCTGTCGGTGGGCGTGTACAACCGTATGCGTTGGTGGACGAGGTCTTGGTGCGTCGATGGGAGGAGAAGTGTACACCATTAGGAATGGGTGTGGTACAAATAGTTGTGCCTCGTGACTTAAGACAGAAGTTGTTGCATGTGGCCCATGATATACCAGCGGCTGGGCATTTGGGTACTAGAAAGACATTGGATCGGTTGACGAAGCATTTCTGGTGGCCTCATGTGAATCGAGACGTTCGTGAGTATTGTCGTTCATGTGATGTGTGTCAACGCTTAGGCAAAGGAAACAGAAATTATAGGGCGCCCATGGTCAGTATGCCTGTAATGGAGGAAGTGTTTCAACGCTTGGCAATGGATATCGTAGGCCCATTGAGTGTATGTGAGGGAACGGGGAATAGGTTTATTCTCACGGTCATTGATTTGGCTTCCCATTTTCCATTTGCGTTTCCGTTGAAGAATCATACGGCGCAGGATGTGGCTAAATGTTTGTGTGAAGTTTTTTCGCTTTTCGGATTTCCGAAAGAATTGTTATCTGATTGTGGCTCAGAATTCATGTCTGATTTGATGCAAGTGTTTGTGCATGAATGTGGTATTGTGCAGTTGAAAACTAGTCCTTATAGACCACAAACGAATGGCTCGTGCGAACGCTTTCATCGTACTATGAAAGATATGTTGAAGGCGTTGGCTGAAACATATCCGGGTTCTTGGGATGCAATGTTGCCGTGGATCTTGTTTGCATATAGAGAGGTTCCGGTACAGGGTACTGGCTTTTCTGCTTTTGATTTGATGTATGGCAGAGATGTGCGTGGCATGTTGCAATTGATGAAGGAAGAATGGTTGGCGAAAGATGTTGTACATGAAGTGTCTGGCAAGAACGTGATTGACTATGTTTTACAATTACGTGAACGTATGCGTGTTGGATTGAAACTTGCTGGTGAAAATGCGGTTGATGCGAAAAGTAAATCGAAGCAACTGTATGATAAGCAGTCACGTGCTGTGTCTTTTGAGGAAGGTGAAAAGGTTTTACTCTTGATTCCGTTGGTGGGTAAACCTTTACAGACCAAATATTGTGGACCGTATGTGGTTGTACGTCGACTTGGTCCGGTCGATTATTTAGTGAGTACCCCGGATCGAAGAAAAACGGAAAGGGTGGTACATGTGAATCTGATGAAGCGCTATGTGGATCGTATGGATGTGGTGTATGAGCGACCGAATGAGGAGGTGGTGGCTTCTGTGTTGGTGGTAAATCCGGATGTGAGGATGAATGATGTGACTTTAGAGGATAAGGTCTTACAATGTGAAGTGTCTGCTGAATGTCGTGCGGAATTGCGGGATGTTTTGCATGACTTTGCACATGTGTTTAGTGAAGTACCGGGTAAAACATCTATGGTGTCTCATAGAATTGATTTGGTTGAAGGTGCTCGCCCTGTTCGACAATACCCTTACAGGTTAAATCCTGAGAAAATGGCGAGGGTGGATAAAGAGGTGAATCAGTTGTTGGAAGCGGGGATAATAGAGGAGTCCGAGAGTCCGTGGGCAGCTCCGATTGTCTTGGTGCCTAAGCCAAACGGTACAGATCGTCTTTGTACAGATTTCAGGAAACTGAATGGATTATCTGTTCCGGATCCATTTCCTATGCCACGGGTGGAGGTGTTAATTGATCGAGTGGGTCAGTCACGGTTTATAACAAAGCTGGATATGACTAAAGGTTACTGGCAGATCCCGATGCATCCGGAGTCAGTTCCGTTAACTGCGTTTGTCACCCCGAAAGGGCATTACCAATGGAAATACATGAGTTTTGGCCTGAAGAATGCTCCGGCTTCGTTCTCAAGGTTAATTACGAAAGTGCTGAATGGATTGAATGAGTTTTGTGATGCTTATTTAGACGACATCATCATTTTCAGCTTAGCATGGTCGGATCATTTGGTTCATTTGCGAAAAGTGTTATCTCGAATAGCTGATGCTTGTTTAACTCTGAATCTGGCTAAATGTGTCTTTGCTAATGCGTCTGTGGATTTCTTGGGTCATCACATTGGGATTGACGGAGTTCAGCCAAGGTTGAAGAAGGTGGAAGCGGTGTTGAAATTTCCTAGGCCTGCTACTAAAAAACAGGTGCAATCTTTCTTAGGATTAGCGGGATACTATCAGAGGTACTTGCCTCATTTCTCTGATATTACTTTGCCGCTCACGGCTTTGACAAAGAAAGGGATTCCTTTTAGATGGAATGAGGAAGCGGAGGTTGCTTTTCTTGATCTAAAATCTCGTCTGGCTTCTAGACCTATCTTAATACCTCCTGACTTTACTAAACAGTTTTGTGTGGGTGTTGATGCTTCTCAATTCTGTCTGGGAGCGTGCTTGTTTCAGATGAAGGATGGATTGGAACACCCGATCTGCTATTTGAGTCGGAAGCTGCTGCCGCAGGAGATTCGCTATTCGACCATAGAGAAGGAAGCGCTGGCACTGATGGTCGCCTTGCGGGCCTTTAGTGTCTACTTTGGATCCGCAGTCGTCCTGGTGTTCACCGATCATAAACCTTTGCAGTTCATCCATCAGATGGCGAACAAAAATATGAAGCTCTTGCGATGGAGTTTGGAGCTTGAACAGTACAACTTGGACATTAGACATCGTCCAGGCGAATGGAATGTTCTGCCGGACATTCTGAGTCGTCCATCTGCGTAATGTGAGTGGGAGCGGGTGAGGGCACACGTCAATCAGTGTCTCCACTTGTCTCCTCACAGCGGAGTCGTCGGGCGTGCTAGAGATGCTCTCTGGTACGTCTATCCTCGTCGTATGTCAATGGAACATTCTGTCATGAAAAGTCAAACACTGTCCAGAAACAGTTTCAATGGAACATTCTGTCATGAAAAGTCAAACACTGTCCAGAAACAGTTTCAATGGAACATTCTGTCAGGAAAAGTCAAACACTGTCCAGAAACAGTTTCAATGGAACGTTCTGTCATAGAAGGAAAGCACGGAATTCTTCGGCAATGAACTCTTCAGTGTGTCTGTAGTGTAGGGTGGCTTGTGCCGATGACCATTATACATTTTGGTTCATTTTTGATACACCAGTTGGTGTCCAAATTTTTTCTTGTGTTTCAGATATAGTTTTTTGGACATTTGAACTATTGATGTGTATGTATATATATATCGTAATTACGTGTGAACGGATGATTTGGGTTATATGAAGTTTGTGTATTCAGATCATGATTATATCGGACTCTTACGTTATTTATGAGTGCGATGCATTATTTAGTTAAGTCTTGCTGAATTGCTTAGTACGTGTAATGGCTTGTACTGAGTGATTTTGCATTTAGGCGTAGCATTGTTCGTATAGTTCGTCGTCCCCGTTGGACTCCTCATGTTCTGGTGGGGGGGTATGTGAGTGTTAGCTACCTATTACCCCTCTGGGCTTCCTTACTTGGACTCTCCTTGACTATGTGGGAGTTGAGGGAAGGGCAGGGCCTATTTAAAGGGCTACTACTGTGGGGGCTTGCTTCTTGTCGTGGGTCTACTCTGTGGTGTGTGTTCGACTCCTGTTGAGCGTGGCGTGTGGTTCGTGTTCTACGACGTTTGTCTTCTTCGATTGCCGTCCCACCTCGTTGGTGAACTGGCCTACATCCGTCTTCCTTTGGGCTCCGTTAGCCTGGTGTGTCTTCACGTCAGCTCTGTCGAATCAGCTGTATCGGTCGTACTTCATGTCAGCTTTGGGTAACGTTAACCTACTCCTTGTCAGACTGCTCTGTTATTGAATAAATCGATGTTATTTTACATTACGGACCTGAGTATTACTCATCATCTTCTAGACTAGAGCAAGTGAACCCAACAACTTCAATCATCCCAGCCGTTCTACCTTCGTCAGTTGTTCACCATCCAGCCACCTCGTTCAACACGCTCCTCATCCTCCATTACACTGCTTCGCCCTCCCATCACTTCATCACTGAAATTCGCAAACCGCTCCATAGCCATTGCCGTTCCACCTCTCTGGAACAAACTTCCGCCAGCACTTCGGCAAACTTCCGACCCATCATACGAACTCACCAAAACTCCACCTCTCGCTATCTCCCCACAGGTCTTTCACTCAAAACTGAAAACATTGCTCTTTCAAAAATCCTATCCTGATTCTTCTTCTCCTTACATCCCCCGCCACTTCAACTCTAAACATCACCCACCTTAGCCGTCCATCTATCTGCCTGCCTGACTCTCCGGACTTGACCCGCTGCCTATCGATTTTGTTTTGATTGAGCGCCTGTGAATAAGCTGGTTCCCGCGACTTGGCTTTTGTGGGCGCTGTAGAAGTTTCGAGATTACGATTACGATTTATTTGAACGAGAAGCATGTCACGAAAAATTTGAAATAAAGTAGGTCAATAACAACAAGAAATAATATGAAGAGCATAAGAAATTTCTACTAAGTGTATTTGTATGTAAATACATACATGCGTATAATACGTGTGATATATATCCAGAGAGAGAGACAGACAGACAGATAGAGAGACAGACAGACAGAGAGACAGAGAGATACAGACAGACAGAGAGACACAGCGAGACAGACAGACAGAGAGACAGAGAGAGACAGACATACAGAGAGACAGACAGAGAGACAGAGAGACACAAACAGACAGAGAGACAGAGAGAGACAGAAATACAGAGACAGACAGACATACAGACAGACAGACAGACAGACAGAGTCGGTTACTCCCTTGACTCGACTCACAGCTTAAATTTGGGGATCACGATTAGGCCTATACCTTCCTTGGAAGCGCACTCTGATGAAGGATGAGCCATGCTTTCTCGGAGTTCTTTTGGCCAGTCTTCTCGAGTTCTGCGAAGCAAATCCAAATTCACTGCTACAGATATGATACACTTGCAGGAGTTCAGAAAGTTGCTCATCAGCGACAGAAAGCAGACATGAATTTTATTTTTAGTCTTGATATTGAATTGTAGGAATGTAGGCCCTATCCATAAATTTAAAAAGCACCTATCACAGTGCACACCAATCAGAGGCGCTCCCAGTGCGACCCCCCAATAGAATATGGTTTTGAGTCGGATACCAGTTAACAACAAAGAACATGATATGCCTACACTCTATATACACGGTGTCCCAATTGAACTGATACCTATTTTGTTTTGGCGATATACTTGTCAATTCTAAATGAAACTCTATCAAATTTCAGAAAATGTTAGAGGGATAAATAGTCAATGATTCCTGAAAATTGTTTGCAATTCTAACGCAAACTTTGCAAGATTTTTACTGTGATTTAGAACTCGTTGCGGCAGTAGGGGATCAATGCCATGTAATACGTTACACTACGGACTTCGACTGCTTGGCCAAAATCCTGCGATCGTCTTAAAACACACCTATGAGCATCTATGCACAAAATTATGGCGCCTACGATGTGCCTCACAAAATTAATCGCACATCATGCATGTGAGTAGCCGCTTACCTCATGTCGTAACATGAAGTTACCATCTTCGCCTTCTCTTCATCGAGTCTTATCTTGTCCACTGAAACACATTGGAACCGACAACATGTTTCCAGTAAGTAAGTACGTTCACATACAGGCGTTGTATGCTTACGGCTAAATATGCTACCACACTCGTCATTTTCAAGGCTTAAGCCCCCACCCAAACGAAAAACCATAGATACGTCCCTGTTGAGACCATTATAATTCACTTTAAGTGACCATTTGTCGTTTCGGTTAGCCTACTCAGGGCTATGCTAAGAAATATTCAGAGCTGCACAAGCCCCTTCTCACCCTTTCCATCCTCCATGGCAAATTATTCAAAATGGGATGATGATTATTAAAATTGAACATAATTATTTAACTGTGTTTAATTGTGTAAAACAAATGCTCGTTCAGTGGCTCAAATTCATTTAGAAAGACGCGTTTTGTGTAAAACTGCGCAAACAAACCCGACCCATATTCGCAGCCTGCATTTTTATAAACGCACCGTGCATGGAAGGCATCACATGTAGCCTACATAGGATTAGTTCAATAGAACTATTGCTTTCCAGGATGAATTAGCTTTCTAAGACATTGCTATCCAATACGTATACAGGGGCCTATTATACAGGAGATAAATTCCTGAGCTTACAGATGAAATCCGCCGGATTGGCAAGCGGATCAATTCGTAGACCAATATTCGAAAAGAAATCCGTTATTTTGGCAACAGGGCCGAAATAGGCGACCTAAAAACCAAAGACAGACAGAAAGTTAATTGAAATTGCCTCATTATGTAGCATTGTAGTCTACTAACATAGACGTAACCTACATGTAACTTCATATTGTGACGGTGGTTGATATTGTGACGGTGGAGTCCAGTCACGGTCACTTTTTAAAGTGTTTGCGATAGTCACCACCACTTTTAAAAGTGCTTGCGATAGTCACCACCACTTTTTGGTCCCGTAGAGAAATATACTTTTTAGCATGTAAGCATTTGGCTGTCTAGCGTAGGCCTATAGACTACGCTAGTCGTGCATATTTGCAATGGCGGCAAAGCTGATATAGAGGTCTCCAACTTCCAAGACTAGTGTGTTCACTGTCCATACTGCCTTGCTGTTCTTACTTATAAATGTTTTGTTTCATAATTAGGTGAATTTATCCATTTTCTTGTATACAATCTGAACTTGACAGTATACGAAATAGAGTTTCTTTAAAAAAAATCAAATTACCAAATTCACCTTGAAAAATGTAACCATGTACTGTCCTAGATTGAGATTGATCTAAAGTGGTGGCCAATGCATACTAACTTCGTATTGGGGAAGGTATTGAGGAAGCCGATGGAAGAGAGAAGAGCAGCGAAGAGTAAGTAGACTAGTGAGCAGAGTCGCCACCACTCTCTGAGGAAAAGTTACCAAGCCCATTTTTACCAAGACAATCAACGGAAATTGCGTAACAACAACAAGACATACCTCGCCTTTGGCTAGAAGTAGAACCTTGGAGAACGTTTGGAATATCTGGCTGGATGGTTGATGTATGGTCGTGACGATTGTCTTCCTCTGTTGCGTCGCTAGTTCAGCCAACGATGACATCAGATCGTGAGCTATCGCAGAATCCAAACCGGAAGTCGGTTCCTGTGTTCATTCAAGCGTGACGGACGTTATTCTACACACCTTTTCAAACTCTTTTAAACTAGTATTTTAATAGCGGCGACTCAGTGCAAACTCATCTGATGATGACTATACGCTGTGTATATTTCCCTATGCATAACCTATACTACGTGCTTATAAATTATTTTCCTACCCTATGTGTATTCTAGTCTGTCTGTTCTGTTATTAATCAAGATTATTTATGTCTTCTGTAATTTGCTTTCTTGTGAATTGTTTCAATTGAATAACTGTACACTGTAACCGGTTACGGTCTGTCGACCGGATTGCTTCAATAAAGAAAATATTCTTAGACAGACATTTCAGCAGTGGGTGGGGCCAAAATTGTATTTCTGCCCTAAAAATAAATCCGGATGAGTTGATTCAGCTGACTCATTCAAATCTTGACTCAAGACTTATTTTTCAAGGCATATCCTGCTGTTTAGTATAGTCTGCCAGGCGCCCTTGTAACGGCCTGACTGTGCTACGGCGCCAAAGAAAATCGTCATTGTTATAATTATTACTATTATTAATGTCATGACTATGGGCAATTCTTCTTTCAAAGATATCATATAGAAGTGAAGAAAGCTCAAATATTGTTGCCATTTTATTCTGTCTACGGACATAGGTCCTACAAAGCTTTCTATAGCTGTTGTCAGAGTAGATTGAAATGGAACATCATAGAATAGAATAGGGTAATTAGTTAATTAATTAGCTTAATATTACAATAAAACAGTAATCAAAATTTTCATAATTCTATAGAGGCCCAATGCTAATGAAAAGTAGTGCCTACGTCAATGAGAAGTAGCCTCGGATTGGCGATGAGTTCGCAGGCGATGCTGGCTCGCTTTCTTTCACCTCCTGACAAGCCGCCTTGTAAGACATTCACGCCAGAACCCATCTCTGCAAACGCAAGGCAACGACGAAAATTTATGTGGTACCATGATAGGCAAAGGCTGTTCTTAAGATTCCTCATAGTTATTCGCCAAATTCAGTTCTTTTCTGATGCTATGTCAAATCGCTGACTGTTGCTTCTTCTCATAGCGTATTCCGCACAACAGTGGCGTAGCCAGGAATTTATCATAGGGGGTTTATGGCCGGATATCCTGTTTTTTGCTATTTTTTCTTACTTAAATGGATAAATAACCTTTAAAAAACTTTTTCCCGGAGCCAATGGGGGGGGATTTTAACCCCCGAAACCCCCCTTGCCTACGCCACTGCCGCACAAGAATTGCATACATTTAGAAGAACTTAACTATGTTTTGTCAGCGAGGGTATACTAGAGATTCCTGAGAAAACCTCCATCGATGTATGACGCATTCCGAAATAACTCAGTCAGTGATGAACAAAGTAAATGTGCTTTTCAGAAGTCAAAATCATTCAGAATATAGCCCTGTCTCGACATAAACTGCTTAAACCTTCTTGAAATCGGCTCTTTGTTGCAAGGCACTGTAAGAGTAAGCTAACTCTAAAAGTCGAATAGTGCAGAAAACGATAACTGAAAAGATATACTCACTTGTGTCGAGACATTTACTCAATTCGAGTGAGTCCACAATTTCGAGCACTCGATTCATTTTCAGTTTGGTTGGCCATGAATCGGGGAGCCGTAGCAATGAAACAAACTGCATAAACAGAACAAATAATATGTTCAAATAATGCAATAATGTCTGGCGCGGTGGTGTAGAGGTATGGCCGGTGCCTTGCAGCCGGAAGGTTGCAGGTTCGAATCCACTGAACCGACGCGTAGGACCCTGAGCAAGTCGTTTACTCGCAATTGCTCATGCGCCTAGGCGTGAAACTCCGATTCAGTGTCTGCGCTGTTGTCAGGAGCGCCTCTGAGTAGCAATCTTGAATGGGTGCTATAACAAGTGCAGCTTGTTGCTTTTTTACTGCGTTATTGTTTTAATCGTCCAAAACAGTAGATGGACTCAACAAAAGCAATATTGCTTTTGTTCTGTATCAAACAATTTGGTCAAATTTGGCTGATGTGCCTATACAGTCATGTAGAAATGAATTGTCTTTAAGCCTGTGAAACTTGATTTAAAAACTCTAACTTCTGGCCTAGATATTGGGGAAAACATAGGTGGGTCTTTTCTGGCCTACCCTGCACATATACCATACATTCACATTTTCGTATGTGTGGCATTGTGTGCGTGTCTATGCACCGTATGTATATAATTATGCAATTATGCATGGTTACATTTATTCCATGTATGCATGCACAAGTTTGTCTAGGTATGCGTGTAGGTATACGTATGCAGGCCTATGCCTGCATGTCTTGTCTTGCCTTGTCTTGTCGTCAACCATCCCCGATCCGAGGGTTGGTCGCATCATGGACGAATTTCCTCCATCTCTTCCTGTCCATTGTGTCCACCAGTCTGCCCGAGAGTTGTTCCCATCCATGTTCCGATGTTGACAACCCATCCCATCCTCGTCCTCCCTCGTGTTCTTGCTCCCGGTACATTTCCCTGTATGATCTCTTTCTCCAGGCATTCTCCGCTTTTTCTCATCAGGTGTCCAAAGTATGTGAGTTTCCGTCTTTTAATTGAATCAAGAAGACTTCTCTCCACTCCAATTGTCTCCAACACCCATTTGTTCGTTTTTATTTCCATCCATGACACTCTCGAGATTTGTCCTATAGGCCTTTCATCTCAAATACCTCTATTCTTTCCTCCTCTCTCTTCTTGATCGTCCAGCTCTCGCAACCATTAGTGGCCACTGGCCAAACAAGGAAACAAGGAACCTCAAGAGTCGTATCTTTGTATTGAGTCCAATGCCGTGACTTCTCCAAATCTGTTTCAACGCCACTCCTGCGTTCTGTCCCCTCGCCAGTTTCTCCCGAACGTCCCTGCTGCACTCTGCATCCGCAGTTATTAGCGCACCCAGGTAATGAAAGGTTTCGACCTGTTCTAGCTTCCGTCCCCTAACCCATAAATTGCATGCCTCTCCATTTAATGCCATAACATTGATTTTTATCCAGATTCACATTAGACCTCTTTTCTCCCCTATCCATTCAAGCCTACTGACTATGTCTTGCAACTCACTTTCTGAACCTGCCAGAAACACGATATCATCTGCATATCTCAAGTTTGTTATTTTCCGGCCACCTGCCTGCATGTACACACGGATACGCATGCCTGTGTACAGGTACACACGCATAAAAGTATGAAAGATTGCATATTTATTTATTTATTTTTAAAAAATATATAGCGCCTTTTCAAGATAGGCTACTCAGAAGCGCTCCCGGTCCAACTACGGTATAGATGGTTATGCTCGCTTTGTGAACAAATCGACAAAAAAGTCTGTAAAGGATGAGTCAAAGACTGTCAAACCGTTAGCATTTCACGTAGAGTTAGAATCGGATAGAAGCAGTCCGTCTGAAGAACGTAGGAGATTTCCCTGCGCATGTTTTTCTTCACAGGTTGACCGTTCAAGGTCACGCACCCGGATGTTAGTGGATTTCGTCCGGCCATCACGCTCAGAAGGGTAGATTTGCCAGCGCCTGAGAATTATTACTCAGATGTAAATAAATTAATTTATTGGTCCGTTAGTTTAGCCATCATGTTTTTCATTTATGCATTCGAAAATTCATGCAGACAATTATTTCCTAGACCTTTTGTATAGAGATATTGTATTCGGAAACCTTGCAGGTCAGCCTTTGGCCGAATATAAAATTTAGCCTACTGGCATTCACAGGATTTAAAACATGTAGCTCGGATAAGCACCGGTAGAAACACGTGTCAAACTGTCAACTACAATGACATTTCATATGTTTTAATTGCACAGCCATGTCGTCGTCAGGTCTCTTGTCCACCTAGACAACGTTTGGAAATGCAAAGCGCTTATTAGAGTTAAAAACTGCAATCCACAGAAGTGGTAATATGGCAAAATATGCGCAGTTGCTAAAATAATCGTAACAGTCTTGAATTGCAACGATAGAGAACAACGGCGTCTGCGATCCAGATTTATTAATTGGCACAAAACATGGTAAACCGAGCCCGTAAGATCCAGTTTTTAACCAGTTCAAGTAAAAGTTCTGGATTTTATATAGCCTAGAGGCCTAACACTGACAAGTTTTAGATCTGTTCTGTTCTCAGCCATCCTCGCTTCGAGGTTCGGCCGCATCATGAACAATATTCCTCCAGCGTCTCCTGTCTTCCTCAAGTCTTATCATTTCATCCATTTCCAATCCCGTCCAGTCCTTTATGTTCCCCAACCAGTTTGTTCTCAGGCTTACTCTTATCTGATTTCCCGGCATTGTGCCCTGCATGATGTCTTTCCCCAAGCATAATTATTCCCTCCCTTAAAGTTTTAGATCAGAAGTCCGTAAACCTTTCTGTTTTCTGTCTGTCAGTTCCTATGTCCGTGTGTCTGCATGTCGCAGAATAGATGTCTGAGTGTGTTTCTGTCCGCCTGTCTATCTGTCCGTCTGTCTGTCTGTCCGTCTGTCTGTCTGTCTGTCTGTCTGTCTGTCGACCTACCACTTGGTCCCATGATGGCCAGTAGCTCTCCTGCGCTGGCCATTCCAGACACGCGTTTGAGAATCGTCTTCTCGTTGATCGTGACTGTGACTTCGCAAAAGACGATCGTGCTGCCATCTTGCTGTTGATCAACGCTTCCGTACAAGAACGGCTTCTCACCGTCACTGAAAAGAGACATTTCAGATTCCATATCGCATGCCTTCAGCTTACAAGCAAACCCCATACGTGGATGTTCAAATCGCAATCAACGTTCCGGTCGATATCGACCAGCAATCTGAGACAGTTCAAGGAACGTACGCTATTTTATCGAGAACGTGCTGTACGGTATGCGAACTTTATTACGCGGTACGTTGACGTACCATGCGTTAACATCAATTTATTCAGGCGTGTGCATCACTAATCTGTTCAGTACCTGACTCGGTTTCAATGGAATAACAGCTACTATCAGCGGAAATAAACTCATAATTCTATGCAGCAGCTACAGCGTGATGTTTCACGTAGGTCTATAGTTTGTTTTCGCGAAAAGACGATAATTTGCATAGATGTACAATTGCACATTGATTTTCCATAATTATCATAAAGCAATTTTGCCCATTCCGCAATTGTGCGGATGCAATTGCATGTGCAATAGCAATTACATTTTTAACGTTGCAATTATATTTCTAACGTGCACGCTCGTTATTTTTCCGATAACGTAAACTACTGAAGACAGGCGTGAGTCATTTCGTCAGATTGCACTATGAGAAAATAATAATTATATTATTGATTCGTTCGTGTGTATAAATTGCAGACATGTCGACTAAGTTGAATTGCTCAGGCCATGGCTGATTGCGTTACAGATTCTTTCTGGTAGGCCTAACTGTGTTTCCTTTCGCCGTCTCTAGTTTGTGTTTTTCATAGCGGTTTTCTTGGCACAGTTAACAGAGGTGGTTTGCCATTGCCTTCCTCTGGTTTTGCCTGCCGTGCCCGTTCGTTCGCCTCCCCCTGGGGGAGGGTACTAGCAGTTCGCACCACGTGAAGGTGGGCACGGAGGTCTTTGGTTCAGCAACCCAGGCCGAGTCCGAGCTTTCCTCCAAGGACGCTGGTCGGGCCACCTTCCTGTTTTACCATGTAGGTGGTTGGCTGAACCTTAACGAACCTTTTGCCGTCTGGATGACATGGATTAAATGAAGAACTGCTTGCCTACCTGTTATAATTGGCCCTTCGCCTCTTAAAGGACAATTTCACTATAGAGCGATGGCACACGTTAAGTTTTTTTCAGTGATTTATAACTTGTTGCCGACAGGTTTCTTAGTCTCACTCTGACGCAGCGGTAGGGGGTTTAACCTCCTCAAACTCCCCAACAATTCACACCCTGGCTGAGCCCCTCAATCCCTCAACAATTATTTTCGCGCTGGGGACCCTTGGGAGGCTCGTGACCACATTACATGATCCACCCATCCACAGAAACAAAGAATTGAAGTGATAAAAGTGAGGCTTAATTTGTTTAAATTGCTTTTAATTATATTCCCTGATGAAAACATGTGCACCCGTTAATAGGCCTAGTACATACCCTGAAGTTCTAGTACATATATTCTAAAAAGTTAATTGAACAGAACTGATCTTTAATAAAGTGAATGTCCTAGACAAAAAAAATGCAGCCTTCGTCGCTTGAGTTCTCATGCGAGCCGCC
>OX457053.1:9303490-9333490 GCA_949752735.1 Lumbricus terrestris | reverse complement strand
CAGGTATTTTATGCCTACATTGCCTAGAATTGCAAACGTCGTAACTCGCATACATTGCATCTATAGGCTTTGTACCGGTAACGTTACAATACATGTGATGGCGTCATAAGGTCTGCAGCCGAACACATGAACGTGCCAGAGAAAACCTTCACAAATGTGCGACAACTTTCGTCAGTGAATGTGAATCGCAATTATATATACATATATATATATATTATATACCAAATGAGCACTGAAATGGTAAGTTATATATAATTATCATTGAGACAACTTACGAGTCCAATGCGATCGTTCATGGTGCTTTCAGTCCTTGGGATCTGAAACCATTCCATTCCTATGACTAAAATGTTCACGACATGAACAAGATTTAACAGCGACATGAACCGGTCCTTTGACAAGATAAACGATCGTCTTGTCAGTGTCGTGTACTGCGTCCAGAATCCTGTCGGCCATTTTGTATCCCCAGTGACGTCATTTGATCCTACCTTCGTTTTCTTGAAATCTGAAACGAGATTACGTTGGGTGAAAATATTATTATTATTATCATTTTTTTTGCCCCGAGGTACTTATTATTCCTCAGGGACTTACACCCTAATGCTAAGATAAAAACATCTGGAACGGCACCAAGTCGTCGTTGAAATCCAGTTGAAATCCAGTTATTATTATTATTATTATTATTATTATTATTATTATTATTATTATTATTATTATTATTATTATTATTATTATTATTATTAACATTCCTTAATTGAAGACTCATTGACAAAATCGCAACAAGGTGCAAAAGCTGCAGTTTAGAGTTTAAAAAATGAAAATAATCGTCAAAAAGAGGCTGAGAAGTGAATTAAGGATTAAATCTGTAGAATATTATAGGAGTAAACATGTTTTTCAGTTAGGTAGACCTACATCATAGCACTCGTGGGATAAAATTTCTATCGTTCTTGGCGGGCAAGGTAAAATCATGGGGCGAGGTCTCGGGTTATGAACTGGAATGGCTTTAGGTTGGAACAGGTTAGGTTGGTTGTTCCTTTGCACAGCCTTCAGTATTCAATGTGGACCATGCGTTTGCTTTACGACAACAGTTACAGTAGTTACTCCGAAGCTAGGACATCATTCTATCAACTGGAAATAGGATTTTGTTGGTTGGATGTTACATTATTACGCTATTGGTCACTTTTCTATTTATCCGATCACTGCTGGTTAACAGACGAACTCTCAATTCTTCATGAAATTTAACATCATTTAAGTAAGTGCAAAAGATCAACCCTGTTTAAGATAAGTTTAAAATGAAACAGCGCTACATAAATTGCCAGTAACGACAATCTAACAAGACACAGATCATGCGAGTTGAATAGGATAATCATTTAGTTGAATAGGATAATCATTTAGTTGAATAGGATAATCATTTAGTTGAATAGGATAATCATTTAGTTGAATAGGATAATCATTTAGTTCAGCGTTTCCCAAACTTTTTGGGCCACGGAACCCTTCGCGTCCTAATATTTTCGGGCGGAACCCCAATCTCAACTAAACGCATTGAATCATGCCGAACGCACGGGAAGCAAAGGCTACTAATGATTATAAGCCTATATACAGCCCTACATACCTAAATACACTAAATTTTAGAAGGTTTATTTTTTACAATATCATGAAAAATTAAATTGCACTGTTTCAAAAACCACGATTTGTGGATCCTACTAAGAGTATGCCCTACATGAGGTTAGAATGTGAAGGTTCATTGGAATTCTGCTTCATTCGTGATACATTTAGGTCAATAATATTAGAAGTTTGTAGTCACCGTTAGAAGAGTTGGCTGCTTTTCACCTTCATTGAGTGGTTTCGTATCCTATTATCGTAATTCATGAAAAGAAAGCATTTAACCAAGTTCGCTTTCAGGTCGTGAAAATGATTTGCAATTTCTGAACGATGGTTTCCTCGAGAACTTGTGTGAGTTTGGAAAGCGTTCCAAGTTTCTAAATTAAATAAAAGAGGTTAGAACCCTAGCTAGTGTACGTAAAAGTCACTCAATTTTGGCAAATTTTCACACAAACAAATTAAAATCGCTATTTGTTGCTACTGCTACAAGGTCAGACTTGGCAATTTTTTTAAACTTGCGTTTTACGGTGACAAAGATGACTGCGTCTCTGTTCAGACTAAGGCCTAAAGCTCTGACCTACATATACCGGTACGTTACGTTCAGCAGTGATGTCTAAGCTTAAACGAACTACATTCTATGATACTAGGCTAATTATTGGATTGCTAATAATCACTGAAAGGTCGGGTGAGTACAAAACGCAAAAGATGACTGACGCTAGTTTCAAACTTCCAGTGCATTTTCAAAAGCTGCTTGAAATGTTGCATTGCAGAAAAATTTCTTTTTTTCTCAACTTCTCGCGGAACCCTTGTGCTCGCCCCGCGGAACCCCTGGGTTCCGCGGAACCCAGTTTGGGAAACGCTGATTTAGTTGAATAGGATAATCATTTAGTTGAATAGGATAATCATTTAGTTGAATAGGATACTCATTTAGTTGAATAGGATAATCATTTAGTTGAATAGGATAATCATTTGGTTGAATAGGATAATCATTTAGTTGAATAGGATAATCATTTAGTTGAATAGGATAATCATTTGGTTGAATAGGATAATCATTTAGTTAAATAGGATAATCATTTAGTTGAATAGGATAATCATTTAGTTGAATAGGATAATCATTTAGTTGAATAGGATAATCATTTGGTTGAATAGGATAATCATTTAGTTGAATAGGATAATCATTTGGTTGAATAGGATAATCATTTAGTTGAATAGGATAATCATTTGGTTGAATAGGATAATCATTTGGTTGAATAGGATAATCATTTAGTTGAATAGGATAATCATTTAGTTGAATAGGATAATCATTTAGTTGAATAGGATAATCATTTAGTTGAATAGGATAATCATTTGGTTGAATAGGATAATCATTTAGTTGAATAGGATAGTCATTTAGTTAAGACGAAAAAGAAGTAGCCATGCATGCAGCAAGTCATATGAATATTGCGCATTAATATTTTCTTAATTCTTTTAGGCTTACTGCATTCTGGGTATGCTGATACAGGATATACTGATTGTGTGCCATACATAACCTTAGTAGCCTATTATCTAATATATATTTATATATGCATATATATCTGACTTCAGCCTGCACTTTCAAATTTAGAAATATTAGAGACCCTTAAACCTTTTTTCGAGGCAGTGTCTGATGAAGGGTAAGCCATGCATTCTCGAAGCTCCTTAGGCCAGTCTTCCCGAGTTCTGCAAAAAAATTCAGAAACTATTTCACCGACTGAAAGTCTGAGGATTCCGTATATTAAAAGTAAAACTGAGATCCAGGGTCGAGTAAATACCGGGGGAAGGGTAGGGGAGGGGAGGGAGAGGCAATGGGAGGGGAGGGAAGAAGAGGGAAGGGACAGAGGGAGGGAGGCAGAGGAAGGGAGGTAGGGTGGGAGGGAGAGTCTTTTCAACCACAGCAATTTGTGGCCGGATACAGCTAGCATAATATAAAAATCTTTGTTCGTCTACCACCAGGGGCGGATACAGAAATTTTCTTAGGGGACCAAGATTTTTAGTCTTAGGGCAGGGAAATACTCATGGGGGGGGGCCACGTCAACTTTCCGAGTCAGAATAGCTGGTCAAAAATAAAGAAATTTATAAATAGGGGAACTCCGCCAAAGCCAGCCCCAAGTCCGGTTGAAAAAAGAGGAGGGTTCTGCGGTGGGTTTGCGGCCCGCCCACGTAAAAAGAACATTGCACCAGAAACGATACAGGATGACCTGTATCGCCCAATGTGCTTGCAGCACGTGGAGGGACTAAGGTCTAAGGTAAGGTCTAAATAGGGGGGCATGGCCGGATTTGCCCCCTGGATCCGCCCCTGTCTACCACTACCGCCTACTTTCTTCAGGCTATACTCTAACCGCAGTCTACTTTCCCCCCCCCGGCATTCCAAATAGAATTCTCAACTCTAGTCAGTCCGATAATCACCTTAGAAGCTGTCTCGTCTCCAACAAAAGTCACCTTATTAATTTTAGCAATAATAAAATGTTTCACAAAATTTGCTTGTACCACGGGTTTCTAGACTATTTTAGTGGCGCCTTCAGGGTCTTAAAACAAACTTATTAATTGTGAACTGATAAACATAATATAAACAGATACTTACCTCAAAGCGTAAGATAAACTTTTCATCTTCTTTAACTTCTTCTCATCGTCCTTCATCGTTTCCACTAAAAAAATTATTTTTAACCCAAAAGTATGTCTAGGTAAGTTCGTATGAGCGTGAATATAGGCCTACTCCTACATAAAAGCACAAGGACGTGTGTATGTATGTATGCATGTATGTATGTATGTATGTATGTATGTATGTATGTATGTATGTATGCATGCATGTATGTATGTATGTATGTATGTATGTATGTATGTATGTATGTATGTATGTATGTATGTATGTATGTATGTATGTATGTATGTATGTATGTATGTATGTATGTATGTATGTATGTATGTATGTATGTATGTATGTATGTATGTATGTATGTATGTATGTATGTATGCATGTATGTATGTATGTATGTATGTATGTATGTATGCATGACGTATGTATGTATTTATGCACGTACGTATACGTAACTATGTATGCATCTATGTATGTATGTATGTACGTATGCTTTAAAGTTAAAATCTTTGTTTTACCCAGCTTCATTTTTAATCAGCAATCAACCTTCACAACTTTATTGGTAAAAATTAAGTAAAACGGTCAAATAGTGTCCTGAATTAGCGGAATACTTGAAGGCACGGAGACAACAGAAGAAAGCACGGGAGGATCACCAGGACCGGAAAAAGAAATGTGGAGGCCCTGTTCGGAAAATTTTGGGGGGATCTTCGGCCGAAAATTCTGATGACCTCGTTAGGTCGTTTCGTCGAAATTTCTTCAGAATATACCAAATTTTCCTCAAAAATTTTTGTTTTCGCATGTGTGGGATCTCTAAAGTGTGGGGCCCCTGTTCGGCAGAACATGTTGAACATGCCTTAATCCGACCCTGGAGATCACACGACAATAAAATAAAATAAAATAATTTCAGACAATATTATGAACAAATGAATAATCTCGCATAATTATAAGAATAAAAACCAGAAAAAGTAAGAGAAAAAATGAAAACCAAAACACCGAATTTTTCTGAGAAGAATAGGGAACGAAAACACTTTTCTTGCAACTATATGCCTGAAACCGAATAACATGCGGTGACCCTCTAAGTCATCGCATGTAAACTATATTCAGGTCAAATAATTATTATATCGTTTTGCTCACTAATGCGATCTGCAGGATTGATGAGCGGGTCCATCGACAATCCGATATCCGTGAAGAAATCCCAAATCTTGTCCACCGATCCAAAGTAGGCGACCTATAAGACAAAGAAAAACTGAAGTGGAATTATAAAATTCTTGCGTATACGTTACGCACAAATCGAACATAATCACATAATTATTATGTGTGGCGTTGCCTCCTTGGTTTGGCCCCTGCCTGTTTCAAGTAGCTTTGCAACTCCACACTGGATATCCAGACCCTCCGTCCCCTTCGCTCATCTGTACAGGGCGAACTTCTTGTCCATATGCGCAAACTTCTACCAGGTAGCGACGCGCTTTCTCTGTTGCTGGCCCTGTGGTCTGAAAGGGTCTACTTCCACACCTGCACTTGCTTGCTGCCAGAGTCCCTCTGACACGTAGTTCTATGGCAATCTTAAAACTGTCCTCTAGTCGAGGCTGGGTCGAGAGCTATCCTGAGTAGTAACTAGTAACCTTGAATGAGCGCTATGTAAACCACTAATGAATGAATGAATATAAAGAATAGCTTTCAGAAGTCTCCAAAGAACACTGAGACATACCTCGCCTTCGGCTAGAAGTAGAACCTTGGAGAACATTTGGAATATCTGGCTGGATGGTTGGTGTATGCTTGTCACGATTGTTTTCCTCTGTTGCGTCGCTAGTTCAGCCAACGATGACATCAGATCGTGAGCTATCGCTGAATCCAAACCGGAAGTCGGTTCCTGTGTTCATTCAAGCGTAACGGACATTTCAAAAAAGCTCTTTAAAAATGATGTGCAGTTTGTAAGTCACAAAGCGGCGAATCTCTGCCGTCATTTGGATCTTGACAACCGTATTTCAAGGAATCATAACCAATAACTGATGCTTTTTTACAACAACCAAACCTACCTGCAAGCCACTGAACGCAGCACAATGAATGTAGGCCTACAGTCATGTCCTTTCTTAAAAGTATTTCGCATGTTGACAAGGAATTTATCATTCACGTTCGAAAACCGTATCGACATTAAGAACATTATCATACAAACCGTCAACGCCCGAAGACAAGGTTTTATGAGCATTTTGTCACAGCGCCCTTTCAAGATTTCTACTCAGAGGCGCTTCCGGCTACCGCGCGGACACTGGATCTGTGTTTCACGCCGAAGCGCATAAGCTTTTTGCGAGTGAAGGACTTGCTCAGAGTCCCTACACGACGGCTTGAGGTGGCTTCGAACCGCAATCTTCTTACTGCAAAGCACCGAACATGCTTATAACACCAAACAAGGTAAGTAGGGATCAATAAATTAGGCATAATTTACGAATGCATCTGCTATGATCAGTTCCACTTACGTCGATAAGCAGCAGCTTCGGATTGGCGATGAGTTCACAGGCGATGCTGGCTCGCTTTCTTTCACCTCCTGACAAACCACCCTCGAGGAAGTTCACACCGGAACCCATCTCTTCAATTTGAAAAAAATTATATAGCGCCGTAAGCAGCAAGCAAATTCTATGGATCACCCTGCTGACTCTTTACAGAAAATTTTAGATAAGATTATAGGCTAATATTACATGTATGTTCTGTTTTTTGGTGAGCGCGATAAGTAAGCTTATATCGGCTACATCAAAGTCTTCTTATGATAATCTTCATTCTCTCAATCTCTCATTGACCCTGATATGGATTACAAATGCGTTAAAGCTAACCTAAACTCTTGAAATCGACTTCACTCACTATTAAGAACTATGACTTTTTAAAACTGGCGGCATCTTTTGAAAACGACTTCTTTTTATGTTGCGCCAACTCTTGAAGATCATTTCAACTTTTGAGAATGGCTTTGCATAAGTCGGCGGATCATCAAGAGCAAGCGAAAAGTCAGAGCAAAGATTATGTCAGCAAATGTTGAAAAAACCAATGTTTGAACGATTCTTACTTGTTTCGAGGCAGCTGTTCAATTTGAGAGTCTCGACAACTTCAAGCATTTGACGCATCTTCAGTTTGTATGGTATTGATTCGGGCATTCGCAGCTGCGAAACAAACTGCAGAGAAATACCAGATAAAGAATTTAAAGAAAGCAGAATGAATAAATTCCTATCGCTTTGAGTGCTTTATTGTTTTACGCTCATCTACCTTTTCGCTTGTTGTATGTTGCCCTCGTCATCTCAGTCACCTACTTATCCTCATTCAACCACCACAGCCACCACCACCATCACCATCATCATCATCATCATCTCCATCATCATCATCATCATCGTCGTCGTCGTTATCATTGTCGTCGTCGTCGTCCCCCATCATCATCATCATCAACATCATCATCGTCGTCATCGTTGTTGTCATCGTCATCATCATCACCATCGTCATCATCATCATCATCATCATCATCATCATCATCATCATCATCATCATCATCATCATCATCATCAACAACAACAACAACAGCATCATCATCATCATCATCGTTGTCGCCGTCGTCATCATCATCATCATCATCATCTTCGTCACCAACATCAACAACAGCAACATCATCATCATCATCGTTGTCGTCGTCATCATCACCATCATCCTCATCATCGTCACCAACATCGCTCTCCTTATGATCGTCGTCGGTATATTCCTGGAATCGTTTTAAAACGAGGGGTGTGTTCAGATAAACACTCCGCCACTAAAGGCGCCTCAGCATGCGGAATCGCTTCCCACTACCCTCCCAAAGGTTCACTCGGTCACACCAGATGGCGCTGGTAAACTAAGCGGTAGGAAGTGAGGAGCGCCTTGCATGGCCGCCGACGACAGTTAAATTCGACTCCTGTAACAACAACTTGGGATTATCCTTTCATAGCCTGCAATGAATTGCAATTCTTACTGTGGTGTCAGTTTGAAATTAAACGAAGATTATTATCATAGGCGGAGACCTGGTCCGAACTTTGGGGGGGGACGGACGAGCGGCCGATTGACGATCGCCGAGGCACGAAGCGCCTAGCAGGGGAGGGTTTGGGCAGGGAGATATGCCCCCAAACTTCGAGAAATTTCGATTTTCAGCACTACAATGGTAGCATTTCAGGTAGTCATAATAACGAATTTCCTCGTCATTTTAGTGCTTATAGTTTTTGTTTAAGACTTCAAAAGTGTCCCCCCTCCAATGTCGATATGCTTTGAATTGATAATTGTTTAGTAAAGTTAAAATAGGTGTGTAAAAGACATCTCCAATAGGAATTATCTCTTAAAAAATAATAGTTAACTTGTTTGATGATAATAGTCTAGTAAGTTAAAAGAGGTGTGTAAGAGACATCCAATTGGAATACTCTGTTAAAAAAATAATAGTTAATTTGTTTGATGATAATAGTTTAGTAAAGTTAAAAGAGGTGTGTAAGACACAACTCCAATTGGAATTCTCTGTTTAAAAATAATAGTTGACTTGTCTGATGATATAAGTTTAGTAAAATTAAAAGATGTTTGTAAGAGACATCTCCAATTGGAATTCTCAGTTTAAAACAGTAATAATAGTTAACTTGTTTGATGATAATAGTTTAGTAAAGTTAAAAAAGGTGTGCAAGAGACATCTCCAATAGGATTTATCTCTTAAAAAAATAATAGTTAACTTGTTTGATGATAATAGTCTAGTAAAGATAAAAGAGGTGTGTAAGAGACATCCAATTGGAATTATCTGTTAAAAAAATAATAGTTAATCTGTTTGATGATAATAGTTTAGTAAAGTTAAAAGAGGTGTGTAAGAGACATCTCCAATAGGAATTATCTCTTAAAAAAATAATAGTTAACTTGTTTGATGATAATAGTTTAGTAAAGTTAAAAGAGGTGTGTAAGAGACATCCGATTGGAATTCTCTGTTAAAAAAATAATAGTTAATTTGTTTGATGATAATAGTTTAGTAATGTTAAACGAGGTGTGTAAGAAACAACTCCAATTGGAATTCTCTGTTTAAAAATAATAGTTAACTTGTTTGATGATAATAGTTTAGTAAAGTTAAAAAAGGTGTGCAAGAGACATCTCCAACTGGAATTCTCTGTAAAAAAATAATAGTTAACTTGTTTGATGATAATAGTTTAGTAAAGTCAAAAGAGGTGTGTAAGAAACATCCAATCGGAATTCTCCGTTAAAAAATAATAGTTAACTTGTATGATGATGATAGTTTAGTAAAGTTAATAGAGGTGTGTAAGTGACATCCAAATGGAATTCTCCGTTAAAAAATAATAGTTAATTTGTTTGATGATAATAGTTTAGTAAAGTTAAAAGAGGTGTGTAAGAGACATCTCCAATTGGAATTCTGTGTTTAAAAAGATAATAGTTAATTTGTTTGATGATAATAGTTTAGTAATTATATTTTATTTTCCTTGGGATTTTAAATCGTACGTTTTTATTACCTATTGTTAATCCGATGTATAATAACGATGTTCTATGTCCCATTGTTCGTTTTCATGAGGAGAAATAAACAAAATACTTACATACTAACTTACTTACTTTCCATATTATTCCCAATGTCCAACTGGAGGTTGATTCTAGCCTGAAGGAAACCTGTAGGGAATGTAGCAGAAGCCCGATTATGACGTTGTGGCGTTATTTATTATTATTAATCAGAAGTTTAACGACATCTTATAGCTACAAAGGCTGTTGACGTCTTTAAAGATTTTTAACAGTGCATTCTACTTTTTTCTCCTCGCATTTTTTAAGTAGTAAGATTGATACATTGATTCTTTATACACGCAAGCAGCACATGCTCAGTTGTTTCAGGCAATTGGCATTTAGAACACTGGTATATGTTGTGCTTTTACCTTACACTTTCAGCCAAGTGTTATTAAGGACATGACACATCCTAAGTCGGGTAATTTGAACTTCTCTTTTCCTGATGGAGTCCATAAATTTTATATCAGTTGTGACGTTGGGTGTTGGCAAGGCTTTTATAATAACCGGTAATACTTTAAAAGAGGTATCTTATCCACAGAGTATAATGTTCGCAAACTATTCAACGTGCGACTAAATAACTATTGGTTAGAGCCTGGATTGCCCGGGAATTCATATCATTAGAAATATGAACTTCATCTGCTAAAGTTTTCTTTCTCTAGAACTCTACTGACGTGTTTGTGTACATGTCCTAACGCTTAAACATTGGGGGGGACAAATGCATGGGCCGTCCCCCCCCAACGCCTCCATTGGGGGGGACCGTCCCCCCCTGTCCCCCCCTAGGTCTCCGCCACTGATTATTATTATCATTATTATTATTATTATTATGGCATGTCATATGAAATAGTGTAAAGTCTATTCTATTATGTAGCCTAATCTATATTGTTTATAAGCTTAGTTAAAATTCACCTCCTGGTTTCCCCATAGACCGAACGTAGTTGGCTGTGATGGATTTTTCTCAACCAACTTGCCTCAGGTTGTCCGTATATACATGTGTAGCACATGCATGTGCTTTTAAATACGTGCATGGTTGGTTGAATGCGTGCTTAATGCTTATAATTACGAGCATGCAGGTATTAGCAAAAGCAAAAATAGATAGGTCTAATTGAGCGTTTCTTTTCAGACAGTAAGACTGCAAGCAGAAGACACGAGTCAAACCGTAAGCATTTCTCGTAGAGTTAGAATCGGATAGAAGCAGTCCGTCTGGAGGACGTAGGAGATTTCCCTGCGCGTGTTATTCTTCACTGGCTGACCGTTCAAGGTCACGCACCCGGATGTTAGTGGATTACGTCCGGCCATCACACTCAGAAGGGTTGATTTGCCAGCGCCTGAGAATTATTGTTCAGATGTAAATAAATTAATTCGTTGGTCCGTTTTGTTCAATCGCATTCATTCAAATATTTATCCAATCAATTTCTATATTGAAAAGATTTCTATGAAAAGATTTCTATTCAGAAAGACACAACGACGTCACACGTTGTCAAAGCTTTCCGGCGTTCAGAAAGCAGCTTTAGAATGTGTATCTGCAACACGTGCGCTTCAAAACAATGACCCATCCGCTGAAAACTTCCGATATTGATCGGACTTGCAATTCAGATATTATAGGCCCTATTTAAAACTACAATCTGCAGGTGTTCAGTTAGACAACCATGCAGACATGATGGGATGCTATTTATATTTATATTTTTATGCAGCGCGATGCGAATGTTTTAATCAGAAAGCAGTGTCATTGGCAACATATATCTTCGTTACAAAGACTGTCGACTTCGTGGGCGTCGTGTTAATCGAAGTACGCAGGGGAGTCTTTTTGTTTCGTCTGTTTGGGGCATCTCATTCATTTCAATAATTCATATAACGCTCCTTCAAGAAGTTACTCGGAGGCACTCCCAGTCCAGCAACGGTGATACAAAGGTTCTAAGGAACCTGTGTAAAAAAGCACTGATGAGTGAACCCAAATAACAAGTGTTTCTCCAACGGCAGACTATTCGAGAAAGATGGACCTACAACTGAGAAAACACGGCGCTGACAGGCTGTGGGTTCCCACACGAGGGACTAACAGCTCCCCGCTAGAGGTTGAGCGAAGGGTTCGTCGAGCTGGAACAACCGATACTAGACAGCAGCAGTACTCACATAGATACTAGATACTAGATAGGCCGGAGTATAGCCAATTATACAGCTCAACTTCAGAACTAAAGCTCAATAATTAGTCTATGATATTAGTACATGTATGCTCCTCGCCATCATTGATTTAAACTGGTGACATTGCGAACATTTCATCAGTTCTCATTGAGTGTTATATTTGCTGATGACACCATTTTTCTGCCAACGTCCACCAGCTGTTAGTCAAACTAGTCAGTAAGTTAGACAATGAATTGGTTAAGATGGATAATTATTGGTTGAAAGCGAACAAAGTATGGCTTAAGTCTTATCTTAGCACAAGACCAATATAATTCTGTTGGAAGATGAAACGAAGATATAAAGGTCAACTATCACGCTTTAACCCATCAGTGACTTATAGTGTGACCAGTTTTATTCATGTGCACACACCACTGAAGCAGCATGACATTAATGTGCATGAAAATCATATATTTATATAGGTCGTTATTTGCCAGACTTTCTGTCTCTCTGTTTGCATAAATATCATTATTACTGTATTCCCGTCTGTCTTTCTACTTGATTGTTTGTTTGTTTGTCTGTTTGTCTGTCTGTCTGCTTGCTTTTGCGCCGTCCTTTCTGCCTGTCTGCACGTGTGTCTTGTTGACATTTTCGGTTCACTTGTCTATTTGCCTCCTTGTCCGCCTGCCTGCCTGTCTGTCTGTCTGTCCGTCTGTCTATATGTCTGTCCGTCTGTCTGTCTGTCTGTCCGTCTGTCGACCTACCACTTGGTCCCATGATGGCCAGTAGCTCTCCTGCGCTGGCCATTCCAGACACGCGTTTGAGAATCGTCTTCTCGTTGATCGTGACTGTGACTTCGCAAAAGACGATCGTGCTGCCATCTTGCTGTTGATCAACGCTTCCATACGACTGTAACGGTTTCTCCCTCTCGCTGAAAAGAGACATAATTTAACCATTACAAACCCACATGAAGTCTTCAGTCTCGCCTATCCCAAGAGCAAGACCCAGTCCGTCGTTTAAGGTGCTGTAAAATTTGTAAATAATGTGACACTGTTCTTAATCGAGTCATGATTTTTTAATTGGCATGCAATACCTAAAGAGTAGGGCAGTAGGCCCACTGTTTACCCACTTGCCTAATGGTTTTAATGGATGGATGAATCAATTAGAACGCTGGTACAGTTAAATCTTTGTACTCAGTTCAACTACCGTGTAAATGAAATGCTGATGACCCTACAACACCGGTTGCTGCAGCGGGATTCAAACATAGAACTTAGGACTGTAGCCAACGTAGGTTTTTTATAATTATCACGACTTAACATGTAGTCTTCGTTAGCGAGTCAATTGCTATAAAGCAGTCTGTCTCTATTCGTTTTTAATACTGGTTTTGCATTTACTCTTTTGTTTTGTTCGATTCATATGCCACTCAGCTGCAAATGTGTCACTGTTCTAGTTTTCGCCTTTGTATGTGTAATATTGCATATAGTTCTAGGAAAAGACGAAAGTTTCTATTCTATTCCATTCTATTTTGGGATTTATAAACGCCTCTCACAGTACAACCTAATCAGAGGCGCTCCCAGTGCGAAGAACTCCTGGAGAAAGAGCAGTCTTAAGACAACGGTCAGAAAAAGCAAAGCCTCCAGATAAAATCTGAACACGAATTATATTAGGAACGCCATTCCACAGTAAAGGGCAGACAGAGGCAAAGGCTCGATGTTGGGCTGTGGCAGTCCGGGATCATGGTACAAGAAGATCATGACGGTCTGAAGAGCGGAGAGAACGTCCAACGATAGCTGAGAAATGCTTCCTAATAAGATCACAAAGATAGCTAGGCGCTTTGTTTGTTATAGGCGTTTGTCTCGTGTTGATAAAGATTACTTACTCACTTATTTGTAGGCTATGCCTGGCTTTGATATTAATCAATACACTATGATAGGCCTGCGATGCACTAAACGTGTAGGCCTACAGTGCAACTTGTTTATTTGTCAATTTCACCATGGAAGTTTAAGAAGGACGCCGGTATTGTTTTAGACAAACGCAGTTCTCAATTTAAATTTAACAGAGTTGCGTGCTAATTTTACATAAATATTAATCTTGGAATAAAAGAAGAAGATGCGGCATCAAATGCGGTTGATGTTTTGCCTTTGACCTATTATATATATATATAGTAGAAGAAGACGTAGCAGGTACCTTAGTTGGTTTTTTCCTGTTGATGGTCGACTTCGTTTGATGGTGTCAGGCAGATGAAATGAAGACAGATCCATCATGGGCAATATCATATCCCGGTCCCCATTATCGTGTCTCACTTCCCCCAATTCAGTTAACCCCATTTTCAGCCGACGGAGAAGACAAAATATCAATATTTTTGGAGGTTAAAAATTGACCAAGGTTTACAATTTCCGAGGTTAAGATGCTCTTTTCGTTAAGCTTTTGTTAGCCTATAACAAACGATCATAATTTATTGGTATTAAATTTCCGTCACCTGAGAATCATCCTGCCGCATCTCCACTTCTCTCAGAAATGCAGTTTAGAGTCGATTTATAGAAGACATTATTTTGTTTAGCTTTCTCTAGCTTTGATTTGCTGTAGGAGATACGACAGGTCGTTTTAAAATTAGGTTATTCAGCGAAAACTAGGCTTACCTGTATGTCCTGTCTATATAGGCTTACCTGTATGTCCTGTCTCCAGAAAAATCTTACCGCCGTATTTCCATGGATCTTGCCGTATCTCCAGTGCCTGCTCATGCACAGCTTAGCAGGGCCTTGTTGTATGTCCAGAGAACGCTCTTCATTCATTGGACGCAGGAGATACGGCGATCAATAACCCTGCTCACTTCGTTTTATCATCATGTCGTATATCATGGGTTATGATGATGGGAGCGCAGCTTGTGGCTGCTAAGCTGAGAATGTCGCGATCTCTGTTTGTTTGTCGTTGTTTTCTCCTTTCTGCGTGTTTACTGGACTAGTTTACAGAGACATGTTCCTCTGCTTCCAGGTTACGACTCAGATCGCTTGAGAAAAGCGATCTACGCGCAAGGCGGATGACAACCAGCTTAGACGACCGCGCTTTCTCAGTGCTCGGTGTCACGAGATATAGTCTCCCTCCCCGATACAAAGTCTCTCCCTTCCCACACCCCAAACAGAGTATCCTCTGGCTGAAACTCTGCACTGGGAGAAATTTTCTGATAAAAAAGTGTATGTTCTTGAAAAATAAATTTGCAACGTAAACTGACGGTTTTACCTGCTCGTCTATTGATTGTATGCGCATGTAACCCATTTTACGCCGAACAGGGTAGACTTTATTGCGTAGACGGAGGAAGTATTCTCTCTCCCGGAGACTTTATTTCAGAATATAGTCTCCGGGCGGCGAATTTATTCTGGAACAGATCCGCTGAGGGAGAATCTGTTTCGAAATAAAATCTCCGGGGAGACTTTTATTGGGGAGACTCTGTCACGCGACACCGGCCTCAGATGCTGGAAGTCTTCCCCCCTGCGAGCGGATGAATCAGTTGTCTCCTTCAATTCAGGAACGGACTTATTTATTTTGTAAGGCCTACCCTGTTGCTATAGTTGAATGCGAGGCGCCCTTGTAACCGCATGGCTGTGTAAGGGCACCATATAAATTGCCATTGTCATTATTATTATTATTATTATTATTATTATTATTATTATTATTATTATTATTATTATTATTATTGTTATTATTAGTATTATTGTAAAACCTCAATTTTGTCTTCAAATATGGGTATTGTATCCACGAACTTCTTAACGAGCATGTTTGCTTAGAATGGCATATTTTGTTTCATTTTGTCATTTTCATGTCTGTGTTTTCTGAAGGATGACTTGCAATTTTTTTTAATCCATATTAAAAATGATTTACATAAATTTCCAAAAACAATTTCAAAAGTTATAATTTGTAAATGCAATGTATACATAGACGTCGTCTATCACGCCTGTCCCTGATGTTGATATTTTGTTGTAATGTCTGCGCCTGACTATATTGTACTGAATTTCTTATTTTTCCGTGAAATCCTACCAAAACATCTACATCGATTATCTCGGATTTCTAAAAAAATGTACATGTAGATACGCTAGGATGATTCTCAGGCAACAAATCTTGTCATAATCGCGGTTAATTCTGACAGTTTGACTCGTTTGGTAAACCTGCTAAGGTCCTTCGAACTGCGATCAACAGCCGTGAACCCGCGCCTGCTGTGGTATGTAAAACGTCCTGCTTAATAAAGCAAATAAGTCGTACATTTGCATTTGACATTGCTTAAAGACTAGGTCTATACACGGTGTTCGAAAAAAAACCGAACCTCTACAATAAATAGAGACAATGACACTAGAAATATAAAAATATTATGGAGAGTAAAACTATTTTATTCCCAACTATAATCTTAACCGTTTCTGATAATCATGCGCTGTAGCAATCAAAAATTGAAGTTTTTAAAAATATTTAAAGCATCGTGATTAACGAAAGCAACAGCAGGAAAACCTTGAGCGAGAAAGGCAGTTGTTAATGCAACGCTATTCTGCATACTTGCGTATTTTATTTGGTTCGTCGACGAAAAACTGTTCACTGTTGGTTCACCATCGAATATATTCAAAATAATCGCCTGTATCTTGCCGTCGGAACACTGAAGAAAGAACATCCCTATAGGAATTGTTTGCTAAGGATACGATCGACATTCAGCAACTGACAGCAAGTTAATAATGGTTTCGGTCGGTGTGTTGACGCTTGGCAGGATAGCGATACACTTTGTAGAACCATGGGGTTTAAATTAATGGTGCATATAATCATGATGCTTTGTTGATGCTGAAATTACAACCAGCTATCCGAGAGTTGTCCGAGTATTAGCCTACATTGCCCTTCTTTCAACAGGATGGTGCCCCGGCTCACCGAGCTGGCGATACTGTTCAACTGTTGAACTCTCACAAACGAGACTCCAGATTTCATATCCTCTGCACTTCCCTCCAAATAGCCCATACCTAAATACCCCGTACCGCGGACTATAAAATCTTGTGTGTGATGCAAGAAAGGTTTACAAGACAAAGGTACGCGATGTCGGAGAATTGCGTCAGCGTGTAGGCCTAATACAGGCATGGGACGAATTTGATCAAGCTGCAATTATTCAGTGGCAAGCGCGTGTTTGTGCGTGAGTTGAGGTCGAAGAGAGAAATATTGAACACACATTATAACTATCAGCAAATGATAGTTATCTGATTCACTATTCAAAACTGAAATTTCTCCATGCCATATTAAGATGTACAAATTATTACATAAAATATTATCGCAGCAATAGGAGAGGTTCGGTTTTTTCGAACACCGTGTATATAAACACTAAACACACCTGCTGCGCAACTTTGGTTACGCGATCAATAATCGAATGGCCTTTCTTAACAAATCGCCGCCTGAGAACTATAATGCTCTATCATGAATTTTTGAAAAAATCGAGTTTGATATCAATTTCATCAGTAGAGCATTTGCTCTATCATTAGTCAAAAAAGCTAGCTAATCGAAGCGGTCGTTTCTGAGTTATAAGTCAGTGTTTAAATGCTCTATCTTGCGAAACTGTTTTGAATCTAGACTTTGTAAGTGTTATAATGCTCTATCATTGGCATCCAATCACAAGGCTGGATTCGTCATGTTACAGCAAAGCGTTACTGAATATACTTTGTTAGTATTATAATGCTCTATCATTGGCATCCAATCACAAGGCTGGATTCGTCATGTTACAGCAAAGCGTTACTGAATAGACTTTGTTAGGATTATAATGCTCTATCATTATTACGACTACATGTACTCTGTCGTTTGGAATTATATTGCTCTAACATGCATTTTTTGCACTTTTTTGCTATTTTCTATATTTTTTGACTTGGTTTCATGAAAATAAACATTATTTTTGTAAGTAAGTCACTAGCGGGTACCTAGAAATGATGATATTACCTTTCAAAAGAATCCAGTTTAGAATTCTTGACCTAAAACAGCGCCAAAACTTTGAAGTCGTTTGTCTCGGTTTCACAAAAATCTATGATAGAGCATTATAGTTCTAAGGCGACGAAATGGCTATGGCGGCTTTCAATGCTCAGGCTATACTCCTACGGGATTTGCTGAACGCTGTCGCTACAATATAGGCGGCACGGTTTTCAATAATTGCATGCATCGCCTGCTATTTAGGAGCCGCTAGTGATAAATTGAGGAAATCCGAACTATTGTTATCGGTGATCACGAATGAGTAGGCCGACAAAGAAGAGAACAATAAACGCAGTGTTGAATGTACGAATTGTATTATTGAAGATAGGCCTACAGGCCGCGTTGTTGCTAGAGAAAAAGGCAGGTAACTTTACAGATTGAATGCATGATGTCACACTAAACTTTCTTATCAATTGCTAAACGTGTCTTGGGGTAGGCGAGCCATTAATTGTAACCATTGTTTTATTGATCACGATGGGAAAGACGCTGCCTCAAACCGCCAGATTATAATTACATAGCCATAGATTGATCGAGCGAGTGATTGCGATAATGATTAATGAGTAAATGAGTAAGCGAGTGAGTAAGCGAGTGATTGAGTGAGTGAGCCAGTGAGTAAGTCAGTCAGTCAGTCAGTAAGTCAGTGAGTGAGGCAGTGAGTGAGTGAGTGAGTGAGTGAGTGAGTGAGTGAGTGAGTGAGTGAGTGAGTGAGTGAGTGAGTGAGTGAGTGAGTGCGTGAGTGAGTGAGTGAGTGAGTGAGTGAGTGAGTGAGTGAGTGAGTGAGTGAGTGAGTGAGTGAGTGAGTGAGTGAGTGAGTGAGCAAGCGAGTGAGTGGACAGGGCTGACGAGAGAATTGCTGACCACTGGCCAGAGCAGTTTTGGGCTCATAAACTATATTAAGACTTCACGAGCAAAATATATTTTTAATAAACGAATTGAAACAATAGAAGTGAACATGGTATACGGTCTAATATTTTATATGGGCTCATATATATGTATATATATATATATATTTACAATATGATTTTATTCAGACATTAAATTGAAGTTTAAACTGATTAGGTTAATTCTCTGTAATAGTAGGCTATATATAAAAATTATAAAATCATAAGCCTTATAAATACTTAGCCCGCTTGGAGACGGCTTGTTATGGTTACGTCTATGTCTGTGAAATGGCATTGAAAGATGGCGTGAACTACAATACATATGTGGCGCTTAGATGCAGTTTTAAAGTCAAGTATACGGGAGCTTCTGCGAAAGTCATGGTTGCGCATGACGCAAGATGACTCATGTGATCCGAAAAGCTAAGGTTCTGGATGACACCTACAGTGTAGTTTGCAGACAGAAGAATTTACAGAATTTACAGTGGACGTGTGGGTGGTTGCAATGATGCAAGGACTGCAGCAGTGGGTTGATATTCTGACACAGTTTTAAAAGGCCTATGGTTGGTTTTCAGGCGATAAAGCAACTTAGCCTCCTTATTTTTCGTCGCTTTTGCCACTTGCTCTGACGGACTGAGGTATAGGGAGGAAAGTAAACAGTCAGACATAATACAGAAAAATAAGTCTACTATAGCAATATATGAATCTAATTGAAGACAGGCATGGAGATGTTCATAATCAGACGTCATCTATGCAGCCTGAGCCAGCCTTTCAGCCGCATAGGCCATCCGACGTACCGACATGATAATTATATAGGTCAACGCATGGTCAAACTCTCTTCCAAATTCCCTTATTATATCCCCCATATTTCACGCGTCTTTGATGGATCCTCTCCCAAAATCACTATCCTCAGAATCAAGAAAATAGATATCAATTCTGTCATTACACCAGCCTCGCACGCGCATTTTGGTTCTCATGCATGAATGATAACAAGGTTTGTTATGTAGCAAATTTCTTGCAGTCGTACCTTAAGCCAGGTCCAGCCAACCGTATGCGTTTTTGAATGCTAAAAACCGCTCTCTACATACATAGGCCGACACATATACGTACACTACACACATACATACATGTAAATACACACATGCAGACTGACATATAAGCTAATAGACAAACCCATCTCCAGGGTAACGGCCTCTGTTGTCATAAACCCTGGTCAAATGATCGGATCCATCCATCCATCTAACCCCGATTGTATTCTTATAAGTATTTTAAAGCAAATAATTTATAATCTGATATAAATACTTGACAAATATAATTATGCTGTATAGTAAGGCACAGCTGAGATGAGGTATTTACAATCTTCTTCGTCTGTGCTTCACCCGTGGATGCACGGACATTCGTCGGACAAGGACATACATGGTGTCATGTGCCATTAGTATAAGACCAGATTCATTGCAGTCTGCACCCTGCTGGGAAGTTTTAACTAGTACGCATGGGCGCCCGCAGTAACATAGGATAAAGAGGGGAGCACAAGCCCTTCTCTCAATAGGCTAAGTATCATTTTTATTAGCGATGCAGTTTATGGATGAAACCGCTGCGACACATTCATATTGATACAGATGTCGGTGTATCGATTCAGCCTAAAAAAAGTGATTATTTTGGAGGTTAGCTTATATGATATTCATCAGTCTTGCATTATAGATCGTATACTTTGCAGGTTAAGTGTCATATTTTATACAAATTTAGATGCGTCTCTCAGATTCGATTCTTTGCGGAAATATATCACCATGTCAGCTAGCTTGAGCTTCAGTAAAGCAACAGCATGCTGACCTTAATGGTCAGAGTTTCATTGCAGCAAAGCGTCATTTACTACTGCATAGAAGATAAACTTTGGAAGTGTCCAGGAACATCGGATCCATTGAACATTATCACATAGTTCACTGTTTTAAGCTAATTCCAGGTAATTATCATCTAACGTGTGTTGTTGACGATTAAAGCAACAACAGAGGGACCATTAAACGAACTCAATTTTTTAAGGATTTGGATACCGGGTAAGTCTAAAACGTATGAAAACGGCTAGCTGACCTCATTCATTCGTTCATACATACATACATTCATTCATTCATTCACCCACTCACTCACTCACTCACTCATTCATTCATTCAGTCATTCATTCATACATTCATTCATGCATTCAGTCATGCATTCAGTCAGTCATTCATGCATTCATTCATTCAGTCAGTCATTCATACATTCATTCATTCATTCATTCAGTCTACCTACCTACATACATTCATTCATTCATTCATTCATTCATTCATTCATACATTCATTCATTCATTCATTCATTCAATCATTCATTCATTCACTCATTCATACAATCTTCATTCATACATTCATTCATTCATTTATTCATTCATACATACAAACATTCATTCATTCATTCAGTCATTCATTCATTCATTCATTCATTCATACATTCATTCATTCATTCATACATTCATTCGAGAGTTTCGTCATGCTGGGCATTGAGTGAAACATTACCATAATAACTGATGTTGAAACTATGATTAGAAATGCTTAAAGACAGGAATATCGCAATCTTCAAACTCCTAAAGTGCCACTTGGTCAAACGCAGGTTACCAGCTTATTCATGAGCTCGCAATAAAAGTTCCTTTTAAAGCAAAAAAATCTAGTAAGCCCTTCTAAAGATAAAAATTAAACGAATGCACGCTTTGAAATGAATTAAATGACACAACTATCCTTCAGCTTGGGGACAAATCCCTGACCAAGGACTTACCTATAGATCCTACTGGGACACAAGCCCACATCCATTATAACGACATTCATGCGCATAAATTGCCTAAAATAAGTCCCGCTAGCCCGGGTTTCGAAAAGTCCCCGGACCGTGGGCAATTGCCCCTGACCCTTCCTACTTCCCATGGCTTTTTTAAAGGAATTATTTTAAACTGCACAACCAGAAATTTTAATCTCTGACGTGCCGATCACGGAGAAATTTCTGACGACCTTCCCTTTTTAGTCGTTTGTCATATATCCCCCTCCCCTCCAAAGTTGCAAGTCACCACCGAAAAATCTGATGACTTTTTTAGTCATTCACCTGAAATTTCCGCCCTTTGACGTATTTTTTTCACTGCAAAACCCCTCAATACATTCCATCTCGCCCTTCTACTGTCAATCGACTGCAATAACCTTTTTCTAATTATTTTTCATTGCACAAGAATGCTTTTACAACTGCACAAATTCATTTACAACTGCACATTTTGTGTAAAACTGCACGCTAAAAAGGCGATGCACTTGGGACCCTGTGAGAGGGTGTGTGAGCAAGTGTGTGTGTGTCTGTGTTTTTGGTGAGCATGTTTAAAAGAGAATGAATGAGCAAATCTACGTCTGAGCAAGTAAGTAGCCGAATGAGTGAGTGGATTAGTCAGTAAGTAGGCGGGTCATGGATTTTCTTCAGTGATAGAAAGTTTGATTGAATGTGTGTGCATGTGTGCGTGTGTGTGTGCGTGTGCGTGCGTGTGTGCGTGTGTTGTGTGTAAGTGCGTGTGGCATAGCGGAAAATATGTCATGGAATTCTAGAACTGCAAGGAAATATTTACGATTATTGTCCTGCGCATATAATATAATCATATCAGATGCAAACTGGGTTGTAGGCCTAGTATTAGGCTATTGCCATTGTCAGCATAATTTTATTTATTGCGCGCATAATAGCAATGAAAAGACGAGCGTCTAGGAATAAGCAGCAAGATATCATATAATGTGGTTTTCTTAAATTACGTTCGATGTTATCTGTCTAAATTTATGGCTACGCGCCTCGGCACTATAGCAAGATGAAACGCACACCTGCTTCGCAATGGGGCGGAGGTTCATAATATAGGACATTTGAGGTACATGTACACTGCGAAATATTGTTATATGGATTTCAGTTAATTTTAAAGCTATACAGGTAGAATCTTTCTGCTTTACAAGCCTGTACTTGCTTACTTTTTTTCATTTGACTCACTCGACTTAATCTCCTAGTGGCCCTAGAAAGAACTGCAGCATGCCATAGTCCAGCACCGTGCTATTGCCATTGTGAGCCCTTCTCTGTAGAATGATAGTAGCCTATTCGTAGTAAGATCCTATTGGGGACAATGGGGAAGTCGTCCCTTCGCTGCGTGAAGACTTTCTTGTTTCCTCGGGGCTGTCACGCTGAGAGCGCCTCGGAGTAGCTATAGTGCCGCAAGAGACGTTTATAAATTCTCATGTACGATACGATAAACGGGGCCGAGACATTAAATTTTGCGTTCTATAGCAGAGTCACTCTCATCAAGGTTAGTTGAATCAAGGGCTTCAACCTGGTTTGACGGCTGTAGAAACTGTGTGACGATAGATGCACGGACAGTGAGGTCCTGAACGATCGAGGTCTATTATACTTCCGGATGGAGCGAAAAGCAGACCGTTGCTCGTTGTAGTAACATTCATTGCATGGCAACAATTATCACTCTTTATAGCGAGGGATTATTATTATTTTGATTTAGTTCGTTTCCATGTATGTATAATGAATATATCTGCAGTTTTTGTATACTAATGATTTATTCGTCGAGTAATAATAATAATAATAGATTTAATATCTTTTCTTTAATTAAACGCCTGCAAGACGCACTGCGCTTTACATTTACAAGTTATGCAGTAATCTTAATTAAACTTAACTGCTAACTGAACAGATAGCTTTGCAATTACACGGCGCTAACAGCAGCCTACAAAGCAAATCCGACCAACGGGGCTCGAACTCACTACCTCTCGCACTCTACGCCAGCGTGTTATCCATTGCGCTACCAGGCCCCCAGAGTAGGGCCTACTCAATCCATTTAAATTTCATCATTTTGAGGTTCCAAAGCATCCCACACTAGCCTACTAGTTTCAACGCAAGAAACTCAGAGCCCCAGATTACGTGAGAGTCACCCAATCTTGGCAAACTTTTATTCCAGCAAAATAGAATAATTCGTTGCTGCAGGCCTACATAGGCCTACGATTATCTGACTGAGCGGCAGGCCTACAATGAAACCGCATCTAATCGTGTTCAGCCCAGAGTAATAGAAGACGCTGCATGGTTCGGTCTAAAGTCTCGTTGAGAAAAATGATAGCAAGGATGGCTGGTAAAACTGTTTGCGCCCTTATACAGACTTCCCTCCACCATCATTACTAATCACACACCACAACCTTCCTCAAGCTCCTCTATCCATCACACCTCGGGCTTTCCATTCGAAACTTAAGACACTCCTTTCACGAACTCTTACCGTGTCTCATCTGATCCTCCACCCTCCAATTCCCGGCCCAGACTACACCCGCCTTAATAGCTGTTCCGCCCCCATGATCCTATGGTAACTCGACCCGGACCACCACGGACTACTCTCACGGATAAACCTTCTAACTCAACGCATTTGATCCTGATCTTATGGCAACTCGACCCGGACCACCACGGACTACTCTCACGGACAACCCTTCTAACTCAACGCATTTGATCCAGATCTTATGGCAACTCGACCCGGACCACCATGGACCACTCTCACGGACAACCCTTCTAACTCAACGCATTTGATCCTGATCTTATGGCAACTCGACCCGGACCACCACGGACTACTCTCACGGACAACCCTTCTAACTCAACGCAGCGCTCGTGAATAAGCTGGTGCCCGGCGCTTGGCTTTCGAGTGGCGCTTTAGAAATCTCGATTTTACGATTACGATTACGAGACTTACTGTAACAGCACGAGATCTAACGTATACAGTAATACCTATAGGCCCCTGCAATGATCTCCCCATAGGTTCATACTTACTGGTTTGCAAACAGCAATTATTAGGCCTTTCGTTCACTGGGTTAAAACACAGATGAACGACGGCAGTTTACAAATATTAAAATCTGTTTATGTACGATATTTTGAAAGACTGGAATGTCTTATTCCAATAAAATATCTCATTAAACAAATTTCTATCGCATTTGGGTTTGTCCAGCGGAACCCTTGGGTTCACCCGGCGGATTCCGCATAACCCACTTGGGAAACATAGCTGCCCGTTGTGACTATCTTGTCCCTTTTTCATGAATCACTACTATGCAGCGAAGAGCATTCTCCGTTGTGGGTCCAGTTGTCTTGAATGGCCTCCCTACGGCTCTCCGTTCGCTTCCCCGTGACTCTGCTGGCTCTTTCTATCGTCTTTTCAAGACGTTTCTTTGTGACCAGGCCTGGGTTGGGAGCGCCTCTTAGTAGAGAGCTTTAAGGGGCGCTATTTAAATTTATGTGATTGGTTGATTGATTGACTGACTGACTGACTGATTGATTGATTGATTGATTGATTGATACTGCGATAGGCGTTCTATACAATTTTAGATGCGATACACGTAGGCTATGTATATAGGCTATGCGGTAGCCTACATATTATAGGCTATTGGTTTATGGGTTAATTATTTATTTCGTTCATTTCACTAATGTAGGTCATGTTCGATGCATATTATTGCTCGAGCGAAGAAATCTTTTCATCTGTTATTAGTTGTCATAGACTAAATCATGAAAACAATTCTGATCCATTCAATTTACAAACTACATGTATGTCGTTCGTTGCAACAACAGCATTTTGCAAACGAGAACCGATGAAGGCTGAAGGAAGTCAGTGAAACATCCGACAACGACATTTGAATTTTTGTCGACGACAACGGCCACTATAATTGCCATAAGTTGTCGTTAAGCTGTGTATCCAAACGCGAAGAAAGGCAAGAAGAAATGGGCTACAGCTGTAATTGACTCTGCGATCGCATATAACGAGCATTGCGAAAACAGATGCATCTGGTGTTACAGTGGGCGGCATGTAACTGTACGTCTAAGTGTTCGAATTTTGAAAACACTGCGGCGAAAGCAGGTTCACTATCGCGGATGATGTCAGGAATGGCCTTACCAAGTTGCCACGTCTACAAGAACAGCCATAAATTGAACGCTTATAAGACCAATATGTTATTAGGATCGCTTATTAGGATCGGTTTATTAGGATAGTTTACTGGGATCAGTTCAATAGAGTGTTTATTAGGATCTGTTTATTAGGATCTGTTTAGATCTATTCATCCTTAGACCAAGTAGACTCCGCTGTTATCCTAACGAGACGTGCATGGTTAGTTCGCAGTCAGTTGACTTCGTCCAAGTTTTTCTTCGAAGGATATTGATATTTTTTCTTCTTCGTCGGACGAAAAAAATGGGATTAACCGAAATGGGGGAAAGGAAACGTGATAAAAGAGACCGGGATAGGATATTGCCCAATATGGATCTGTCATCGTTTCATCTGCCGGAGACCATCAAACGAAACCAACTGTCAAAAGCAAATGACCAACCGAGGTATCTGTTACATCTTCTTCTTCTATTAGGTTCATCTGCATGAATTTTATTAACAAGTAAATTTGTTTAATATAGAAGTGAACAGAACTGCGCTTTTCCTAAACTGTACCTGTAAATGTGCTTCTTAACCCAATTGCAAGCGGACGTTGTTAAAGTTCAATTGGATTGTAATGTGTCCTACATTGCATTGATTTTATAAGCCAGGTTTGCGGCATTGGCTTATTCAAGAATAGGGTCTACAATGTTGAGTCTGATATAATTAACCAAGTAGCCGCGTCGTCAGTTTCAGACCTTAGGTTTTAACTTTTGATCAGGCCTATAAACGGGTGGAAAAGCCATGAAAGTCGACAGCAACAATTGCATGGTTGCTGAACTACATAAAAAGACAATGCCAGCACTCTAGTCGATCCATCCATCCGTACAAACCATGTGGCTATTGGGAAAATAGTAAACCTACTCTTTAATTATGACATGTCAATAAAAGTAGATTCTACTCATGAGTGATGACTAGATAAACAGCGGTAGCATATTTACAACACTATAAACGGCGAACTGGTTATTGCTCTGGAGACAAGAGAGACTGAAGACGAGGCTGAAGACCCTGTAAAAGGTCAGTTGAATGGTTGAAATGTATCTTTCAGCGAGAGGGAGAAACCGTTACAGTCGTATGGAAGCGTTGATCAACAGCAAGATGGCAGCACGATCGTCTTTTGCGAAGTCACAGTCACGATCAACGAGAAGACGATTCTCAAACGCGTGTCTGGAATGGCCAGCGCAGGAGAGCTACTGGCCATCATGGGACCAAGTGGTAGGTCGACAGACAGACACACAGGCAGACAGACAGACAGATGGATGGATCGACAGACAGACGGGCAGACAGAAAGACATACATCCAGGCAAAGAGATAGGCGGACAGACAGACAGCACAGACATAGGAACTTGCAGATATAGAAGGAAAAGGGTTAAAAGACTTCTGAGATAAAAACGTGTTAAAGACTATAATTATCAAATCCAAAACTGACACTTAATCTAGAACTGGTAAATGCCTGGATGTTACGGAATTGGCTTAGCTTGAGGTGAAAATTAATTGATCTGGATCTCTACCACCGTTCTTCTGTGGCTTTGAGAATTTCCCGACTGTCACATTTATTTTGCAATTGCGCATATTTTGCATATTATCATGCTTGTAGATAGCATAGTTTTTAATGCAAATATAGGCTAAGGTCTGTGTCATTTCCAAACCATATCGCGGTTAAATTGTCACTGTTATTAACACGTGCGACTGCTACTCCGAGTTACATCTTATAAATCTTGTGAATGCCTGGAATTTTTTTTATTGTGCCACAGGTTGACCTGCAAGGTTTCGGAATTGAAATCTCTATATAAAAGGACTAGGAAATTTGTATGCATGAATTTTCGAATGCATAGCCTAAATGAATTTGCTTGATAGATAAATGTTCCAATGACTTAATTTATTTACATCTGAGTAATAATTCTCAGGCGCTGGCAAATCTACCCTTCTGAGCGTGATGGCCGGACGTAATCCACTAACATCCGGGTGCGTGACCTTGAACGGTCAACCAGTGAAGAAAAACATGCGCAGGGAAATCTCCTACGTCCTCCAGACGGACTGCTTCTATCCGATTCTAACTCTACGAGAAATGCTAACGGTCTGACACGTGTCCCCTACTTCTCCATCTCCATTGTAATAACGATTTTCAGTCGCATACTGTTCGAAAAGAATTGCCCATGCAGGTGTAACTTTTGTTACATTATAACGTACATACATGCATGCATACATGCATAATTGCATACATGCATACATACATACATACATACATACATACATACATACATAGATACATACATACATACATACATACATACATACATACATACATACATACATACATACATACATACATACATACATACATACATACATACATACATACATACATACACTGTGTCCCGATGAAAAGCAGAGCAGAATAGAATGTGCTATATAGCTACTCAGTCAAAGCTTTTAGCATTTCCTGAAATCTAAAAAAGTAGCCATAGTTATTATAGCCACAAAATTGAAGATGTTGGTGAGTTTGTCAAGTTTATGAACGTTTGAGATGCTGCGCGGGAATGCTGAAATTTCCAACACACAAAAGACAAAAGAAAGTGAACTTCAGATACAGTTGCTGGTCAAGATGTCCTCTTTGTTCACGGACACATGACCGTAGATGTATGTATGTATGTATGTATGTATGTATGTATGTATGTATGTATGTATGTATGTATGTATGTATGTATGTATGTATGTATGTATGTATGTATGTATGTATGTATGTATGTATGTATGTATGTATGTATGTATGTATGTATGTATGTATGTATGTATGTATGTATGTATGTATGTATGTATGTATGTATGTATGTATGTATGTATGTATGTAGCCTATGTATGTATGTATGTATGTATGTATGTATGTATGTATGTATGTATGTATGTATGTATGTATGTAGCCTATGTATGTATGTATGTATGTATGTATGTATGTATGTATGTATGTATGTATGTATGTATGTATGTATGTATGTATGTATGTATGTATGTATGTATGTATGTATGTATGTATGTATGTATGTATGTATGTATGTATGTACTTGATCTCCTGTCCCAGGTGACACCCGACTTCAAATCCCGCACCTGTGGCCGCCCAACACCCTAAAGGCAGAGCCCTGCGCCGACATGAGAGTGTCGGCGGCGGCGCGCGGGTCATTTTTGGTCGGCGGCGGCGGCGCGCCGACATAAAAAAATCGGCGGCGGCGGCGCCCTCAAAATGTCGGCGTCGGCGGCGCAGCGCGGCGTCGTAGAATTACTGCTCCAGCGTCGCATAATTATTTTGAATGTTGTTACACAAGAACCCTATATTATCAAGATAAGCGTGTTCATGACCTGCCTTATGACCTGTCAGTAATTATAGAGGTCCATTTTTTTACGCGACCTGCTGAAATTGTATATCTGCATGCATGCAAACATGCATACATACATACATAAATACATACATAGATTATATGCATACATGCATACATACATACATACATACATACATACATACATACATACATACATACATACACACCTACATACATACATACATACATACATACATACATACATACATACATACATACATACATACATACATACATACATACATACATACATACATACATACATACATATATACATACATACATGCATACATACATGCATACATGCATACATACATACATACATACATAAATATATACATACATATATACATACACACCTACATACATACATACACACATACATACATACATACATGCATACATACACGCATACATACATGCATACATACATGCATACATACATACATACATACATACATACATACATACATACATACATACATACATACATACATACATACATACATACATACATTCATACATACATACACGCATACATACATACGTACTGTGTTTGCGTAGAAATATTTATCTGCCACAAAGTGGAAGTTATCATGCAATCTTATCAACAGAAGAGGCTTCGTGCAGTTTTTTTTAAATTTTCCCTTGTCAACGCACACTGAGTAGGGAACTTGATCAGAATTCACCACCCTTTTGATTTTCGGCCAATAATTCGAACGACTTCCAAGCGAAACTCTTAGCATCTTCTTTAAATCCAAAAATTGCTATGTACAAGTCTTTCCATCTAAGCAGGCCAAGTCACCCTAACTTACACTTGTTTTGTGCGGAAAATGTTTTTATTTTCCTAATCTGATCCCATTTATGAGACGTTGCTCAAGTTGTTAAATAGGATCTATTGTCTAATTGCCTAACATCACTCCACTGTGCATAAAGACAAGCCTATT
>OX457053.1:9288490-9298490 GCA_949752735.1 Lumbricus terrestris | reverse complement strand
TCAATGGCCCCCCATGCTATGAATCATATACTCATGGGCGGGGACTCAGAGGGGAGGGAACGCTCCCCTCCAAAGTTTGTGGTGGGGGGGGGGGGGAAAGATGCTTATTTCCTCCCAATATTTCCCCCTCCATGCATCTTCTACTAACACCTGAGTTCACCTAGATCTAGCGTGATTCCTATTCTCCGTGGCCAAGTTTGTAAGTTTTTGTAACTAAGAAATTTGTCAACAAACAAACAGTTGCTAATTTCAAACCAATAAAGAAACAGGTAATAGAAAAAAAACTCGGTTTTTCAAACTGCACCGAAGTGATTAAATGTTTATTATAGCGCATTTTGGTGATTTTTCAAAGGGTGCCAAGAACTGTGATATGTGGGCGTTGCCATATGATGCGGTTAGACAGAAAAGCAAGACTAGTGTTAAAGCAATATTTAAGAAATAATCATATCTATCGTAATCGTTGTCATAAACTTCACATTTCTTAATCGCTGTTCCAAAGATAAGTGCACGGCACCAGCTTATTTACGAGCGTTACACGATGTCGGGTCGGCTACCCAGAGGTCAACGCCCGGTAGAGAGGTCCAGATCCGGTTGCCATAGATACCAGAGATAGTAGGCAGAGTAGTTGCTTAAGAATCTTTCGTTAAGGGCGAGAAAGCTTTAACACCGAAGGATCGGATGGATCAGGGATTCAGGGTATACGAATATTCTTAAAGAGCTGACCTAAAGTTGTAATGGAAACCCGGTGGAGAGATAAAGAAACCTAATAGTCTAAGGCACATACCAAACCACTTTTTGATGATCTTAAGATCTTTAATATTGACCAAATTAGATATATCCAAACATGTGAATTTATGTTTAAGTATGCTAATAATATGCTACCTACTGCCTTCTTGTCATTTTTTACCCCAGTATCATCAGCTATTGCTACTAGAAGTAACCGTGCCTTCATGTGTCAATATGCCAGAACTAACACTCGTAAATTTTCCATACAGTACCAGGGACCACTAGCGTGGAACAATTTGACCAGTGACATCAAAAAAGCTCATAGTCTACCACAATTCAAAGCACTTATTCGTACCCATACATTAAACATAGAAAGGATAACAAAAAATAATTGATACCTGGCTATTACCTTCAGTCCATCTACCTACCTTTTCCTACTCAGCTACTTAATTATCAATTGGGCCCCTACCAGCGGGACCCGTCCCTTTAGGTGTGCCCTTTGTTCACTATGCTTTCTTATAAATTTACTGTGTTATTTGTTCCGTTATTATAATTATCTGTTGATGTACTGCTTTAATTGTAACATGTTTATTGGGTTCAATAAAATGAAATGAATGAATGCATGAATGAGAATAGGCGGAATAAGATTTTAGTGAGTGACGGTGTTGGTGGACGAACTCAGAATGTGTATAATTCGGATGGAAGTTATTCCAGATGTGCAGTGTGGGAATCGGATCGGTTGTAGAACATAAGGTGGAGCAGTGAGCAGGGGACTGAGCTTATGAGATGGTAGCAGAATCGGTGAGAAGGGGAACGGTGAAGACTTCTTAAACTTACTATGGCTTGAAGTATTTGGAGAAATTTAGGCTCGCTTTAGGACTTTTGTGTGGAATGGCTCACGGATTTTCAGCCAGCAGAGTGGTTCAGAGACCGGAGTGAAATGGTTGTTCTTAGTTGTAGCTTACTACTGCAAGGTGTACGCTGATACTCGTGCCGTTTACCATAACCAGCTAGTCATGTTTGAAAGGTTGTTTCCCGATCGTGGACCTCAGTTATAATAAACTAAAACTATTCGCCAGATTATTTTAGCGAATTTTTTTTATGGATTTTGACTTGCAGAACTCAAGAAGATTGGCCAAGGGAGCTTCGAGAATGCTTGGCTCACCTTTCACCAGGCTTTTCTTCGAAAAAAGGTTTGTGATGTTTTCTAACATAGAAGAAGGACGCATGTAGGCTATATAAATAATATTGCAATACATGTAAGCCAAGTGGATCATAGTCCTCCCAAACTATTTCCCACAATTCTCACACTGATCATAAGCCAACAATAATATACATATAATATGTAGCCTATGACACGGTCACGTCAAACTGTAGGCTAAGAAAGTAGGCCTACGGTAGGCCTACTGTTTATCCTTTAATTAATATGCAAGGCATTAAAAAATCATCATTGTATTTTTGCTGGGTGTACACTGTCTTGTCAGTACTGTTGTCACCGACACTGAATGATTTCTGCAATCCATGGATCACGCTTAGGCCTATATTGAGTTCTTCAGACCCGTGTAAGTTAATGTTGATGTCACCGGCAATTTTTATAGCACTGTTTCATTTTAGATCATGAAGAGAGTCTATCTTTACACCAGCCTAAATTATGTTAAATTTCAAGAAGAACTTAGAGTTCTGCTGTTAGCAAGCAGCGTTCTGGCAAATTTTTATAGAAAAGTGGTGAGTAGCGAGTTATCGCAAGCAACAAGTAAAGTTCAACAAACAAAATCCCATTTAGGCCTACCTAACAATAATCTTCTTTCAATGATTCAATTTGACAAACCGCAGAATGATTACAGGTACAGGTTATACGAAATACGGCCCACTGTAGCACGACACGCAGGTCGGCTTTACAGCAGTGGGTTCGGTAGCTTAACACTAGTGGCCAAGGTGCTGGATCACTCCTGGTTCGGCCAAGCCAGAAGTGGGAGGGGCTATGTTTATTTTTAGCAGAACCCGATTCAAACAACACAACAAGCAAAGCGCCAATGGCAGCTAACAGAAACTTTAATAAATTAATGCCCTGAGCGATGCTTTAACCGGGATTGCGTGGATGACACTCAGTTTAACGACCAGCGCTCTCTCAACTGAGCTACGGACCCCCCCCCCCCCCCATGAGACGAGTTCGGAGCTGTCGTAATTTCGTAAATGCAACTTGCATGTCCCATATAGGCCTATTGAGTATTTTCACCTAAAGTAATCTCGTTTCAGACTTAAAGAAAACGAAGGTAGGATCAAATGACGTCACTGGGGATACAAAATGGCCGACGGGATTCTGGACTCAGTATACGACGCTCACAAGACGATCGTTTATCTTGTCAAAGGACCGGTTCATGTCGCTGTTAAATTTTGTTCATGTCGTGAACATGTTAGTCATAGGAATGGAATGGTTTCAGATCCCAAGGACTGAAAGCACCATGAACGATCGCATTGGACTCGTAAGTTGTAGGCCCTATTGATGATTTATATGAATTAACCATTTCAAAGGTTCTTTGTTTATATATTTGGGAATGGCCTTCACTGACGAAAGTTAATTGTCGTACATTTGTAATGGTTTTCTCGGGCCCGTTTTCGGTGAAATGTGACGTCAAGCAATGACATAAAAAATTACGTCAAGAGCAATAGGGTCGTTAGCGCACGACGACAAGAATTAATGGCGTTTAAGTGCAGCGTTGACTACCGCATCGAAATTTAAAATGTTCATAATTCGGAATTTGAAGTGAATTGAGAGCGGAAAATAGTCGCACTGACCTGCAAATTCGCATTAAGTTTTCCAAAAAAATTCGTCGGGCTTACACGTGCCGTTTAGAACTTTTCTTGTGACAGACATACACACGGAAGGACAATTTTTTTTTAAATTCATACTCTAGACAATTTATTATCTCTATCTATAAGAAAGGATGTGGGCATGAAACTTTGTCCAGAATGCACGCTCACAGTTTTGCAGCTACTGACCTGAAACATTGTATATAAACAGACGTTCACCCGGATTAACCAGTAGTGCTATTTTCGGATCTTTGTTCACTTTAAATCCCGAGATAGAGACACTTTTAAATTTCGCTGTGTTACTTACGCTATCGCTGAAGTACACGACGCCATATATTGTAATCGTTTTGCAAAAATTGCTTTTGGCGTCGTTTTTTGCCGAAGCTTACCATGAAACTCGAGAGGAACCCCATGCAGACATGAGCTTAACCAGCAGAATTTAGGAAGACCTTCCAAGCAGAGGGACATAAATTACCATTTATAAAACCCCAAATGGGCGGCGAACATACATACATACCTACAACTCGCCCCACAAGGACGGGTGGAGCTGGGATTGGGGACGAAAAATCTAAATTTCCCGGGCAACGCCGGTAACCCCAGCTAGTAAGTTGTAACTGAAGTCTTGTTTCAAATACACCTGCGCTTGAGCTTTGGCGAGGTTCTCTTCGACAAATTAACTATTAGACAAAGACCATAGGCCTATTCTGATCTTAGCCATTAAGTTTTATGTTGTTTGGAACTTTCAGCTATTTTTCATCAACATCATAACGGAAATGTCGAGGTGTATGACAAGTCAATTTCTAAGTGAGTAGAGCACCGGTGTGAATATTTATTGCGATTGGCATCTTGTCGTAATCTTTATGTATGTATGCATGTATGTATGTATGTATGTATGTATGCATGTATGTATGTATGTATGTATGTGTGTATGTGTGTATGTATGTATGTATGTATGTATGTATGTATGTATGTATGTATGTTTGTATGTATGTATGTATGTATGCATGCATGCATGTATGTATGTATGCATGCATGCATGTATGCATGCATGCATGTATGTATGTATGTATGTATGTATGTATGTATGTATGTATGTATGTATGTATGTATGTATGTATGTATGTATGTATGTATGTATGTATGTATGTGTGTATGAATGTATATATGTATGTATGTATATGACCATTTATATAGCGCCTTAACAGGAATCTCACGAAGGCTACCCAACAGATCTAAACAGCTGCGATCTAAGAGATTTAGAAAATGTTTCTTGAGATGCATTCGGTGCAATGTTGCGAATTGTTAATGGAAGACATGTAGTTCCAGTATGAAGGGCCAATGCATGAGAATGCACGGCGAGCCCGCATCGATGTACGAGAGCGAGGAACCATCAGGTCCCCACAAGTAGAAGAGCGCAAGGATCGACGACCTGGCTGGCTGGAGACGGGAACGCAGAGCTCTCTGATGTACGCTGGGGCAGCACAGACCATGGATGCTCGTCCCATAATAATGATCTTGAAAGCGATCCTATCTTCAACAGGGAGCCAATGCAACGTATCTCGCGAATAGATGGAAATATGCGAGAATTTTGGTAGATTGGCGACGACTCGGGCAGCACTCGGGCAGCACAGTTGAGGACGGACTGAAGTTGTCGTATCCGGAACTTTGGGAGACCCGCCAGGGCTCCATTACAGCAGTCCAGGCGCGTCAACACAAAGGAGTGGACAAGAGTGGCCGCGGCATCAAATGATAGATTACGCCGTATGACTCTCATCTGGCGCAGTTGGTAGAAGCAAGACCTACAGAGGGAATTAACGTGTTGCTCCATTGACAGGTCTTCATCCAGAAGCACTCCTAAGTCCCGGACAACGCTTTGGACTTTCCTTTCGTTTTCATCACCTTGAGCAGTAGGTTATAAACACATTTGCATTGTTAGTGCTGCTGCCAAGAAAACCAATGCTATCCTATAATAAGCGAGTTCATGTACGTTAACTTTTCGATTGGCAAGTTCACTTTTGCATAATTTACTAGTACTTTTTGCGTGTGTGACTCCTAACTGCTGGTTTATTGGGATCTTTTATAGTGCATACTAACTGCTGTTTAACATCAGTTAGTAAGTACAATAAGATTCCAATAATTTATTGGGACCTTATGGAGCAGTGTCTAATCTGGTCGTCTCTTGGGAAGTTCCCCAGGAATGAAAACTCCCCAGAAAAAAACGAGAGTTGCTGTATTGTATTTTATATAGCCTAAGCATTTATAAAGCGCCTCTTACAGACTAGCTATTCAGAGGCGCTCTCAGCGTGGCAGCCCCGAGGAAATAAAAATACTTCAAGTATATAGCGAGGAGCTGAGGATGACACCGCAAATAAGATCTTACTACGGATAGTGGGAGGGAGGTCATTCCACATAGAAGGGTCTACAATGGCAAAGGCACGGTGTTGGGCCATGGAAGTCATGTTGTTCGCATGCATATACGACGTAGCATCCCCCCACCCGAAAAAATTCGAGAGGCACCGTTAACAAAAATGTCATCAGAATATTAGATTTTTAGAGGTAATAACGTATCACGTGTTTCCCTGTGGAAATATTTTGTCAGAAAGACGAATAAAGGTCGTCAGAAAATTTTTCGGTCAAAGGGTCACGTCGTTGCTGTTTGGCTGAGCGGTCACCGTCCGCCCAAACGACCGTTTTTGCCGCCCCCAGAAACCTGAATTTCCCGCCGAGCAGTGGGAGCTATAGATTATAGATTATGCGCTGCTTATAGTGCAGTTCAGGTGTTGATGCATGTTACGTTAATAAAAGACGCAATTACTCACTTGCATACTTACTCGCATTAGTTCGTACAATGCGTATATAGTCGTATACTTGCATACTTACTCCCATTGATGCTCTTGTGCTTGTAGTATATGATATGTGGGGAGTTTTCGAAACTGAAAAGTCTGCCGACTTCTATCATCTGAGTGCCTACTACCTTGGAACAGTCACAGCAGAGGCGCCTTTTCTGCTCGTTCTGGGCGTTTGGTACGCGACCACCAGCTACTGGGCGACTGGACTGTCACCAACTGTATCCTGCTTTTTCTGTTTCCTTCTGCTTCTGATACTCGGCATGTTCATCGCACAGGTACGAATGGATCAGTGTTTAATCTAGACGTTTCTATGGGGGTAGGGGGACAGTACTTCCGCCCAGTGGTTAAAGTGGCTTGAGTGAGCAGTGGGAACGCTAAATAATTATGAGCAGTGGAAACGCTGATGAAGAATTTTATTGAAATGCATGTGTTTTAGAGTTCCTTCATGATGAGCAGTGGGAACGCAAGCCAAGAATTTCGAGAGCAGTGGGAACGCCGTTCCCACGCATTCCCACCCACTTTAAACCCTGGTTCCGTCCAGAAGTGAGAATTCTCCCCCTCGAAAAAATCGAGAGGTGCTGTTTACATGTAACGTAAATGCGAACCATTCATCTAGAAATATTATGTACGCTACATCTGCCCCTCCCCCCAAAAAATTCGATTTTGTGGCCAAAGTGGGGGTCAACGGTGTCTGGCTGCCTTTCGCCCCATGCAGACGGACGTTTTTCCGCCACCTCACCCCGCCCCAGAGACCTGAATTCCTCCCCCAAGCAGTGGGACTAGATTAAACACTGCGCCTAGATAATCGTATGCGGTTGTTTGCAATCAGAAAGTTGTCGAGGCAAGACAATGGGAGGTCAAACACACAGCGATAATTATTGTTACATTTGCCCGTCACGATCTCTTCGTTCAGCGAGCTAGGACGACCATGACTCAGTCTCGATCTTTCGTCTCAATTGGTCCTTCTCTTTGAAATGCTATTTCTCCTTCTGTTCGCTCTACACTTCTAGCTGTCTCTCGTCTGCTCTGTCTCTTCTCAAAACCTGCTTCTTCTCGTGGGGACTTGCGCACTGGGTGCGCCTCTGAACGGTTCACCCTACTAGAGGCGCTTTGTAAATGTCTAAATACAAATACAAGTAAAACATGCGACTTTGCTTTCATCGACGATGCAATTTCTTCCATCCTTCGACGCGTTCCTCCTTATTAACCGGTGATTTGCCAAGATTAGTGCCTCTTTCGGTCCACTCAAGACCACTTGCTTCTATCTTCGTCTCACGCATTGGGAGCAGGGCTTTTTTTAAACGTACAGTTGTACACAAAATGCGCAGCTCTAAATGTATTTGTGCATTGTAGAAGCACTTCTGTGCGGTTAAAACTATAGCAAAAAGGTCATTGTCATCCGATTGGAAGTAATTTACCATGGAGGATGGCAAGGGAAAGAAGGGGTTGGGCAGTTCAAAAATTTCTTAAAAGCAACCCTGACTGGAAGCACTGATTAGTGTGCACTGCGAGGAGCTGTATAAATTTATAGATACAATAGAACTCCGTGTTTAGTGATAGGGAAGCCGGATGGCTTTCATATAGGAAATTTGTTTTGAATGCTACGCCGGTATCACGAAATAGAGTATCCCCCGTATTAATTGTATCCCCCAAATTAAAAAAAGTCGAAAAAACCGCTTCCGCGTGTATTTTTTTCTGCAAATTAATTTTCATCTGCTTTTTTTGAACAACGACACTAACAGGTATGTTTATTCCTACTAGATAATTTGTTTTGCCCTGTTTTTAGAGCACTTAAAACATTTAAAACACTTAAGAACACTCAGAGTCACTAAATAAATTCGAGTTGCCTTTATCTGAGCATTGCTTAGGACACTTAAAACAATTAGAGTCACTTTAAATTTTGATTACGGCATAAATTTTTTTATTATGCGCATTTTTCAAAAAGGGGATAGAATGGTTTATCCCCCCGGATAGTATAGACCGGTTAATTCCATCCGGGGGATAGATTAATTCATCCCCCCGGATAGCTTTCAGGGGGATACTCCGTTTCGTGTCACCGGCAAATTTGTTTCGGTTCGGTCCCAAAACAAAATCAACGAATAAATTACCGGACGGTAGTTACTAGTTAGGCTACAGTGGCATAGAAACTATTGTAAAACCTAAAGACATTGAGCGGAGGGGATTCAGATGGGAGTTTTAGAAAGGTTGCGTCTCTTATACATGTAACTTGAACTAAAATAATGCAAGGCTAAATGGTGCAATGTATATTATATGGATAAAATTAATGTTTAACTAACAATAACGTTGAATCTAATTTTTATTGATGTATTCGACCAGTTTTTGCTTTCCTTTCAGGGCCTGGGAATCTTGATAAGCGTAGCGGTGTTCCGAAGGGATTTCGCTACTTCAATCACATCCACCGTTATAATCACTCTTATCATATCTGGTAATGTCACCTTGCACCATATACAATAGTGCGACGTAGGCCTATACTATTCGTTAGCTACCGGAGTAATCGGAGGTCTACACGTAGGCCTATATTATCGAAGAATAACGTGGACATAATTATGCCATATACGATAAACATGTAATTGCAGCTGTACTGTTGTCAAATAGACCAGTGGCGGCGCTGGGGGCTAGAGGGGACTAAGCCCCCCTAAAAAAGGCCATCCATTTTTTTCCCATGTAAAAGTCAAAATTTTGGACGATTTACCCCTTTAGCCCCCCCCAAAAAAACTGAAATCCTGGCGCCGCCACTGAAATAGACAGAGTATATAGGCCTATATATGTTTATGGGGAAATCGGTGTGCATACGTGCGAATTAACCGTCTTTTAGACAAAATAATTAAATGACGTGTAGGCCTATCATCAAGAGACATAAGCTGTTGAATAGAGTTATGAGTTATATTGCAGGCGGTCTGCTCAGTTAGTATAGTTAAGATTTGTGTATTCTGTGATCTTCGTTCTTGTGAATTGTTTAAAAACTGCATAAGTGTACATTCAGTGAGAGAATTGTGGAAAAATAACTGGGGGCTGGTCTATGATAAACTTGGAATTGGGGTGTGAAAAACAGAGTTTACTATGAGGCACTAAGAAAGAGTGGGGGGTTGAAACCCCCAAGCCCCCGGCAATTCTCACCCTGTGTACATTGTAACCGATTGCGGTGTGTCAACAGGAGAATATTATTAAAAAATTATGAGTGTTGCTGCGCCGTTAGAGGGTGTTCTTCCAGTGACATCGAGTCCGATATACTGAACCGATAAGTGATGCGCTCGAGTTAAAAAGTTAATGTTAACGTTCGCCAACGTACCGCATGACAACATACGCGTACCGTACGTACGACGTAGGCTCTTCGTTATGGAATAAAACGTGCTGTAGGTCTATGTACGACGGTGCGTCGCACCTTGTCAGTTACCGATAGGCCTATGCTCCCTTTCCGATAACTTTCGAATGTCCTGTGCATTTCTGCTTTCAGCTTGAAATCAGTTGCTCGTTTTCACATTGCTTTTAGAAATCGAGTTTCCGAATTTTTCTACCGCGCCGATGATTGCCTACAAGGGCGGATACAGAAATTTTCGAAGGGGGCCAAAATTTAAGGTGTGTTGTTGGTGGGA
>OX457053.1:9268490-9283490 GCA_949752735.1 Lumbricus terrestris | reverse complement strand
CCTTTTTAGTAATCAATTACATTAGACGATAATTTTAATATGGTATTATGCAAAGAAACTCAAATATAGCAAAAACAAGAGAAAGAAACGTATTGTGGTATAAATTGAGTACAATACTACTAAATCGGGTACTTTCTGCCTTAAATTATAGAACAGGAAATTGGTTCTGATGTTAGATTGAATTTAAAAAAATAAATAAAACTGAATAAACAGCTTGCAACTGTGTTATTTGCATATTGGTCAGCTAATAACTAAGAACAAAATCTTCTATAGCAAAAACAATTATTAAGGACATTAAGTTGTCGTGAAGATTCCATATTATGTATGCATGTGCACTCAGAAGCGCTCCCAACTACAGAACGGGCACAGAATCGGAGTTTCACGCCAAAGCGCTGAGCAATAGCAAGTGAAGGACTTGCCAAAGGTCTCTACGAAGTGGCTTTAAGTGGATTTGAACCTGCAACCCTCGGGCTGCAAGGCCACAAACATACCTACTACACCATCGCGCCCCACGTATATTGACGAATGACGATCTCGAAAAATTTCTTTAAACATGACTCTTTAAATAATCTAATAATGAAGTACTTTACAGAGACTTTTCACTAAATATTTCAGCCAAATTCTCCTCAGGCGAAGAAAGCTGGAAAGCAGACTCCAACTCAAAAATTGAAACCTTTTAAGAAAGATTTGTCGTCCGATGAATCGGATTCCTCAACTAATTCGTTCGCCGAAGATTTTAAAGTAAGTTTTGATTTCGTTACTTTTGTAGCACAATTACTTTCTGACTAAAACAAGAGATGCAACCTATATATGTATGTATGTATGAGCCCTTGTTATAGCACCCCTTCAAAATTACTACTCAGAGGCGCTCCCGACTACAGTACGGACACTGATTCGGAGTTTCGTGCCGAAGCGCATGAGCAATTGGAATTGAAGGACTTGCTTAGAGTGTCTACGCACTAGCTTGTGGTTGTTTAGCCCCTGCACCACCGTGCCCCATATATATGTATGTATGCTTGTTGTAGCAGAAAGGTCTAATCACTCAAGTTTGGGGTGTGGTCATTTGACTAAATCCTGCAATGTGATTAAGTTTCTGTACATCAACGGATGAGTATATTTTATGGATAAATAAGACAGCAGCCATATGCTGTGTGAGTAACATGGCACTTGTCAATAAACTTTTTATAAATATATGACAAATACTTTTAAAATATAAATGTAATAATGCAACAAGGTCCCTATGTGGTGACTTGAGGTGGATTCTTACCTGCAACCCTTCGGCTGCAAGGCGACGAACATGCCCACTACACCACCGCGCCCCACAATGTGCATGTACTACCTAAGCATGTGCTTAGGCCAAAAAAAAATGTTGTGTTTCCGGTAACCCGACCGACCCTCTTTCATTGCCGCGACTCAAATAATTTTGTAAAAAAAATTTATTGGAAAAAAATTTTAAACTTAAAAAAAAACTTTTTATTGACATAATATGGTGACATTGCTTCCGTATAGAGTTGGATCTTAGGCCCAAAAATTTTGTGTTTCCGGTAACCTGACCGACTCACTTTTATTACCGAGACTCAAAAAATTGTGCATTTTTTTATTTACAGTGACATTACCTTAGAGTTTCACGCCTGCCTAACTACTTCCTGGTTGCCAGTCTTGAAAAACCTCTAGCCTTATCATTCTCACTTGAGCCACTTGTAACGGTGACTAGGGAAAATAAATCTAGCAACCTCTAGGTGTAACTATTGTCACTGACTCGGCCAGTCTGGAACGACCTCTAGCAGTAATGTTCTGTTTGCACTCATCTTCCCCTTCCCTTCCCACTTTATCTTACCAGAAAAGATGTCAACAAAATGAAATTAATAGAATTGTTTTCTAGAGCAATTTTAGGTACAGACAGTCGAGAAATAGGCAGTTTATACTTGCTTAGAACACGTACTTTGTTGCAGCATGTACCTTTATGCAAAAAGAGTGGTTGGGTATAATTTTTCGGATAGTCACTGTATAAAAATATTTTACCAAAATAAAAATATTTTTCGACCTACCTACCCAGTTTTTTAGAGCTCTGTTACCGGAAACACAGCATTATTTTTTTTTGGCCTTATCATTGTGATATGTCAAAAATACTGACTTTAATGTTTTTATATTTGTCCTTAGGCTTTGATGAAAGGACCCACAAAGGTATTGATGGCATTTACTAAATATTTGAAATTTGTTTTTCTTGTAATAATTTAAATAGCAAATCAGTTTGGTATTTCTGCAACCAATATCATATCTTATGTCTTACTCTGATGGAGATTCATTTTGTAGCTATTGCGTTTCTGAATCTAGAAAACCTAGGTAAAATCCCATGTCTAAATGTTTGTTTAATAATTTTGCTGTATGTTTTTCACTTCTTTTTTAACGATAATCATCTTCACGACTTAGAATTAAGTCACAGCCAATTTGTTCAATTTTATAGGCTTGCAGGGATGTAGAAAGCAATTTTCTTTAAAATTTGACATGAATAAACTATTTTTAGCAAACCAAAGTCGAAGAGAAGATTCCGAAACTTGTACCTGGTAAGTTGCTTGGCAATTAATAGAACTTCTAATATGAATAAGTTGAATTTTAAATTAGTATTTGTGTGAATTCTTTATTGTAACCGCAGCGACAATTCAAACAGCGTGGCCACCATCTATGAAACATCCTTCACATCACAATGCAATTCAGATGCACTTGTTTTCAGAAGTGCTTTGTTTTAGTTTCTTTAATTTTTGATAGAATTGAGAATTGTTTATGAGACACGGTGTCAGATATTTGTGTGATACTAGACAATGTAAAACCGAGTAAGGATTTGCATCTCGACTTTACATCAAGCTGTCGAGTTTGATTTGTATTTTTTATGTAATTATGCCTAATAATTTATTTTATATTACCTAATAATTTGATCACGATTCTGTGCTATCTGCATCAGAACATTGTGACAATATTCCAACACTATATGGTTTTTTTCTCATTAAGACTTACTGTATTAACAGGTAGTATGCACTTTGTTTTTTGATCAAACCTTTGTATGTAACTGTACTGTCATAATTGTTTTTCCTATAGCTAAGCAGAATGGTCAGAAAGATAAAACACCTAAACAGAACGACAAAGCAAAGCAGTCACCCGCCAAGGCAGCTGCTGTAAACCAAACACCGGGAAAAGTAGTCCCTGACAAGAAGACCCCAGGTAAAGAAACCGCCGGAAATAAAACACCCGGAAAGCAAACTCCAGCAAAGGAAACGCCTGTAAAGACGGCTGCACCTGGTAAACAGACTCCTGGAAAAACGACTCCTGGAAAGAAGGAGGCTGGCCAGAAAACTCCTGAAGCTAAGACTCCAGGCATTGTAAACTCTGCACAGAAAAAGACTCCTGCTGCTGCAGTGGTGGCTGTCAAGGAAAAACAACAGAAGAGGAAACGAGATGAGAGTTCAGATGACGACGAGGAAGTAACGAGTATGTTGTCTTTAATCTGTGTTAATGTTCATATTTTGTTCTATATGGTTCTTTATTTTTTCCTGGTTTTTTCTTAATGTCGTTTTACCTATTTGTTGGTTTCCTTGACTATACAACACTTCCCAACCTGTTCTCAGTTTCACCAACTGCTGATGACTGCTTTTTCTTTGATTGGCATGTAGCAGGAGCACTTCCGAGTAGAGATCCTGAAGGGGTGCTATATAAATTCTGTTTGATTTTTGAACGATTCATTGATATGTCCTGTCTCTTCTTTCTCCAAGCGATTGTTATTCATTGCTTTTGTCTGAATTTTTATTCTTCAATATCATCACGACTGATATGTTTTGTGCATACTCGAGTTCTGTTCTTCAATGTGCAGAACGATAAATCAGACTGTTTCCAGTGATCCCTCCCTGCATTCGTAATATATGGACAGCATTTGCTTGTATTGTATCTGACCACTTATAAAGCACTTCTTGCAGTAAATGATAATGTGCACGGCTTTAGCTCTTCAGCAGTGTGAGTGTTCTAAAGTCAACTGGGAACCAGCGCAGTTCCGTTCCCCAATGTGCAGAACAATAAATCAGACTGTTTCCTGTGATCCCTACCTACATACGTAATATATGGACAGCCCTGTAAACATGTATTGTATTGTATCTGATCATTTATAAAGCACTTCTCGCAGCAAATGATAATGTGCACGGCTTTAGCTCTTCATCAGCATGAGTGTTCTAAAGCCGACTGGGAACCAGTGCAGCTCGTTGTTACTATGTCCAGAGATATAGAATGGTTGATTACAATTACACGATTATATTAAAATATTTTAGTTTCAACGAAGCTGGCCAAGACGAGCAATACACCAGAGAAGTTGACGCCTCAGGTCGTTTCTAAGGCGGTAAAGGCGACACCTACGAAGGCCGCTACGCCTGCGAAAGCCGCTACGCCTGCGAAGTTGACAGTCGAAAAGAGCAAAACGCCTGAGAAGAAGGTTACTGCCGTGCAGAGCAAGAAGCGTCAGCATGATGACAGCGACGATGAAGAAGAAATTAAAGAAGGTGATCTGGATCCTTTTGTTTCTTTATTGTCTTAAAATTTATACGCTCATTGTGTTTTTAAAATCTTCTGTGTTTGATGATGCAGTTTGACATTTTCATCGGTGATATATAATTTACCAGTTTCTATTCGTGCCAGTAATGAGAAGAATTTGCCAGTTTGGTTGTAGTTCAATAATTTATATATGGCCTGTTGTAAATTTGACATGGGATAAAAAAATCAGCATTTGGTCTGACGTCAGTGTATCTGTAATAGGAAAACTGTTCCTTTAAGATGCACTCTGGTTAACATTTCATTTGTGGCCTTGCACGCGCTTCAGAATTTATTTAATAATAATTTAATAATACTGCATTTATATTGGTGACGTTGGTAAAGAAATCTTCTGAATTTATCATTTAGTGATGTGAAGAAGCCTCCAAGGTTCCATGCGTTTTTGATCTAGAAATTTTGAGGTTATGATTATTACTAAATTCATGCAGTTTACATTTTACTGATTTCTTGCTGTAGAAAGTCACGCAAAGAAATTGAAATCAGGGACTGAAGATGGAAAGGAAAAATCAACAGGTCTGTTGTAAGCGTGTCTTGCTTTTATTGGGTAACAGGTTGCGTTCTTGGCGATCTGGATTCTAACGCATTGTTGAATTAATTGTGTGAGAAGTTGATGCATGCGAAGTGCAAAATAATGGAACTAAATGCAGCAAGTAACGAATGACTTGTTGACATTAATAGACATGTATTTTGCAGGATTATTCAGTTGTGTATTTGCTCTCTACACACTCACTTCGGCCATCTCTCTACACACTCACTTCGGCCATCTCTCTACACACTCCAGCTATCTATGCTAAATTCTAATTGGAATTTGAATACATCAAGACCGTGCTGACATCGGACAAAATTTATTTTGATAATTTCAGCCATTTGTGCCATGTTAGTTTAAGTCCATGCAGTCACTTGTAAATAATGTGACATTGAACACTTGTAATCCTTTTGCCAGCTTGTATAGAATTTAGTGATGCTGCGTACATAGGCGCAACCACGTCCTAAAAGTTGGGGGGGACCAGGGAACAAAATAATTTTTTTAGTAGAAGTAATAATAGCGAGCGCGAAGCGCGCGAAACTGCGATTGCCGAAGGCAAGAAGCCCAAAACGATTATGGGGTATGGGGGAGCGTCATAAGCTCCCCCCATCGGGGTCTGGGGCTCCGCCCCAGAAACCGAAGCAATTTTGAGCATTTGATGCCAAACCGAGTGCATTTAGTTTCTAGTTTACCTGAAATTTTGCAACGATGATATCGGAATAAAAATACCTAAACTATCTCGATCTGTGAAAATCTAAATCAGTCAATCAATCACTTAATGAGCCATATAGTAATTGACTGTATTGACATTAGACATTGCTTACAAAAAATGGCGCAACTTCTGGGGATGCAAAGCTTCGCCGTACCCTAAAAGCACAGAAGTCATGCAATAAATATCCATTCATTTTAATATAGGTCTACACATAAACTAAGACACAATGGAGCCAAAGAATGAGAATCATGAGTGCTCATTTCCGTCTAACCGGAAAAAGGTTAGAGATCTTTTTGGACTACTCTAGTATTATTAGAGAAAGCAATCTATCTTAGAAACGGTAAAATGGTGCCAAAATTATAGTCGTGCAACAAATATCCAAACTATACATTGATTCAAATGCACATATAAATGAACACACAGCGGAACTAAGGAATAGGAAACATGTGCCCATTTCCATATCCTAACAGTGTAGACCATAGGTTAAGACTTGGTGCTGACTTTGGGGGACAAACGAACGGCCGAAGGAGGATCGACGAGCAGGGGAGAGTTTGGGCAGGGAGATATGCTCCCAAACTTCGAAAAATTTCGATTTTCAGCACTACAATGGTAGCATTTCAGGTAGTCACATTAACAAATTTCCTCGTCATTTTAGTGTTTATAGTCTTTGTTTACGACTTCATCATTAAACTGGTCTCGTACTTTGCTCTTAAGTGCTGTAATATGCCGAGCAAATTTCTGTCCAGGGTAACGGCCTCTGTTGTCATAGACCCTGGTCAAATCGGATCCATCCATCAAAAGTGCTCTCCCCAATTTCGAAATGCTATGAATTGATAATTGTTTAGTAAAGTTAAAAGAGGTGTGTAAGAGACATCTATAATTGGAATTCTCTGTTTCAAAAAATTATAGTTAACTTGTTTGATGATAATAGTTTAGTAAAGTTAAAAGAGGTGTGTAAGAGACATTTCCAATTGGAATTCTGTGTTAAAAAAATAGTTAATTTGTCTGACGATAATAGCTTAGTAAAGTTAAAAGAGGTGTGTAAGAAACATCTGCAATTGGAATCTCCAATCTGTTTAAAAATAATAGTTAACTTGTCTGTTGATATAAGTTTAGTAAAATTAAAAAATGTGTGTAAGAGACATCTCCAATTTGAATTCTCAGTTTTAAAAATAATAGTTAACTCGTTTGATGACAATAGTTTAGTAAAGTTAAAAGAGGTGTGCAAGAGACATCCAATTGGAATTCTCTGCTGAAAAATAATAGTTAATTTGTTTGATGAAAATATTTTAGTAATGTTAAAAGAGGTGTGTAAGAGACATCTATAATTGGAATTCTCTGTTTAAAAAAGTTATAGTTAACTTGTTTGATGATGATAGTTTAGCAAAGTTAAAAGAGGTGTGTAAGAGACATTTCCAATTGGAATTCTGTGTTAAAAAATTAGTTAATTTGTCTGACGATAATAGCTTAGTAAAGTTAAAAGAGGTGTGTAAGAAACATCTCCAATTGGAATCTCCAATTTGTTTAAAAATAATAGTTAACTTGTCTGTTGATGAAAGTTTAGTAAAATTAAAAAATGTGTGTAAGAGACATCTCCAATTTGAATTCTCAGTTTTAAAAATAATAGTTAACTCGTTTGATGACAATAGTTTAGTAAAGTTAAAAGAGGTGTGCAAGAGACATCCAATTGGAATTCTCTGCTGAAAAATAATAGTTAATTTGTTTGATGAAAATATTTTAGTAATGTTAAAAGAGGTGTGTAAGAGACATCTATAATTGGAATTCCCTGTTTCAAAAAATTATAGTTAACTTGTTTGATGATAATAGTTTAGTAAAGTTAAAAGAGGTGTGTAAGAGACATTTCCAATTGGAATTCTGTGTTAAAAAATAGTTAATTTGTTTGACGATAATAGCTTAGTAAAGTTAAAAGAGGTGTGTAAGAAACATCTCCGATTGGAATCTCTTATCTGTTTAAAAATAATAGTTAACTTGTTTGATGATAATAGTTTAGTAAAGTATAGTTAATTTGTATGATGATAATAGTTTATTAAAGTTAAAAGAGGTGTTTAAGAGACACCTCCAATTGGAGTTCTCTGTTTTAAAAATAATAGTTAACTCGTTTGATGATAATAGTTTAGTAAAGTTAAAAGATGCGTGTAAGAGACATCTAATTGGAATTCTCTGCTAAAAAATAATAGTTAATTTGTTTTATGATAATAGTTTAGTAAAGTTAAAAGAGATGTGTAAGAGACATCTCCAATTGGAATTTTCTGTTTAAAAAAATAATAGTTAACTTGTTTGATGATAATAGTTTAGTAATTATGTTATATTTAACTTGGGATTTTAAATCGTACGTTTTTATTACCTATTGTTAATCCGTTGTATAATAACGATGTTCTATGTCCCCTTGTTCGTTTTCAAGAGGAGTAATAAACAAAACACTTACATACTAACTTACTTACTTTCCATATTATTCCCAATGTCCAACTGGAGGCTGATTCGAGTCTGAAGGAAACCTGAAGGGAATGTAGCAGAAGTCCCATTATGACGTCGTGGTGTTATTTATTATTATTAATCAGAAGTTTAACGACATCTTATAGCAACAAAGGCTGTTGACGTCTTTAAAGATTTTTAACAGTGCATTCCACTTTTTTCTCCTCGCATTTTTTAAGTAGCAAGATTGATATATCATTCTTTATACACGCAAGCAGCATATGCTCAGTTGTTTCGAGCAATTGACACTGAGAACACAGGTCTGTTGTTCTTTTACCTAACACTTTCAGCCAAGTGTTATTAAGTACATGCCACATCCTAAGTCGGGTAATTTGAACTTCTTTTTTCTGATGGAGTCCATTAATTTTATATCAATTGTGACGTTGGGTGTTGGCAATATTTTTAAAATAACTGGTAATACGTTAAAAGAGGTATCTTATCCACGCAGTATAATTTTCGCAAACTATTCAACGTGGGACTAAATAACTATTGGTTAGAGCCTGGATTGCCCGGGAATTCATATCATTAGAAATATGAACTTCATCTGCTAAAGTTTTCTTTCTCTAGAACTCTACTGACGTGTGTGTACATGCCCTAACGATTAAACATTGGGGGGGAGCAAATGCATGGGCCGTCCCCCCCCCAACGCCTCCATTGGGGGCACCGTCCCCTCTGCCACCCTAGGTCTCCGCCCGTGGTTTCACGTGCTATCTGTGTGAGACGCCAACACTGTCGAGTTAAGATGTTGGCCTAAAGGCAGGATTAAAACACTCTTGATTCAGCCTTAATGCTGAGAAGCTACGTTTTTAATATGCCAGTCTATATTGAAATGGCTATTAGCAGTAGGCCTAGTCGGTTGCAAAAGTCCCAAGCCTCTCGTCGAAAGTTGGGGAGGGGACCATTCGCCGAAATTTGGGGGACCGTCCCAAGCCTCCAAAAAGTTAGGGGGGACGCGTCCCGTGGGTCCCATAGGGTGGTTGCGCCTATGGCTGCGTAAGCTGTGAAATGATCATCAGAAACTAGCTTCACGGTTATTATTTAATTAGTTTTTTGTCGCGATTACTATGGTGCCCTGTTCAAGCCTTCCACTCAGAGGTGCTTCAAATTAAAAGTGAATGTGCCAATTGAAAAAAATTGATGGTCCGGATACAGGGTTTGCTCACATTACTTATCCTTAGAAATTGAATGGCGTCGCTATGTAGTATGTATGTTAGAACTTTTGACTACTGTTTTTTTCTGTTTTTTGTTCTCAGTCAACCTTTTTGTTAAGGATCTTCAGTTCAAAGGTAAAGATTAGTTTCTACTTGTCTTAAATTCTTATTTTGTTATGTGCTATATATTTTCAATAAGTAAATATGTATACAGTTTTGAGGAAAGATATAAATATATAGTTTTTAGGGAAAAAGGTAAATCTATAGTTTTGAGGGAAAAGGTAAATATATAGTTTTGAGGGAAAAGGTAAATAATATAGTTTTTAGGAAAAAAGTAAATAATATAGTTTTGGGGAAAAATGGTGAATATAGGAAAAAGGTAAATATATACTTAGTTTTGAGAAAAGAAGTGAACATAGTTTTGACGAAAGAAGTAAATAGATATAGTTTTAAGGAAAGAAGTTAGCATTGAAGTAGGCAACTGAAAATTAGTAGGTTAACTAAATCTTGTTCGTAGCTCTAGTTCTATTTTAAATTTATTTTGAACGTGTAGCCCAAGTCGACAAGTGCGTTCTGTTCGTCAAGAATTTCACGAAAGATGTAACGGAGAAAGACATAACGGCCCTCAGCAAAGACATTCTGGACGTTCAGCTACGTTCCATCTTCTCGAGAAAAGTCGACAATCAAAGGTCTCTATTGTCTCCGGTTTAATTTTGTGTGTATCTAGTGATATGTGTGTCTAGTTATATACATGTATGTGTCTAGTGATGTGTGTGTGTGTACCCAGGGATGCAGAGTATGATAAACATTGACTTTTTCATGATTATCTAGCTTTTTCGGTGGCCTGAATTACATATGCTGTCATGGGCGGAGTTTGTCAGGGGCTGGGGCGCTTAGCCCCCAAGAAGACCCAGATTCATTTTTTACCATGTAAAATTGTAAATGGTATCTTTTCCTGGGCTTAGCCCCCTCCAGAAGGCTTTAGCGGCGAGTTTAGCCCCTCCAAGAACGGAAACCAAACTCCGCCCATGCATGTTGTGTTGTTATTAGGCATGTCCCCCAATGGCGTTTGTGTTAGCAGATACAGTGTTTAAAGTGTGTATCAAAGGGCTTTATTGCAATGAAGAACGTATCCGATCTGAGACGTGTATAATGTATATTTGGGTCGTATGATATAGAATGTTTGTTGGGCAAAGTCGATTACAGAGTTCTTCATCGTATATGACTGAGTGAGGGACATTGGCCAACTTAGGAAAATGTCCGTTGAACCTAAGTTTATGTGAAGGAGTTATTGAACTGAATTATGTACTTGCACTTTGAAAGTACCAACCTTTGTAGAAGACTTGTTTTCTATGTGGTTACTTCGGGTAAATTGACAAAAGGTGTATTTTTCTCCAGTTATGCGTACCTTCGCTTCAAAGACGAGAAGACAGCGGACGCTAACTTCAAGCTGCTGGCGAATAAGAAACTCGGTGGAAGTCCGATCGTCGTTGATTACATCGGAGAGAAGAGCAAGAATAAGAGCCACTTAAAAGCGAAGCCGCTTTCCGTCGAGGATATCGATCCGCTGAGGCTTTACATCCGGGGTTTCAGCAGGAGCGCCACGGAAGCGGACCTGAAGAAGCTCTTCCCGAAGGCAGCGAGCGTTGTCGTTCCGCGGAAGATGAAGGACAGCACACCGGTCGGGTAAGAGTTTAAACCGCGTTAAAATTGATAGTGCTCCTTCCTACTTATCTGGTCTCTGTCGTAGCCTCCCGTCGAGCTTTACGCTCTTCGGCCAATGGGGAGGTGCTGGTCCCTCAAACCCTCTCTGCTACCAGACAGCGTCGAGCCTTCTCGGTTGTTGGCCCGTCCACATGGAATGGACTCCCGCTTGCACTACGCTTACTACCTCGGAATAATTTGCCTGCTTTCTACAAGTTGCTCAAGACCTTTTTTTTAGCTGTGGCTGGACTGGGAGCGCCTCTGAGTAGGGTTCTTGAAGGGGTGCTATATAAGTTTTCGGAATGAATGAATAAAATCAGATGCAGAGCAACGAGTATTTATATAGCACCTCTTATAGGAAACTACTCGGAGGTACTCTCGACTTCGTCGTGGTAAAAAACTGTTTCGAAGTGCTTATAGAATGTGCCTGGTGTGAACTGATGGAACAATCGCTGCTCAAGAGGGAGGCCGTTTCATGTCGCCCGTTTTGAGGATCTTCTCTACGTTTAATTTTTGACTTGCTGATTAACTCCCATGATCCGGATGCGACCTGCTGAATTGCTATCCCTTGTGCTGCTCTGACCATTAACCTAAGAGAGGGACTTCTGAAAAATTGCATATTGCCTTATTATTATTATTTGAAACTACTTTCTTTGCGTGTGCTGCTAGGTACGCGTTTGCCGCTTTCAAGACCGAGGAGGAATGCAAGGCCGCTCACGACAGCATGCAGGGCAAAGTTGTGGATGGCAAGATCCTTGTGGTTCTCTTCGCCAGGAAATCTTCCCAGAAGCCGGACGTGCCCACAGTGCTACAGGCTAAATCGAAGTCTAATGCCACAGCTGCTGCCGCGAAACCAGAAAAGCCAACTGGTAAGTCCAGTTTCATGAAAGTCGTGTCTGCATGAATTTTTTAGTTTATAGACTTTTTAAAAGTACTGAGTATGTGGTTTTTAGTGAATATCCACTTTCTTTGCGTTCTGTTCTCTTCATATGTGACCTCGGCCAAGAAAACTGACCTTGTCACTTTCTAAATCAGCGGGAAGATGAATTTATTTACTGACAACATTGATCATTGATGGGTATGACCTCAAACGTGATGTATAAATGAAGCTTTTGAAGCTTAAAATTTTATATCTTGTTAATTTAAATGATGCGAAAGTGGCACTTTCTCATTATCGAAAAGCTTTGTGATTCTATCCGTGTTTCCGTATGTCTGTGGTTTGCATATCTTGTGCACTTATTTGCTTTTAGTGAAGAAAGAGACAAAACCTGCCAAAAAAGAGAAAGAAGTGGAGGAAGATGAAGATGATGATGACGACGATGATGATGATGAAGATGACGACACTAGCGACGACGAGGATGATGATGATGATGATGGAGAAGATAATGCAGATGAAAGCAGTGACGATGATGACGACGACGATGATGATGATGACGACGATGATGATGAAAGCGGTGATGATGATGACTAAAGTAGACAATGAACTTGTCAATCATGACTTGCTGGTCAATGCATTCGTATATTAGATACGTTTTTGCACGAATAAAACCGGCTCTAAAATTATTCCAATTTTACGCTGACATTGTTTTATCGTCTTTGGTTGAAACTGAGAACGGCATTTAAGAAATCTTCATGAACTGGTCCGTGTGCTACAAGCTCTCGAATGACTGCATATGAGTTCTGTTGACAGGAAATGTAATTTGCTTAATGGCAGGAGGTTGCATTTATAGGTGACTCTGAAACCGTTGGACTTATTATATATGCTCCTAGGCCGTGAAAATGATGGAACTACATAATTGTGAAGATGCAGAGTTTTATGGTTGAGTACGTTGCAGAATGTACACATGTAAAATCTCATGCTTGTTTATCGCTAGTTTTAAAGTTACTTTGAGTGAATTAACGTAAGAAGGTGATGGGATCATGGGCGGAGACCTAGGGGGGGACGGTCCCCCCCAATGAAAGTGTTGGGGGGACGGCCCATGCATTTGTCCCCCCCAATGTTTGAGCGTCAAGACTTTTTGGGGCGGCGAAAATCGACAATTTCGTCGAGATTTTGGCCGGATGACTGAAAAAAAAAAAAAAAAAAGGTCATCAACTTTTTTGGCGGCGAAAAGAATTTTTTTTCCGAGATTTCGCCGGTCAGAAATTTTTCTGAAAATCTCGCGTCCTTCCGTCCCCCCCAATTCTTGGCCCAGGTCTCCGCCTATGGATGGGATCATAGGACTTGTCAGTGTTGCAAATCTATGGATGGATGGACCATCCTGATGTACAGCAGCAGAAACAGTGTTCAGACTTTCGGGCTGTCCATATTGCTAACGTAACGGAGGGATCACTAGGTTTAGGTGATTTGTGTAGATCAGGGGTCTTGACAAAACGCTCGTACGCAAAATAATTTTCTAATTATGACGTTCTATTTAAAATTCCGTGTTTTCCTGTAATCCGTCTGATTGCGTTACTAAATTCTGCTAAGATGTAAGCCGTAACAGTTAACAAAATTTAGCTAGTAGATAAGATTTTAAAAAAATAAACGGCAGCCTACGGTAAAACGGTTGCTACATAGATGGCTTCGGCTAATTAGCTTTTGTAAGGGTAAGAGAAGCTTATTTGTACTTGCGCATGGGCCCACAAAAATATATGAGCTGCAACATGGTGGCCGAAAATACGCTTTTTTTCGTACTTGATAATGAATGGTCCCTTATGGTATCTGCATAGCAGAAGTGTAACGTTTGTCATATGCCTGTGAACAGAAAATAATTTCATGTGAAATTCTTATGCAGTGTGGAATTGTATTGATCATTGTATGTTTGAGAAAGATTGTTTGGTTAGTTAGGTTCATTGATTAGAACTCATGATTAATTAGGATTCTGGATTTAATTAGGGCTCATGAGTAATTGTAGTCAAGTGGATTGACTTGTGTGTGCCGTAGTTTGAAGGAATGAAAAACTAACCAGATGACTTGCAGATCAATTGCTATCTGTAAATTGCTGTGTGGTATCCTATAGTATTCTGTCTGCAACGGTTTAGGAGGGGCAGGCCTATTATGGTTGTTGACACCCAGTGGCTTCTATCGCGACTAAATAACCAGACTCTATTGATTAACCTTTTTGACTGTACTGAATTCGAGAGTGCCTCTGAATGGTTCCCTTGAATGTGTAGCCTACTATATAAATACTTGTACGAGTGAGTGAATGAATAAAAGTTACTCTGCCCCAATTTAAGAACAGCGTTACAGAGGGCGGCATAAATTAAGTCAGTGGATTACAAACTCTGATTTTGTTGTCTTAATTGTAGGCTAGATGTCTTAATAATAAATATTAAATTAGGAATATAGTTAATGTTCATTAATCCATTGTTGTCTGGCATCGTCCAGAATCTGAAACATGACCATCTTCGAAGTGCGTAGTTGATCGTAGTTGGGTATGGACGGCAAGAGGTGGTAACGGACGTGGTCGTGGTTCTTGACGGCCGTTCCGTTGGCTTTCTGGACGTCACACGCACGGCGCTTCACGTACACTCGGCCACCAGGAACAGAGTGCTTCGGTCGGTCATCCTGCTCAGAAAACATGCATATAGACTAGGCTAGGCCTATAATAAATTATGCGCTCGGTCAAAGCAATCGCGCGTTTCAAGGAATGCTTAGTCGCCTTTGGCGCTGCATATTTTTATTTTTTATTTCTTAACTTCACTATGTACCAGGCTGCGGTGTGTCAACCTGCTCTTTTCATGAATTAAGCGAATATATATATATATATTGGCTGTTAGCTTAGATTGAGCGTGTGTTGCCACTATCTTTCGATTATTAGGGCAGTTCGTATCGGTATACATAC